>OU862885.1:9296118-9946497 GCA_917880725.1 Selenia dentaria
CTACTTACATATACCGTCCGAGCTTCAAATTTTAACTAAGTATCTATTTGATTTTAACTGTCGTATGGGGACGTTCCGGAAAGCGCCGAAATTACTCGCGGCGTTCGCACACCCATTCCCTTACAAGCCCACGACCATCGTGAGCGACTGAGCGAACTCGATAAGTCATCGATGACGTCACCGAAAACGCTCACACCGCGACCACAACGCTCGCGGATCGAATGTGGGTTCACGTGATCTTTGCGAGCTGTCACCGTCAACCAAAGAGAACGGCAAACCGTGCGACAGTTCTGACGTGAACGTATACCCTTCGAGTTATGGTCGGTCCCTTCCTAAATCCGTGTTCGGTACAATATGTCTTTTGCTTACCAAATGCAATATCAAAACATTGTACCTCTGATCACCTCTAAATCACTGATTATTTACGCAAACACATAGAAGGTGAACGAGGCAGCTAACGATTAATTCAGTATGCACCTCTCTTAATTGTCAAAATAATCGATCTTAAAGTTTTGACCTTTCAAATTTGACCTTGACGACCTTGTAAATCCCAATAACATCGCAAATTAGATAAAATTACTTCCTACTCGAAATATAAACCGGAACATAAAGAGGTGGACCTTCCTAGAGGCCAATAATTCTACCATTTCACAACGTTCAAGTTTATCCCCCTGCAAGTGCAGTTCGACTCGTTCAACTCCTCTTGTCGTTAGATCAGTACCCAAAAAGGCATTCTATTAATTCTACAGGCATATTGGAACGTACTCGTAACGTCATTAAAATAAACATGCATTAAACGCTACTATATACGAATATGAGTTAGCGTTGCGTTCATTATCTATCGAGTAAGCAGAATATAAAGTTTTGATGGATCGCTGATGTCAACAGAAACTGTTTTTCAATTACAGAATAAGAAAATGTTAAGTCACCGTTCAGGTGCGGCACGGTAATATTATAATATTACCGTGGTTGCGGTTCGATTGCAATTAAGTTAGTGGAATCGGCCCCCCGCTGTTATATGCATGCGGACGATAAGACAGGTTTCCGCGAACTTTAATGCTACAAAAGATGTCAGATCACCTTTAACCGACTATGGAGGTCTGTATGTGGGTGGAGGAAGGCTGAGAACACATAACATAACAGATATACAGAATATACAGTCTCAACTTTTCTGTAGCTGAGAATAACGGATATTACGAGTATTATGTACCTAGTTACATCTATCCACAGTTGCACACCTTACGGTGAGTTCCAATTGCTGCGATGGCATTGTTAGCGTTTCTAGAATGTGCTTTGTGTATTATTGTGGCTGTTTTTAAGATCTTACTGAATATTTTGATGCGATATTCTAATTATATTTTTATTTTAACTTATTTAATGACACATCATTGAATATTTGCCTGTGATTAAATATTTATTTGTAATGTAATTGATGAATTATGTTTTTTTTTATATTATTTTAATGAATGATAATTACATTTATTTATTGCAATTATGACGCAATGTGAAGTAATGACTTAGTATGTAATACCTAACATGTGATATGTATGACTGCCTACTTATTGTTAATTTATTGAAACGAATTGATTTAATGTTCTTTAAAAATAATTATGAATAAAAATATTTGCATGTCAGATTGATGAAATATGCTAGGACTACTTTATTTAACACTAAGAGCTGAATTGTACCATATTTCTTGCAAATAAATTATCATTTATCATTTATCATTTATTGTAAAGCGTTAAAAACTCAAAATATATGGCAACTTTTGACCATTCCCTAGTCACAACGTCTTGGTCGCGCTGATTGGAAATTGATGAGCATTTTGAACGAAAAAGCCCACAATGACAATTTCGCTAACAGATTCTCAATTGAAATGTTCTTATGAATATGTTTAGCATTATTGAAAATGTGAAGTTTGTTTTTTTTCTTCTTAGATAAAAACTTAATTGCTACATAATATGACAAATCAATTCGACGAAAAATCGTCGAATGGTAAAAACCGTCTTAAAATCCGTTGCGTGGTTTACATTTAGAAGATAAACCAATAGACAAACGTGGAAAGCTACTTTATTTTATGGCAAAAAAAGATATGGCAAACGTTCGTTTTATTCACGTAAAGAAGATAATTTCAAGGAAGGTCAAGCTGTCCACTCAGAGTTTGGTTCATTAGACTAGTTTGGGTTAAAAATAACTATGAAATCGGAGCTGACGGCGGACGACGGCGACGCGACGTCATTAAAGGTAGGTATACTCTGTAATTCAAAGAGCACCGTATTTTTCAACGAGTTTAGATGGATCTTTTTTATTTTTACCGACTTCCAAAAAGGAGGGACGTACCTACTCAATTCGACTGTATTTTTTTATATTTGTTACGTCATAACTCTCGATAGGGTGAACCGATTCTCAAAATTCTTTTGTTTGAAAGTTGTCGCTTCCCGTGTGGTCCGTCCCGTTTTTGTTGTGTTAATTATTGTCAGGAGAAGGTTCTTATGAAAGAAAAACTAAGATGGGAGGCCGAAGACAGGGCGTAATGTGCGAAAGAGCGAACGAAGCCGCAAGCAGTCGCTAGAAATAAATAAATAATCACTAAATGAAACAAAATCAAAACACCAACTTCAACTTATCCACGGTCGGCTCGCGTGTTGGTGTAGTCACCAATAACTTAACGATCCACCTCGATACGCTCGGTGCCCCACCTAGAACCTGTGGGCCGAGCCCGAAAATCTGTTTAAGTGTAACGTAATCGCATCGTTAACGTATTTAATACAAACTATCATTTATCTAGTACAATAGTGGCACAGATAACTCACAGTTTGTGCTGAATACGTAAACGATACGATAACGTTACACTGAAGCAGATTTTCGTGCTCGGCCCACTGGACATGTCTGTCTCTGATAGATCAGATAAGTTTGTTTAGGTAGCAATAATAGGTGCGTTACGTACGCTATTTTGGGTAGGGCCATTATACGCGCTGCGTTACGTGTTTTAATGGTCAAAGCGGCCATTAGGATTTGGTGGTAGTTTACTAAATTTGGTGGTCAATGTATTTGTTCTCATTTGCAACTGATATCGAAAGACGAATTAATAAGTAGTAATTTTGTATCTCATTTGCTAAGAAATGTTGCTTGAAATCGACAAAATGGCGGCTCTATGACACTATTGTCAGCGTCAGTCATCTACTTATTAACATTATTGCTCACTGGAGTTGTCAAATATTTCAAGATTTCAATCAACATTCGTTAGCAATTGAGATACATAATAGCCCTGCAGATATTATTTTCTCGAAACTGGTTTCGCACCTACCTTGGTTTGAATAATGAAGTTGAAGGAATCCGTAGTAATCATCAATACCGGCTCGTATTAGTAATAGGTACCACTTTTTGGGGAGTTTGTTAATGTTTCGTCATCAACGTTCAGGTGATAAGCAATAGTCGATAATTCTAATTTAGTACACTGTACAGTGTAGTACTTTAGTTAGGTATTGTCTTTGTCATTTATCTTTAATGTATGTTCTATTTTTGGAATTAGTATAATTTTGTGTACTTCATTTCATTCATTAATTATTTATGTTATATTTCTGTAATTTAATTTGGAATGTTATAATAATTAAAACATATTGGTTTTTTGAAGTTATTCTTAAACACATGTACCTCCAGTTTCTAGAACGTTTGCCAAAGTTTGATCAGCTAACAGACGGAATACTGACCGCTGATTGGTCATATATATATAGGTATATATAGGTTTCCTTTTGATATGTGTGACCCTACAGCCCCTGCATCTAAATAATAAAATAAATAAATAAGTTTTCGCAAAATGAGTTCTGTATATCTTACCATTTGACAATCCTGAAGGTATCCTTCTTGGGCAGCACCTGGTCGATGTAGTTCTCCAGGTGAGGATACAGCTCTAGCAGACGAGCTCGGATGCCTTTCTGCACCGAGGATTTCAGCTGCTGGACGCCGGAGATGCTCTCCTTCTCATCGAATCTGGAAACGATAGAGATAATATTATTATATAAAAAAATAAGTTAGTTATTAGTATATAACTAACGCTCCACAGCCTCCAGGGTCCATGACATTTCTTAGATATTTCTGAATTTAATATAACAATTAAAAAGAGACAACATACTACATTCAACATATGTTAAACTACATTACACGGACATTAACATTTCATTTTTGAATTTGCATCAGCATTCAGAGCAGACCGGTCTCCGCAGACAGCAGCCGTTCACGAGTTGTAAATTTAAGAAATTATAAGTTTAGCTTGGAACCAAACTTGCTACCATGGAAGTTAAGTAAACGGAGAAACGACGTTTAAAGTGAGATTTGCGAAACTTGAGCCTGACAAAGAAATGAGAGAAATGGTTGATTTGACGAATGAAGAGTATAGACTTGTAAGGAAAGCTGTTTAATTGCAAGTAAACTACTTGGCTCAGTGATGTATAATACTTGAAATGTACATACTCAATATGAACTTCTTAGTTTCATGTGCATATCAGTCAATTTGGTTGACTTGGTTATAAAAAGCTGAAGTGTTGACACTTCATTGATGAATGATCATGTGATAGGTATTATTTTCTACCGAATTCCAAAAAAAGGAGGAGGTACTCAATACGACTGTATTTTTTTAATGTTTGTTACCTCATAACTTTCGACTGGATGGACCGATTCTCAAAATTCTTTTTTTGTTTGAAAGCTGGTGCTTCCCGTGTGCTTCATTTAAATTAGCCCATTTAATTCATCAAATTCGGTTCAGTAGTTTTTGAGTTACACTCCAGTAACTGAATAGAATGGAAGTCGGTATTAAACTTTTCAAATTGTACTGTGTGTCACACTACATTTTCTCATGTTATTATATAAAAATATAAAATGAATCCACGTGAAGAGGCGATTGTGCAAAATACTTACCTTCACACTTTGAAATTACGTTTAAAGGTAGTGTTATGGGAAGAGGTACGAGTACCTATAGTATATTTAGTAGTAATGTTTACATTATTACAGCATACCTTCTAGCCCGCCAGCACAGGTTGTGAGGTAACATTTAACGACACGGATAACCATGCCTTTCTATTGTTTGCAATGGCTATAAAACACTTAAATGTGTACTAACCACGGCGGAGGTACCAAAGACGTAGCACTGTGTTAGAGCGCAAGAGCGGTGACGAAATGTAAGTACCTGGTGAAATCGGCAAAGGATTATGAGAACAACAAAACGGAATAGTTACTAGGTTATTAAGTATTGTCGTAGGTTTGATGACAGACATGATGTGGTATGTGCCTCATGCATAATTATACACTTACACAATCACTCACATTTACAAGCACACCATACATTTTGTTTTATGTTCCTTACAGAACTCCCTGACACGGGAAACTATCCATAAATCCACTAGAACGCCACTTTTGATTGAACGTAATCGTATATGCGTATGTGTGCCTATATATGTATATTATTTTACCTTTATTTATACATAATTTTAGCAAGCATTATTTTATATACGAGCATTTGCATATTATTTTCTTTGTATATAACATTTTAGGAAAGCACATTAAGATATTTATGTTAAAGTAGATTATTAAGTTCTTTTTTTAAGTTCGTCTGTGAAGTCACCCAAACGGCTTCAACGGGAGACCAGCGCTGGTCGATTGACCAGCACAACGCTGAGTTGAGGCCAGTTTGCGACAAATTAATTTTCTTTAATAATATTTATTGTATTGTTTTGTTTAAATTGATACTAGTTTGTTGCAAATTTTTTTTTCTGATTCTGATTCTATATTATAATCATATAACGTTCAATTTTTGCTGTTTTTAAGAGTGTTTATTTTATTTTTGTTTCTCGCTTTTTTTCACCTCCTCTATAACCTCGGCTTAGACCATAGTCCGAGAACAGGGATGGACTGAAAACCAGCGTTGCGCTTACATTACGAATGTAAACGCAACACAAGCTGAATCTACCCCTTTTGCCCTAAATATGGTACAGTTGTCTAACATTAAGCCACAGCAAGATCCTTACTGTGGCTTAATGTTAATTAGTTCATTGTTTTGTTTGTACCTAACCGTGTTATTTTAGTGAAAATAAATTGATTTATTATTATTATTATGTGTCTTTTGAGAGCGAGAGAACATGGTGGATAGGTACAGTGTAGGTCTAAACATTTGTGTGGAGATATAATGTATGGAATGTGTTTGATGATGTATTTATATGACTTCGGAGAGTGAGAAAACGTGGTGGATATGTACAGTTTAGGTAAGATTATTTGTGTGGAGTTACTTATAAGTAGATACCTATGCAGTGGCAGGACTACATAACGTCGAAGAGCAAGATAACGTGGCGGATATGAACAATATAGTACCTAGGTCCAATTACACATGTGGGGTAGGTACCTCTAGGATTGATGTGATGAGACTAAGGCTGTATTTTTGATCACTAGTTCACATTATTTGATTATACGATTATTCAGATATTTGTTTGCCTCTAATGTTTGCATCTTTACAAGAGCGGGGGAACGAAGGTAGCGAGACAGTTACTAGAAAATGTATATGTAAATGTGGCGTGGTGGAGATAGGTAGGTAGGTCTAGACTCTAGAATGTTGCATACCTATTTCCACCACTCTAGAATCTAGAAAAAGAGAAAACCTGGCGGATAGATTAATCATTTGTCACACGGCAACTCAATTATGGTAAGGGCAGTGTTTTAGTAAAGCTGGATAATAGACGGAGAGGAGAGGTTCTCGCTAACGAGATGGAATTTCGCTGTTATGGTGTACCTATAGAAAACCGTATAAATTGAAATGAAATGATTCATCATCATCATCATCTCAGTCGTACGACGTCCACTGCTGAACATATGCCTCCCCATAAAAAATGATTTGTAATTGAAATTAAAATGATTTATTGAATATAACAACAAACATCGCTTAAACACAAACTAACCTAAACACTTTTAATATTAACAAACTAAATGACCGAATGAATAACCAGATTAATATTCATAGAGCTGCCTGGCATCGGTAACCGAAATTAAATTACGTATCGCCTGTTATACTTAGGTTAATAATGATTAATCTTATCAAACAGCCACACGCCATAGCCATTATAGTTGTTGGCAATAAAGATCTTTATGTTTATGTGGCCGTGGACCGGTCAAGGCACCTAGAAATTTGGGATAACTGGATTATTATCAGGCTAGTCGGAAAGCTTTACGTGACCGTTCAACTTCCAACCTAAATCGTTATTTGGCCAAAGGGTTGCTTTATCTGTTTGTTTACCTCGTAATCTGTCCAATCAAATGGCAGGGTAAGCTATTTCAGAGAACTTCCAAGCTTTTTAGAGTTTGTGTCTCAAGTGGAAAAAGGGACCCGTATACTTAACGGAAAGTGGCCTTTTTAGACCTCCTGATAGTTTATCTCTTTGGCATAATTCTTTTACTCAGGAATGTGTGAAATCTACGCGTACATTTACAGTTTTTTAAGGCTATAAAAGTAATTATTTTTGATTGCGTGAAAAAATATGGTCATTAACCGCAAATTTTGACACTCGCTTATAGTATAATATCACAAGTAATAAACTAAATTTGGCAAGAACTACGGTCTCACATGTGAACACGAAATTCGTCAATTTGTAGTAATTTATCAAAAAAATTGTTTACTATACAAACGATACATAGTACATACTAATGTACATACTAGGAATTTACAAATTCTGCCACAGGCAATGTTGAATTTTAGACTGTTGCCAGAAGAAAACTTTGATGTGAGGGAGGAGGGCTTTCTTGTAATTTAAGTAATCGTTTGAAAACACCAGCAGGTCTATTGGCTAACTTTGACATTATTGCATCAAAGGTCGCACGGCCAGACACAATAGAAATTTCATTGTTATAATGACATCGACCCTTGAAGGGTTAAAGAAGTGAATGACTAGGTTCAATTGTTCCGAACTTTGATGTCGACCAAGATTGTCGTAGGATTGGTAATTAGGCCAGTAAAAATAGCCGTTTTTTGGTAAATCTCGCACTAAATTTCCGATCGTATTTTTTGTTTTTATAAAGTTTACTTACTGAGCATAAAATTACTAAATGATGACAGATCCAGGTGGAGATTCAAGCACCATCTTGAAATAAGTTTTTGACCGATATCTCGGAATCTATGCACTTTAGAGCAAAAGTAAACGAGACTATTATTGTAGAGGATAACATTTCGCATCTTTTGTTGTGTGTAAAACTAAATTAAACATTACAACACAACACAAAAAAACTAACTAAACTTTTTGTAATATTTTTCCACGCTGTGTCGCGCTTCCGAAAAGAGACTCAATCGAAAAAAATGTCTAGTAGACTCAGTTCAGCGGCTTATACTGTTAGAAAATCGACTATTAACTGCTAGAATAGTTTATTTCAGTTATTTCTATACTGTTATGACTTATGGTATACTGCCCTGGGGATGTTCAGCAAATCTTAATTTTATTTACACACTGCATAAAAGGGCTATACGAGCTATCTACAATTTAGCTCCCAGAGTTTCCCTTACACAAAAGTTTAAAGATATTAAAATTCTAACTGTTGTCTCTCAGTTTATCTATGAAAATCAGTTATTTCTATAGTGTTATGACTTATGGTATACTGCCCTGGGGATGTTCAGCAAATCTTAATTTTATTTACACACTGCATAAAAGGGCTATACGAGCTATCTACAATTTAGCTCCCAGAGTTTCCCTTAGACAAAAGTTTAAAGATATAAAAATTCTAACTGTTGTCTCTCAGTTTATCTATGAAAATCTAATGTATGTCAAGAAAAACATTAACAGTTTTGAAAAAATGCTCATTGCATCAACACGCGAAATAAGCACAAGCTATCCGTACATGTAACGCGTCTCCACAGAATAAGTCATTCTTTTATGGGACAATGTATACGTTTCTATAATAAACTTCCCAATGTTATCCGAGATTTGTTTATTAATAAGTTTAAAATTACTATTAAAACTATACCCTGTCAAAAAGTTTATTACAAAATTTCGGATTACTTGGAGGATAAAACAGCTCCAGGTTCTATCTACTCGTGTATTACGATGTCAAAGTGTAGCGTGTCTTGCCCTACTGATACCATTAGTATGGTCTATTTTATAAGGCAACACACTGGTGCTAAATACAAACGAACATTTGTTAAATACATTAAGGAATTAGCGATAAAAAAATATTTAAAGACAAGCCCGCCGAGTTTCTTGTCGGATCTTCTCGGTCGCGTTCCAATCCGGTTGTAGATTGTAGATTTAAGAAAATAATAAATGTAAAATGACAATTTGTAAGTGCCCCCGTAGGCTTTTACAGAATAAATGATTTGATTTGATTAATCTGATTTTCGTTTACGATTTATGGCACATTTAATGAACCGGTTTTCTATCTTGGCTGATAACTCTGAAAATTGAATTAATCAATAATAAATAAAATGAATACATTTTTAAAGATCAGTTTATTTTCTACAACGTTTGTTTAAAACTTTTTTGTTTAATAGGATGTTTGATGTGAACTTTGAAGTCAACCTAGTTTGACATAACATTGGTATCACAACACCCAACGGTGACTATCAAATTGACGTTTACAGCTAATCAATGTAAGTACACTTTGCAGGGTGATTACCACTATAAACTGTCAAATGAGATACGCAAATGGCATACAGCAGGCCTAGACAAAAGGTGTTTCTGTTATCGTTAACGCCAAACGACAACTTCAAAATGTATGGCGTTGACATTAGCAGTGGAAAAGTCACGTGACGTCGCGCTAAGTTCGTAGACTACGTTTTGTATGTAGCGGAAACACGCCAATTTTGTCTACGCCTGTAGGACAGTTTACTTGTGAGGAGTAGACTCGAACAATTCTAACTATAATAAGTATTATTAATACTATAGGTTAGATGGCGCTTGCAGAAATTGGTTCTTTAACAAAAACACCTGCCAACGGGCTATGGAAAGGAGCATCCTTGGCATAAAGACCATCCATAAAGTCAATAGTAAAAAAATCAGACACAAAACCAAAGTGATAGACGCAACAATTACAACACGCACAGCGTCTAAAGTGGAAATGGGCAGGACACATCGCCCGTTCTTCAGAGGAAAGATGGTCAAAACGAGTAACAAAATGGACAGGTCCGAGAGGCAAAAGACAAAGAGGTAGACCAAAAGCTCGCTGGGTAGACGACATACTTCAATTGGCAGGAAGAGACTGGATAAAAACAGCTAACGACAGGGAAAAATGGGGGCAACTGGAGGAGGCCTATACCCGAAAGGGGCCATGACATATACATATATCGATCTGAAGTATCTACTTGTTAAACATAGTTTTTTTATAATATTACTTTTTTAAAGCACTAACGCCTGCTAAAGCGATCTCAAACATTGAAATTTATAGAGAGAAAAATTCCACCCTCGGACGGGATTCGAACCCGCGTCTTCTGACTCTCCGTGTCAGACGCTATTGACCAACTAGGCCACCGAGAATCTGGTCCGAGCATCGAATTTTAACTCTTTATTTGACTATTTGTCTTGCGGGGACGGAGCGACATCTATTGGACAGTTTAACAGTACCATCCAACCGAAAGAAGCATTATTTAGAAATACTTGAAACTTTCGTATTGACATCGCGGCCCTTGTAATTTTTTATAGTATTACTTTTTTAAAGCACTAATGCCTGCTTAAGCGATCTCAAACATTGAAATTTATAGAGAGAAAAATTCCATCCTCGGACGGGATTCGAACCCGCGTCTTCTGACTCTCCGTGTCAGACGTAGAAGATAGTTTTTTTATATATTTTTGTAATGTCATGGAAATAAAAAGGCTTATGATTATTATTATTATGATTATAATACTATAGGTAATACTGTATTACCTATATCTGTGGCAGAGCACATTATGAAAGTGGAACGTTTTTTAGATAGGTACCTAAACTTCCTATTTTTATTTTTTAGCAAATGCATATGGCGGTACGTGAGATAGCTCTATCGTAAAATTAAATTATAGTATATTATGATACAAATGAACAGTGTATCGTATTGTTTACGTATTCAGAGCAAACTATGATTTATCTGTGCCACTATTGTCCTAGATAAATGACAGTTTACTAAATACGTTAACGACGCGATTACGTTACACTTAAACAGATTTTCATGCTCGGCCCACTGAGCTCACGAGTTTTATATGACTTTTGCCAACACATTTGCGTGAAATAAAAACAAACATATAAAGTCGGTACGGGTGAAAGTTCAAAGTACCTATCATCATAATACCTATTGTGCGCATTTTTCACTCTTTTTAGTGAAGCTTGCTAAGTAAGGGGTCGATTGTCATTCACCGTCAATTGATGATATCATCAAATCATGAGAATAGGCGAAACCCTTTTCAGTTAATGGAGTGTAACTCAAAAACTGCTGAACCGACTTTGAAATTTAAATCGGAAGTATGCTCTACCAAACAAATCAAGAATTTTGAGGATATGGCCATAAAAGGGGGAAAAATCGGCAAATTTGCACAAAAAAATACATACAGTCGAACATGATAACCTCCTCCTTTTTTGAAGTCGGTTCAAAATAGCAAATGGCGATCAATATTTTTTTTCACACGCCTTATGCTAGGTGAGTGGACATACAGCCTACTTCAATTATAATTTAAAGAGACAAAACGCAAATATTTTATAACAAATTATTGTGATATATCAATAGTTTGATATCAATAAATGAAGGACGTACACATTGAATTATTCCGAAACTTTATATGGAAAAGATAATTATTCATCGGCGTAAAACCTCTTTTTTGCTCCCAAAAAAAACTGAATTACCCGGTTAATCTGTGAATAGCGTTGTGGGCTACATTATAGTCAAAATGTGAATTATATTACTATTATTTTATATGTACTTTATAATGTAGCTGTTTGCTTTTCCTAATAAAGTAAAAAAAAAAAAAGTTAAAATGAAAATGCTATGCTTATTCGTCTATAACTTACAGTAAGGTACTAATTTAACTTTGTACGAATAATTCTATTATGCACTAGGTTATAATTGTATTATGCACGTGTGTGTTATTGCTCGGTTTATGGCCCTAAAAGCGATGTAATAAGGCTCACGCTACGAAGGTGTGTTATTACACTGCAATGTATCCGATAGACAACTAACAGACGGTTAGCAAGTTAACTTGGTTGTTCTGGCCTTAAGTTTTAAGCAGTATGTAGATAAGGTAGTGTAGGTAGATACTAGTAATTTTAAGCATACCTTAGGCCTAAGCATACGTATAAATCTACTGTCATACAGAACACAAAGGAACAATAGCGCGATACCAAACGGTATTTGGCGGCGAAATGCTGCAAAATCGTTAAGCCGGTTTCACACGTACGAATCATTTTTATGCGGTAAGTTTGCGAAGCAATGACCGTATGAAATCACACTATGGAGGGCAGTGACCATAATGAAATTTAATGGATTACTTACCTATTTAAATTGGAAAAATATCTACGGATTTGACCATTATAGTCTGGTGATCCACAAGCCTATGGTATGGTAGATTTTTTATAGTTGCGTCTAGTGACATTTTTATTTAAATAGTCTGAATCAAAAGACAGTCATGAATGTCCTGCCTAAGACCAAGTATATAGCGGTTTACGAGAAAAACATAAAAACAACATCATTACTTTTTACACCTTTGCCATCATTATAGCGTTATGAAAACTTACAGTTAACAATAAGTTAATTAACAATAGTTCACCATTATTTCACATCGAAATCGAAAAATACAAATCTAGTACGTAAATATGAAACGAAATCGATGACAGCCATTTATTACGTATTTTCCGGTCATCCAACAGCAAAAGATTTTTTTCCAAGTCATTCGAGACGAATAACATAACATGTACTCCGTGCAATGGAATGATAAAATAATAAGATATCATTCCAAAGATCGTAAGATTTAATACACGTATTACACAGACCTATCTATCTGTCTATCAATGGAGAGAAAAAAAACAAAAATGGCTAAACTTGATTATGTTTCATTTGTGTTGCTTCTAGTTCCGACGTGTAAAAGTCAACGATAATTTATTATTTAACTTCTAAAAGTGTTCCTTCCTAACGCACGAGTCTAAGCAAAACGTACACAATCACGAATGCACGTTGTTTTTGTGTTTTCATCGTCAAGTCTTCATCTCTAGTAACGGAAAATTTCAAAGTCAAATTTTAGTAATGCATCCACCGCTTTACAACATTGTGACTTGTGAAAGGACATGGTGACTTATGATAGACATATATATAATTGAATAATAATCACACTTGATGCAAATATTAATATTTATTTAATAATATAAAGAATGGAAAATGAATAAAATATTACGAGACTATTTATGAAAAAGATTCTATTGACACTTGCAACCCTACCTCAATTTTTTAGGGTATACCGATAAGACTTTGGAAGCTGTGACGTCACAAAATGGAAGAGAAACCAGCTGGGCTATTATGTATCTCAGTTGCTAACAAATGTTGATTGAAATCTGAAAAAGTGGCTTTGTCACTTTTGAATGCAAGACTGATGTCACTTTTGTCAGCTCCAGTTGTCAACTTACTTACATTTATGCTTACTGGAGTTGTTAAAACTGACATAGGACTGATATAGGATAGGTGGTGCACAGCCCCAAATAGGCCAGAATCATTGTTTTTTTTTTCAGCGGAAGTGTTACTAAATATTTTTTAATAACGTTTTTTGTTTCACTTTTCTTAAACACAGAAATTTCCTCTTTAAATTGCTCTACAATTGTGCTCGAGTTTACAATCGAAGATATTTTAGAAACTTGCTAAATCCAAAACACCATAAAAATCCCCTGTCACAGACGTTTGTTTTTACCCTAATGTCGTCAAATGCCGCCATTTTGTGACGTCACACTTCTGCTGTCTATTATGAAGATTCTATCGACAGTTGCAACCCTACCTCAATTTCGTTGCCCACAATTACTAGGTCAATGCACTGACCTACATAATCGCACACAACTATACACAGTGTGTTGTATTTGCTACTAGCTGTTCTCCGCGGTTTCACCCGCGCGGTGATGGATGATGAATATATAGCCTATGTTACTCAGCGTGAATGTAGCTTTTCAATGGTGAAAGAATTTTTTAAATCGGTCCAGTACTTTTTGAGCCAATTCGCTACAAACATACTTCCATACAAATCTTTCCTCTTTATAATATTAGTATAGATTGCAATATCAGACAATGGATACCAAAAGCTGGATAGTAAACACAGTAGTTACTAAACACCTAACACTATAGAAACATAACTTAAGATAATTTTTGAAGTTAAATCGCAAACAACACTAACTGCCGTATTTATAAACAAGTAAAAGTAAAAGAGGATTGCATAGCTAGTACTTTCCATGCCAAAAGAGAAAACTCTTTTCTACCTCTTAACATTGTCCTATTTCAGTGATTTTTTTTTTCATGGAATCATGACATTGTTTAGTATGCCGTTCTAAAAAAGGAAATTTATAGTACTTTGAAATACTGACGTACGGGCCATGAAAAAAAAATCACTGTAATCGGACAATGTTAAGAGGTAGAAAAGAGTTTTCTCTTTTAGCATGGAAAGTACTAGCTATGCAATCCTTCTATAGACTGTATTTGTCTGACTGAAGTTAGAACTATCAAAGGCTAGAATTCTTAGCCGAGTAATAGTCAACATTTTCTTTGCTTAATCCATCAAAGGTCATTGGTCATCATGCGGCCAGACACAATAGAAATTTCATTGTTATAATACGAGTATAACGACTCTTGAAGGGTTAAGCAATGACAATACGTCAATTTGTCGTTTTTATTGCAAAAGTGAATTTGTATAAAAATTACATTCGTTTCGTTCTTCGTAATCTTATGAAGGTCAGTGATGGTACGGTCGAAGATGACACGCTAGACCCAGAATTACAACTAAGGACAACTTGCGGAACTAATATCAAGGTGGTTTTAAAATGTTGAAGGCGGCTAGTAAACCACGCAAGCACTTTAGAAGTGAACACTAGAAAAACTTTAGTGATCTACTCGTATATATCTATATTATTAGTGCATCTGTTTGTATATTGGTGCTTTTTCTAACGATGTAACTACGAGTAACTTTCATCGGCACAAAAGTCAGAGGCACGATTAAAACCCACCACCGCAAGATCGGCGGTAAAACCTCACTCACTACCCTGTGCCACCAACATTTTAAAACTTATAAGTTTTTAAACTATCATGGTCAAAAACATTCATTCTAACTTACACCTGAATGTGAGAAACAAAGACAATTGACAATAAACCTACACATTTTTACAATAGTAAGGACAAAGCGTTGTTTCTTTGTAATACAATTTTATATGAGGCACTTGCTACAGTAACACAGTAATGCATCCGCACTATTGCTTGGCGGCAGAATACGTGGCATTGAGGTGGTCCGTGGTACCCACCAAATTGACCTCTTGCACAAGATACCTACCACCTAAGTACGGTTCATTAACTCAGTTCATTCCCGTATCCGTGCATATAATCAATACCTTCCGATTACTCGATAAATATAAAAGTAGAACAGCATTCAAGCCTACAGATATTGACGCAAAATCTGCGCTTTATTTTACGTATGATACTATACTGCGTAAATAAGACAAACTAATCGTTCCATATATACTTTCATTTATAGCTATGAAGACAAAAATAAATCTGTTTACACTATACGCAATGCCTTCGCATAATTTAAGACGTAGCTGTGCCATCTTATCAAAATCCTTGAAATACATACCCTCATTAGTCATATTTACACGCCTATAGTTGTTATACGTCATTCATGGTTTGAAATCAATCAGCTTTATCTTATCAGTCGTAGGATAGATAGTGTTACCGTGGACGTAGGTTCTTATGTTAACACTGTTAGGTATACATATTTATACAAGTGAGCAACTTATGGTTTATTTAGCATTTCAAAGGATTCTATAGGGATTATTCCACGGACACGACACGCGCAGGTAAATCCATGGACTGCTTAGTAATTTGTAACGACTAAAGTTCAGCGAGTTAATATGAAATGGTATGGAATGGAATGTATTTCCTTAAGCATGTAGTAATTTCTTATAGTAACATCTACATCTATTATTGTTGTTATCAAAGTAATTAGTGAGTTCTTAAAAATACTTTTCCCTAACTACAACACTTATAAACTAATATCTAATAAGTGATGATGATGCCATAAAAACACCAACTTTAAAATATTTCTAATATTATCACGAATACATACGAGAACAAACAGGGGCCTTACTATCAGCTTCATAAAAACCATGCAAGTTCCGTGCAGTTCTTAAACTAGGCATAAACAACTTTAGCTCATTTAGGTGAACTGTTTGAAAATTGTTTTCTCAAAGTAAACGGATAATATTATGTCTGAAGTTCTAACAATTTACTTTAAACAACATTGCAGACGCCTAGACGTTTGTAAGCTGATAAACTGAATGGAATTAGAGCGACATGTTAAAGAGAGTCCATACAAAAAAAAACAGGTGAACGGTTTTTTTGTGATTCTTGAATAACTTTAGCTTTAACGTTGTCATGTTACGAATAAGCCGGGCAGTTTTCTAGAAGCCCTGCTTTAAGAGCTCATATAAAGACCCCAGGCATATTGTATAAGCATTGATCACTAGCGTACATTATAATATAGAGTTATAGAACGCATGCCTGAGAAAGGGGCTTCAAAATCTACCCCGACTAGTTAAAAAGGTCTCAGACCTCCGTAATGTTATGTTTTATTAGGCCAAAATTCTTTTACCCAGATACTTACAGGTAATTGGCCTCACTGTTATGAAATATAGGTCAAGTTACATTGGTATATTGCATTTAAATTCAGGATGTGAATAAATTAAACACTTGCAACGGTTGTGAAGCGCGACCGGTTATGCTAATAAGTGTTATTGCTCCATTCGGTTACACAATCGCTCGAATAATAATATGGTTAGTTCCATGTCCACACTAATTGTTCCAATATTGTTTGGCGATACGAAAAGATACTTCACGTTATCGTATCAAGAAGCTAGACAATGGTTTATGTAATTTCATGGAAGCTAACAGATATTTCTAGACGTGAGAAGCGTACAGTGCCGCTCTGAATTGTGAAGCATGAAAATTAAGGTCGCGCTAATTTAGGTAGTAATACTTTATTAACTGTTTCGAAAACCGTAAAAAAGAAGAAATTGGAACTTCTATATTCAAAAAAGACACCAAAACGAGTTGTTTGTTGTTTTATCGCAAAAGTTAGGTTTTTAACACCAGAACCTGCTGAAGGTACAATTATGGAAACTAGAAGTTTAAATACTTAAGGTTAGATAAGGGCTAAAGGGAATTATATCAAATTATCATAGTTTTTAGTAGGTTAAAGATAACGTGACGTGATCTGACGAGGACTGTGATAGAGTTCTAAATTCTTACAAAACATCTGAATGGTGCTCAGGAAGACTCATTGGAGAATATAAGTATGCAATGTCACAAACCAAGTGAAGCATAGTCAGGATGAATAGGGAAAAAACAAGTTCAAAAAGTAACCACCATTAACAAGCAAAGATAAGAGTAGGCTGTATAACGTATATTATGCCCATTTAGGTACGAATGAACAGTTAATACTCCTAAAGTACAGTCATCCTGTATGTACGGTAACTGCATTTACCTCTATGCAAAGACGTTCACTTTAATAGTAGGTTTAACGATTATTTATTTCTCATAAAGAACATAGCTCGCTTATAATGAGATACACTTGTTTCTTTTTAAATAATGGAATTTGACAGTTTTTGAGATCATATCATTAGGTAACTTGGTATAGTTTGGTATAGTTCTACTCAGAAATGAGGCTAAATTTGTAATAAGTAGCGCAAGCACGAGACTTGCACTTCTTTTGAAACAACCGGTTGTTAGTAGGTAAATAAACCAGGTGTGTAATAGTTTGTCATTATGATATAATTGCTTATGTGTATATGCCTTATTAAGAAATGCTTTGAAGAGATTGGTGTCGCTATCCGCTGACTTGCTTAGAAACCAAATCCTTGTGTGTGAGGTTTCCAGGTGAACTGCAAATCGATATTTCTAATTTATTCTAAACACCGCGCAGCTTGGTTAGCTATACTCACAAACATACTTATAGCTATTGATTAAAATGAAAACGATAGCAATAATAAACTGGCTTGTTGACTTTTCACTCACAATACTGCGTGGGTGGAATATATAAGGAAAAAACAAATTGCTGCGTACGATTCTGACGTTTTACAAAAATAGGGTCATCACTAGTCCAGGATTTTTAATAAGTATTATATTTGCCTGAATTTAGAGTTTGAAGATTAAGGTTTGGTTAAATCTTAACATGTATTCTTTTAATTTTGTTGTATTCTGTGTGGACTCGGGACGATGTTTTGGCTCGACAAGAAAGTCATTTAAATAAATTTTGAAAACAGTCTAATACTTATTCATTTCTAGAATTGCACATTCTTTTTTAAATTTTAAGCAGATACTTATTTACTAGATAGTACAGAACAGTAAAATTCGCCCGTAAAATGATACCCGTAAACATCGACAGAAGAAAGGATGCAGTTAGTTTTAAGATACGTCTTTGAATATCTATAATTAAAAAAATATTAAATCCTGCCTACTTTTCGCGACTTTATCTGCTTGTACTACGGTTAAAGTCCCGATGAATCAGTATACCTTCAATCCAAAGTTCTTCAAAATCCGTTCCAACACACTCACAAACTTTTCAATTTGCATTATTAATGTGATATTCTTTTTGAAATCTGATCTTCAAACCAGCTAGGTTCATAAATACAGCATATAAATGGACAGTGACCGCTAAAATTCGATCTACGTCGCGTTCAATATTAATTCTCGTTCGACTAACTTCGGATATCAGTTTGCGTTTTTCTGGCATCAGTGAA
The DNA here is from genome assembly GCA_917880725.1 of Selenia dentaria. Lineage (NCBI taxonomy): Eukaryota > Metazoa > Arthropoda > Insecta > Lepidoptera > Geometridae > Selenia > Selenia dentaria. Next base: position 9,315,076 of record OU862885.1, read on the forward strand.
CTGACGACTGAACTCATATTTCGGATCGAACTTTGATATCTATATTTTATTCATAAAATAAATACATGTTTTTTAAAGCATTACGCCTGCTTTGCGCTAACGGATCGTCTCGGTGGCCTCGCGGTCACGGCGTCTGACACGGATTGTCGTAAGACCCGGGTTTGAACCCCGTCCGAGGATGACTTCATTGAAACGAATAATACCAAGTATCTGTCGAACTGTCTATATTAATTTGATAACACGTCGGTGACTGTCTTTTTACATAACGTAACATTTGAACTTGTGAAATAGTATTACATAAATCCTATTACGAGGCGTGACACCCCTATCACGAATATAGTACGTAATCCGTTCAATGTCACGCAACAACACGTGACCGAACAGTCACGTTTCTACAAATATAACATTATCTCTCTCTACTTTATTGCTTAGCTACCATTACATAGCTGTTTGGGAACTATAGGCAATAGAGTCGACTTGTAGTGAACACGCAATGGTTAAGTTTATATTAAAGCAAACGTAGACGAAAATAATATTAGTAGAAGCATTAGAAGTATCTTGAACATAACACGTGTGATATGGTGCATGGTGATCGATAATATTCTGCATTTCGTTGAAAAATTAAATTATGAACGTATTTTATTGTGAAATAAATGTTCTTAAGACAAGATTATTCAAATCTTTTTTAGCTCTTTGAAAAGTTTGTTCTAACTTATATATCTTGTTTATATAGTCTTGTATCTAACGGTATTACTTTCTATTTTACACCTGGATTGCACCAAAAACATAATACATGTATGGCCTTATTAATAAACTTGTAATAAACCCGGAGTAGTTAAAACATCTATCTGTCAATTTTTCGCTTGCAGTAAATGTCACGCGTGAAAGCAAGACAAAGCATGTTACGCCTAATCTATGTTTACGCAACGTTTATTAATAAAGGCCGTAATGTTTTGAAACTTGTTTGAAATAATTAATCTCACAACTTGTTTTGTTGAGGTTTGCATTCCCACTGCAAAAAACTGTAGAGGATTTGCGTCGTTTCTGAATCTCGCAACATGTTTAGATCATCAACATGTGTGACAGTGTATACGATCATCAACATGTTTTCATGTGAATGTTTAGACGGTCAGTGCAAATTCACGGTTAGTTACATACTATAAAACTTGAAGAATATGGAGGATATACCTACCTACAACACAAGAAATTATTTTATTATACTAAGAAAACAGGAGGTAATAATACAAACCATAGCTTATTTAGAAATTATTTGTTGTTGTCTAATTTAGTTTGTAAACAATTTGTACATACTATTATTATTAACCGGCAAAACACTCACGATCGAATACGTCGGGATGATGCTCATCTTCAGGGCGAGTACGCAGCGGCGTCTGTGACGTAAGACGTTTTCGATCCCTAACGTGTTTTGCCGGTTAATAGTAATAGTTTAATATGTGTCGAACTCACGAGAATTAGAATAAATTTCTTCTTATGTCTATGCTTTGCTGAATTGATACTCAATACTCAATACTCAATCATTTATTGCATAATTATTATGAAGTTCACATACAGATGTTAGCTAGCATGTTTAAATTAGGTAATACATAACAATAACCCTGATTGGGTATGGCAATATAGTGCGGAGCGGATCGATTTATTACATAATTGATTTGTCTTCTAAATACTCGTTTAAGCTATAGTAACATTTTGCTAGCAATATGTTTTTTTGGGTTTTGTCAAATTTATTTTCATTTTCTATATCCTTTATCTGTACTGGTAGTTTATTATATATTTTGACGGCCATTGGATTTGGGCCGGAGCTATGTATTTACGTTATATATCGTAAACGATGACGTGCAGTATGTAAAGTAAGTGTAAGCACAATTATGGCACAGAATAAATGACAGTACTACGTAACTATTCTAAGCACGCAGGCAGATATGGTTAGTAATTCAATCTCGCTACGTAGATGTAGGTACACAAATCGTCTACTTCTACATTCTTATGACGATTTCTGTCATGAGATTGGTAAGTGCTTGTAAAAAAATCTATACACGCAGATCGCAGATAATGTCGAGATATACAGGCCGCAATGAAAACGGGTAATAAAAATGGGATATATTTTAAAACTACTTTACTTATAATTTCTATTTTAAATTACCATGTTTAAATTTTGAAAAAAGTGCTACAGTAACAAATATGTTCATATAGGTCTACTTATATAAAAAATGTTTCTAATGTACAAGTAAAGTCTTTAATTTGATTTCCTATGGCAATATCTACAATTCAAAATTGCGATTAAACATCTATTGATACAAACTACCCTTCTGCCAAATTTCATTAAGATCGGGTGCAGCGTTTGCAAGTTTACGTCAAACAAACATACAAACGCTGATTTGGTCCCACTCGAATACCTCACTTCGTTGAATTGAAACCCGCAAGGAATTCCCTTCCCCGAAGTGAAACCTTTAGTCGTAGTAAAAGGAAAAAAAATACAAAATTGAATTAGGGTCTGATTTCACCTTTAATAGAGTTCATTGAAACGGAATTTAGCGTAAACGAGATCAAGTTCCTGTGTGGCAACGAGTGTTGTGTTTGGTACAATTTAAAAACCTTCTATGACATAGATAATCAGCAGCTCATTATGTTACCACTGCTGCGACTCGAGCCTTTCTGTCAGAAAGAGAAGCTGGGCCATAATTCACCACGCGGTGCAGCTTGGCCCAACCCATGTCGAAGTTTTCAGGCCTGCGACATAGTCTAATGATTGTTGTCCCAATACAAACCACTGAAATCGACAGCTTGACGTACCCTCCGAAGCAAGGAAGCGCTCATTTGAACAATGCCACTAGCACACACCCATCCAACTCCTGACCGCAGCAAGCGTTGCTTATCTTGTTGATCGTTTAAGATTGCCGAGTCAAGCTCCGCTTCGAGCGACCTTCTACAACATATGGCGAAATCAGAATGAAGTATATAGGCACCTCTCTCTCTCTCTCTCTCTCTCTCTCTAGTCGGTTCCTCATTTCTGATGATCGTGGTCAATGGATTTATCCGAGTGGAAAACCTGTCGCCACTGGTTCCGGTTCATAGCTTTCATCACCATATGATAGAACTTGCTTGAGGATGTGGCTTCTTTAACTTGGTCAGACCATCGTGATCGGCCTTTTGCCTCAGTGTTTCCCACAATGACCAGTTTTTAAAGACTAGGGTAGTCTTCTCTTCCCATTATGTGACCGGAATATGTTTTAATAGTTTTGACAGATAGCTGTGAGAGAAAAGATTTGTGCGCTTCGCCGTCCACGAAATCCTGGGCATTCGTCTCCAGCACCACATTTGAAATGCATCTATTCTCTCTGGAGCGCGGATTGTCTATGTCTCTACTCCATATGAAAAATGGGAATAATCAAGGCTCTCACTAAAAAATTAGGTACCAACTCTACTCCTCTCTAAATATTTTTTAATAATATATGGTTTGAAAATACTTAGGCAAAATAAAATAAGAATTTGGGTCGGCCTGCGCAAGCATAAATAAAGAGCTTACATCGGCTGGTTTATAAACTGCGTCAATAAACGGATCTCATCCAGGCTCCCATTTTCCGGTAAATTACATTTCTCAGGTAACGACATCCTTTCCACCTCAATAAGCACATTTCTAGGGATCCTTGGGGTTGGCAGGATAACTAAATATATTATATCAGAAACGGTATATTAGCATCCGGGCGATGATTGACTTTATTTATACATATCTAAATCTATCTGCTATACATATAATATAGTAACTCAGCCAGCTAGACCAAATCGACAGCTACGAGACTTCGCAAAACGACTCCAGCAAATCGGCAGGCCATCTCAAGTCTTCGCCCTGGTCACCAGATCTCACCATCAGGTAACCTTGAAAGATCTCGTAAACCCCATGTCCTAATCCATTCAAATTTATGTCTGTCTGTCTATTGTACGCGCATCACTCTGAAACTACTAGTAGTTCGATGAAACTCGACACACAATGATAGATTTTGATGAAACTTGACACACGGATAACTAATATTATGATATGGTGTATATCATACAGAATATTTTTCATCCATACAACGAAAAGGTCCTTCTGGAAAAGAGGATAAAGGTAACAAAAATGTAGTAAATTAACTAGGTACCTACTTGACGGATTTTTATGCAATTTTATGTTTAGATGCTGAAAAATTCTAAGTCATGTTTCATCTCTCTATGATATCGCAGTACTAAAAAAGACCGTGTTAAAGACTAGGTTTTTCGAGAGAATAACGACGTCGAATACTGTATTGGTTAAAAGCAAAGATAAGCTTATTACAAAGGTGCGACTGTGTAAAGTAGCGAAGAAAAAAAACAAGTGTGAAGAAAATTAAAACGTCCGTATAAACGGGAATCCTAGACGCTCAGAGAAAGTTCCAACTCAAGTTCTTCATGTTAGGGTAAGATGTTTACTCGTAGGACTAAGAGAAAGATTTTAGTAGAAACGTTAAACAGGCTTATCTTGTCTGCCTGAGATGGCGGCATCTGGCTGCCAAATAATAATAACGCATTGCGCTCTTTACAGTGAGCGATTGGTTTGTGAGTCTCGCTAGGGTAGTAACAACAAATGCACTTTACGCCCAAAACAGTAATGCTAAATTTGTGCCGCGGCAAAATATCTGTTACTACGGTGGTACTAGCTTAAATGGGTTCTTGCCCAAGAGGCCTACCTCTTAGTAAAGGCTGTGTGAGTAGCATGTTCTTTAAAAGTCTCAAGAGATTTCGATGGCGTGTATGCAGTGAGGCGTGTTTCATTCCGATATGACAATCTCAAGGATGATGGAAAGACTGAGTAAATTATTTTTTCGAGGTTATTTTCTGTTTGCCTCTACCGGCATTTACAGCGTCATCGGAAGGGTGGCGAGCGCAGATGGCACTCAGCCAGATGTGGGTGCAGAAGGCGCGCGGCCTAAGGTGAGCGTTGAAGACGCTTCGCCGCAAAGAGAGGAGTAGGCGATTTGCTGATGGTCACCACTAAGGTACGGACCTCGGCTTGTGCCGTCGCCAGGAGAAAGGAGAGTCGTAGATAATCGCCCCGGTACCTGAGTGTGCCGTTAAGAGTGGACCCTATGAATTTTAAGTCTATGACTATTTGGAGAGAATCTACTGAGAGAACTGAGTCAAGTTACTAAGTTTGACCACTTAAATACTACTTGGTAGAAGATAAGATAAATTTTTAAGATAAGATAAGATAAATTTATTTACCCAGAGTAAAAGATACACAATATGAACACTACTGTAAAAAACTTAACTAACATAGAACACATTGTACTAAATCAAAAAAGTATATCAGTGAGCCCCAAACTAAGCACAAGGCTTGTATCTTGGGACTCTGGTGCGAAGTTACCATGAGACAGTACAGTTAGTGATACAATAGAAGATCAAGAAAACAAAATTGAATCGATTCATTAACACACAACATTTAGTTATATTTTAATTAATATGGTGTGATGTGTAAGAAAATCAAATAGTAATTGTTAATGTTTTATAAGGTGACGGGGACAAATCGCAAAAATGGCTATCATTCATTTTGTTTCATTTTATTAGATTTGTGTTTCTTCGAATTCCGACTTGTAAATAGTGTTCGTATTGGAGCAATAGTGTAGGCAAAGTGAACAAAATCATGAAACGTTTTGCGTTTTCTTCGTCAATCGCTTTTGAAAGTTTAAATAATATGTAGTTATAGTCAGAGTCACATAAATAAGTATCTAGATACTTAAAAAAATCTGACTTGATGCAACTATAATTTACCTAAATAACTTGGGGAATGGCATGAATGAAATGTATGAAAGCAAGAGGCCAAACGCAAAGGTAAAGAACTGCCCATATTTGACATCTGTTACAGGAAGTCAGTTGATATGTTTAGGAATCCGGGCCCTAAGGGTAAAACGGAGATGTCACTTTGCTGTCTATCCGTCCCTGCGTCACGGATCTCGAAATGAGTCACGAGTACATTCCTGACATTTGGATATTTTGTGTAGCATGTTGACATTGTCCGAATGATCAACTATACAAATTCAAATAGAAACTCGGTGTTCAGCATAACTTATTAGTCTATATTTCGTACTACCTTTCTGTCTTTCTTTTAATATAAATCTTATTCGAATAACCGATTTCGAGCTATCGTAGAACATATGAACCAAATAAATCTTGAAATGGTGCCATCCGATCCTAAATTCGCCTTTTTTATAGGTCTTATGCTGTAGGCACAGACCAATATATCCACTATGTGGATAGTATTTGATATGATCGACAGGTTTTGATATGATCATAACCTATCGTTATTATATATCTACTAGCAAACCCTGCGAACTCCGTTTCACCACCAGATGGCTTCGTTTTATGTAACATTCCGTTTGGCGCCATCTACTTAAAATATTGGTTTGTAGTACATGCTATGTATCAGAGATGGCGCTGTATGTGAAAAAAGATTTTCCCGCTTTTCTTTTTACATTTTCCTGAATTTTCTTTACTATAAACCTCACGGAGCCCGAGACCTTTCCAACGAATGCAAAACCGTGGAAATCGGTTCGTGCGTTCTGGAGTTAAAGCGTCAGGAAGGAAAACCCGACTTATTTTTATATAGTAGAATAGTGGTTGTCATGTAAATCTAATATGGCGGCTTTTGAACCGTTTCTCTTGTTAAAAGCGCCTTAAACTTTTCTGCATTATTGTTAGTTGGTATGGAATATGTATGCGCGAGAATTACTTGTACTGAACCAGTTTTAACATAAAATCATTCAATTTCAGGATTCAATCTTCCTCCCTTATTTTACATAAAAGTAGCATTATACTTTAAGCTTCTCCACAAACAAATTAAAACACTTCGCAGAAGAAAGATGGATGGATTATGTCAGACGGAAATTTATGTATTACTATCTAAAATAAAAGTCTGTATTGTATTCACCAAATACAATTAACGTTAAAATTATATAACACGTAATTTTAGTCTCTATCATACAAACAAAAGAGAGAAACACTATGATGTTTCTTTTTAATTTTTAGCTGCATCCGTGGTTACACTCGCGTGGTGGTAGAGTATACTTTCGAGGTGGTCCCATTTCTATTTATAAAAAATCGGTCAAGCGGTTTTGAGTTCTTCCGATAACTAAAAAATGTTTCGCCGATAATTAAAAAATCTTGATGATATCCTAATTGACGGTGAATGACAATCGATTCCGTAAGTAGCAAGGGTCACTAAAAAGGTTATTTTTTTTTATTAACAGTCTATTGCATATACAGGGTGTTTGGTAGAGGGACCGACAAACCAAATGAGCGTGTTCGGGGGCCCACTTGGAGAATACAAGTTGGCCAAAAAAAAATCCCCAACACCCAAATTTTTTTTTAATTTTTTTTGTGATTTTTTTTCCAATATTGTACCAATTTTGCTTTGCGTGGCCTGAAGGTGTATTAGAGACCAAATTCAACTAAAAACATCCGGTCTAAAACAGATTTTACAAATGTTATGGTGGTAAATAGGTACAATTTCGGAGAAAAAGGGAAAAATCACAAAAAAAAAATAAAAAAAATTGGGGGGTCGGGGATTTTATTTGGCCAACTTGTATTCTCCAAGTGGTCCCCCGAACACGCTCATTTGGTTTGTCGGTCCCTCTACCAAACACCCTATATATTACCTGTCAACACACTACCCATAAAATAAAGGAAATGGAGCGAGTGTGATCTATTTATCATATAGTCACTTTATTAATAATATATAAGAATATTTAACTTATAACAATACGATCAAATCATAGATACACTACACAAGTAAAAGTCGATTAGGAACTAGCAAAGCAGATTATATCCCATTCATGCCCCACGTAGAGATGACGTCACCGGAATCCTTCCCTTGACCCAGTTACTTCCAAGGAATCTTGACTGCACAAACACCAATAAGATTAAGTAGGATAAAAATAGACTCCTCGCCTGTAACCGACTTGTTCTCCTTATAACTGGGCTAACAAAGTTTTAAATTATATTTATATAGTGGGTATATACTAACTATACAGCCTTTTCTACCAACATGTGGTTTTTGAAAATGCCTTACGCGTTTCCGAAACAAATATTTGTAATTTAGAATCTACATTGGAACAGCAATTTGTTTATTAGTGGCAGTTCCATTGGCTTATGTAATATCTTTTCGTATCCTCGCTCTGAAAAAGCGAAGAAAATAGTTGACTAAGTCAAAGATAGGATTTAAGTATGTCTGATAAGTTTCATTGTAGTAAGTAACTATGCAGGTTAGGAATATGTTTCTTTTACAATTTATGGTATAATAATTTATGAATGACTAAAGTGTAGCCAAATTTATCCAAAAACACTTAATTAAGGATGCCGTTTCTGAATTTGTGGCTCTAATTTTAAATTTTTGATGAAATACTCGTAGATACCTCTATATAAGGCACAATATATTTATTTAAGTTCAAAATATTTACATGACAAGTTGATACGATGCTAGGTATAAACACGTGCGAGAGTTTGAATGGAACAGAGGGATGGCGATGTAGAAAACAAAAGACGAATATAACGGAAAAGCTACATATTCATTTGACATTGCAATCATAGAAGTTAGTGCTTTATAAATCGTATTGTAAAAATATTCACTTGAGTTTATGTAGAGGTAAGGAAGTCACATGACAGATGCCTCAAACTATGTTCAGACAATTCCAAATCTGCCACAGTGGTATCTTGTACGAACGATAAAAGTCAGAAACTCCTTATGGATAGAGACTCCTTACACACAACTATCTGTGACACATGTGGAACATACATAGGTAGTGATAACGACCTTCAATCATGAAGGATTGATCGGAGACTAGAATAAGCACGGAAACTGTTTTGTATTGTGGCATAGTTCCAAGTTCTCATGTCTAAAGATTGATTTTATTACCAAAACTGCTGTATATAAGATCCGATCGTGAATACGCCAAAGTATTATATCGAAATAAGAACTGTTGCATTGAGAAAACTCGGTTTGATGATGACTAAGACAAGTATATTATATTGCCTACTCGACTCGGGCTCTGATTACGTTTAAGAACATTATAATGAAGTCCCCCAACATTGCCTCTAAAACCTCGCATAAGAAGAAATTAAATTTCCTTCAGTAAGCCAATCTGGCTCGAAGCAGCAATCAGAGCCCGAGAAGGCAATGTTACCAGTCAGGACCAGCCTCCCAAGCTCATCCCAGGCGTGCTCGATCGGGTTGAGATTAGAACTTCTTGATGTTGATTGTCTTGATCACGGTAGCCGCCAAACCTGTTGTAAAATTTTCGGCTTGGAAGGTCTGCGCGGGTGTGAAGTGTAGGTACACTTCCGTAGAGGGTATCAATACATCGACTATACGCGTATCTCCACTTTTATAACAACTTGCGTGTCCATTACTGTAAAAGTATAGGTACTAAGTTTTGCAGGCCACTGTATATTAGTCAAAATAGCAGCCTTTGAAAAATTCATATGAATGTATACAGGTGAATATTAATACGGGACAGTAAGGGCAGGTACCTTAACCGTTATAGTTACAGGAATAGTTATAGTTTATAGCTTTAGGAGTCTATCTATACATTTTTAAGGTATTTACAGATTAACTATACAGGGTGTTTGGTAGAGGGACCGACATACCAAATGAGCGTGTTCGGGGGCCCGCCCACTTGGAGAATACAAGTTGGCCAAAAAAAATCCCAGACCCCCCAATTTTTTTTAACTTTTTTTTGTGAATTTTCCCTTTTTCTCCGAAATCGTACCTATTTACCACCATAACATTTGTAAAATCTGTTTTAGACAGGATGTTTTTAGTTGAATTTGGTCTCTATACACCTTCAGGCCAATCCAATTCAAAATCCAGGTATCCAATTTTGCTTTTACAGATTTTGGAAAATGTAGGTACAGTCTACAAGAAAATGGTAATTTTACGCAAAAAACTTTTTTTGATGTCAATCGATTCTGTTTCACATAGGGATCAAAAGTCTACTGGACCGACTGAGGTTTGAGTAGGTACTAGAAATGTCAGAAATTGCGATTAACTTTTCCCATACATTTCGGTAAAGTCAAACTTTTAAATTAGCTAATTTTTTGTTATAGGTAGATCTGCTATATGATCCGCTTTTAAAAAGACTGGCAGCAAAAGTAGGTAAGTAAAAAAAGTTCGAAATCGATTCGAATTTTTGAGTTATTTCAGGTCATGTTTGTGCTGAGAAAATTCTAATCTGTTTGGTCATTATCTCTTAAACGGCTGGACCGATTTTGACCGGACTTTCACTGGCAGTAAGCCGATGTTATAAAGAGTCCCTTAATCTACTTTTATTTTACACGCGTTTTATCCACGAACGAAGCAAGGCCTGGGTTAGCTAGTTGAGAAAAACACTACTACAACCGTATCAATGTCAGTATGTATCTTTTCATGGCCAATTTAATCTAACGTCTGTCCTCATACGGCTCATACCACATAATAGCTAACAGAAGACATTTTACTCAATTAGTTGTAACGGAATACCTACTGCCCGTTTAGACGGTTAGCTTGGTGTAGACTACGTGCCTTCGTTCACCATCAAATAAACTATAAAATGCTCAAAATGCTAAAATAGGCATGAATTAACGAACAGCTGTTGTTAAAAAATATAGGTATTTTGAGAAAACTGAGAATGTGCATAAGTACCTACCTACATCTTAACGCCCGCGCGTCTGTCAAGCTGCGATTAATACTTCAGTCGTCGCGAACACCTCCGGCAGTTGACACACGCACGCGCTACCTTTTTAAATTTTCCAAATCTGTTGTTTTTATTTATATCGCCACTTCACGCGAACCGTATCACCTACACTTGGTATTGTTTGAATAGACGACGATTGGCAAGTACTAACAGAACTTTGACTCACTACTTATCTAGAGTCCCTACTGTTTGTCCAGACATACCTACATCACAAAATAGGTACAATATCGACGGGTTCCCAGCTATTTGTATTAACCGACATTTTTGAAACTTTACACCAGTGGCCCGAGCACGAACATTTGCTAAAGTGTAACGTTTTCGTATCGTTGAGGTATACAGTACAAACTATGAGTTATCTGTGCCACAAGTGGACTAGATAAATAATAGTTTGTACTGAATACGTCAACAATACGATAACGTTACACTTTAGCAAATGTTCGTGCTCGGGCCACAGTTTCGAATTTTTATGTCATTTCTGATTCGATCACGTAGAGAAACCCCGAGCATAGCCCTCTCCATAGCTCGTTGTGCGACTTTGAGCTTACATAGTTATGAGGCCCATAGTAAGAGACCACGTTTCAGTGCCATAAGTCATCACTGGTAACACACATTGGTCGAAAACTCTTGTCTTGAGGCACTGAGGTATTTTTGACAAGAAGACTTCGCGAAGTTTCCGGAACGCTGCCCAGCCGAGTTGGATTCGACGATTGAGCTCTTTCTTGAAGTTGGATCTGCCTAGTTTGACTGTCTGTCCCAGGTAGATGTATTCGTCAACAACTTCGAGAACTGAGTTCTCAACTGATATTGGGGTAGGCACAAAATGGGCATTTGACATAATTTTCTTCTGGTTTTGGTTCTGGATCTGGGATACCAATACCAAAATAAATAACATAGATCTTTTTGAGATTTTCGGTGGCTGTGCCACGCTGCAACCCCACAGCTGAATGGGCCGGCACGACCGGAGAAGTACCGCACTCCCACATAACACCGACGTGAAGTAACATAGCTTGCTATTGCGTTTCGTCGGTTTGTGGGAGGTTCCGGAGGCCCGATTTCCCCCTTCTCCATTCTCCATCTCCTTCCTCCAACTTTTACCCCTTCTATCTCTTCCTTCCTATCATCCTTCGTCAAAGGTTGGCAACGCATCCTCGAGGCGCGATATCCGTGGGCGACGATATCACTTACCATCAGGTGAGCCGCTTGCTCGTTTGCCAACCTATCCCATAAAAGAAATCTAGACATTTAGACAAAACATAAAAGATTTTAAACATAAAAGATTTTAAAAGGTCTACTCATCCTCAGTACTCTTTTCAAATCAATTGATTGCTCAGTTCGACATTAAAATTTAGGCCTAAAAATTCTCTGGCATTTAAAATGTCTTAAGATTGCATTTTTCTTTTACGCATGTAAAGTGACAGAATTAAATGTTATTGTGCGATGGTAAAAAATGGATATATAAATAAACTAGCTGACCCGCCAGCGGCTTCGCTCGCTTGGTCTTGGTGTAGTGGTGGAAGTTCCGTTTCGGAATTGGACACACCCTGGGGGTTGGACAGTTATTGGGTTTTTCTGAGATAGAAAGATTTTCTGAACAACAGTCCGGAGACTGGAACAGTGCCCCGTAGATGACAATAGGGTCGCCCCCTGTTACATGATCACAGGACCAAAAACATATATGGCGAAACGTAGGCGTTGAAAACACCGCTGCTTATTCATTCGAGGATTATATAGGCAGCCGTTCTGCCGTGATTGAGTAACAAACATCCAGATATCCATCCATTCATCCATCCATCCATCCATCCATCTAAACTTTCACATTTATAATATTAGTGGGATAGTGGGACAATCATAAAATAGACAGACATCCAACGACGTCAAGACTTTTTGTACGCCGAATCGCCGATGAACAAAAATAGGTCAGATTATGACCAGAAATACTCTCATTATTAGTTACCATGTAGGTATATTTCGTTTGAGCTTCCGATATTTCGGTACTGTTGCAAGCGCCATGATCACCAATGAACTGAGAAATTGCGGGTGGGTGAATGTTTACGAGCATACGAAACGGTTTCCCTCTTCCGTACTCGTTCATCACGCTAGGCACCACTAGGAGGCACATCTACTATTGCTCGCACTATAATTATTTGTCAGATCACGACACACAACACTGACTGTATCAGCTCCAACGCTGGAACTAGTTTTTGTTTTTAAAAGACGTACTACACTACATTCCCGATATGCGACAGTTGAAAACCATCCTTACGATTGAAGTTTAAACTTCGTTATTTAAATCGACTCTCGGATTATGACAAGATACCGCTGAATTTGGATACGGTGATGTTAAAACAGCTACGAGGGTATGGAATCCCGCAGGATACTTCTTATCTCGGCATATTCAGGATCTATAGTTTGTCATTCCACGAGATCGGTTTATTTGAGACTCGAGGATACATGTACAATCTACACGCTTATTTGGCAATGTCTCAATAACGATTATCGCATAGACCCTTGCCTTCCGAGCCGCTGGTAGCGGGTTTCCGGATAGGTCAATAGATCAAACATTTGTGTGCATAAATACATCTGTTTGACCCGTTTCTGGGTGTATGTAAATACTTACAAGAGTAAGTAAGTATATCAGTCATCAGGCTCTGCCTAGTTTGGGACAAGACCTTGTGTGGATATTGTCCCATATCATTATTAAAACAAGACTAGAATTCAAACTCAGTTGTTAATGGAAGCCAACAATCGAAACACACCAGCAAGCAAGCATCAGGCTCTGCCTAGTTTGGGACATGATCTTGTGTAGATATTGTCCCATATCATTATTAAAACAAGACTAGAATTCAAACTCAGTTGTTAATGGAAGCCAACAATCGAAACACGCCAGCAAGCAAGCATCAGACTCTGCCGAGTTGGGACAAGACCTTATGTGGATATTGTACCATAACATTATTAAAACAAGACTAGAATTCAAACTCAGTTTTTGCAATCTAAACACACAACTTGAGGATGTTATACATAAGCAATATTAACAAGAATAACTGATAAGCTTACAGGAAACGCGCAAAAAGTGCAAAAACAATTTATCATGTATGTCGCATCGCCCTTGTTGTGCTTGTTACTCGTATGCCAAGGGATTGAGCAATTGCTAAATAGGTCATTGAATGATGTACGAATAATTGCGACACTCCGATATACTTGAATAGCAATGAGTTGTTACATATCTATCACATCATGGCCGATATCGCTGACCTAGTACTCGTATTAAACTAGTGCAAAATAAGTCTCTTTTGCAGTGGGATTGTTTATTGAAAATTCTCAAGAGGTTCACGGAGACGGAATTCAAATTGGATATTATATACATATATACCATATAAGACTCCATAACAAAATATATTAGGTAAATATTATTATCTCAAAATGAAAGAAAGTTTTTGTTAATTCGGCCTCAGCTTTTAAATCAGGAGGTGTGCCATCTATCTGAATCAGATTCGCTTGAACTAATTTTTTGGGATTATCTATGTTCACGTGGTAAATTAGACACAATTGTCGCAATTGAATGTGAAATCCCGCCAGTAGTTGTTATTTTTACTCAAAAGTCTGCGTTTAGTTTTGAATATTGTTTTATGTTTACATTACATGAATGTTTTAGTAAAAAAATGAAATGTTAATTTTGAATTTCTATGTTCAACTCTCATTCAAAAATTTAGAATGAGAGTTTCCTTCAACTCTCATTCTAAAATTTAGAATGAGAGTTGAAGGAAAATGAATTTTAGAATTAGAACGAAAACATAATAAAAATGAAAAAAGCTTTAATCCAACATGATTTATAAACTGAAATTATTAAATACGAACATACAATCCCACACTATACTTCTACAACATAACTAAGTACAAAATACATCGTGCATACTTTTTCTGAGCCGCGTTGTCACAGACTGTAAAATGGTTGTTTAAGGTTTCAAAAATATATCTATCTCATACAACATACTATGTTTTTTAACATTACATACCATTTTTGAGAAAAAGCATTATACAAGCCTCAACCAGTAAGAAAGCCATCCTGGCATCGTATGTAACCGGTTAACTCATACTTGGCCAGGAAGGCTTACTTACTGGATTCTGCAGTAATGTACCAATAAAAAAGATACGTAGAAATATTATATAGTAGTACATTAGTAACATGTGTGAATGTTACTAGGATTACATGTATTGTAGGAAGCCTTGCCTCGGTCACGGATCGAATCTGAGGCCCCTCGCTTCAAAGACAGGATCTCTACCAACGAGGCTAATGCGTCGTTGACTCTATAGCAGAATTCAAAAATAACAAACTACAACCGAAAATAAAGTACAAGAAACTCAGGGGAAGCCAGAAGCGAAAAGAAATTGCAACAAATTCCACTCTTTTTTATCTACCGACTTCCAAAAAGGAGGAGGTATTAAATTCTACTGTATGTTTTTTTTTCGATAGGGTGAACCGATTCTTAAAATTCTTTTTTTGTTTGAAAACTGGTGCTTCCCATTGTCCCATTTAAATTTGATCACTTCGGTCCAGAAGTTTATGAGTTACACTCCAATAACTGAATATAATGGGAGTCGGTATTACATTTTTCAAATTGTACTTGTTAAATAATACCGAGTGACCTTTTGCCTAAAATATCTCATTTTTACTTATTTCAGTTGTCTGCATTTTTGGCTACAATTGGCCTAGTGTTTAATTTAAAAACACAAACAGTAAAACAGTTATAGTCGTGAATTAACAAGCACTAAGGCCACTTTCAGTGATCGACCGACCGTCGGTCTGTACCAACTAGTTCCGCGCGCACTATAACTAATCAAACTAAGCTAAACGTATGGGGCATGCTAGTAGTATCAGTATAGCGTCAAGATCCAAAGAGGCAATTGGGGGGCACCCTAAAGTTTGTAAGAAAAAGATGCCACAATAGTAAGTATTCTACTAATTTGTGGTTCCCTGATATTTCCTCTTAATGTTGTTCAGTTAGTTGGTCCCGTTAGACCGACTGCAAAAACAAAGCCAGAACTCCGAATGTTAGACAAAAGCGACGACCTCTACACAACAACCTTCAGTACAACAATAACAGCGCATGATTTATTCATATGCTCATGATACAGAAAAAACGAACTATATGACCCTTCGTACTGTGAGAATACAGCTTTTTTATTTTATTCGCAACTAACGACCCGCCCTGGTATTATTTTAGCTTCAGACTTTTATGTTATGAATTATTGTGATGCATCGCATGGTTTTTTCATGTTTCATCAAATTTACTCCCTCTCGCCTGATGGAAAGCGGAGATGGAATCAAGAAGCGATGAATATCAGTGCAGCCGTAAGCTGCGGTAATCGCCGTCTCTATGAAGTAATTTAATGCTAAGCCGGAACGGGTAGTTCGGGATCTGAATGGTAATGAGTAATGAAGGAATAAGATTAAAGAGCTCTTCAGAACAGTCACCATGAAACAAACCGTATAAAATGCTTAGAGAAGCTAGTTATAGTTGTACGCATTTGTAGGGGTTCTAGGTGTTGAGTGACTTCAGTGTCTCCAATAATACAGACAGCGCGACGTTCAGTCTGACGAGAGCACCATAAGATACTTAGCGGATCCATATATTCAACACAAGGCCGCACCTGAGTTTTATAAAGGATGTCATCGCTGATCAGGTGTAAAGAAACACCTCACTCTGTTCAGAACTCCGAGTTTGCGGGAAGCTAACTTAACAATACTGTCGATGTCAAGTATATTGAGGTTACCCTGTACAGGTAAGGTGAGATTCTGATTTGTTGTATGGACTTTTGTATCTTATTGGTACGAATACCAAAAGCAACAGATATTGTATCTGCTGAAAACTATGAGCTTGTCATATCCTAAAACTTGACACTGCAGGCAGAGTAACGCCAACCAACGTAACTGTAACGTAAACCAACAAAGAAAAAGGAGAACAGCTACAGAATAGACAGCATCTTATAAGTTTTTAAACTGACATGGTCACTAATGCAAGAATTAACGTTAGAAACGGGATATTTACCATGTATTGTATTTATTGTGAGCTCTCGATCTTTCGGCACAGTTGCATGCGCCATGTTCACGAGTAAAAGTTTTACTACAATAGATCACAATAAATACAATACATGGTAAATATCCCGTTTCTAACGTTAAGACAGCATCTTTGTGTCCATCTACTATTGTCCTATTGCTAGTGGCGTTAGTATAGAATGGATACCAAAAAAGAGCGCACTCTGATGCGAAAGGCGGGACTAAAGTGGGTTATCGGCTTCCGTCGATTGCAAAAATATATTTCTAGAATTCTTTGTAACATAGGTATTTGTGCAATTGCGTAGTGTTTACTACTGCTGTCGCTGTTGCAAGTTTTGCGTAATCGGCCCGCTGTACAATATGTACCTGCAGCTGAACTTGTCTGGTATAATTCTGTGCGTATACCGGCCTGTTGCTCCAAATGTTTATTGTTATAGCTTAAAAACATGCTTCCTTAAAACTTGATTTTTAAACTACTGTAATTTAAGTAAAAATACTAGTAAGTACTTACAAACGTACATTTATATTTTGTGCCTATTGAAAGTCAGCATAGCGTTTGTGCTACTTCATCATCATCATCTCAGCCGTAGGACGTCCACTGCTGAACATATGCCTCCCCCATGATTTTCCAAAAGGACCGGTTGGAAGCGGCCTGCATCCAACGTTTGTGCTACTTATCGCAGCCGAAATGCGGTTGAATATAAAAAAATTGATTTGATGTAGAACAAGTACAATTTCACAAAAATTAATACCGACTTCCATTCTATTCAGTTATCGGAGTGTATCTCTAAAACTACTAAACCGAATTTGATGAAATTTAAATGAGACCACACGAGAAGCAAAACTTTCAAACAAAAAAAACTCTGAAATGACTGGACCGATTTTAACGGGACTTTCACTGAAACAGATAGGTAATGTTATAAGGAGTAACTTGTCCACTTTTTTTTCATCATCAGCAGCATCATCATCCATTACCACGCGGGTAAAACCGCGGGGCGCAGCTAGTAATAGATATAACATATATATATATTTCACCTCAACCAGCCTTACTTATAAAAAAACGCTGTTTAAATTTAAATAACGTCATTTAGTATGGCGCAGAACAGTTTTGCTGTGCGCACTACTAAAAGACATTATTTAAAGTTAAACATCATTTATAAGTAAGTCAGAATTTGTATAAGTGTGCGAATATAAGAAATCATATCATTGAGTTTTTTCATTTCGCAAAAGAAGGCTGAGTACACGACAGCAAAGCTTGTCAAGAGCCTTGACTCGACTACCTATCCTCAAATTCTACAAAAAAGGCAAGTTTATCAGGATCATTCTGACCAAAGGGCAAATACTAACGAAGCGAGAGTACACCCCGGCGATCTACAACTTTGAGATCGAGACCTCTGCTATTTAAATGGGAATGTAGTTACCTAGATTATAGTATGTTAAATGTGTTTATTTAGAAAGTGTGTCAGTAAGCAAAGCAAATATATAAATCACCTTAGTCTAGGCATTCCAAAGACGTATGACAGTAATAAAACCAAGTATTTGGCATAACGCCTAAAAGCCAGATTAAGTAACAAGGAAACTGAATCCAAAAGCAAAGTAAGTAAATATCTATAAGTAGAACGTCTTCTCTACTAGCGTTTATCGCCTATTTATCGCGATGACGTTCTACTTACTTGGGGGCGCGCGGTCCAAGTACTTTGCCATGAGCATGTTAGCTATAGATTTTTTTATGTTATTAGAAAACGGTATACGCCCGATAAGACCCACCTGATGTAAAGTGGTAACCTCTCCCAAGAACAGAAGCATTTCCTCACTAGTGACGAATTGGATTGCACCTGTAACCCTGAGACATTGTTGTTAAGTCTGATGTGCCTGTAAATTCGCCAGCAACCATAACTTCAAACCAGGTGGCCTACTCCCACCTTTTACGAAACTATCATAAATCGGAGGGTTTTGTAATAAGGTTAAAATAATCATACTTTATGGTACTCTCACCGACACTAAACGGTCAACCAAATTTAATGGTAAGGTTGCAATATGACTACTTTAAGAGATGGAAGTACGGATTTTCAAAAATTTGACATTGGAACAATTAAACTTAGTGTCAAAAGTCACGTCAAAGTACGCGAATTGAGTGAAATATTTGATACTACGTCATCAAAACGTCTTTCGTAATCCACTATTATTTTAAGCTTGCTATATTGACGTGGTGGTACCAAATTTAATGGTAAGGTCGAATCAAGACTACTTTAAGAGGTGGGAGTAGGGCCCCCACTGTATTACGAACATTACTGCTTCACGGTAGAAAAACGTATGGTGGCATATACTAGCCCGAACGAACTCATTCACAAAGAGTTCTACTGATCTGAATATAGTTAGAAGGATGTTTCTCTCTGAGTTGAACTAACGGTTTCAGAGGCGTACATAGCATTGTACTGTTTATATGTATGTGTACTCCATAACATAATACCTACTATAAATACGACGCCCTTCAAGGCGGGAGATACGAGTAAGATTACACGAAGACGTGTACATAATAGGTTTTAAAATGTTGAACAAATAAGTTGAGTTTTCTAAGTTCACTCCAACTAAGTGCTCCAAGCAAAAGCATTTAGGCCTTTTTGAATTTATTTTTGTTAAATCAAGATATAGGCAAACAAATATAAATATAATTAATATATATATTATAATAATGCAATGAGTGCGAAATTCCTACAGTTTGCGAGTCGCTTATGCCAGATCGTACTGAGGGATTTTGACATAATCTACACCCTTAGCAGTGCATGGCCTCTAAACGAGGTTCATTGAGAAGGTGAAGCACCCGTACTGGACCCGATAAAGGTTATCTGTAAAGGTTGACATATAATACATTGCATTAGCATAAACATACGAAGGTAAAAGCAATCTACCAACCAACCTTTCTGTTTCTGACATCTATAGAATTCTCAATACAATATCCGATATTCTAGATTTCCCAGTAATCTACACCGAGCCATTCGTCCCGGATCGCTTTCATCCATCTACGTCTAACTATATGCGCTAGATAAACTACTGGAGTACGATAATAGAACAACCTCGAACACCCCAATATGAAGCTTATCCACTTCAAACTAAAGTTGAAAATGTATGTTCGATTGAAAACAACCATGTCACGTTTCGTGAAGAACCAATCGTGGTTCCAGGAAAGTCCAAGATAGTTCTGTTGTGAATAGCGAAATAGTTTACAAACTAATCAAGGATGGGGCGGATGTTACGTTTGGGAAATTTTGGATAAATTTTTGGCATATCTTACACAGCTTATGTAGTGTCTTTTAGTCAAGATCTTCTTGTTCTCAACTGTGAACATCCTTCCTACTTCACGACTTGGATGGGTGACCGCTTTAGCATTAACAATTTGTTTGTCATAGGACAACAAACGTCAGGATATTCTAACATGTTCAGGGTCATGCATTTTTCACTCGCTGTCCATTAAAACATGTTTTGATATAACTTATGTATTTTAATATTAAACCTCATCTTAGACTAGCGAGCAGATGTGTAAATTTATAAATCAAAAGATGAGATTGACCGAAAAAGTCAAGGGTGGAAAACGAAAAGCAAGGATTCCGAACTTGATGCTAATAAAA
Source organism: Selenia dentaria (assembly GCA_917880725.1). Classification (NCBI taxonomy): domain Eukaryota; kingdom Metazoa; phylum Arthropoda; class Insecta; order Lepidoptera; family Geometridae; genus Selenia; species Selenia dentaria. Next base: position 9,335,511 of record OU862885.1, read on the forward strand.
GGAACATCTCTTAGCTTTGTAAAAAAGTCAAGGGTGGAAAACGAAAAACCGACGACTCCAAATTCGGTGCTGATAAAAAGAACATCTCTTAGCCAGTGTTGATGAATATATTCTATAGAGAAGATGATTCTGGTATAAAATTGATGGAGGACAGCTCCAGCTCTATAGGGAGAGTCCGTGTCTACTGGTGAGACCGAGAATTGTGAGACTGGGGTATTAAGAGCCATTCTAATTAGCCCTATTGTTGAAACAATGGCTATTGAAGAATACATATATACAATTGTGAATACGAGGTGTGGCGTCAGCGCTCATAATGAAGAATAATCCGGAATCGCCGTTGTACGTGTGAAAAATACTTTTGAAACATTCAATAAAAGAGGTAAAACTCATAGAAGCAATATATTATATGGACACATCCGCTGGAGTGTGGTGAAAGTTTGCCAGGTCATACTTTATGAGTAGTATAATTATATTTATTTCTGAAGTTTCCTTTATATTATTTTTCTTATTTATTGTAGGCACTATTGATAGCAATGCACTGTACATCTAAACGGATGTAACATAACAATACGAGGGAGGTTTTTGGAGACTTTCGACATGGCTACTGGCTAGCCTATTCGCTAACCTGCTACAGGCCCGTTTGGTGGAGTAGGTCTTACCTCTGAGCAAAAGGCACGAGACCTAGCTGTGGCAATATGTTCTGGTTTGGTTGGCAAGGTTGATTATGATTTGTATCCAAATTTTCTTCAAGTGACGAGAACTATGGAATGCATCGCAGAACTGTACTGGGTGGCATTTTCGTAAAACAATATCCATATTGGTTATCACGTTACAAACAGGATGTTTAGAAGAATAAGATGAATTCATTCGGTAACTATGATAAACATAATCAGGGTACCGAGACGCACCCTCAGAAATTAAGTGTATTATTGCAAATTTCGTTTGGTTTGCAAGTATTGAGGTTCATTGTGAATTGATCATTTATGAAGATCCGCAAAAGTTGCAAAAGCAAACGTAAAGTTGCGTTGAATCAATCTATACAATTTATCAAATAGTAACATCATCTATAAGTGTACAATAATAGAAGGTTTGATGAACCCATCAAAAAACCTATAACCAGAAATAATTGCTAATTAAACATTGAAAATTAAATTAGTACTTAAGACATGGTTAATAAGTTAATATTAATAAACTGTATGATATCTACTCTAACTGAAAATATAAGTTTCGAATCAATTAAATTAATAACCGTGAAGTTCTACTAATTTCTTTAATGTAACTCCTACGCGCGTACGACGCGTTCTTGTATTGAGCATAGACCTTCTTTCTCAGCTAGCCTCTCTTCTAACCTTCTTTACCAGTTTCGAGTGCAATGTGCACCTTTTATTCAGGTTTGAGCTGCAATGGGGTCCTTTTAGTCATGGATGGATTTTTATTAATGTGGATTATCTTTGAAACGAGCTCCGTCTATACTGTTTTAAATACATCATACGAAAGGCCCATTTACAAGGAATGTAATGGTATAATGTTAGTTTGATTTATGCAAAAATGTCGATGTACCACTTTTATTCCAGTACCCTTCCTAATGTATATAGGTTATCATAATAATTAATAATGGGAAAGTTTTATTTGGTAGTTTGTTTAAACGCGCTAAATCTGGAACTACCAGTCCTATTAGAAAAATATGTTTGTATAGTGATAGTCAAATTCATGGGGAATAGTACCAATTATATCTACCACTAGCTGCTCTACGCGGTTTCACCCGCGCGTTGATGGACGATGATGATGATGAATCTTATATAGCCTATGTTACTCAGGGTGAATGTAGCTTTCCAATGGTGAAAGAATTTTTGAAATCGGTCCAGTACCTTTTGAGCCAATTCGTTACAAACATACATACAAATATTTCCTTTTTATAATATTAGTATGATTAGAGTACACATCGACTATGTTTTATCGTGATAAATGATCCAGCAGGTGCAGCAGCAGTAAGAAACAAAATTGAATCTCCCCTGTAGATGTAGTACGTGGACCACCCACGCAAAATACGATATCTACCGTTTGCTGGTCATTTATTGTTATCCCAGATCCCTTTAAAATTATAAAGAGGCAGGTGGTATCTTCATCATAAGCACTGATGGCACTCACCTGGCCCATACTCTCAGTGTGAGACCATTTCAATAACAATATTTTATTTTATTTCTCAGTTCCATTTTTTTTAACAGTTCTTATCGAAAAAGCTTTATGCACTTGCAAGTTGTGGAATTCTTTATCAATAGTTTTGGACGTAAGTTCTCAGTTTAGAACTTGAATGTTTCAATTATCCTTTCGCATGAATGTTTTTTTTTAGTTTATTACTAATTAAAGGTTTATTCATTTCATTAACTTCATCATTGCGTAGTTAACATTCAAGAATAGTAAAGAGCTGTTATAGGAAAGTGTGACGTTTTAAAACAGGCGAGCGACGTGCTCGTCTCGTCACCGATAGGTTTCAATAAGAATTACAACATATTGAATTCAAAAATATTCAACATACATAGAAGTATAGTTATTCTACATAGTACTATAGGAGATTGGTGAAAGGAAAAGCGTTACTAAAGCCTTAATGGGTTTAGAAAGTACTATTGAAGGACCGTACCGACTGAGCAATGGTCGTTTGATGGAGAGTAGTTACACTTCACAATACCTACTCTTCATCATACAACTTCGTCATGATAACTTGTATTGGAGTAGAAACCCATTCACCTCACTGGGCGAAATAGGGCTGATGTTAGTTGGTGAAAGCTAGCGCGACCCCATCTTTCGTCGCCTTCGAAGGACTGCTCATGGCGGGTTATAGCGGGTTTGACACATCCTATCTATCTAGATACTTTGCTATATATTTGGAGGGCAAAAAAGTCTGTAGGTACTTGGAAGATAAATAAAAAACAAGTGGGTTAGAAGACATCAAATTACCTACTGAATTGTAACATGACGTTTTTGAAATAAAATTTTTATTTTTTTAAACGTTTCATGTGACCATGAATTATCATGTCCTTGTTTATGTAAAGTGTTCAACCAGTCATGCTGTATATAGTTAATAGTTATCTAAATTTATGTTTTTAAAACTTAAAGATACTGAAAAAATAGAAACGTACGGTCATAGCAAAAAAATGAGTTGATTGCATTAAATTTTTTTACTAAAATCGGACAATGTTAACAGGTAGAAAAGAGTTTTTTCTTTTAGTATGGACAAGTACCTAGCTATGCAATCCCCTTAAATAAAAACAAACATGCAATCCGATGATGCACAAAGTGGATCTTTGACCCTCAGATAAGAGAACAATGACGTGAGAAACATTTTCCACGTTATTAATGTTAATAATAAGCACTTAGATATTGTTGTGTATTACATGTTATTTCTTATGTATTACGATATAATAAAATATACCCAATCAACTGACGACGTTTTAAAACAGTTTATGTTGTAATGTTTTTATAATTAAGTAAGTACACTTTTTATATATTACTAGCAGCGCTCCGTGAAAGATGATGATGACGATGATGATGATGATGACGATGATGATGATGATGATGATGAATCAAAATATATAGCCTACATTCATCAGGGATAATGTAGGATTCTAAGGGTGAAATAATTTTTCAAATCGGTCAAAGTCAAAGTCAAAATCATTTATTCAATTTAGGCATCAAAGACGCACTTATGAACGTCAACTTTTCATTATAATGTACTTTAAAGACTCTACCGCCGCGTTCCAAAATATATAGAGCCCACCGAGAAGAAGCGGCAAGAAACTCGGGGCCATTCTTTTTATATGGATGTTTACAATGTTTCTACTTAGGTACTACAAATATTACGTTTTATGGGTGGCAGAGAGACAGCTTGCCAGAAGTGGAGTATTCCAAGCATCTTTATCTTCTTTATAATGTCGAACTTTATAGTAAGCTTTTTTTTATTAAAACGTTTTTTACAGTCAACTTGAATTTGCCCTCTGTGAGCTCAGTTATGTGCTTTGAGATTTTATTGTAAAAACGCACACAATTTCCTAGGAATAACTTATTAGTCTTCGCAAGTCTAAAACTAGGTACAGCCATCCTATTTGTATTTCTGGTATTAAAAGTGTGGTGATCACTATTTAACTTATATTTATGTAAATTTTTACGAACATACATTATATTTTCAAATACATATAAGGAAGGCAACGTTAATGTATTGATTTTTTTAAATAAATCTCTCAAGGTCCTCTAGAACCTATTCAAACAAACAAATCTTCGCTTTTTATAATATTTATTATAGTGGGTATAGACGGGAAAAGACCAGGCGGTCGCTCTCCTACCCGATGGTCAGACGCAGCAAAGAAGCTTACCGGCCTGCCAATCACGAAAGTTATTAAGACCACCAAAGACAGAACCACGTGGAAAAGCATATTAGATTGAGCGGTCCACCATTCAGACTAGACACGACCTTCAGCACTCAAGATGCCGACTATAATGATGAGGTATAGATCAGTGGTTCTTTACCGATTTTATTGAAAATTGAAAAATGCGAATTTGGTTGCTTGGCTGGTTGAATGTTTAGCAAAGTTAAAGTTAGCTTAGACTGCGAAAATTGTCCTCCTATAGGACTGTGCTCGCGAGGTCTACTGTTCGTTCGGTGTGGGTTGTCTAATTTTTATGGAACACCAGAAGAACCTCTGGCAAGTTATCCAACACTAAAGATTTCAAGATATTCTACGACCCATACGCCCAGGTTTTTATATTGTCTTAAGCCAATTTTATACCCCTTCTATAGCTTGTCTCCCCGAAATCCTGGCTATGTGTTGGTCAAGAATTGCCTGTTATAGAATTGACGTGTTGTGTGTGAATTATGGTTGGAAAATACGGTTGGCGCAGTTGGTAGTAACTCTGCCATCTGAGCCAATGGTTCCGGGTTCGATGCCCAGACAGATCAAACATTTGTATGCAATAACGTGCCTGTTTGAACTGTTATCAGTTTACCATAGTACAGGTTCTGATTGGCGACATGAAGCCGTTGTTGTTGTTTCATTCCGTTGTTTTCTCTTATACCAATAATGTACAGTAAAAGCACTTTAGCCAGTGGGCGATTTTTGGTATCGATGTTATCTAATCGGTGTAATCTGGTCACGTAAAATCACAACCACAGGTTTAATCTATATGGATTATGAGGATTTTTTATTGATCAGGAGTGTCTGTAAAGCATTGTTGGTGTGTGTTTTTTATCTGATACTAAATGAGCCTCATGTCTCCACCCGCGTTGGTAATAAGTTAGATATTATTAACCCGTTGACTCGCGATTCACCATATTACAATAATACAATAGATTTCACAGAAATCAACCTACTTTTCCAGGAACTAACTAACTAACTTTAATAGTCTAATTTTTTAACAGCATAAGCTGCTGAACTGAGTCTACTAGTCATTTTTTTTATGTAAGAACCCCATTGCAATTTAACGCGTATAGAAATTCCTATAAAGACCGTTGACTCCACAAGGTCCAACCCTGTGCCATTCAATTGTATATTGGTTTCTACTTGTCTCACATTTGGTGTCGAGAACTTTATACAGTTAGTTTCCTTCTCATTGAGGAGATTATTTGTATTGAACCAATTCACAACATTAGCGAGTGCATTTTTAACATCGTCATATTTTAATAACTGCCTTTTAATTTTAAATTACAGAAAAGTGTCATCTGCAAACAATACAATCTCGTGATTATTCTCTACTAATAGGGAGAGTCATTAATATATATTAAAAACAACAACGGCCCTAGTATTGAACCTTGTGGAACGCCCATTTAGACTAGAGAGCCGGGCGATTTTTTACCATTTATATCAACCCTTTGAATTATATTGTTTAAATGTGAACTCAAAAGGTTGAGAGACATGTTCCTGATACCGTTCCTATAATTTCCTTACAAGTATATCATGTCGGACGCAGTCAAAGGCCTTAGACAGTCACAGAGTCACAAAAACACCTAAGGCATCCTGAGAATTTTCTCAGGCACCAAATAAATTGTTTATAAGTTCTATACCTGCGTCTATAGTAGAGCGATTCCTTGTAAACAAAATTGATTTATATGGAAAATTATGTTAGCTCTAAAATGAGTTACTAATTGAAGTAATATAATTTTAGTATAGTAGTAGAAATATAAAATATGTAAGAATGTCAATAACGTTTTGGTTTTCAACGGTAGAAGATAAAAGTAGAAGGATAACGAAACGAACCTGTAGCCTACTGACGAACGAACGAAAGAAAAAGTCAAAGTCAAAATCATTTATACAATTTAGGCATCAAAGACGCACTTATGAACGTAAATTTTTCATTATAATGTACTTTAAACTACTACTACCGCCGCGTTCCAAAATATACAGGGTTATTGGTAATTAGACCGGATCCTTTTAAGGGGTGGTAGGGAATGCCATTTGCAACAATATGACTGTACATTGTGATATCCAGAAATGAATCATTTCTGTGATATTCTTTTTTTTTATTTTTTTTTGGAAAATCCAGTTTTACTACTTTAAAATTCAATTAAAAAAAAAGTAATCAACCGATTTCAATTCTGTTCGCAGTTTTAGAGAAACCTTGTTACAGCTCTTAATAATAAACAATAATATCGTACTAATGTAGATCCATCCAAAAACTAGAGGCTTTTTCATAATTTTTATTCGATAATTTTTGTAAGATGCTTTACAAAAACCTTTATTTTCTCTACAAAAACGATAGTAAATTAAGTCTGCATTTTATTTAAAAAACATCTACAAGTCTTTAGCTATCCAACGAGGTAAAAAAATTAGCACTTTATTACACAGTTGCAGAAATATGTACAGAGCCCACCGAGAAGAAGCGGCAAGAAACTCGGGGCCATTCTTTTTATATAGATGTTTTTACTTAGGTACTACAAATATTAGCTCTAGTGTGTTGCCTTACAAAAGAGAACATAATAATGGTATCAGTAGGGCAAGACACGCTACATTTTGACATCTTAGTACACGAGTAGATATATCTAGTAGATATAGTGATCAGTCCCAAGCTATTTTATCCTCCAAGTAATCCGAAATTTTGTGATAACCTTTTTGACAGAGTTTAGTTTTAATAGTAATTTTAAACTTATTAATAGGCATATCTCGGATAACATTGGGAACTTTACTATAGAATCGTATACATTGTCCCATAAAAGAATGACTTATTCTGTGGAGACGCGTTACATGTACGGATAGCTTGTGCTTATTTCGCGTGTTGATGGAATGAGCATCACTCCTTTTATCAAAACTGCTAATGTTTTTCTTTACATACCTACATTAGATTTTCATAGATAAACTGAGAGACAACAGTTAGAATGTTTACGTCTTTAAACTTCTGTCTAAGGGAAACTCTGGGAGCTAAACTGTATATCGCCTTGATACCTGTAGCCCTAGCACGAATAACTGCGTAAGTGTAAAGTAACGTGTCGTTCACGTGAAATAGGCAACTGTAACGTAACGTAATGTATCGGTCGCGTAAAACAATACAAAATGTCATTTATCTAGGGCAACTGTGGCACAGATAGCTCATAGTATGTACGCCGAAGCATGACGCGTTGACGCTTACGATACGAATACTTTTTTGCAAATCGAATAGGCTACGGCCTCGGTATGTATTCTCGGTATCTATTTAGTCAAACCTGGCTGTTTAGGTAGCTAGGTAGGGAGATTACGTAGGTAAGTAAGGCGCGTTTCAGTTTTGGAAACATCAAAGCATTCGCCTCGATTTAGTAACATACTGGAAGCCGGCCAAGGACGCCTGTTTCAATATTTACAAATTTGACACACAAATTGCTCGAATATTATCGTATTAAAAGTACGTAGGTACTGATAAACAGTAAGTGCCTAATCTACCTACACTTATTCACACAATAAATATTATTTACCATACATAACTTATTGGTAATTATCGAGCATATGAAAACGTTTGTGATAATTGGCATTTACCTTCAAGCAAATTAAACTTTGCAATTTAACCCGTTGACTCACGAATCGCCATATTTGGCCAATAATACAATAGATTTCGCAGAAATCAACCTACTTTTCCAGGAACTGCAACGTGTGTGGTTAAGAGATAAATATAAACCCGCGTCTTCGGATAATCCGGGTCCGACGTCATGACCACTAGGCCACCGATATATGCCGCATCAAATTTTAACTCTATACAGGCGTTAGTGCTTTAAAAATCATATTATAAAAAAAATTAGATTACAGATAGACTAGCTGACCCGCAAGCGGCTTCACTCGCTTGGTGTATAGGTAGAAGTGCCGTTTTGGAACCTCGAGGTCCTGGGTGGATCCCCGGGTTCGACAGATACTGCCTTTTTGTGACAAAGAAATTATATAAGGACTTTTTCGAGTACTTTTTCCACGCCTTTGGTTACGTTATCGAAGTTTTCATACGGATCCCTATTTCTTTTTAAATATTATATACCCTATGACCATCACGGAAAATGTAGGATTCTAATGGTGAAAGATTTTTTCAATTCGGTCCAGTAATTTCGGAGCATATTCAAGACAAACAAACAAAACAATTTTTCCTCTTTATAATATTAGTGTAGATATAGATAAACTCTTTATATAACACCTTAAAATTATACAATCAATACAGTTGTATAGCTTAGAGTAAGGTAAGTATGCAAATAACTTCAACGGATTATCTAAGTCTTATCATACATAATACTAAGTACGTGTGATAATCCCATATTAACTAGGTGCGCTTCGTGGCTCCGCCTGTGCGGAAAATGATATTATCACTCGAAAAGATTTTTTTTAGGCATATCATTACGTATCATGTCACTTTCGGGCCCTTCAACTACATTTAGCTGCAAAAAACGCAAAAAAAAATTGATAACTTTTGAAACGTTTGAGCAGATCTTTTGAAATAAAAACTAAATTAAAAAGTATTTCATTTATTATATATTTTACTAGTTTTCGGAAAATGTGCTACGGTATACACTGTATGCCTGCATAGTTTACTAAGTACGTACTTTCACCGAGCTGCAGGCGCGGATCCAGCCCACAAAAAAGGTTGTGGTCACAGCCACCCGAAAATCAGCAAAGTACGAGTCGGAGCAAGAACTCTCTCATGATATAGTATCCAGTAGCTCGCCTGATGTTAAGCGTGACGCTTGCCCATGACAGTCCAGTGCCATTCAGAATTTTGAACTAGGTACAACACTTCAAACCGTGCATGGCAAAGCACTGCGCTTTTCGCTAGGATATATAAAAGGTTCTTGCGCTGTAACTTCGCTGGAAACAACTACAAAGGATATCAAATGATGTCAAATTAAATTTAAAAGAAGCTTACGTTTCTTTTCCGCGAAAATGTTAGTAATTTCATCGATATCTCGGTTTTGTATATTTTATAAAAGTCATATCATTGGCCTGTCGTATAAGAAAGTGTGACGTCTGATGTCACAAGTCTTTTAGGGTTGTGGGTTTGCCCATCGTGCCCACAACGGCGGATCCGCGCTTGTCGAGCTGTTAATACACCTGCTACAGTTTGGCATGTTTATCAGCTCGTGGTGGTTTTACCCCTTTCTATATTGTAATTATATATAAATTAAAATACTTTAAAAGTTATTGCATTTTTCATAAACCACCCACTTGCTTTGGGGCCTAGAGTATTACTACATATTATAAAGCAAAGTCCTCCGGCGCGTCTGTCTGTTCGCGGTAAACTCAAAAACTACTACACCGATTTTCATGCTGTTTCACCAATGGATAGAGTGGTTCTTGAGAATGGTTTTAGTATATAATTTGTGAAATACTAGTAACCACTTACTAGCATTGGGCTTCAAGGGTACTGAAGATTTACTTAGAATCAATATATAGACACACTAAAGTCATAAAAGAGAAGAAGGAATATATGTTATTTGTATTATTATTATTATTTTTATTATTTTTTCGTGGTTATTTCTATAAACGTTTAAAATAAAAACATCATTTGCTTTTTATATATAAGAATGACTTAATTAAGATAACCTAAGGGAGTAAACTAGCTCTCACAAACACAGGGAATCCTACTGTGAGAGCTAGGGCTGCATGTATATTTTACGTTATTTTTATTTTATGTTGTTTAATTTATATTTGTTTAAGATGATATAAGAATGAATTTTGGTCACGAAATAAAAAAAAAATATGAAAAAATATGAAATTGTAGTATACATTGGCTAAAATATAATGATATTTGTTGAAGGTATCAGAAAAAAATAAGCCGCCTGGGATCTTTCAACGAAAACGCTACCCAAACCCTTTGAGATATAATGAAATGGTGTACGGTGGAATTGTGTATATTATAGGTCTACAGAGAAGTCCGCGATGGCATATGTCTATCTCTTAAGAATAACATACTATATATTCATTTGAATGCTTTAAAAAATGGGCAATTGGTCATAGCACCGCGCGTGAACGGCGTTACCGATTTCGATGTAATTTTGCAAGGTTATATTTCGAGGAAGGACACAGGGTACTTTTCAACATCATCGTCAAAGATCATCACGGGCGCTTGATCAAATGATAGATTATCAATATCAATAAATACTAATATTATAAAGAGGAAAGATTTGTAGTTTTGTATGCTTGTCTAGCGAATAAACTCAAAAACTGCTGGACCGTTTTAAAAAAATATTTGACCATTAGAATGCTACATTATTCCTGATTAGCATAGACTATATTTTGATTCATCACGTCACGCGAGTAAAACCGCGGAGTGCAGCTAGTATTAAAAAATCTACCACTAACTATCCACTGATTGTCGGACGGCTTCACTAACAACAATAAAAAACACCTACCAGCCACAAAAACAAAATTCAATTTACTTCAATACGAGTGATTCCCTTATCCTAATGGGTATTTGTCCTAAACAATATAATTTTAAAAGCCCTTCAAAATACTCAATTTCCGAAAGCTTTCTCTAATAAAAACAAATTACCGACACTTAGCCACACCTACAGACAGCTACACTGACAGCAAGAATGTTCAAGGTTGAATGCGATCGATTTTATATAAGTAGGTAAAGTACAAACTACTGCCATACAATAACTTTATAGTCCGATATCACGATGGTATATGATGGTACATTATCAAGTGTCTAGAGCAGAGGTGCTCAAACTACGGGCCGCGAGCACCAATCCATTAATAATTCCACTGATAATGGCTTGCATTTGTAGATTGTACAAGTACAATTTCAAAAATTTAATACCTACCAACTTCCATTCTATTCAGTTATTGGAGTGTGTCTCAAAAACTACTGGACCGAATTTGATAAAATTTAAATTGGACCACGCGGGAAGCATCAGCTTTCAAACCTAAATATAATTTTGAGAATCGGTTCACCCAGTTGAAAGTTATGAGGTGACAAACATACAAAATCATTCCTCCTTTTTTTGGAAGTCGTCGGTAGAGTGTGTCTAGGGGCGCTCATCAGTCGTCACCCGCAAGTACTGTTTGACAGCCATATCTTAAATAACTACCTACCTTTATCAATCAATTTGCTGTATTTAAATGTGTGAACGGAAATTGGTTTCTGAAAAACTTTATGATAGGTTTTATCTTGGTTTTCATTGTGTAATTGTGGTACCAGTGACGAGATTGACGAGGTATCCGTATAAACACAAAATCCAAATGAATTCGCCAGGGTATCCGTGTGGATAAAAATCTAAACGAATCCCCCAGGGATCCTTGTTAAGGGAGCCAAGAGTACGAAAGTAAATATCTACTTCACGAGTCCCGATATAAATCACAATAGATCAATAAGTACCCCACTCAATAATATGCATTAACTTCAATTTTTCATAACTGATGAAATCATCTAGATCTTAGCCTTTGGGGCTTTGTGGAGCAATCCATCTGGCCTTTAAGCTCATAAGTTTGAAGACCCCTGGTCTAGACGAGCATAGCGTAGGTGTCGGTTACGCCTTCCTCCCGATGTATTGGCATTCTCCCTCTCAAACGTTTTCCCCAATTTCCTTTCTGAATCCTGACTCTTGTACGGTTAACTCACTCGATTGCGGCGGAGCCTAAAGATGTAGGTCTCTTTCCGAAATTTCATTCTCTATACGAGAAAATCAATATTTGCATAAAAGGATTTTAAGCAAGGGCAGATTAGACCGAAATATAGTTCGTAAAAAGTAAAAAAAAGGTTTTAGTAAGTAGGTTTATGTATAATTATAAAGTAACTATATGAAATCATCCCTCACTAATAGATGGAAAATTCAAGTGGACTGTAAAAAACTTTTTAATCAAAAAAGCATATCATAAAGCCCGACATTATATAGAAGACAGAGGTGCTTGGAATACTCCACTTCTGGCAAGTTGTCATTTGCCACCCATAAAATGTAATTATAGTTGGACTAGTTACCTAAGCAGAAACATTGTAAAAATCTATATGAAAAGAATGGTCCCGACCCGAGTTTCTTGCCGCTTCTTCTCGGTAGGCTCTATATATTTTGGAAGGCGGCGGTAGTCTTTAAAATACATTATAATGAATAATTGACTTTTATAAGTGCGACTTTGATGCCTAAATTGAAATGATTTTGACTTTGACTTGGAAATATTAAGGTTAAGTGAGATTTTTTTAAGTTCATCCCAAACGAGTGAAAAGTTATCTCATGCAACTAGTCAATAATAAAGGAAATCTAACAGCTGCACCACAGAATACTTGCAGTTTGTACAATATCGCGAGTTACTTATTATTAATTGTACATTATATTTAGTTGTTTATTATTTATATAATTATTGAACTTTTTGGTCTATATTAACTTAGCACACCAACCCACATGACCTAAATATTAGTGTAACGTAAATAAAACAGTGAAATGGTTTTATTGAAATTTATTTTATAATAGGTATCCCACAAAACGAACAATTTAACATAATCTCACATAAACAGCGAAAGCAGATACTTATCCAACGATTCTAAATCATGCATAACAATTTAGTTAGTAAATAAAACAAAGCCTAATAAGAGCAGAGACCACATTCAAAATTGCACTTCCAAATTCCGTTAACTAATTATTTAATAATATCGGCTGTACAAACCAGCCAACCCACTAAACTCACCAACTTATTTCCTCAACCAATTCACCAGGTGACATTTTATTCACTAATTTTGCCACTAATAATTAGTGTCAAAACTAAATAATTAGTGACTAATTGAACCAGTGTATCAAGATTCAATAATGCTAATTTACTTAGACTTGCCGCCAAAATCTTTTATTTAACTCTAAAAAGTAATAGCTTCAAAATTTGAAATTAGTGTCAACAACTTTTAATGATGCTCGAAACTTGGCTCCAAATGAAGTTCTGTTGTCAAAATGTCGAATTCGGAAAAAACTTTCGCTAACACAGGTTAAACATTAATGACCTCACTTATAAATATTGCACAAATTGAACGTCATATAGTATGGCATGAACTGTTGTGCGCCATACTATATGACCTTATATAAATTTATGCAGCGTTTATAAGACAGAAATATTTTTTTATCACTGGTAGTTACTATATGTTAACTTTGTAGCAGAATAAGAAATTAATCAGCATTTATTGCAAAATATGTTCAAGGAAGCATTAATGCAGCCTTAACAAAATCCTAACAAGTAACCTTGTATGAACACGCATTCAAAAGATCACACATAATTATAATAAAAAATAATTGAAACTAGAATGTTTAGACAATGTCACATTATTTCATTGACCACAAACAACCCAGCTAGTAAGCTAAGAAAACAAATCGAAAATAGCATCACTACTGCCCCATTAGTAAAGATGACATGGCTGGATGATGGCTAGATCACTAATTTTGACAATTGGTAGACAAATTTTAGTTGGCTTCAATACAGAAAACAAAATAGCTTTTAATCAACTATCAAGAAATAATTTTAATGGTTAGAAATTCACCAAGGCTACTCTATCACTAATTTTGACAATTAATAGAAAAATTTTAGTTGGCTGCAATACAGAAAACAAAATAGCTTTTAATCAACAGAACTATCAAGAAATAATTTTAATGGTTTCTAATCTTGCAAATAAAGAAAATTGAAAACATCAACAAAATAATTTATAGTAGCGAAAAATATTGTCTTTCATTATCAGTCAACTCCTGACATTGATATGCCAAATTAATTAAAGTTTAAAAAAATACTACGCTTTGTAAGAATTAAAGCTGTTACTTTAATTTACTGATAGGTACTTATTTTTAAGTATAAGACATTGTCTTTACTATATTTTACAAGTTTTCTCTTCATTAAAAACACTTTAGTATTTTGTTTTCTTATGCTTGTATCCCATTCAACATATCAATATACCTAGTACATATTTCTCAAGACAATAAATTTCATTTCTAGCTTAGATCACACAATTTTACACATTTTTTTTCTCATAAATTTTTTACACATATGAACACTTAACAAAGATTTAGAATATACTTTGAATTAATTTATATATTACTGTTAATACAGACCACAATGAAGATGTTGAATGTCACCAAACATTGATTTATTTAATATCATGTTTATTCAGGCCTAGGATGGAATGTACTATCGATATGGTAATTTAAAAATTATTACGATGTAACTGATAAAATCCCAATGTAAAGCATGGAGATACAAAAATAATTACAGCTTCTGTAACCATAATTAAGGCACAATAAAAAAACGAAATTAGTGTTTGAATTGTTTTGTCATAATACTTCAGAATATCAGGATACAAATAGTTAAAAAAATAGAAGTATCAGGAATCCAATGAGATTCGATCAATAACTTAGGCATTTATTTTGTATGCATTGTTAGTTGTAAAAATCGACATTTTCGTGTCTGTGAAATTGTACTCAGCTATGTTACTTAGCTAAACTTTTGTAATACAGTCTTTGAATAAGGTTTGTAGATATGAGAAAGAAAATAGAAAAAGATGCATGTCACAGTAAGTAGGTATAGAAACTGTTGAAGAATAGTGTATTGTGGTCTGATCTAATGCCTAAGCTACTTAACACTGGTCTTAACAGTGTAGTGCAAGGAACAGAGGCCAAGTAACGTAATATAAATAAATTAAGTACTAATATTACAGATTAATTTCAAGTAACATTATAGAAAAATAAATTGCATAAGATTAATGGAGATATGAATTCAACTTTTTTATACATTTCTCTGTGCAAAATGTGCATAAATCTAGGAAATCAACTACACCTAACCCCTGACTACAACAATGCTATACTATAAATAAATAAATAAACTAAATTCTATATTTAGAGAAAGACAATGAATTTACACCTCATTTTATATTTGCTAAATGTCACAGTGTTGTAATACGGCACAGTAATCTGTTACCAATATCCCATTAGAAACATACAAAATCTGATATAACTTGTAAAGAAATAAATGAGGCTATTGAAGGTACCCTACTTATGTTAACTATGGTCTATTATCACATTTGGTGAAGTCGGGGGTTAGAATGCAATAGTTGAGGGCGGTATGGAGCATTCTCCGACAGTGACTCTGTAGGACGCAAGTTCACTGATACCATGGTAGTGCACAAAAGCAGCTACAATCACAAGTACATGGAATATTTGGTGGGACTGGAACCAGATGTCACACTTCCCCGGGAACCAACGCTCCGGTACACGCAGAGCATAGAACATAGCACCCAAAATGTAAAGCAAGCCCATCAGGACGAGCCATCCAAGTGACGCCTTACTCACTTGGCTAAACCAGCCCTCGGTGATTCCGTAATGTATAGCCGGCACTATACCAGATAAACCAAAACCCATGAAAACTCCTGCACGAAGAGGTCGCAAGCGTGGTTCTGAAAACCTATCCCAGAGGGACACTATAATGGACAGAACTCCTAAAACAACCACTACAGATAAGTAAATAATTTTAGGTCTGTAATGGCAGTAGAAACTGTAGTACAGCCATGGTACGAACGAACCCATGATGAGGAGGGCTATTCCACAGTAGTCCAATTTAGAAAATAATTTTCCAACCATCTCTGAATGGCAGTAGAGGGTGTGATAGGCGAATGAAAAACCGAGGCATACTATTGCTCCAATAAAAAACACTCCAAAAATCATTTTCTCTTGCATTTGGATCTCGATGGATGGACGTGACAAGAAATAGACCGCGACGCCGATAAAGGCGACGCAGCCGAGGAGATGAGTCCAGATGTTACCAGTTTCTGTGTGTATACGAAAAATGGAGGCGAAACACGCGCTGAATGATGGCAAGGGCGGTCTGTGTCCTTTGTGCAGGTAGTCGTTGTCTTGCAGCCAGCGAGGCAGGTGGCGAAAGTGACACACATTCCACGACGCCTCCCACACTTTACGGACGAATTCTTCCGCCTGCTCTGCAGCGTTGTGAGCCAACGCACCGAGATCTATCTCGTCGGATAACACACCCGCTTTCAAAACCTCAGCCATTTCCGCATCGAGTAGATGTTGATCCTCAGGAGTAGATGGTAAGGGGCATCCTTCTTCTTCTTCCGCGAGTACCTCGTCCAGTTCGTCCATCTGGGAGGCTAAACTTTCCCCCTCGGGGTCCCATCCTGTTCGTCGTCGCAGCCCATCCGAAGATGCGCTGCGAGACCCCGTGTCAGAGTCCAATTCCCACATTTCGACAGCGTCAAAATTCACGCGACGTCACCAATTCGGCCACCATTAGCCTTTGTTAGCGCACCACAGTTACTTTACTCGAGGACTTTACAGTTACGTCACGAAAAAGAAACGGGATGCACATAGGTGTACTTGATTTTTGGGGGCTATAGTTCACTTTATTCACTATCTATGCATGATACACATCATTAACGATCACATGAATTTAGAATACAGATTTTTAAATAGATTCGACGAACGAGGCTGACAATCAATCTTCAACAGCTGCAAAAACGAACTGAACTGAGGAATGAATGTCATGCAAAGCAACCATTCCCATTCACCATTTTCTTTTACCAATGTTTTATCTCGCTCTTTTTATAGCTACACTTCACTCGCACAATTCAGTGATAGTGTAGTGAAAAGGAGGGCTTTGTTGAATGAAAATAAAAATAGGAACTAAGTATTGTAAATTCATTAGCGGTACTTATTAGCAGACTTTAAACCTTCTGCGTCACTTAAAAGTCAGGAATAATGTACCGGACTCCCTTAACTTATATTAAATTTCCTGTTGCATTTTGTTCAATTAAAACTACTTAGTATAAACTAATGACATAATTTAAAAGCACTGTAAAATAGGGTATGAATATAGTGAGTTATGAATTTGTTATCCAAGATGTCGTATCTTATTGAATTACACTTAGTTATATAGCCCTAAGCGACGGAACTTATTGTCGCTATTGTATCTTCGAAATATCAAAGGAACGTGGCGTCATCTGCTTCAAGTAAACAAAAGGCGAATGTAGATAAAATGTGCTTATTTACGGTTAAAAGGAAATCTATAGACAAATACAACTTTAAGACAATTAATACTTCATATGGTTGACCAAATCCTCAATGTTTGATAAAATATAAATTTTAAAGAGAAAATACACATTCTCGGATGAATTCGAACCCACGTCTTCCAACAATCCATGTCAAACTTCATGACGACTCGGCAACCGAGGCAAATCATGCCATCCAAGTGTCGAATTTTAGATCGCAATTTGATTTTAACCGTTGTATGGGACAGATTTGATACATTTTTAGAAAATGTATCAAATGTATGTAACTGTAACACTAAAGATCGGTAAAATCAATCAGGTACAACACAGGTAAGCGGTATTTTTTTCAACTTAAAGTGTACACATAATAATATAACTTAACACAAGGAGTAATAGAATGAATGTAATTTTTAACCAAAGATAATCCCCCTAAAAGGCCTCTTTCACAAGAGTCCGTTTCGGCGGGAACATCCACAGGGTAACCTGACCCTGTTGTGTGTTTGGTGGGTGTTTAAAGAGAATTCTGATTTAATTACTGTTCATTGAGATGTTCGTTGACGTATGTCAGCGATTGACAACATCAACTATAGGCTGCTACCAGCCGTTTTACAAAACTTTTAACTTAATAAAATAATATTTTCTTCAGTCTTTATTAGCGAAACAATATATGTCGGTTAATATTTGTTATATTTGTATGTTATAAGCTGCTCCGTACCAACAAAACAGCCACACGTGAATAATAATGTTATCTAATAATCAAGTCAATGTTTGAGAACTATACGATGAATCATTATACGAGCGGTAGCCCACATCCCTAGCACATTTTTTAAAAATTGCTATTGCTCTAGCATGCGATTGGTTGAATGCTGTTGATCCGAGCGACATTGAGTGAAGCAAGAAATTATCAATGATGAATGAATGAACAGAACAAGGGACAAGAAAACATAACCTAAAATGCTCCCGTCCGATGCGTGAGATGTGAGAACATATTAGTGTAATTTTTCAGTTATTTAAAAACAAAGACCACTTACTTCTTGAACATGATATCGGACCACGAAGCGTGTTGATAACCGGAACAACCAGATAGCACAAAATTTTGTAAAGGTAGCGAAGGCTAAAACTCTGGATCACAGACAATTATAACTATATTATTATGTACCTGCGCATAGATAGATACTAATACTACGTACTTTGGGTACTCGGAACGGAACATATTAAGTTCGTAGTACATAAATTGTCTGTGGCTCAGACTACATATATAGTGGTCCGTATTGCGATAATTTTGCTCACAGTGCTATCGTCTACCAAAGCTGGTCCGAGACAAATATCGCGATTATGACAGCTCGTGGCACTGTAAGCGTGTTGTTAATTCGGACCAGAGTTGTAGCAATAACGAACCATTTGCGCGCGAAAAACAAATTCATAAAAACATCGTGCATTGTATGAAGGTTAACTATGTGTTGTGTGGATTAAAAAGAAATAATGGAATGGATGGACCTACTTTTACAACTTTTACATCAAAAAGAAGGGACACCAGTAAAGACATTGTAGAAATAAACAAACACCTGTCACTTTTGACAGAACGCTCACGACGATTATGGTGTAGAGCATGGTTCATGTAATCGTCAATATGGCGGCAGTTAAGACGTCATCGATGACGTAGCGTGGGCCATCGTAATCACGCTCACGGTGAAAGGGACCGACTTTTATCGCGCTAATATCGATTATGGCCAATTAGGACCGCAGTGATAGATGGGAAATACGTAGTATTTTATAGTCTGTGACAAGGAACCCAATGGCTACGTTCCGGGAAGGACCGAAATCACTCGCGGCGTTCGCACACCCATTCCCTTTTTTTTTCTTTTAACGAATGGCCATGACGCGGCTTGCGTATTATGTCAATTTCAACCCATTCCCTTATAAGCCCAAGGTCATCGTGAGCGAACTCGATACGTCATCGATTATGATCGATGACGTCACCGAAAACGCTCACAGACAGATCTTAGGTGGGTTTTCGCGGTTGTTTACGAGCTGTCACTGTCCAGCATCAAATGTATAGGATTCTATCGATTTTTGACAGAAAAGTTGCCGCGCTTTTCGTGACCACGTAACCGTTCCGCTTGGGTTGAACATTGCATGCATTCATTCTAACCGGAACGCTAAACCGGGGCGCGACAGTTGTGAGCGTTGGTGGCTCTTCCCGGAACGTAGCCAAAATGTACATACAAATAAACCGAAAATTTTGTAGCCAATGGCAGAATCATAAACTTCAATCAGTGTTGCCAACGCTTTTTTAGGCTGCCGTGTACTGTACGATAGGTAAAAAAGCCGTGATAAAAGGGAAACAGATTAACGATCCGTATCTGATCCGTGTCACTGCTCAAAAAAGGCAACACATTTATTGGCCAATCAACTTTGTTTCTAAATTTTTATGCATTGCATAATACGTTTGCTATATTTTCATTTTCATTTAGTTTTAAAATCAATATCAATGTAACATCAGCAATTAGTTATTTATATTACCTTTACGTAATGTATTGTAACTGATCACTACTTATTAATACTGGGTAGACGACATCATGAAAGTAGCAGGTAGTCAATGGCTGCGAGAGGCAGAGAATAGAGAGTACGGTCAGCTCTGGAGGAAGCCTTTACTTTTCAGTGATAGGGTTTTTGCTAACCAAATATATACCCTGAAGATATCTAATTATTTAAAGCAATAATATAAATATAATAGTACTTTCTTATGTTACTTTATTTCTTTTTTAAATGCACTAAGATTAGTAAGATAAACTTGAAATTGCGAATAATTTTGCGTGCAATTTGTTCTTCTTCCTTAATCGTTCCCTCATTACTGAGGATCGTGACTCCTCTGTTGCAGTTTGTTTACTGTTTCTCTTCACCGAGTTCTGTTGCCAGCCTGATTTAGAGCTGTGTATCTCCAGCTGTTCCGATACCTGATCCGCCCATCGCTTAGGGCTTCGTCCTCTTGGTATTTTTCCCTCAATTTTGCCAGTTACTATTAGACGCTCAAGGTTGTCAGAGCTTCAACGCGCAATATTACCGAAGTACTGTAATACTCGGTGTAAGCATATTACAGAGAGTCTTTGGGAATGTTCTAAATTTAGCTCTTCTAAGACAGATACATTTGTGCCGCGAGCTGTCCATGGTATTCGTAGAAGACTGCGCCAGACCCACATCTCAAAAGCGTCTATCCTTTGTCTGTCAGCTGCCTTCAGAGTCCAAGATTCAGCGCCATACAAAAATAAATGCAATTTGTTACTTATATTGAAATTGTAATACAACGAATTAAGAAATAAAAGGCATTTTATTTTTATTATGTATAATTAATAACTGATTACTATTTTCACTTTTAAGCAAGGTATGGATAAAGTTTTAGTATTTACTCGCGTTGCCTTGGTCCTAGGAGGATGAATCTAGTGTCTACGGGCTCGTATCTTAAACGTTAAGAGGACTAGGTAGTGTGATCGGCATAGGTAAACGTTTACAAACAACATTATTTTTATTTACTAATCAAAACGGCCTTTACTCACTTCTTTAGCCGACTCTAGCGACCTAGGTTTCGGGCATGTCCGATGTCCATCCTCGGGGAGTTTACCGTTGCAAGATCGCGGTAAATACCGTGGTCTCATGGTCATGCCTGAAACCTAGGTCAGTCGGCTTACGCGAGTAAAGTCGGTTTTGATATTAAATAAATATGTACCAAACAGAATTCAGCTCGGCGTTCGGGAAGCTTCAATACATCTTTTCGCCTACAGTACCTCAGAGCCTGAAAACCAAAGTTTTCAACCAGTGTGTGTTGTAAGTAAAAAAGTAAAGTTAGATTATATTTTAAAATCACTACCATTAGACTACAGTCACATTGGTGACATTAAAGATGTACTACCGGAGAAAGATAGAAACGTAGATTATCTGAAAAGCAAAATAAAATTGAAAACTATAGAGGAGAAAAAAGTAACATCGGGTGAAAGAACGTCAAACGCATTTAAAGCTGATACCAAATTTAAATGTTATAACTGTGGAAAGACTGGACATATGAAAAGAGATTGTAGATATCAAAATGGAAGTCGTGGGCGTACTACTGGTTTTTCAAACTATTATGGAAGTGTATCACATAAACCTAGAGGTCATATAATTTTCAAAATTCAAATAGAGGAAGAGGAAATTTTCAACATTAGTCATCATACAAACATAAAGGTACGAGTAACAATTGTTATGCTACCGTTGTATACAATACAGCTTTGGATAAAGATAAAGAGAAGTCAAATGGAGACCAAATAGAATGGCTCCTTGATAGCGGATGCACTGATCATATAATACACAGTGATAGATATTTTGACAGTTTTGAAATACTTGAAGAACCTGTGAAAGTCAAAGTTGGTGCCGGAAGAATACTAGACGCCACAAAGGTCGGTCACATAACTACTTATTTCAGCGTGTATGGTAAACAATCAAAAGTGACACTATACAACGTATTTTATGTCATAGAAATGAAAGCAAATTTATTGAGCTACTCAAAAATTACTGACACTCATTCAATAGTTTCAAAAGGACGATTTTCTAAAATATACAGCTCATATGCAATTGTTGCTATTGCAATTAAAGTAGAAAGGCTTTATAAAATGAAAAATTACGTAAGAAAACGAAGAAATATAGTAAATGTGAGTACACAAAATAATATAACGTTAAAAGAGAAACAACATCAAACACTTGGTCATGTAAACTTTAAATATCTAGAGACTATGTGCAGAAAGGAACTACTGAAAGGAATACCTAAGGAAATTGAACCAGAATACATGAAGTGTGCAGTATGTATCGAAAATAAAATTCATAATTTACCGTTCCATAATAACAGACGTAAAGCAGAAGGTATATTGGACACAGTTCACACAGATCTAAATGGTCCTCACAGAACTGTAGGCTATAAAGGTGAGAAATATTTCTTGAGTTTTATAGATGATTACAACAAAATAGCAAGATTATACTGTATTAAATCGAAGGATGAAGTGTATGATTACTTTATGGAGTATGTCAATGAAGTACAGAATCTAACAGGATATATGATAAAAGAACTGAGATGCGATAATGGTACAGAATATCTGAACACAAGAGTTTATCAGTTTGCGAGAGAAAAAGGTATTATGATAAAACCCTGTCCTGCTTATGTACATCAATTAAACGGAACGGCTGATAGATATAACAAATCCTTAATGAACATTTCAAGGTGCCTTTTGACGGAGGCGAAAGTAGACAGAAATATTGGCCTGAAATAGTAACAGCTGCTGCTTATTTAATGAACAGAACCTTACATGCAACAACATTTGAAAGAAGAACACCGCATGAGATATTTTTCAAACCGAAACCATCTATTAAAAATCTACGAATATATGGAAGCAGAGTATATGTCAGAGTTCCTGATGAGAAAAGGTCGTCAAAATGGGATAAGAAAGCTGAATTAGGAGTTCTTCTTGGATATACAGAAGTAGGTTATAAAGTATTACTAAATAATAGAGTAATTGTTGCAAGACATTGTGATATTATTGAAGAAGACACAAAGTGTATTGGACTTAATGACGAAACTGCGGGAGAAACACAAGAAGAAAATCGAGCAATAGACACAAGCAAATGAAATAAAAATGAAAGATCAACTGAACGAGATAGGTGTACTGTATCTCTGGGAATTAATGAAGAAGTAAGAAGGTCAAAAAGACAAATAAATTCACCAGTTAGATTTGCTGAAGAGTATGGTTATTTTTCAATTTGCGCTAACTATTATGACTAAAATTTCGATGAGGAAATGGCATGTAGTAAAGCAAAAGAATGGAAAGATGCAATGAATCGGGAGATAGACAGCCTTGTTAAGAATGATACTTGGATACTAGTTGACAGACCAAAAAATAAAGAAATTGTAGATGTAAATTGGGTTTATAATAAGAAGGCTGAAAATAATTACAAAGCCAGGTTATGGATGGACCATAGAGCAAATGGATGTCGAAACTGCGTTTCTTAATGGAACCATAAGGTCGGAAGTGTATATTTATCCACCTGAAGGATATGACGTTGCACCTAACAAAGTATACAAACTTCAAAAAGCACTGTATGGGTTAAGAGAGAGCCCTCGTGATTGGTATGAATGTTTCAATGATTTTATGACGAGTATCGAAGTTAAACGACCGAATTACGACTACTGTTTATACTATAGAAATATTAATGATGAAAGCATAATATATGTATGTGTGTATGTTGATGATATTTGAATTTGCGCAAACAATGAAAATACTGTGAATATAGTCAAACAACATCTGAGTAATCGTTTTCGCATGAAAGACTTAGGAAAAGTAGAACAATACTTAGTTATTGAAATTCAATATGAAGCTAAAGAGAAGAAAATGACACTAAGTCATGAAAAGTATATATTTGGCTTAGAATTATATTGTAAAGGATTCCAAGAAATTTGACAAGCCAATGGAAATGAATCTTAATCTTGAACCGAGTAATGAAAATACATCTTAGAAATATAGAAATGTGATTGGAGCTTTGTTATATATTGCAATGGGAACACGACCACATATATCATTCAGCGTTATCTATTTAAGTCGTTTCCAAAATTCATATGATAACACTCATTACAGATACGCATTGCGAGTTCTGAAATGTTTGTATTGTACTAGACATTTAAAATTCAACTATAACTTAGACTTTGATGAATGCTTGGAGGAGGATAAGAAATTTTAATAACTTAAAAATGTGGAAATCACAAAAGCATGAGATTATTTCAAGGGCATCTACTCACGCAGAGTACTACGCTATATCTGATTGCGTGGAGACAATTCTACTTATATTAGGTGTACTTAAAGATTTAGGCATAGAAGTTAAAAAACCGGTAAGTATTTACGAAGATAATACTGGTGCTATCAGTTTAACTAAAAACGGAAGGTTTTGTAAAATTCAATACTTATTGACATAAGCTATCACTTCGTACATGACTATGAGAAGAAAGGTATAATCAATGTTAAGAAGATTGACACTCTAGACTAATCATTATGTAAAGCTAAGTTTGAACGCCTCAAAGATTAACTCTGTGTTTAATAGAAGAGTGGATGTTTCGGACATTTGAAATTGTTAATTTTTATGTGGACTTGGTTTTAGTTTTATTTCTTTACTAATGCTGTATCTCTATAAAATCAAGGGAGTGTGTAAAGGAATTGATTTCATATAGAAACCTCCTTTATGTACTCTATGTAACAAATGTCTGTCGTCTAACGTCTAATGAAAAGAATGTATTGTGTATATATCCATTTCTAATTAAATATAATATTAAATTCACGGATCTCGTTGTTTAAATAACAACACAGGAGTATTTCTATTTTTAACTTGTAACCAATTCAGAAATTGCTGAAATTGTTCTTTTATTTTTTTAATATAATTTCAATTTCAATATAAGCGTGTTTTATTGTTTAAGAGACTTTTACAAAAAACAATTTCGACAGAAACTCAAGCATAGGTTAAAAAGACATGCATGCCATTCATAGATGCAAGCGTTTCTGTCGATTGTTGTGATAATTTGCAAAGTCTAAGGCTTTGGGGACTACAATACTAAAAATATAGAAAAATAAGTTATAACAGTTTTGAGCTCTCATGTGTCTGAATATTTGAGAACATATACTAACATAACTTAACAAAAAAAAACTGTTTTTTTTTAATGGGGATTTAAAAATATACTTGGGGGTAAAATTTGGTATGGGTTGGCCACACTGGTTCAATTCAAGTTCAATGTTCATCATAGATTAATGAGACTATATCTAAAGAATGTTCATTCATTTTATCTTTGTGGTACCTCCCTAACCTACCTATTCTATTACTATTTTGTGATTTTGTGTTTGAATATACATATTTGTATTTATGAAAGTTATGAACCACGTTTATTGAAAAGTTTTAGTAATTGAAATACATTTGTATAGTAATGTCTTCGTTACTAGAAGTTTTGGTTACCTGTGATTCTAACAATACCTTGTGGACCACATGCGTTTGGGATCCACACACCGGCACCAGCCTTATGACGTACAAAGGAGGTGGAACAGCAGAAGCCAGGACCCTTGCCTTCATAGGCAATGATTATTTAGCTACCGTGGAAAGAACTAAGCCAGTGTTACACGTCTGGCCGCTAAATTCGCAACAAACAGTGCAAGGCATGCGTTTCATACTGCCAGGAAGAGCTAGTGCCTTAGCTATTACTGGAGGCGGTTCCTACGTCGCTGCTGGTATTGATGAAAAGGTCTTTATATGGCAGACAGCCTCTGGCAACCTCCTAACAATAATAAACAGACATTACCAAAAAGTAGTGCTTCTGAAATTTACCCCTGACGGACGTTACTTTGTTTCGGCTGCT
This sequence comes from Selenia dentaria, assembly GCA_917880725.1. Taxonomy (NCBI): domain Eukaryota; kingdom Metazoa; phylum Arthropoda; class Insecta; order Lepidoptera; family Geometridae; genus Selenia; species Selenia dentaria. Next base: position 9,361,372 of record OU862885.1, read on the forward strand.
GAAGACGGAATGGTGATGGTCTGGAGTTTGACCACAGTCTCTGCTCATCCTGAAGTTGATCTTGTAACCCAATCTTCAGCTGGTCACCATGATCCTGTCTACATTTTCTCTGATCATTCCTTACCTGTTACGGATCTACATATTAGCAAGGCTGGAATCTTTGGCCGATTATGTACAGTATCTAGTGATAGGACATGTAAAATATATGATTTGTCTACAGGGGAAATGCTGCTCAATCTAGTCTTTGATGTCCCATTATCGTCTGTCACTCTGGATGTTTTAGAATTGAACATATTTGTCGGTACAACAGAAGGACAGATACATCAATGCAGTCTTATGAATCCTCCTAGAAACAGGGATTTTCTAGTCAACACGGATGCTAACCATCCTACTTTTTCAGCACATACTAAAGCGATTTCATGTCTGTCTGCTTCACTTGATGGCGAAACATTAATGTCGGGATCTAACGATGAGCAAGTCATTTTATGGCACATACCGAGCAGACAACCAGTCCGAATAATAAAACACAAAGGACCTGTGACTAATGCATTCTTCACGGTCAACTATCCTGCCATTTTCAAACAAGATTTTTCTCCTAGTATTATCTTGCACAGTTTGGAGCGTACATTGGAAAAAGATGCGGATGATATTACAGAAATAGAAGTACTGGTTAATAAAAGAATTAAGTTCTGGCCAGATGCAAAGGTGGAATCTGAAATCAATGTTAATTCTAGAGAATTAGAGAATGAATTTAAATCTAAAGAAGGAGCTTTGAAAATTGAATTGGAAAATTTGAAAACTGTTAATGCAAATTTGTATGCCTTTGCCATTCAAAAAGAGTTGGAGGCCATTCCTGCCCTTAGTAATAGTAAGTTAAAGAAAAATAAGCGGAAAAATAAAATAAGGCAGCAGTAAGGGGAAACAATAAATATATATTTTTTCGAATTATGTACATGTTATTTCATTTTTAACTATACTTCAATTTCTTACTTAATTTTTAAATTTGAAAAATACTTATGCAAATGTTTGGATCAATGGAGGTTTGTAACTCAATCAAAGAATGAAAGGTTAGAAACAGAACATCTTAAGAGATGGATGAAATTAGGTTGATAAAACAGGTGTTAGAAAAACACATGAGATACTTTTCATAATCATCCATAACCACACGGGTGAAACAGTGGGGCGGAGCTATTAATATTATAAATGTGTAAGTTTGTGTTTGCAAAATTTTAGTGATGTACCATTAAAGTTACCAGGTATAGTCGTAACTACTTGACCGCATTAGATGAAATTTGGTCTACATTCCAAATTTCATCATACGTCAAGTAGTTACGTTAGTTTACATTCTGAAATTACACTTGTAATAATCTAAATATTAAAAAGCAACCCTTTGGAGGTTAAACAGGCCAGGTAGTTTCAATGGACTATTTTATTCCCTGGTTTGATTCACTTGAAACCCTTTATTTATATAGATAGGTATTCTTTATTTTTCCAAAACAATTATAGGTACAAAGGAGTTTTATAGATTTTTTTGTAATTTTAGTATAATTATTGCTTGTCCTATGGACGAACCTATCATAGATATTCAATAAAACAAGTATTTATGTATGATTATTTGGATAAGATACGAGTAACTAGCTGACCAGCCAATGGCTTCGGTCGCGGGATACGATTAATTACAGTTTTTTAACTATCCCGCGGGAACTCTTTAATTTACCGGGATCAAAAGTATCCTATATGTTGACCAGGGATATAAGCTACCACCATACAAAATTTCATTTCATTGGTCCAGTCGTTTCGGAGATTAGCCCGTACAGAGAACGGAAAAAAGAATTAGTTCGATTCCACGCCTTATATCCCCCGAGTCGGTTTTAAGTATTTTTTTTCATTATTAATATTACAGAAAGTCGACCTCAACAGTTTTATTACATAAGTCTCTGGAAGGCATCGTCATTATGCAAAATCATAAATTGTAAAAAAGTTAATTATGGTTACTTAACAAATGGTAATCATAGCCCCTCATCATGATCAAAGAAAACATCAATATTGACAATGAAGTCCGCAATACCACATGTCTAACTATTACAGTTATGTCACAATGACTACTTTTTCATGTTAAAATAATCAATAGTTACGCCCGTACAAACTAGGCCACATTATACATATCTTGGTATTAACCGAGGCGAGCGTTGAAGACGCTTCGCCGCAAGGAGATGAGTAGATGACTTGCTCAAGGGCACCACTAAGGTACGGACCGCGGCTTGAGCCGTCCGCGTCGCCAGGAGAGAGGGGAGTCTGAGAGAATCGCCCCGCTACATGAGTGTACCGTTGAAAGTGGGCCCTTGGAATTTTAATCTATGACTGTTTGGAGAGAATCTAACCAAGACATAATTTTTGCCTTTAGCTCGCCGGCGAGCTCGGTGTCTGATTGAGTTTACCTGGGAATCGTTATCATGACCAAAGATACCTCGCCCACAGCCATTACCTCGGCCGGAATCTACACCGTGATCGGAATCACTACCTTGGCTGGGGCTACAACAATACAGAATTACCTCGCTCTCCCCCATTTCCGCGACTTGAGTCTACACCGCGACCAGGATCGCCGCTGTGTACACTCATGCCTGTACTTTGGGTGGGGCTACAAATAGAACCTTGAGTACCTCACCCACAGCCATTACCGGCCGTTATTGGGCCGGCGGATACATCGCGACCGAGGCCGCGGTGTATACTCCTGTCCGCACAGTGGCTGGGGCTACAATCGTGTGTGTGTGTGTATTACCTCGACCGCAACTGGGGTTGCGAAGAGGATCTCGGCCGGAGCCTACAATGCGATCGGGATCACAGCCCTGGGTCGGGTGTACAACCGTTACCGGGGTTTCCTTGGGATGACGCTAAAGCTGCCGAAGTAACAGCTGCGATGGGGTCGTCCGGGTCACCCAAAATATGTCTTGGACGGCGACGGGGGGGAAGGAAGTGAGGATCGGTTATGTCAGTAGAGTGGTTCGGGTTCGCCGCTTCGATCACGAGGGGATTCGAGTGGTGGGGAGCTTTGTCGAAGTAGATGTGCGCGTCCTCGGACTCCGTCCTTATATACGGTCAAAGAGAATACGGTAGCGATCCGTGGCGGCCGCGACGCGTGTGCTGCGAACGGTGCAAGCCAAATTCAACCTTCAGCACTATATTTACAGCATAACTTAATGAACTCCACTGCGGGTGACGTAACCTACGACAAACTTATTATTTCCGGTTTGTACAGTAATCGAGTCTAGGGATCGAACCGCAAAATTAAGTTTGTTTTTTATTGTATATACTTTTCCGGGATAAAAAGTACCCAGTGTGGTGCCCAGGATGTTAAAGAATAATTATACCAAGTTTCAACCTACTTCCTACTAATATTATAAGCGCGAAAGTTTGTGAGTATGGATGTGTGGATCTTTGTTAATAATTAACGCACAAACGGCTGGGGCAATTTAGATGAAATTTGGTATAGAGGTAGATGAGGCACTGATTTAACACATAGGATACTTTCATCATCATCATTATCAACCATCACCAAGTGGGTGAAAAAGCGTAATAGGCGGTCACAGCATAGACAAAACAATAAGATCTCCGCCTAGTCCGCCTACGTCAAGATCGTAATGATGACAGTTATGTCAAAGATTGTGTCAGTTACTGATAGCAGATTCAAAAACCAAGTCAATTTGACAGTTTAATACACTAGACGTGTTCGGCGACCGTCAAGGGTGGATGAAATGTAATAAAGTTTTTTCCATGGTGATCAATTTTATTTTATTATTATTGTTTACTGATTGATATGATAAGCACCAGCTAGTTATGTATAATATAAAGAATTAATCACAGAATTCAGCCTATTTACCATATGTCTATGGAATTAATGATAAAAATGTTTGAATTAGAAATCTGTAGCCAGGTAACAAGCAGATAACGGTTATTAATCCACCACAATTTCACGTAAAACTGGAGAAACTTAATCTTGGAAAATGAAACCAGACACATGGTTTAGTTTTATAGTTTTTGAATAATATCAGAGAATGCTATATTGACGACACTTTTTCACGAATACATGCATCTTAGTAATTTGAACGCACCTAACGTCAACTGTTGCCAACTTAGTAACTGTATATAGCTATAGCTGGATCTAGCTATTTTTCAATACCGGTCAACCACTTTGTGGCTAATATGAAAAAGAAAGGTCCAGATGGGATACCTCCACCTGGGCATTTTCACTTTCGGTTGCAAATACAAAAATCTAGCTGTCCCATGACTTTGATCAACTGTTGTTGTAAAACTATTAAACCTGTGCACTAATTATCAGATATTTCTGATAATTTGTATAATTTTCTTACTGTTCAGTAACAATTAATCGTTTCTGATCTTAAAATCAATTAATAAATGCAGTTTTTCGTGTTAAAGATTGGCTTTTTTTTAATGTCCCAACCATATTTTTAAAGTTTCAGCGCGAGTTTCAAAATATTTTCGATTTTATAGGCTAAGTTGGTAGCACTTTTTTGGAGGATTATACGCTTAAAAATTCAATTCTGAACCTTAAACATCATAAAATAGGCTATAAAATAGAATAAATTACTTAAATACGTTGTCCCACGAAATAGCATGAAGTGGAATTCCTTAATAACGTCACGGGCTATTATTGCAACTTCTTCTATGATTTCTACCAAAACATTGTTGTTTTATAATAATGGCAACATTTATATGATCTAGTCAAGCCGCCATTTTGTTCTAGCGCGTTCAGTGTCAAAAATATGTGGTTAAGAGTGCTTGTGTTTCGTCGGGGTCAAAATCTACATTCCACGCATTTACGCAGTTCTTCAAAATAAGTAGTGCTTAATGCATGTAATACAATATTTTATTACGATGTTGCACTATACAGCATGCAAAACTGTGCAGGCTGACTGTCTATCGCATGATATTTATATATTTAAATCATTTTTCAAAATAATGTGGACTAGTTCGTCACATCCACAACGTCACGTCACTTATATGCGGATAACAAAAAGTGACGTATTGGAATTGTAAGGCATAGTTCACATACATGGATTTCGTATTAAATTAATAATTTGATTAAATATATGACTCATAAATTATGTTCTGGACAGGGACATAAATATTGAGGGATTTCTTAGTGATCTCAATGTAAACACACAGTATTTTTATTCTTCATAACAGTATAGTGAAACATATCACTGGAATGTGTTACTTTTTGACATTGCTGACATGAGACTTTTTTAGAATCGAGTCTTATTGCCCGACTGCCTCAGAAGGAGGGTTATGTTTTTCGAGAGTATACGTATGTATGTGTGTGTGTGTGTTTGTGTGTGTGTGTATGTATGTGTATATGTGTGTATGTATGTATGTGGACTATAAATTCTTTTTCACGGGCTACAGCCTAAAGGACTTGTTGGATCTTAACGTGTGGGGTATCGTTAGATTCGTCTTAGCAGCGCGAGTGACACTGGCTATACCAAAATTTCAAAAATCCAAAATAGCGGATTAAAAACGCAAAATAGTAAAATAAAAAGTAAAATAATAAATGATTACATTTGCTCTGTTTGTTTAGATGCTTAGTTAAAAAAATCCTAAAGGATGTTATATATATAACTAACGGATATATGATCATAAAACTTTTAGCTTAAATAATGAATGTCACTGTTACACAACAAATGTTAGCTTTCTAAATTCACAAAACGAATGCTCTCATCTACAATTGCTAGTTAATCTCAATTTATTATTGATTTTAATTTTTAAATGTAAGATCTCATTGCCTACTGATTAGATAGCTCAAGGAAACCTAATTTTGTTATTTTTATACTAGATTTAAGAAATAAGTGTAATTATTAAGCTCATGATAGAAGATTCAGACTGATTAGCTAAGTAGCTTACATCTCTTTGATAATGTGATGTATCCAAAGGAAACCGAGATGTATAACATAATTTTAGGTAAGACTGTTTTAGTATAGAAGACTGTTTAAGCTCGACACAGACGACATTAGTTTCCCACAAAGAAGCATTAAATTATTGATAATTTATCATGTTAGTCATCATCTCATTATCATTATATATCATATTTTAAGACTGTTAGTGAGACTCCGATACCTATACATTTTGACCACTATGTAGAACGTGCCTTACCTTTCCACTAACGTAACATAGGATTCCATTAACGTCACTGTCCCAATATTTTAGGGAGTGAAAATTTAACGTGATTGCTTGAGTATTCCAGGTACTTTAAATGTTTCTATTCTATCTGGATTTGCTTTTAATTCTTTATATTTAAAAATTGTAATTGCTTGTGTAAAGTTTGCCGTATAAATAGCGTACAGAAAAACAAGAAGTGGTTTGAATCGAAAAGTGACGTTATGGAACAATTGCACGTAATATTTTCGTACTTAAAATGGTTTTCTTTCATTTGATTATTATTTTAAAATAATGTTTAAGTTTGCATTCTTTTATAATAAATTATTTGCCTACTTTAAACTCGCCTTATCAATTTACAGCCTAAAACATTTCGTGACGTAACGGAGCAGTGGGTTTCATACTTTCCACAAAAAAAACAGTTTTGTTCAATACTTTAAAATATTTATGCCGACATATATATATATTATGAATCCTACATATATCTTCTACGTTACTATCTATATTTAAGACATAATAAACGATTTTTTATATCGTCACTTCCATATACGTCACGCTGCAACCGAAAGTGAAAATTGGTAGGTGGGCACCTACCAACTAGTATTATATACTCTTTGACTTCCACTAGTAGTAAAATATTTAAAGTACAAAGTCCGTACGTGCAATGAATCTGAAACTCCATACCAAATTTGTACTAAATAAACCTGAAATGAAATCGAAAATTATTAATACATGTCTCTCTTAATTTGTTTATCATTATCATTGTCAACATTCAAATCTTAACAAGGTGTATCTCCTAACAATTGATTTGTATGAAGGAGTCCTTTGACTGTCACTGTTGAGAGTTGATTTCGATCCTTGCTTTTTATTAAATTAATAGCGGAGAAAGTTCACGAACAAACGAAACAAAAAAGGCAAACATCAATTTCAAAACAAATATGCTTAAAGTCGGGTACAACACGTTCTCGTACGCTGGATTTATAGCTGTTTCTACATTATTCTTCCAAAGCCATCGAAGTCGTCGAGTGTTGTGCTGTGTTATTTATTTATTATTGAAATCAATAACAAAACAAAGCGTAATATATTATTTAGGCACAAGGCCCGTATCAGGATCTTTATAGGATGGCATGCTCCAATTTTGTAGCTAGGCGTGGATTAAGCGGCAGAGGAGAATTAGATATCACATGTACAATGAGTCTGCTTGTATTACGTCACACTAAGATTTATTATTACAGCACATAGTGTTTAGAGATCAACTTGAATTAACTTGTGGACAAGGTACTCCACTTAGTAGCGAACGCTGTCACGACCAAGTCTCCGAGCGTGTGCGCGCTCCCTTTTGAACCTTTACCTTACAAATATCCTACGTACAGTTGGTTACTTTTCTATGACGTGTACAAAATAAACTCAGAACAATTCTAAGTCCTTAATTATATTATGCTCCAAACAGGGTACCGAACAAAAAAATGACTCGTATTCATAAAGTTTGGCTAAATATAAATTACAAAGCCTTGAAACACGGCGATTGAACACTCCAAGGGTGAGGTCGCGGACCAACTAGGATTTATTAGAGCCTCGGAACATCATGAGGTAGTTGTGTACGAAGACAGAGGCGAAAACCTCAGTTACCTCAGGAAGCCAATACACAACAATTCCACCGACTGTTGGGGGCACCTTCTCCCAGCTTCAACCACCAAAAGCGGTTCGGAACGTCTCCGGGAAAAAGCAGAAGCAGAAAGGAACCAGGAGCGCAGCCCTACCAAGTTTAAGGGCCGAGTCACAGCGTTCTTGGCATCTTTCAAAGCAGCAGCACAAAGCTTGTTCCTACAATCGTGCGAGCCAAAATTGCCCATGTCTGCGAAAAAGACAACTCCCAGTTCAACACTCCAAAAACGGCCTCGGACCAGAGCTGACATGGGACAAGTCAGTCCGCCAAAGTATATACCAGCACAGGAACCAGTGAGCCACGCAGCGAATACCTTCTTCGAGTTCCTCGCCATAACAAGAGCGACAAGAGATGTCAATCTCAGGAACTGCAGGACTGCAGGACTGCTGCAGAAGAGACTCGAAGTGGCTGAAGCAGCCATATACAACAACGACACATCCTCGATCATCTAGGGGGCAATGTCTGGTCAGTATAAGGCTGCCTACAACGCGGCAAGTGGCTTTATGTTTCTGGATGAGGAAGATACCGAACGGACTGGTAGGCCAAAATACGCAACACTACCACACGACCCTATTGTTGTCACCGCCCGGTGCACCAAGATAATGTTGGATGACAGAGTCTTGCAAATGGCGAAAGCCATTTCGGGAGACTCTGAGATCAAGACATTTTGGAAACACTGGGAGGTACCCAAAATACAGTGGGTCAATGGAGTTCCCGGATGCGGAAAAACAACTTGGGTGGTAAGACACTTCGATGTGGACAAGGACGTTATCGCAACAACAACTACAGAGGGAGCAAAAGACCTGAGAGAGAAGTTAGCGCACCGAATCGGAGACCTGGTGAAAACCAAGGTGCGTACTATGGCCTCGGTTTTAAAAAGAATGAGAGCTACGTCCGCCTGATGGTGGACGAGGCTCTCATGAACCATTTTGGGGCCACAGTAATGGCTTCTAGGCTGTCTGGAGTTAGCGAACTTGTCCTCATCGGAGACGTCAACCAATTACCTAACATAGACAGGGAGAACCTGTTCGATCTAAGGTTTATACCTTAGATCGAACCATTCGTAACCAGGCTAGGGCGGTTATCCGCCCTAGCCTGGTTACAAACATCAGCTAGGAGTTGTTGTGCACGTACCGGAACCCAATGGATGTAGCGTATGCGCTGAGGGAAATATACTCCGGTATATATTACTCAGCTCCCAGTATAAGGTCCCTGCGCCTCGAGAGTTACACGGGAGCAAAAATCCCCAAATTCCTTCCAAACACCCTCTTCCTGGTCCACACTCAGGAGGAAAAGGAGACCCTGACCAGCCAGGGCTATGGAAAGGGCGAAGGATCACGCACCCTTACCATAGTCGCGGTAATAAAAACGAAAGGCAAAATTAAGCTGCACGAGAGCGTCCCGCACGCAGTCGCTTCGGTTTCCCGGCACACGAGGACCTTTGTCTACTACACCGACGACGAGGATGATGCCATCGGACGGTTTGTGAGGCAAGCGATGGTTGCGAGCGAGCAAACCATCTACGGCTATAACCTGAAGATGGCAATCAGGGATCGAAACAGCGTGGTGTTGGAGGCCCTGCTTCAGCGCAAAGTGGGCAATGTGGGCTCACAATAACCTGAAACTAGCGTTAAGTTCTAATATAAGTGTTGTAAAAATTGTAACTGACAAAGAGATGGTGTAGGCATTCAGAGCAGACATGCTCACGGAAATGTGTTGGCAAGCGGTGGCGTGTGTGGCGGGTCGCCATCTTCCCTCAGAAATGGTTGAGGAAGGCGATGGCTGGCACATGCGTCAACTCGTGAACGGGTGCTGTTTGCGAACACTGGTCTGCTGTGAATGCTTTTTTTTTTTGTCCCGGGGAAATCCTTTATGGATACCACCTACCACGGGGAGGTAGGTGGTTATGTGGGAGTCCGTATACCCACCAAAACCCCGGGGTGTTCCATCACTGCCGCTTTTGGCGGGAACGCGGGACAGATTTTCCACACGACCGCGAACCCGCCGCGGCTGTCCGTTGCCGGACCCTTCTCTTCGCGGCACGCCACAACACATGGCGCGCCGCAACTACCTCGGAGACTAAACCCGCCAACAATGAGCGCCAGACTTCCCCGTGTCTGGACACCCGTGGTCTCCCTGCGGTGGGTCGGATACGTAGCCCCACCGCCTGCTACGTCAGCCACAGGGGATAATCCCCAGCGACCCCACCTCGTCGAGTCTGCGCCGAGCGCCCGGACCCCACTTCCTCGAGCCTGCACCAAAGTGCCCGGGCCCCCCTCCTCGAGCCTGCGCCAAAGTGCCCGGGCCCCACCTCCTCGAGCCTGCACCAAAGTGCCTGGGCCCCCCTCCTCGAGCCTGCGCCAAAGCGCCCGGGCCCCACCTCCTCGAGTCTGCGCCAAAGTGCCCGGACCTCGCCACTCCTATGTGGACTTGGCGGCCAAAGCCCATAGGAGCGGCCCCGTCTGAGCCGGCCAGCGCACCCCAACGCCGACGCGGCCCCTGGGTTCCTCTTGGCTTCACCGTGGTGATCCAAGCCACGGCTACTGAGCCCCCCCGCCACGTCAATGCGGGAATCCTTCGGGGGGGCTGCTGTGAATGCTTACACAAACTCAGAATAATCTTAATAGTACTCGTAATAATAAATTTAGTTATATGTATTAGTTAATAAATTTAGTACATAATATAGTGAATAGTTAGTTAGTTTAATATGTTCCCCATGTATGTATATTTGTTGAATGTAATAAATTAATCGTAAGTTTTGAAAATATCAAAACTGAAAAAGGGCACGGACCCTGGAGACTGTGGAGTGTAGATTTAAAAAAACATGGCGATTATATACTGATCCCCCTGCAGGCTGCCTACCTATTTAAAGTTGTACGCTCTCAGTTTGATTATTCCTCGCTTCTCTCAAGTATTAGAATAAACGCAATGCCGACGCGAATACTGCAGCATTGTTGCAGGTGGTCGAGCGCTTCTTTCCAAAACCGTTCTGGCTTTCATCAAACAGTGAGAAATAATACAGCCGACGGCACATAGCCGTTTCAATAATTTTTTAAGAAGTTGAAAGTACGGCTATCGGGCGGTACTGACTGGGATTAGTGTTATCTCCTTTTTTGTGTATCGGTTTTATTTTGGATATTTTTAAACATTCGGGGAAAACTCCTTCCTCGAACGATTGGTTGATTAGCAGTGTATAAGGTATGGTGAATTGTTGCGCCAGTATTTTATAAGTGACGGTGGCAGTTCATCGAATCCAAAGCTGGTTTTATTTTTTAAGTTTTTTATGATTGAAAAGACTTCGCGCTCTTCAACAGGCCGCAGAAATAACGTATTGTGCGTTGGATTAAGTACAGGGCGGCCACGCGGCTGCTCATTTACGTCTGCATCTATCCCTCCTACTGATGCAAAAAACTCGTTGAACGAGTTTGCAACTTCTAGTGGGTGTTCCATAATATGGATCTTGAGTTTTATATTATGCTTAGGTTTTTTAGTAATTTTATTTGTACGCTCCTTATTTATTTGCCACATTGCTTTTGTTAAATTATTTGAATTTTTAATACTGCGAATATGTTGTAGTTTTTTAGCTTGTTTAACAGTTTTTTTCAGGATTTTTTCATAGGAATTATAATACTTTATATATATATTATATTTAAGAATTTGTTATCAGTTTTTGATACCAATATTTTAAGGAAACGTTTATTTTTACAAGATATTTTAAGGCCAGTTGTTAGCCATTTTTTTTATATGTTTTAATTTTTGTTCTTATTTTCGGTATGCATTTATTTAGGATATTATTTAAGGTCTCATTAAAATGTTTCATATTTATGTTAATATTGTTATTAGATTTTACTATCGTATGCCAATAAATTTTTTGAAGCTCTAAGTTGAATTTTTGATAGTTATTTTCATTGAAAATTCTCTTTACTGAATACCAGATTTCCCTTTGCACTGGAAAATATTCTCGTACGGTCAGTAAGACGCCGTGGTGGTCTGAAAACCCATAGTTTTTAACACTAATGTTTTCATTCTGTATCGGGAAGTTAGTAAATAAAAAATCTATGCAAGTAGGTTTTGTAGTTGTTATTCGAATAGGTTAACGAACCATTTGTATAAAATTAAAACCAATCATAAGATCTAACATGTTTTTGTATCTTGTTCTTGCGTGAAAAATCAATATTGAAATCGCTGCCAATAATTATTTTCTTTTTACCATCTTTTAATGTTAACCTTTGCATGACTTTTTCCAAAGTATTATAAAAAATATCTTTCTCTCTTCCACTATCTGGCCAGTACATTGTAATTATGAGAAAGTTTTGGGATAATAATTCTATAGCACATATTTCTAAAATATACTCAACAGTCATATCCACCATATGATGTCATTCAGTGTACTCTATTCCGTCTCTTAGCAAAATACACACTCCGCCTCCTTCGTAGTTGTGACGACTGTATGATGACGCGAGGTTGTATCCTGTTACTTGCAATAAGTCTGTTTTCCCTTTTGATAACCAAGTTTCGGTAACGCAAAGTGCTTGCAGGTCAGTCTTATTTCCAAGGAATTCTTCGACTAAGTGTAATTTGTTTTTTATACTGCGCATGTTTTGGTACATTATGGTGAAGTTACTAACGAAATGTTTTTATTTTGTTTGTGTTTCTGTGCCTCACACTTCGCTTCAGTTTTTGTGGTGTGTTTTTTCGTTTGGATTTTTTATTGACTGGTAAGTGGCTTTCTTTTGATGAATTGCGCGACCTTGCATTTTGTGTAGATGTTGTTGAGCCTGGAGTAGAATAGTTGCTGGTGCTAGCTATTGGTATCGGCTCCAGAATTTTATTCTTGCTGTCAGCTTGCTGAGGTTGAGTGATATTATTTTTGGAATGTTCGTAATCTAGTTTTTGTTCGTATCCATCAACAAACAAAGTCATATTCCGTATTATAGCGTGACGGCCTAAACTACGTTCTTCATGCTGTTTAATTTTTAATACACGTAGATTTGCTCGCTGTTCATCGTTCATAAATGCCGATATGCGAGTCCCTTGGTTGTATAGGTATTGAGTATTACTAAGTATATGCTTTACCATTCTTTTACTTAGTAATTCTATTACTAAATGTCTGTGATAGCCTTTTGTGAATCTACCCAATCGTTTTATATCATCGATGTAGCCGTTAATATCCGTATCTAGTTGATTAAAGAACAAGCAACTTATTCGTTGTATAGTTTTATGTTCGTGTTCTCCTTGATATTCCGGAAATCCATATAATAATTTTTTTTGCTATTTATTGCATTATCAAGTCTATTTTGCATTTTACTGACCTCTTCTTTTAGCCTTGCGTTCTCTTTAAGTAAATCCTTAGTAAGTATATTATTTTCCACTAGTTTAGCACATTCCACGGGTTTTTTTAAGTCAAGTAACATTTCAAACATTTTATTTATTTTTTCTTCCATTTTCCTACGTATTTATTATTTTGTTTTATATTTTTCGCTAGAACTGTTATCGAGATCAACTGATCAGGCCGGCTGCCTACCCACACCATTAACATACCCACTGATCAAATATTAATTAACCATGCTGTGAACACATATTTAGGATCATTTTATAGCCTGTAGGTACCTATTTAAATGTATCATATAATTTTTGACCATTTATTAACTATGCTGTTATGTGTGCCAATAAATAAATAAATAAACTACTACATTACTACCTTCTGTCTAGCACGTAAAAGATGTAAAAGAGGGCAATTAAAATTTAGCAACGTTTAGTTGCATAATTCAACTACATCGATTGGAAGGGTTTGGCAACATTGGTACTACTCAGTAGGGCTATTATGTATCTCGGTTGCTAACAAATGATGATTGAAATCTGGAAAAATGGCGGCTCTATGTCACTTTTGTCAGCTCTTGTCATTAACTTACTAACATTTTTGCTTACTGGAGTTGTCCAAACTGACATAGAGCCGCCATTTTTCAAGATTTCAATCATCATTTGTTAGCAACTGAGATACATACGTCATACGATAGATATTCTTGCCGTGGTCCGTTTTGCGATAATTTTGCTCACAGTGCTATCGTCTACCAAAGCTGGTCCGAGACAAATATCACGATTTTGACAGCTCGTGGCACTGTAAGCGTGTTGTTAATTCGGATCAGAGTTGTAGCAATAACGAACCATTTGCGCGCGAAAAACAAATTCATAAAAATATCGTGCATAGTTGCCGTGGTCCGTTTTGCGATAATTTTGCTCACAGTGCTATCGTCTACCAAAGCTGGTCCGAGATAAATATCGCGATTTTGACAGCTCGTGGCACTGTTAGCGTGTTGTTAATTCGGACCAAAGTTGTAGCAATAACGAACCATTTGCGCGCGAAAAACAAATATCATAAAAATATCGTGCATAGTGTGAAGGTTAACTATGTAGTGTGTGGATTAAAAAGAAATAATGGAATGGATGGACCGACTTTTAAAACTTTTACATCAAAAAGAAGGGACACCAGTAAATACATTGTAGAAATAAACAAACACCTGTCACTTTTGACAGAACGCTCACGACGATTATGGTGTAGAGCATGGTTCATTTAATCGTCAATATGGCGGCAGTTAAGACGTCATCGATGACGTAGCGTGGGCCATCGTAATCACGCTCACGGTGAAAGGGACCGACTTTTATCGCGCTAATAGCGATTATGGCTCAATTGGGACCGTACTGAGTGTGAAGGTTAACTATGTAGTGTGTGGATTAAAAAGAAATAATGGAATGGATGGACCGACTTTTACAACTTTTACATCAAAAAGAAGGGGCACCAGTAAATACATTGTAGAAATAAACAAACACCTGTCACTTTTGACAGAACGCTCACGACGATTATGGTGTAGAGCAAGAAGCTTATACACAACACTGGAGATTGCAACAAGAACATTAGCTTGAAGCAAAAAAATATGACCTTCAATGACGTCAGTTATGTTTTTTGTCTCTTTCTATGGGGTGACCACGCTGGTTTGTAAATTCAGGATTTTGCGAAATAAAAAAACGTAAAACACATGGTCTAAAATTACAACATTTATTTTTAATAGTATTTATAATACAATTACTGGTCATCTACATGTACTGGTCAACTTACTTGAATTATCATCGTACATACAATTTTGAATGGTAGGGAAAAAAGGTTTTACATAACGACCGACAACTTTTGATCTCATAGAATACGATTTATTAAAAATGAGTGCCACATACATTAACAAAATATTTTGGTTACTCAAGCTTCAAAGTATAAACTTCTCTTAAAATGCCAACATCACAATAAAGGGGAGAGATTTATCGCTAGTGTTGATGTGTTGGTAACGATATTACAGTTATCAGAAATTTGTATGTCTTTGAGGAGCTGTACAGTTAAAACAAATACTTTTACTTTATCACGGTAATTTACATAGGTGTCATGATCAGGTGCTAAATAATACACTCAATAATTAATGTCCACATTATTATATTAATGTAATCTAATATAATTTATGTCTCACTTAACTTTAAATAAACCAACAAGAACAAAGTATACAATGTTATATATCTACAATCTTTATTTTTATACAGTATTTACAATATAATTACTGGTAGAGTCATCTATACACACTCTACTACACTACTACTTCTTACTTAAATAACTATTACTACATACTTACATGACTATTGCTTACATAATTATCATCGTCTTACATACAATTTTGAATAGTCGTTTTAATTTAAATGATGATTGAAAACTTCATTAAATCTAAAAAAATAAACGATATTTTGAAGAACAGACGAAACTAAACAAATGGATATGTAAAAATTGATCCTATTTGGCTACAAAGCAAGCTTAAATATGTGTAAATAAGATAGTTTTGTGTAATTTTTGTCTTTTTGTTCGAATTTCTCCTAGAAGTTTTTGACTGTAATTTTTTAAAAACGACGATATGCGTATTTGCAAATATTTATTGGCTATAAATTTGAGGAGCTCAGTTTCATGCAAATCTGAGCAAATAAGTGATTCAGTAATTGGATGACTTGGAACAAATAAACTTTGTAAAGTAGGCTGAAATTTTTGCAACGCTGCTATAACCAGTTTTTCTCTGATATTTTTGACTTGAAGTTGACCCATCGAAACAGCGCGTTTAAAAAGTTGATCTGAGTAGCTCACAATTTGGTAAACAGCATCTGATGCGAAACACAACTTTCCTCTATTTACAAAAGATGTTAATGCTGTATATCGGTTGACATCCAAGCTTTTTGCGTTCAGGTTATAATCATGCTCATTTGAGATGGGCTTGGTAGTCAAAACATCTTTACAATACGGACATGAATTTTTCCGTAAAATTGTATTTACAATATATCCTGAAATATAATACAGAACATTTTGTTGGTAAATACTTTGTTGAGGGCTTTCTAAATGTCTTATCATGTTATTAACGAAATCTGCCTCTTCGTTTTCATTAGTGTTTTGTGTGGGTTCACTCAAAGATCTAGTGCTTTTTCTAAAATCAATTACATGGTTGGTATGAAACGTATCATCGACACAATTAGCGTTGACGCTGGGTTGCACAGAATTGCGAAATAACAATTTTCTTAAAATGTATCGAAACTCGAGAGGACTTGGATTATCTTGAGTTCTACCCCTTGAGCGAACAAGTGAAAAAAATATTTCCAAGTTGTCCTGCGAACATTTGAAGGTTAGAAAATATTTCAACGGATTTTCCGGTAATAAAGTTAATACCTCAAATAACGCTTTGAGTGAACTTATGTTCATTAGGAAACCTAACACAAAAGTTTTTTTAACATGTTGCAAAATTGGTGTAGCACCAATCTTGATATTTTTCATATAATCTTCACAGTGGAGAAAAAAGCTTTGCCACGCGTCTTTATTATATTGAGAAAGAGGAGATTTAAAATGTTTAGCAAAGGGAGAACGACTATTCATGTTATCAAATAGCCTATCTAATGTTCTAATAAATTTTGTGGTAGCTTCACTACCTACGAAATTGAGATTGCCACTATTACGTAAAAAATCAATAGCGTCAGCAACGGAAGAGCTGAGTGTCTGCGCTGCAAGGCGCACATTCATTTTTTTATTTTGATACTCTACATGGCCACCTGTAATTTTGTTGCACAATTTCAACCCTTCTGTCTCTTGAACTTCGTGAAGTTCTTTAATAAATTGAAATGAGACATGTCCATCCATTGTTGTTAAAGTATACTCAGAAAAGGCATTTCTTGCTAGCTTTAACATATGCGCAGCATCTAACAAGCAATATACATTAGTTGACCCATTTGGGTGGAGGAAATATGGTTTAAAATCGTTTTGAGATAAACTGCAGCCTAAAGTTTCTAGCGCTTTTATATTACATTTAGCACCATCGCATGTTATAGAACGCACTGTAATGCCAATCTCTTGTAAGTGTATCAGTATGGAGAGCGTTATTTGGCCAAGCAGTTCACCAGTAAGACTGTTAGGAGTGAAAAAATATCCGATTGGACATTTAAAATAGTTTGAGTACGAAACAATTTGATAGACCAGTGCTTCAGAAGCCAGTTGCTCTGGTTCACTCACAGGAATATTTCCCAAATCCACGTATCCAAAAACCTTTCCTAATTTCGGTGCATAAGCTAGGTCTTTTTTTAACGACATTGAGTCAAAAATGAGCGCCACATTCTTTAAAAATTGTTTTTTTGGTAACTCAAGCTTTAAATAATCTAAAACTTCTGCTAAAATGCCAACATCACAATTAAAAGAAGAAATGCTACGCCAAAGTGTTGAAGTGTGCGGTAAGGATATTATAGTTCTGAGAAATTCGTATGCTTTTGGGGAGTAAAAGTGAACAGTTAAAGCAAACGCTTTTACTTCATCGCTGTATTTGACTACTTTAGATTTAGGGTTGTGGCTAAACACTTTGCAGATATTAGCATAGTTTCCTTGTAAAATATTCTCAATTTCTGAATGGCTAGTATAATTTCTTACTATTGAAATTAAAGATTCCATATCATTTATTTTTTGCTGTTGCCGGGTGACCTTTTGCTGCAATGCTCTTTTGCTCTTTTCCAAAGATATCTCGCGAGGAGTCTTCATTTTCACTTGTACATTGAAATCTTTGAGACATGGTCTTTTTGCTGGCGGTTCGTCTTGAGTGTCAATATCCACCTATGGAAATGAAAGACGACAATATAATTACACTTATCTATATCTATACTAATACAGTCAGTTTGTTTGTTCTTTTTTCATGTCACAATGGAGTAATAAGAAGTGAACTAAGATCACTATCATAGTTTTTATCTATTTAGATTGTCATTAAAAAAATACTAAAATAGATAATAATATTTAACTAAAACAACTAATGTAGAAATTTTAAACTATCGCGGTTATTATAACAATTATTTTGAAAATTATAATAAAGGTATGCGGTAATGAACCCGAATAATTTTCAAAATACTTATGTTTTGCAGTAAAGAATCTTTATTTTAAAGAAATATGACTAATAATAATAATTCAGGAATCGAACCAGAAAAATACTTTATTTTATAAATTAATGCCGTTTTATTTGTCACTACACCCTGAATATTGTCAGTTTAATAATTTAACATAGTACATTTATAATATGTTATTCTTACAGTAGTACTATCTTTTAAAGATCCGGGTTGTGCTTGAGGAGTTTGTTGGGGTGTGACAATCTTTGGTTTCACCAGTGCCCCAAACAACTGCAAGCAAAATAAATAAATAAATGAATTAAATTAAACATAAATAAATAATTTAGGTATTATGATTTTGAGTCGCTAAGCCAACCGTTAGTTATTATAAGTTGATAAGTATAATAAAAAAAAAGTGTTTGACCTCTAAATAATTAACACTTTAAGCGGATTCATAACACCTTTAGCGGCATGGCAAAATATCTTATAATTTAATTGGAGACTAGTTCCCTCTTTCGGTTGATGAGCCAGCAAAGTAAGTAAAAAAATTAGGTAATTATATCCCCACAAGACAAATCTATCATTACTCGACTCTGTCTCGAACATCTCCAAGATTGGTTACACAACTTGTCAATAGAAAGTAGATATTAAATGCTTAAACTAATAACTTACGATATTTTCTTTACATTCTTCTGGAGCTATTTCTTTTTGAGTTGTAATCATGTCAACGGACAATGGAGAGCTAATATTTTCTTTAGCTGTACTCGTAGAAAGGTCCATGCAATCGCTGCATGCCTAAAACACATTTTGAGAATATATAGTTACTTTGTAAATACTTTTGTAATTTTAGTATAATATATTCAGTGAAAAATAATTAATTATACAGTTTTAAACACTCATACTTATCACTCATTATAGAATTAATCACACACAACACGGGTTGAGTATGTGATGAAACACTATTGTGAAAGACAATATTTGGGTAGTATAACTTCAACAATACTGCTCACAGCATCGATGACATCTTGCTATTACTTCAGTTCAACCCCAACCACGGCACATAATACTGTGTAGGAAACGTTGGTAAACTAAAGTAAGTAGCTTATACTTACTTTAAGCTTTCATCGCATACACAACCCTATAGTGGTTAATTATGTAATTAATTACCTTATCCACAGTTGAGGCGCAGTAACAAGAATGTGATAAATAAACAGGTATAGCATTTTTCAAAAGGTGTCCTTTATCTGGGTCGTAATCCTCTGGCTTAAAATGCAAACTGCATATCTTGGCATGTTCATAAATTTTACCCTTGATAGGCACTATCGACAGCCATTTATTTCTTTTTACTTCATTTTGTGGTAAGCTGAAACAACAAAAATATATTGGATACTTTAAAAAAGTATAAATGTAAAAGAAATAAGTCAAAACCACATGTGCTGTTTCATTACCAGAATAAAATCTTTAAAAAGGTGTTCTATATCATCATAATAATGTGTTATTCGCCCTTCGCTATCCGTATAATCTCGTCATAATGGTCACCTTACTTGTTAAGTTTGTTTATTGAATAATTATGAAAGTATTAAGAAAAGAACATATTTAACATGACTGCATATTAAAATGATGATAAGTTTAACGATTTTTGTCATTAAATTATGATTCTAAACGGGTAAATGCATGAGTATTGAGGAATATTGTAAATAACGTCAATATACACTTACCTGTGAAATTTTATGCCAGAATTTGGTTTCCAAACACTTCTGCAATTTTGCACAATACAATACATTCTTTATATTTGGGAACTATTTAGTAATTACTCAACAATGCTAGTTTAATAATTCGAAGCGACGCATTTCTTTGACACATCAGCCATATTGACAAACTGAGTGCTGCCATCATTTTATTATGGAAACTACCCATAATCAGGGAGTGTGACTTTTAAAGAGTGGCTCAGACACTTAATTTATTTATCATAAAATATAATCATTGTCTCATACAACGATGTATATTACGGCTGTTTTTAACTAGAAGGAAATTTTTCAAACACCACACTTGGCTGCTATTCACTAATAGGTTGTGTTGTAGGCCAGCTTTGCCCGAATATGTAGAATATTCACATGAATAAATCGACATTTATACTTCGTTATCAAAATAAGAAATATCGATTGCACGAGACAGAGATGAATATGTTGTGATAAACACATTCATCCATTCACAAGCCGACATGTTGGACAGCAAATCAAGGTCATAGAGGACAGTGCTATAATAGTAAAAGAGGTAAGTTTTTTTCATAGCACCTATAGCGCTGTCCTGTGTGACCTTGATTAAATTTGCAGTCCACCATGCCAGCTAATGAATGGAACCCTTTAAGCTAATTATTAGTTTTAACCTCCCCGACCCGAAGAGGGGTGTTATAAGTTTGACGCCATTGTTTGTCTGTGGCATCATAACTTTCGAACAGAGCAACCGATATGAGTGCGGTTTTATTTAAATAGAAAGCCTGATGTGTGGAGGTGGTCCTTAGCTACACGATCATGCTCTACTCCCTTACGGGGACTCGGTGGTTTTTCACATTTTTTATTTAATTTATCTTTATGCATGTGTACCTAATTAAAAATAAATGTTAAAAATGCTTCCTTTTTTAATTTGGTTGTAAAACGCCTTTGAATATTATTGTTGGTAGTTTATCAAATTATTAGCAAACTCTTGTACAAAAACTATTTTTTTTTTCAGAGAATACATAGTAGCCTTGGGTAAGATTCGTATTAACAATGGCAATACTAAGTGAGGTATGAGAGAGATAGAAAACATAAGTAAAGGTGAATGAACTTGTCTTCAGTCATCAGTTTTAGACGATATCTCCAGTGTTGTGTATAAGCTTCTTGGTGTAGAGCATGGTTCATGTAATCGTCAATATGGCGGCACTTAAGACGTAATCGATGACGTAGCGTGGGCCATCGTAATCACGCTCACGGTGAAAGGGACCGACTGTTATCGCGCTAATAGCGATTATGGCTCAATTGGGACCGTACTGTTAGATTCTCTGCTCTGGGGCCTATAATAACCATGCAAGTTCCGTGCAGTTCTTAAACCTGGCTTAAACACTTTTTAATGAAATCATACCATGACGCTCATTTAGGTGAACTGTTTGAATATTGTTTTCGCAAAGGTAAACGGATAATATTGTCTCTGGCATTCTAACAATTTACTATAACCAACACTGCAGACGCCTAGACGTTTGTAAGCTAATAAACTGAGTGGATTTAGAGCGACATGTTAACGAGAGTACATACAAAAAAACAGGTGAACGGTTTTTCTGCGGTTCTTGAATAGTTCGCCTGGGCAGGCCTGCTTTAAAGTTGTTATGGTACGAATAAACCGGACAGCTGTCTAGAAGTCCTGCTTTAGGAGCTCATAGTTAGGCCCCTGTAGTGCGTTCGAATAGATCACTTCTGCCGTGCGATTCTCTAGAAGCAAACATCGTTGTATCTTTGACAACGTCCGTGAAACAAATGACGAGATGTCAAGAAACGTTGGAGAAACATATGATTTCTCATAAAGTATTTGACATCGGTGAGCTCGTCAACGAGCACATCGACGAATCATTAGAGAATCCCACGGCTGATCATTTTTAGCGAAAATAACGCTAAAAACGCTCAAAAGGGGCGTTCGAATTGGGAATCTGTGGGTGAAAAAGTCGTTCATGTCACTTTTTCTTTAGCGTTCGGAAAGCTAAAAAAGAGGTATTTTTGCCACCAAAAAGTGCAATTTTTGACCCACCTCCGGAGCATGGTTGTTTGTGATCGTTATTTGACAGCTATGTATTTGACAGCATAATCATGCGATTTTAGGTCTTATGCTCAGTTGAGCGTTCGAATAGGGTATGGGCAAAAGTGACAAAAAAAACGTTTTTGAGATTTACGAACGCTTTAACAAAAGAGCCATCAATAACAACGCCACCATTGCCCTCGTAAGCTAAACGAACGCACCTCAAGTATGTACAATGTTCTGATTTATCTATGGTCATACGTCATCCATCCATCGCATCGTACGATCAACGCTAAAATTTTCAATTCCTCGATTCAAATGAAACAATTGCGGCCAAGTGAATAAGAATTTTGAAAAATGTGCTAATTTAATTGATAATCAGTTCACTGATCCAAAAGTTCCGAATATGCTATTATGACGCGCCATTAGAAAAGGTAAGAAATTAGTTGTAAAAATAAACTTTTCGCGAGCTGAATGTCTGCGTCACAAACAAAACAGTCCTATTGTTTACCATTTTTAGGAGAAGATGATGTCGAAGGCTGTCAATGTACCCGAGTGTGGGAGAGATATAAGGAATATGAAGGAGGGAATATCTCTTTCGCCGCCTGAAAAGAAGGACGGTGCCATAGGATTATTTACAAGATTGTTACGATTCGATTCGCTCAGTAAGAGGACCAGTGCGCCCACGAGCCCTACCAGCACGGAGCCTCCGACATCTTACTACGGAGTTTACATACCATGTGAAATCAAGAAAGGCCCCGATGAAGGTAATATTTGCATGCAATGTTTACATGTGGTCCACATATCTTGTTTATCTTAAAATGATAAATAGAAGTAGGTCAGCACTTGTTGGTTTTACTTCCGCATTATTTTCGCTTGATAATAGACAGCTATCTAATAATACATGCAAACTACTACCTGCTGAAGTGATTTAAGTATTGAACAGTGCTAGTCAAGTCGCAGAATTAAAGGGTAGAAACAATATAGTATTGTATTGAGTAAACATCATACTGATAAATTTGAGATATAGTTATGGATATTTGTACAGTTTCTGTGCTGTATGTAGTTTAATGTATATCTTCCATATAATTATAATGTAGAATATCCCACACCACATTACCTTGAGTTTGGTGAGACTCGCTGATCACACACACACACAATATGTTTATAATATCTGTAATGGTAACAATTATGTTGTGGTGTGACAACTTCTAATGTTATTTTAACCTGTTGGTCTATAGATGTAAAAAAATCCTTGGAGTCAGGAAACCATAGGTTAAATAATTGAATTGGTGATTTCTAAAACCTACATGTGTTTGACTGTCACTATGGATATCTCCCAGTAGAATATAGAAAAAGTATAAATCTAGACTTTTACTGTTATTTATGCAAACACACTGTTTGAATTACTGAAAAAATGCTTTGTATAACATGTGGGATTTGAAAATCATCAATTCTTATTGCTATAGGTTTTTTGTCCAGGGTTTGTGCATTTAATTTAACAAGTATTAAACTGTTTACTTATTTGAAACTATAATACTTAATACATGTTACTGAATATATGGTTACTTATTTTAAATTAGAATACTTAATACAAACAGAGGTCTGCCATAGTAAGATTAGGAAAACCAATTATGTAATATTTTAATCTAATAGTAATATATATATTATAAATGTATATTATTATTAAAGATACTAATATATGTATAAAATATAATTATCAGAGTACAATTATGGTGATATAAATTCAAATTAGAGAAAGTAAACTGTATATTCTCTTATTTTGTAAGGAATACTAGTCATTAACTCAAGTTATCTACTGCATAGCTGCGCTCCATGGTTCCACCCGCATGGTGATGGATGTTGATGAATCAAAACTTATAGCCTATGTTCATCAGGGGTAATGTAGGATTCTAAAGGTAAAAGATTTTTCCAAATTGGTCCAGTACTTTCGGCGCTTATTCAATTCAAACAAATAAATATTTCCTCTTTATAATCATAGTATAGAATTGTGCCCTCTACATGCTGGTTTTACAAAAAAGACTGTTGGATCTGTATTGCTTCTTTTCAAATGGTGCAAACTATAAATTCATACATTTCTATTCACAGAAACACTCCATGTGTATGAGAATAAGTCTGAAGCTTTAGAACTAGTGAGAAGGTACAAGTTGGCCAGGTTCAAAGCATTCCAGAATAAGAAAGATGCCTTATCATTTGCTTTACGAGGCGCTGAACCTACCGACACCACAGATGGCAATGATAACTGTAAGTGTTACCCTTTATATATATTGTTATTGACTATTATTTATAAGAGACAACATAATGATGTAAAAGCAGAATAAATATTGATAGCTATTGGCATAGTTATGGAATATAAGAGCGGGTCTTGCATGAAAATTTGCATATGTGTCATATAATCATATCATTGGCATGTACAGCACAAACTATGAGTCATCAGTGCCACAGGTGTTTTAGATAAATGATAGATTTTGCTGTAAATGTCAATGTTCAATCATGTTACACTTTCACATACTTGTGTAGTAAAGCTCCTGGTATCACACTCATTACTACCTAGTTATCTTTTTCCATTGTCTTGTGATGCCAGGAATTAGTCCTGTCTCAGCATTTTACAGGATCTTCGTACTGGTGTCAATCAGAATGTATGAACAATGTGCAAAATCAGTGATTCTAGATTAGATATTAGTGATAGGCCAACCATTCATTTTCCTAATCAGCTGACCAGCTGGCAATGCTCATTATTCTTACTTTGGTTATATCAGACACCTCTTGTTTGCTGGAGCTATTGCAAAGCCAAGCCACAGCATGTGCTTGACCTATCTTGATATGTTATGCTTATGTTTTATTCTATTATTTCACTTGTACAACAGCGGTGGGTTAAATAAAGACAATTTAGTAAAAGTATTAAAGTATTTTAACACTTTTTACACACAAATTAGAACGTTCAAAAATATTAAAATTGTTTGTTGAACAAGAACATATTAGGAACACCAATATTGGCCTAAAGTCAAAGTCAAAGATTTTATTTGCAAGTTGTAGGTAATTGAGGTAATAAAATGAGATTTGTAATATTAAAAAGTGCCATATACATCCTTGCCATAATTAGCATGCAAATGGAAGAAGACAAAGTGATACATAAAAAAATTCAAATATACAGATCTATGTCACGTCGTGAGAGCTTCATACATTAAACCAGCAATATAAAATAAAAGAAATGTCATTGGACAAATAAATGTCAACGAAAAATTGCAAAGAGTATATTAATCCTTTCTATATCGTGATAATTAAAACAAAAGATATAATATGAATAAAACTGACATATATTTACATCTCTGGGATGCAAAGGCTTAAGTCACATTTTGAAATTATAATTTATAGATATCATTGTCATTTAAATAATCAACTACATTGTAATAATATTTCTCCAAAAGTATGTTCTTAACTTTTTATTTAAAGCTAGATGGATTAAAATTTTTAATGCTTGCTGGGTAACTTATTATAAATCCTTGGAGCCATACAATATACACTTTTATTTAGTAAAGCCGTACGAGATGGTAATTTGCACAATCTTGATTTATGCCTAATGTTAAAATTACATAATTAGATAGGCTGATTGATTGATGAAGCAATTTTGTCTTACTGCATAAATGAAAGGCTAGTTAACCAAAAAATACTAAATAAAAAACCAAACCAAAGTAAAACCAAATTTCCTCCGAGAGGAGATGGGATGCAAATAGAAAGATGTGAGGAAACCTAATTTACTAGGTGGTGGGGTGAACTTTTTTCACATCCACCCGCATCTTCAGTCTACCAGTGAATATGATGCATGTAACTATGTCAAAATATTGGGAATTCCAAAAGCAATTAATTCATGTTAATATACGTAGTTAATCATACTAAATTATGATTTAGTTAACTGCGAAAATCTATAAAAGTAAAAACATTTCAAGCTTTTTAAGTTTCGAACTGCTATGATGACCAAAACAAATAGTATACCTGACTCTTGCAATTAGTTTAAAATAGTCTTGGCGTATAAAAAAATTCTTCTCAAAATGCCATAATGTCGAAAAGTTTAGTAGCAGTAGAGTTCATGTGAATGAGTTCACCTAGAGAAGTACTGCCACCACACATGCCCACATGCCCTATTACTACCGCGAAGCAGTAATGTTCACAATACTGTGCCCTAGTTGGAAGGGTAAGGGTATGCAGGCGAAAGCATATGCACATGAAACTTGACAACTTAATGTCTCAGGGTTACAAGCGCAGAACAGATACCACCACTTACCACCAGGTGGGCCTCTTTCTTGTACCAACTCCTAATATCATTAAATAAAAGTCAATGTTAATACTTGGTCTAGACGTCTATAAATGGTATTTTTTTATATCATGTAAACAAGTCAAAGTTAATACTTTGTCTAGATGTCTATTATACATGGTCGTATTTTTTTGCAAGTTGGGCAAGTTTTTCGCCTGATGTTAAGCGACATTCCTGCTCATAAAAGTTGGTCATGTGTTACAGATATTTTAGTGCATTCACACAGTGCATTAACCTGCGCATGCGTTATCATCAGTTATTTCTGTGTTATCATTCTTATCATGTAAACAATTGAGTGTTGGTAAATAAACTACATCCATTAGCGTGAACTCACATTGCATAAGAAAAGAAGACATGGTAAGGGAAGTATTCCTGCTAATATAATAAACGCGAAAGTTTGTATGTATGCATGTATGGATGTTTGTCACTCTTTCACGCAAAAGTAAAAAACAAAAATTCGGACCGACTTCGACACAAAAAAGTTTGAAATAACTTGTTGAAGTCGACCTTTTGAGTTTTATTTTACCATTTTTAGTGACCCTTGCTAACTACGGGATCGATTGTCATTCAAAGTCAATTACGATATCAAGATAGGCGAAACACTATTTTGTGATTGGAGTGTAACTCAAAAACAACTTGACCGAATTTGATAAAATTTAAATGGGACTATCTCGGAAGTATACTCTACCACACAAAAAAAGAATTTTCGAATGGGACTTTTCTGTAAAAAGTTATGCGTGGTCATACATACATAGACAAGCATGGCGAAGTGTTAACTATCAGCCTCGACATCGCCAAGGCTTTCGATCGAGTATGGCATCGTTCTCTTCTTTCCAAGCTACCGGCATACGGCCTGCCCTCTCGCCTCTGTAACTGGATTGCTGGCTTCCTGCACGAGCGCACCATTCGCGTCCGTTGTGATGGTCGTACGTCCCGCTCATTCCAAGTCAATGCCGGAGTGCCACAAGGGGTCTGTCCTGTCACACTCTTTCTCCTGCATATCAACGATATGTAACCGCTAGGTGACATTCATTGCTACGCAGATGGCAGTACTGTCCACGGTCGGTACTTTGGACGATCTGGTGCGACAAAGACTGAAATTGTAGAGAATATACGGTGTGTCGTCGCTGAGCTTTCCGGGGTGCTTGACAGCATCACTAGTTGGGGTACGGACAACTTGATTGAGTTCAACGCCAGGAAGACTCAAGTGTGCGCGTTCTCGGCAAAAACGTCTCCATTTCTTCCTCTTCCTTCTCTTCAGAATAACACTTTACCTGTACAGTGTAATCTTGACATCCTTGGCATGGACATCCGTAGTGACCTGAACCAGCGTGACTACATCGAGAGTATTATCAAGTTAGCTTCCCGCAAACTCGGAGTCCTGAACAGAGCGAGGCGTTCCTTTACTCCGGATCAACGGTGCCTTCTCTATAAAACTCAGGTGCGCCCATGTAGTGAATATTGTTGCCACCTGTGGGATGGATCCGCAAAGTACCTTATGGATGCTCTCGATAGACTGCAACGTCGCGCTGTTCGTATTATTGGAGACACTGAAGTCACTCAACACCTAGAACGCCTACAAAAGCGTACAACTATAGATTCTCTAAGCGTTTTTTACCGGTTGTTTCATGGCAAATGTTCTGAAGAGCTTTTTAATCTTATTACTTCCTCACCATTCCGATCCCGAACTACTCGTTTCGGCCTAGCATTGCATCCATATACTGTTGAAAACTTCTTACCACGAACCAAAAAGTTTAGCAGTTCCTACCTCTGTCATGTAAGTAAATTCTGGAATGCTTTGCCGGCGTACGTATTTCCTTGCAGCTATGACCCTGGGTCTTTCAAGCGGGGCGTGAAAAAGCATTTGTCAGGTCATCATGCAGCTTACGGCTGCACTAATGGTCATTGCTTCTTGAATCCATCTTCGCTTTCCATCAGGCGAGAGAGAGAGTCACTTTGATGATCCAATCATTAAAAAAATCTAAATTATTTAACAGAGTTCCTTATTGTTATAATATTATGTAGAAAAAATACTCTACGCATACGAAGTCGTGGGTAAAGCTAGTCGTATTGTAATCTATTTGACTTCATTCGTTTGTAAAAAGTTTTATGCAGTCCCTACTATAGAGTACTATCGATTGAATCAGGATAAACATAGTGTTAAATAATAAGCTGTAATTGTTTATTGTACATTTATATTTTATAATAAATGTAAAGTTGGAACGCATCCTGTTAACGAATTTTTTGAATGCTTCCATTGAAAGGTGCCTGTGAAAGAAGCCTTCCCGCTTGTGATATGTCTGCGTATGCCAAAGACCATGATCTTTTGTGTTACAAATAAAACGGATTTCTACAGTGAAAACGTTTGATTAGAACTTAAAAACTAAACCTCTGACTCTTAAAACCCATACATAGCTAAGTTTTTTTATATCTTATCCAGGGTATAGAAATGGGTCCCCGTGAATCATTGAGAGATTTATTTAAAGAATAAATATATTAACTTTGCCTTCCCTTCTTGTATTTGTAAAATATATATAGTATGTTCGTAAAAAAATACATAAATATAAGTTAAATAGTGATCACGTACTTTTTAATACTAGAAATACAAATAGGATAGCTGTACCTAGTTTTAGACTTGCGAAGACTAATAAGTAATTCCTAGGAAATTGTGTGCGTTTTTACAATAAAATTCCATAACACATAACTGTGGGGCTATTATGTATCTCAGTTGCTAACAAATGCTGATTGAAATCGAAAAAAATGGCGGCTCCTTGTCATTTTTGTCAGCTTCAGTCATCAACTTACTAACATTCTTGCTTACTGGAATTGTCTAAACTGATATAGAGCCGCCATTTTTTAAGATTTCAATCAACATTTGTAAGCAACTGAGATACATAATAGCCCTGCTGAGCTCACAGAGGGCGAATTCAAGTTGACAGTTAAAAACGTATTAATAAAAAAAGCTTATTGTAAAGTCCGACATTATAACAAAGACTCTTGGAATACTCCACTTCTGGCAAGCTGTCACTCTGCCACCCATACAATGTAATATTTGTAGTACCTAAGTAGAAATACTGTAAACATCTATATAAAACGAATGGCCCCGAGTTTCTTGCCGCTTCTCGGTAGGCTCTATATATTTTGGGACGCGGCGGTAGTCTGTAAAGTACATTATAATGAAAAAATGACGTTCATAAGTGCGTATTTGATGCCTAAATTGAATAAATGATTTCTACTTTAACTTTATAAGCTAATTGATTGACGAGGAAACCACAAAAACAACGTTGCATGGTTTCGTACACTGGTCGACATTACAATACGTACCTGTACCACACAATATTTAATATTAAAATGTACACCCACACCGTACGAAATGGTACGATGAACTCATTAGTCTGCACGCGATTCATTAACATACGTAATTTTTCACTTTTATCGCGACCGGCACGCCTATTGACTTGTGATCGACACGAAGAAGTAAAACGGCAACTTGTACTTGGATATTATTGTGAAGTAGAATGTCATTCAAAAAAACTATGCAGGCATGCGAAAAAAATATGTAAATAATATTTTTGTTTCAACAAATAGTATAACTTTAATTTTTTTAATTATTATGTATTAATAAATATTGTATTTATGTTTAGTTTATCATTATTTGTTATTTTATATATATTTTTAATTATCTATTAGCACTTATTTCCCAGATAAAAATGATTGTTTTTATGTACCATCTACTAACTACCGCATTAATATTAAGAATTATCTCCATGCATGGTTGCTTGTAAGAGATTGCTATAGCGATAAGGCCGCCAATTGTCCAATCTACTGTAGTGCTTTTTTACTGTATTATGTTTTGTTTTCTATAAGATTGGTACTCGATAAAGAATTTTGTATTGTATTGTATTGTAAAGCACAGTTTACAATAGAAGATAAAGCTAAGATAATTATGGATATATAGGCAGTAGGTATTAAAAATGATATTATTTATAATTAGCGGTGCTCCGCGGTTTTATTGGTGATGGATGATTATGAAAAGTATTCAATGTCATTTCCGGGAATGTAATCTACACTCGAGAGCAATGAATCCGGGTCACTTAAAGAATGTTAAAAATCTCGGAAACTAAAAATGATAGGTTAATGCAATAAATTGTATTTAATAGACAATGTAATACTCCTTAAATGAAAGTAAAAAAAATATGAGTCACCATAAATTTTATTAACACAAAATTACATAAAGAATAAAACTGCTGATCTCTCCTTAAAATAAAAATAGGAAACATGAAATTTTTGAACTTTATTACGATTTTCTTGAATTTTAATACTTCGTATTGCCTCCTCGTGCTTCCATTACTGCGTTTACGCGGTTTGGCATGCTGTACACCAAGTTCCTTATACGATTTTGGGGAATATTCTCCCATTCCTCTGTGAGAGCAATTTTGAGCTCACGAAGCGTGATTGGGGGAGGGTTTCGTTGTTTTACGCATCTGCCTAGCTCGTCCCAAGCATGCTCGATCGGGTTGATATCCGGGCTGCGCGCTGGCCACTCCATACGAGTAATGTTCATCTCTTGAAGGTAGTCATTCACAATCCTACCTGTATGAGGTCGGGCATTGTCATGCATAAATATAGCATCCTCACCTAAATTGACCATAAATGGACCAACGTGATCATTGAGGATTTCTTCCACATATCTTTCGCTAGTTAAAGAGCCGTTTTCTATGATCACCAGCTCTGTGCGACTTTCAGAAGAAATTCCGGCCCACACAAGTACAGACCCACCACCGTAGGCTACTTTTTCTTCGATGCATGCTTGCTTGAATCTTTCCCCTGGTCTTCGATACACTCTGTGTCTTCCATCGTGCCTGTAGAGCATAAATTTTGATTCGTCGGAGAACATAACTTTTGACCAATCTTCAATACTCCAATTTACGTGGCTCTGGGCATATCTTAGTCTTGAAACACGATGCCCACGCTCCAGTTTAGGGCCGTTTGCAGGTCTAAGGGGTTTTAAGTTAGATTCAGCAAGCCGACGTCTTACTGTCCATGCACTTGGGTTACTTCCTCCGAGGCGTCGAAACTGATTTGTGAGTTCAGTTCCTGTGAGAAAGCGATTTCGAAGCATGGTGTTCACCAAGTATCGGTCTTATCGTTCTGTGGTACACCTGGTTCTGCCCGTTCCTGGTCTGCGTAGGTTAGAACCAGTTTCTTCGTAACGTCGGAGAACTCTGTACTGTTGACAGCGACACACCGACAGTCCTGGCTGTATCGCGCTGACTCCGGCCGGTTTCCATCATTGTAAGTATTCTGGTGCATTCTTCAGGCGTAAGCGACATAATTTCAGCTTGAATAATGAATATAGAGCACTATCAACATGGTTTATGTACCCACATAAATGACAGATTACAAACAAAAGCAAAACCAAATGCTGTAATTTCGTAGTTCCATCTTCGAAAGTGGCCCTTTTTCAAATTTGATTTTTTTATGATATTACTTTACAATAACTAAGAAGTTTTAATACCTTCATTTAAGGAGTATTACATTGTCTATTAAATACAATTTATTGCATTAACCTAGCATTTTTAGTTTCCGAGATTTTTAGGATTCTTTAAGTGACCCGGATTCATTGCTCTCGAGTGTATTTCCGTGCCAAATTTTATAACTATCAGTCCAGCCGTTTAGGCGTGATGCCCTAATTATTTTTCCAAAATAAAGTGCAGCCGTTTAGAGAGTAGCCGGAACAAACAGATAGACAAACAGGCAAAGTTTTCAATAAATGGTTATTAATCGACTTCAAAAAAAGGAGGAGGTTTCTCAATATGACCGTATATATTTGTTATGTATGTTAGCGGATAACTCGTCATTTATGAACCGATTTTGATGATTATTTTATTGTTTGATAGAGTATACTTCCGTGTGGTTCCACATATTCATCAAATTCGGTCAAGCATTTTTTGAGTTACACTCCAAAAACTGAAAAGTGTTGATTTATCTTGATGATATCATCATTGACTTTGTAACCCGTAAGTAGGAAGCTCACTAAAAAGGGGGAAATTTTTTTTATCAAAAAAAGAACCGGCTTCTACACTCAAAAGTGTGAAATGACTTGTCGAAGTCGGTACCATGCACGCAATATTGTAATAATAGGTACTTTCGAACTATCATGGTACCGACTTTAAGTTATTTCACACTTTTTAGTGTAGAAGTCGGTTCTATTTTTTTTATGTAAGTACCATAATGCTTTCATATGAGCTAAAAAAATGATTTTGACATGAGAAACAGACAGTCTGTAGGATGTGTAGTAAGGTATGAAAATTAGGAACTCAGTTTTCTTTAGGATGCTGATATTAAATCAGCGTAGTTGGGAAAATGTTCACCGCTATAGATAGCTATAAACCGTTGAAGCTGTACATAGATAAAGCATATTTTATAGCTATTTGTAATGCAATTCAATTTTCTGTGACGAACGACCAGCACAGTTTTATCTATTGACACAGATAACCTTAGAGAAATTCATAAGAAATATCGGAAATCGTTTTTAATTTAAACGCATTATTTTAGTGACACTGCCACAAAAGACTTTTAACAAAAACTTTGGCCAAACACCACTCTAGGTTGAGTCCAATTGGAATTTTTCTAATATGTATATAAATCTCATATCTTGTAAAACTAGAACAAAATAATGATTTCAAAATAAAGATAAACTTATATTTTAGCGATATTATGTTAAGACGTAAACAATATTTAACCGTAAGCAAATCTGGTAACACAGACGACAGAGTGGCGTAGCGACGTGAACAGGGAAGTAGGTATATAAATGGCGGCGTTTGGGACTCGGTCAAAGAAGATTCCGTTTTACTGTGTATTATTGACCGAGCGAGCGAAGCGTCTCTGCTTTAACCGGTCAAATTGACTTTTGTCTGTCCGTATGTTTGTTAGGGTGTTCGTTGGTCTTCCTGTACAGGTTGCATTTTTCAACTAATCTTGACAAAACTTAGTATGCATGTTCTACTATTCAATATATTGTTTTTGTCGTCGGTGATTAAACAAGTGCAATTTGAAAAATTGAATACCGACTTCCATTCTATTCAGCTATTGGAGTGTAACTCAAAAGCTACTGGACCTAATTTGATGAAATTTAAATGGGACCACACGGAAAGCACCAGCTTTCAAAGAAAAAATAATTTTGAGAATCGGTTTACCCAGTCGAAAGTAATGACGTAACAAACATAAATAAATAAACACACATGAGTACCTCCTACTTTTTGGAAGTCGGTATAAAAGTGGGAAGTTTGCTGCGGCGCTATTTACCGACTGATTTTGATAAAATTTGCTACACTCATTAGGTACCTGACTTTACAGAGGAATTTTGAATATGAACATAATTGGTCAAGCAAGTGGTATCCGAGATAATAGGTTGCTAGATGTACTGTTCGCAAAACTACTAGTTTATTATTATGTATTATGTTATATGACTGTATAGCAAGCAGTTCCTATCATATTTTATTCTTTTGTAATCCGCTTTATTTTATTTCTTTAATTTGTTTCTCGGCAAACATCTGCCCGAGCGGGGATATGCTGAAAAACAGCGCAGCGCACGTCTGATGGACGCAAGCGCTGCTTATGCTGAGCATAACCCTTTTGCCTGCTGGTTAAGATATTTTAATTGTGTTTTTTAATATAATTGTGTACTAATAAAGCAATAAATGGTTTATTTTTATTATGCTCTTACTGTATTGGTTTAGTTAAACAGCTGTAAAATTTATAGCATATCTACTCCCTACAGATCAGAAATCTTTACCAAATTTCAGCTCTTATGGGAGAGAAGCCATACCCGTTCAAAGCGCCGTCCCCACAAGACATGGTCTCCCTCCGCAAGGCTATCGAGGCAGGACTGGCGGAGTCGGTGCGTGACCGCGTCTGGGACAACCCTCGGTTTCTGGTCAGCAGTGGAAACACGCCCGCAATCATGCAGGTACTGTACATACAGGTATTGACAGGCCGGTTGGCGCAGTTGGTAGCACCCCTGCCTTCTGGGCCGCTGGTCCCGGGTTCGATCCCCGGACTGGTCAAACATTTGTGTGCATGTCTGTTTGAGCTGTGTCTGGGTGTGTATATGTATATAAGTATGTATATCAGTCATCAGGTTACCATAGTACAGGCTATGCTTAGTTTGGGACCTGAAGACCTTTGTGTGGATGTTGTCCCATATTATATTATTATTATACGAGATGATTATGATAGGACCAACTGTCATCTATCCACTTGCAACGCTTGTCAGCGTGCCTAGCACGGATAACTGCGTAAGTGTAACGTAACGTGTCGTTCACGTGAAACTGTACAAACAGTAATTTATCTAGGGCAACTGTGACACAACTCATAGTGTGTACGCCGAAGTGTGATGATACAAATACTTTTTCGCAAATGATTTGTGCTACAGCCTCTGCAGGGCTATATGTCAAAGTTAGCGAACTTTGACATTTGAAATGACTAAATAGGTTCGGTTGTACAACGAACTTTGATGTCTACCAAGATTTTCATAGGATTGTTTTTTTTTTATCAACTCCACGCAAGGTGTTCAGGGGGCCGATTCCACTAACTAAAATACAATCGAACCGTAGCTGAACCGACACTTACACGTTTTCTTATTCTGCTATCGCAAAGCAGTCCAGCTGCAGTTACGTTTCTGTTGACGCCAGCTATCGATCCAAACTTTGTATCCTGTTGACTCGATAGATCAACAACGCGACGCCAACTCATATTCATTTATAGTTATATATGAATATGAGTTAGCTATCTCAAGTTATAGCGTGTCAAGAGAAATAGGGGTTCATTTTTATATGTATAGCTATATAGTATAGTATAGCCCGGCTTACTTCGGGTGAAATTTAGAGAAGTTTGTTGTTTTCTACTTGCATACAAACTTAATTGGTATTTATTATAATACTAGCTGCAATCTGCGGTTTCACCCGCGTGGTGATGGATGATGATGATGATGAAAGTAAGTACCTATCCTATGTGTCAATCCAAAGCCTCATCTATCTCTATACCAACTTTTACAAAATTGGCCCAGCCAGTTTGAGTGTGAAAGAGCAACAAACATTAATGCGTCCATCCATCCATCCATCTAAACTTTCACATTTATAATATTAGTGGGATGTATAAACTTTCCGGGAGAAATGATCTCACTGATGGTGAAAACCGCATCAATTGCGTGGTTTAGAGGAGTTATCGTATGTACAGACAGACCCAGAAAACGACTCTAGTTTATACTGTACAAGGGTGATAACATCACGCTCATTTATCAGTACGCATCACAAAGTAAAGTGGAGTTCACACTGATGCCAGGCGCTCGCCATTGCTTACTTAGATTAAACGTAATCAAAGATATAATTATATATAATAGTAATATATACAACGTGTCCCAAAATTCAACGATAAGCCAACACCGGAGGATAGACCTGCCCCGAACTAATCGGGGAAAAAAAGAAAAAAAAAATATATCCCAATTATATTTTAGGTTATAATAAAAAAAATGAAATTCTTCAGAAATTGATTTTTGATATTTGAAATTGATAGGGCCATATTTTTTTATTTTTAACTTAAAATATAATTGGGATATATATTTTTTTCTTTTTTTCCCCGATTAATTCGGGGCAGGTCTATCCTCCGGTGTTGGCTTATCGTTGAATTTTGGGACACGTTGTAGGTACTGTGCCACATGTTATGATCGTGACGTTGAATTTGATTCAAAACAGAAAGTAAGACTAATACTAAATTATAGGTATAGTAAGAATATAAGAGGTATTCAAATTATCAACGCGATAATTATCATGTATATTTTCTGTGAGTTTCCGATATTTCATCAGTTCATCCGTGATCATGGCGCTTGCAACAGTGCCGAAATGTCGGAAACTCACAGAAAATATACATGGTAGTTATCCCGTTGGTAATTTGAATACCTCTTATGTTTGTGACCATGATAGTTTAAAAACATATATAATAAGGATATGCTGACAGATACTTTGAAAATGGCAATAAATTTTTCGTTTTAATTTATGGTGTGACCATTTTCAATGTTTTCTGGGAATGTATTTGTATGGAGAAGACGTCAAAAACGCACTTATCAATATATTTACTCTGAGTACACGCTAAAATATGCTAATAACATTCGTAGAATCAAGATTATGCAACGTATACATTTGTGTTTTTAACCTTGAATAGTCTATTTACATATGTAAGAAATCTAACATACTACCTATACTAGAAAAATAATACATTCATGTAAACTAATCCACCAAGAAATTAAGTATTATCAATAATAATAAGAAGTTTTATTTAATATAGTAAATTAAATATCATTGAAGGCTGCGGAGTGAAATATGTTACTCTATATACCGACTAGCTGCGCCTGTGGTTTTACCCGCGTGGTGATGGATGATAATTCTATTATTTCATGATACTTTTCAAAATGAAACTTTCCCAGGGATATTATCTCCTTGCAAAATTACAGTATGATCCGCAGGGCTATTATGTATCTCAGTTGCAATCAAATTTTGATAGAAATATAAACAAAAGGCGGCTTTATGTTATTTTTGTGAGCTCCAGCCATCAACTTGCTAGCAGTTATGCTTATTAAGGTTGTCAAAAATTGCACTTTTTGGTGGCAAAAATACCTCTTTTTTTAGTTTTCCGAACGCTGTACAAAAAGAGACGTAAACGACATTTTCATCCACAGATTCCCAATTCGAACGCCCATTGTGAGCGTTTTTAGCGTTATTTTCGCTAAAAACGCTCACAAGGGGTCTATTCGAACGCACTAAAGGTAAACAAACAAAGATGCAGAGTGACAGAGTTACAAACGTTTTCATAATATTCTCTCTGCGCCTCGCGGTTTCACCTGCATGGTATACATATCATATGCTTTGCCAAATTTGATTACGATCAGTTCAGACGTTTAGGTGTGATAACGTAACAAATAGACATAGAGAAAGAATATTATAATTATTTTTTTAAAGTTAATGTAGCCTTGTGCCTTGTTATTCCTTGTAACAACAGCTATCTGCCAGTGAAAGTCCCGTTAAAATAAGTACAGCTGTTTCAGAGATTAGCCTGGAAAAACAGATATACAACAATTTAAAAAATATATATATGTAAGTGCTTATAACAGTATATACGGTATATATACTTTCATTTGCGTTTAGTGAAAAGCTGTTAATTTGGAATTACAAACAGACACTTGTATTTCATTTGTCTGTATATACTATAGATAAGTATGGATACATTTTCCCTGCGGGTTAGCTATTTTCCGCGTGGCTAAAACCATTTGGAGCAGTGGCTCTTATAATATTACTTCCAGTTAAAAGGTTATCAACCTTGTTGCGTGCCGTAACAAAATGTGAATCCGTTAATGTATGGTAAAACAGCTCTGTAGTAGCGAAACCAATATATTACACGTTCCAATAGCGTTCCGTCAGTAATACAGATGTAATTATTATAATTAAGTCTCGGTTTGCTCTAACACATGTACATTAACATTCAATGTCTTTTTATTGTTGTGTAATATAATGATATGCGTACATTGCTGAGCATAAATAACCATGGTAGTTTTTATTAGCTTGATATTGACTACATCTGTAGGTTTAGTGGCCCAGGTTTTTTTACGCTCGGTGGGCTAGTGTTTGTGTTTGTTAGTTTTGTAGTTGATGGTCAGTGATGATGCGGTCGAAGGTGTATAACAAGAAATGTTAACAATTGTGTACAGATGTTTTTTTTTGCGATTCCAGGAAGGATCCAGATACAACGCGCTGCATATAGCCGCGAAAGCGCTGAACGCAGAGCTATGCAACTTGATTCTGACGACGGTTGGCAACCCTGATTTCGTGCAAAGGCTTTACGGAGTAGACGCGGACGCAAATGCCTGCAGCGTAAGTATAATAATAATAATAAGGCGACACCGTGGACCCCGATTCTCCCTGCGGCTAAATGAGACCCCTGACCCTCGGCTTTCCTTATTGGCCGAATGGGGATGGAGACGCAAGATCAAGTAACAAAAAGCTCCAGGGTGGATGTGTTACAAGGGCATAACGCCGGTAGTAGCGCTATAGTGAAATCGCAGTACACCTCTACATCCTTTAGCCATCCACACCAACGTTGTCCCATTTGTCACCATTGATGGTAGCTCTTATGGGGGCCCGTTTAGTGGGTGGCAAGTCACCACCTGCCTAAATATTTTAAGATAAGACTGAAATTGGCAGGTGCCGTAGTCTTTTCCATAGACATCTTCCGTATCACTTAAAAGTTAATATATTATATTATAGCCTTGCTATTTTACTCATTTTTGTAATGGATATGTCACATACCAAATTCTGTATACATTTTTGTATGTTTTATACCAAACAGGCCTCTAAGTGTTGGCTACAGCCCCACTTTACATTATGCCTTTGTACCGGACCGGATAATAAATCCGTGCAAAATAATATGATAGTTATAATATGGGACAACATCCACACAACGTAACCCGATGACTGATATACATATACACGCCCAGACGCAGATCAAACAGGCATGTTCATGCACACCAATGTTTGATATATCCGAGGATCTAACCCGGGACCAGCGGCTCAGAAGGCAGTTGTGCTACCAACTGCACGAACCGGCCAGTCAATCAGTATTCTTTGCTTATTGTTGTGCATGTATATATATATATATATATATATATATATATATATATATATATATATATATATATATATATATATATATATTATATATTATTAACAGCTACATTATTAACATTAAATAGCTGCACTGACAGTTTTATTATCAATGCGGCAGAGTCAACTGCATCGTCGGATGATGATGAAACAGACACAAAAGTAGAATCATATTGTGGTGAACAGCACCAATATAATAGCGATGTTTTACCTGCAATTAAAACATTTATTAAACATACTTACCTAATTCGAAACCTAATTATACATGAGAGTAGCGTACTCGACTTCCGTTCCGAACAAGTCATGCTGTGATTGGTCCGCCCGATCTCTTCGTCCAATCAGCGTCGACTCCGCCCCTTCCGCTCCCCTCAAATGTCAACCATCACCCCAGGTAGTGCGCCTAGCGCAACTTGGCTTCATTGGTTTTCTCGTGTTATGCCACCAGGCAGGTATAGAAAGTGTTAGGTTTCGAATTAGGTAAGTATGTTTAATAAATGTTTTAATTGCAGGTAAAACATCGCTATTAAACAACTGTACCGTAATTCGAAACCTAATTATACATGAGAGATGTGTTTGTTATCGCCTGGTGGTGATGGTGACGCCAATGTGATAAATCTTTAATAGGTATTGAATGTTCTGACGCCCAGCGGTCCAGGTTTCATTCACAAAACTTTTGTTGTCTGCGTAAGCATGAATTCTAGGTGTAGGAAAATTAGACTACTCATTTTAGTACATGAAACGTCCATTATTTGATTTGTCTGCCAAATCACTGCGAACAAAGCGTAAATAAGGAAGTTACGCCCAATTTCTCAATGGAATTGCTTGCAGACTTGAGGCAAGGTCAATTCATCAATACGTTCCACTAATTATGAGTTTTACCAAATTAGTAACCTTGGCACGTGTTGCTGTTCAAGGTTTATTTATGTGCTGATTGCAACCCATCTTTTAACTCTCGTAATCACTCATGATGTTTTGAATGTGGGGCGGAGCCCCGAGCATTCTTGAATGAGAGTTGTATATATTTAAATGCCGAGTGCAGTCAGTGTGCTGGACACATTACAACTGTGTGTTTCGTGAGAGTATCTGTTTTAAGACCATAGCAGTGCTAAAGTAGTTTGCAGTTCCGTAATTTAATTCTGGAAAAAAGCTTATAAACTATTGTGACATAGAAATAACGATGGCTACTATGTTCCTTGAATTAGGTAGATAAAAACTATTTTCTTCACAAATGTTCTGAATAAAATTATTGATTTATTTAGGTATCGACTTCCAGGTTGGGGGTCGCGGTCGCCTTGGCTAAAATAGCGATTTTAGCTTTAAATATTTATATTTAAGTATTTTTATAATTTCGACTTAAAAATGCATGAGGTAAGTATTCCAGATTTGTGAATTAAGAATATACTTAGGGTCGTTTTAATAAGATTGGTTAAGAATCTTGCAAGATTAGACCACTTGGGTTTTTGTTGGTTTCCTGGGTAATTATCTCACAAAGAGTGCTATTTTTTCCAAGCTTAACTTTCTCCAAGGAGCAGATAAGCCTAAACATTTTCTTGCAATAATGCAAGAAAACCGACTATAAAGTCGGTTAGATTTTGATACATTCGTACATCTACGAGTACAAACTTTTTGTATCATTTCTATCGCACGCGACAATGGTTAGTCACCCATACAGGAAGCCGACCAGTCGGTCGGCATTGTTGGGACTCTGGATAGATTTGTAATCGTGAACGGGTAATCCACGATCTATTTAACAGCGCCTTCATAAAAAAATAACAAAACGAGAACTAGCGGTACCAATGTTTGAAAAACATTGAATCGTTTAGAATAAAACATACCTAATAGCATCGGTAACTGAGTAATCGTGAGGTCTAAATCGGGTTGCTAATGCGACGACTGTTTCTCACTGTAATTCAGCGATCAGGAAAATTCCTGTTGATTTGTTTTAAATAGTATTTCATATGGTATGCCGGAGGATAAACCCAACCCTACTTTGAAGTTCCAAGTCAGCCGGTGGGGCGTAACAGTGACCTTG
Organism: Selenia dentaria; assembly: GCA_917880725.1. Lineage (NCBI taxonomy): Eukaryota > Metazoa > Arthropoda > Insecta > Lepidoptera > Geometridae > Selenia > Selenia dentaria. The sequence goes on from OU862885.1 coordinate 9,402,477, forward strand.
GGAATCTAATCTGTCGATTGTGCAGAAATTGTGGGCACTCGTAAGCTTGGCGAAAGGCAAAAAGATAGGTTTCTTGTTTGCCCCACTTTACAAAAACTGTGTCTGTTAGTTTTGTAGTAGATCACTGTTTGGCAATACCACTCGGAACAGAGCTTCCAAAATAAATAGCTTTTCCATGAGCTGTGAGCTTTGATCTTACTCTAGTTCGTAGTAGGTTTTTAAGAATAACTAATCATTTCTGTGTATATTTTGCCACGAATACGAGGATGCGTAAACGAGGTACTCGCATATATTCACGGTTAATACAATAAGGTTTTGCAGTATTAGTAGTATCTGATGCGTCAGAAGGAATTCAAATTATTATTACAATTATCCCCAGCCTTGCTCAGTGTCAGGATTTTTGTGATGCTCGCAAGCGCACATGTTTTTGGGGCACTGAGCTAAAAACAGATTGCAAGCAGATATTTTTGAGTCATTCGTATATAAACTAAAATAGTCTAGAAATAGTCATTGTAAATGAACTGAAGGAAACGGTGATTGTTTGAATCGACCGACAAGTGGTCCAGAGGAAGATCGACCTTGGCCATCCAGTCTACTCTTAGAGAAAGTAGCACGCAATGCTCGATCCAGTCTTCTCTTGGAGAAACTAGCACGCAATTATGGTTAATCAATCTGAATTTTAAGAGAACACCGTAGGTACTTCTTCAAGTTTTTCTGATCCCAAAAACGGTCTTGGTGTGCCGTTGCCTTTAAGTCTGAGAATATTGCTAACAGCTTGGAAAAGACTGGCTTCCCATTTTTATGACACCTCGAGTGTGCATTTCGTCAACCATTTTCATTTCAATTTAGTTAGATATTTTGCTGTAACGGTCGCTCGACAAAAGCAATGACAATTTCGTGTATGATGGTAAATAGTAGTTACTTATTATGTTTAGAATGTCGAGCGGAGCTCCGAGCATTCTTCGATGCGTTCGGTAGCTCGACAAACGCAATGACCGTTTCTTTTTGCACGGTATACAGTCACTTATTATGCTTAGAATGCAGAGCGGAGCTCCGAGAATTCTTCGATGCGTTCGGTAGCTCGACAAAAGCAATGACCGTTTCTTTGTGAACGGTATACAGTACATTATGCTTAGAATGCAGAGCGGAGCTCTTAGCATTCTTCGATGCGTTTAGCTTTGTTACGGTAGCTCGACAAAAGCAATGACGTTTTCTTTTTGAACGGTACACAGTAGTCACTTATTATGCTTAGAATGTAGAGCGGAGCTCCGAGCATTCTTCGATGCGCTTAACTTTTGTTTACGGTCGCTCGACAAATGCAATAATGTTTTTGAATGGTACACATTATAGTCCCTTATTATGCTTAGAATGTGAAGCGGAGCTCCAAGCATTCTTCGATGAGTTTAACTTTGCTTAATGACCCTCACGAAGGGCTGCTTGTATGCATATTTTATTATTATCACCTATCTCGATGCAAACTAAGCCTCTTGAGTTTTTTGAATGGGGTACGGAAGCCATTTATTACGTTTAGAATATAGAGCGGAGCCCCAAGACTTTTTCAACGAGTAATTTTTCTTGAGAACCATTGCAACCTTTTTTGGTAACTGCCTGGCACGGAAGGGTTTCGAGTCAGAATCTTTTCGTTTTATTTCTTCCATATTATGATTTCCTGTCCTATCCCGATGGGATGAGGAGGAATTATGCCTCTTGTCGGGCTGTAAAATATGTTAGTTACACCGGCAACGCCCTCATGTTAGGGATCGAATATGTCGACCCGGGTTTCAAGCAAAACAAACTCATCTTTGGGTGTGCAGCAGCGATTGCGAACTACAGTTGGCCACTGCAGACATTGGTGTGTGCTGTGTCACCTTCTAGACTGACCTACTTTGACGTAGCAATGTGGTATCTAGGGTAGTGGCAGTTAGCCCGCGGTGTTCAGAAACTTATCTTGTGATGCATAGTTTTTATATGTGTTTCTTTGCGTTTTGTTTCACCAGAGGTCCAGGCCAATAATTCGTATGTAGGTTGTTTAACAACTACATATAATCCAGGGACTTTACGAAGATAAGCCAAAACGCGACCTGAGAATATATGTTCTACCAGCTCTGCCTAAATAACATTGAATTTTTCAGTTTTGCTACTTTACCTGGTGTGAAAGTGCATGAATATATGTAGAAGTTTTCTTTGTACATTTTCGTATTAGAATGTGCTTTAACAGATTTTAGCCAATCTGGTACATTAATCAGTCGATTGCATGTCATCTAAGAAACCATTTAAACTGTTTTAAGTTTGGTTTTGTGGAACTCTTTCACTAACGAGTGAACGACTTCGACTGGTTAAGCAAAGCGTAAAGTAAGCGTAGCGTTTGATTTCATTATGGGGATCACACCATAGCTAATGAACTCATAACATTGGAGATAGAAGTGTTTGAGTTTTATAGTATTGGACATTATTACAATATTGTTCAAAAGGTTGTGGTTCTATGAGCTGTTCTACATAACCTTTATTTTTCTGAAGCGTAAACTAAGATTATTACACGCTTTAACCATTTGAAAGTTCAGTGGTTTTAATTTGAGGTGCTCAGTAGGGCTTATCGTCGTTTGTTTACCCACACATGTTTGGGTCTGCTCAAATCGCAGTACAAGTCAGAATGACTGTAGCTTGGATTGTAATTTACCACGATTATATTATAGTTGATGAAAAATAGTAAGTGTTACTTACGGTTTGGTGATGAGCCGGAGCTAAACTACGAACCAACACTTGAATCCGATACCGTTGGTAGGTTATCATCTTCTTTTTCCTGTTTTTATTCCGCTTCTTCCATCGTTGGGGCTGGACCAGTATAACTATCAATTTAAAGAATCTAAAATTCAACTGAAACAGTGTGAAACAGTTAAAATATTTCATTTATATCTAGAACCAGCGGTAGCACTGGCTGTAAACAAAAAATAATTAGTATTGAAGCGAACGGTAACACCGTTAAAATATTTTTAGTAAGTATATATAATTGCACATGAACTTACTAGTTGGTTCAGGACTTTACCTGAATTTTCACCAGCATGACGCAGTCAGTAAAGTAAATATTTCGTACTTACGACCGCTCCGGATGAAAATCCAAACGCCAATGAAGCCAAGTTGCGCTAGGCGCACTACCTGGGGTGATGGTTGACATTTGAGGGGAGCGGAAGGGGCGGAGTCGACGCTGATTGGACGAAGAGATCGGGCGGACCAATCACAGCATGACTTGTTCGGAACGGAAGTCGAGTACGCTACTCTCATGTATAATTAGGTTTCGAATTACGGTACAGTTGTTTAATAAATGTAGTTTGCATTATATAGAAGTGGTTTTATTCTTAAAGTAACATACTTATCATGATTACAATAGGCACACAATAAGAAAGGATACAAGAAATTTGTAAGTTGATTAGTACTCCATAATATTGAAATTATGATAGCATTTATTACGAGTATAATTTTTATTTATAAAATTTCGATTACAATTTACCAAAATTTTTTTAAACCTTTCTAAAAATGTTGGATATACCTGCAGCATGCTCTTTGGTCAATGTCCGAATTTCGCCGGAGGTTTGGAACATACAACGCGGTCACATTAACTCGACGCATCGCTGGAATGCGGGTCCTTGCCCGCTTCCCCCCGCATTCCCTTTTCTCGCCCGGCAAGTGTCAGTACGGTCAGCATCTTTGATACCGATACACGCGTCCATAATTTGGCTTTATGCTCATTATTAATAACGGTAACAGGTAGACACCTTAAATTTTCACAGAATATGTATTTGTATATTACCTTTCAAAATAAATAAATATTTTTGATTCATTTAACAAACTTAATTTTAAATCTATTTTTACTCGATCTTAATAAAGGCCACTTGGCTAGTTTTTTTTGCACACCGTACTTGAGCGCCAAAATGACGTCACATGGTCAATCGTCTAGTTAATGTGACCGCGTTGTACTATACATATTATTAACTTAATATATTCCCTCGCTCCTCGCGTCATTACGTGACTCCCTCGCTGAATCATTTTCTCATGGACTAACTGCCTCCATCTGTTCCGGTCCTTTGCTTAATGGAGGGCTTTATGGAGATTGGTGATAAGCGTAAAATAAAATCACTTCCCACCGTCTGTCTGTGCCTATGTATGCTTAGGTCTTTAAAACTACGCAACGGATATTGATGCGTTTTTTTTAATAAATAGAGTGGTTCAAGAGAAAGGGTTTATATGTATACTACATGCATAATATAGTAGAGAAACGCTGATATTTTGAGGTTTCTAATGTGATATCTATATATATATATATATATAAAAGCGAAAGGTCACTCACTCATCACGAAATCTCAGAAACTACAAGTGCTAGGAGTTTCAAATTTTGCATGCGGATTCTTTTTAGGACGTAGGTGCTCACTAAGACGGGATTTTATGAAATTCGACCCCTAAGGGTTGTTTTTTGGGGTTGATAGTTTGTATGAAGCTTCATTACTGCGAGTGCTAAATGTTTATAAATTTTGCATGGGGGTTCTTTTTAGGACGTAGGTGCTCACTAAGACGGGATTTTATGAAATTCGACCCCTAAGGGTTGTTTTTTGGGGTTGATAGTTTGTATGAAGCTTCATTACTGCGAGTGCTAAATGTTTATAAATTTTGCATGGGGGTTCTTTTTAGGACGTAGGTGCTCACTAAGACGGGATTTTACGAAATTCGAACCATAAGGGTTGTTTTTTGGGTTGATAGTTTGTATGAAGCTTCATTACTGCGAGTGCTAAATGTTTATAAATTTTGCATTGGGGTTCTTTTTAGGACGTAGGTGCTCACTAAGACGGGATTTTACGAAATTCGAACCATAAGGGTTGTTTTTTGGGGTTGATAGTTTGTATGAAGCTTCATTACTGCGAGTGCTAAATGTTTATAAATTTTGCATGTGGGTTCTTTTTAGGACGTAGGTGCTCACTAAGACCGATTTATTGAAATTCGACCCCTTGTTTTTGGGATTGATAATGAAACCTCCAAGACCAAGCGTACGAAGACGCTGGCGGGTCAGCTAGTTAAACACATTTTTTGCGCTTACATTGCAAACGCTGGCTGAACCCTACGAGATACATCAAAATAATGTACTACAGTATTTACAATATTGTAGACCTTAAAAAGGTCTATAAAAGTCCGCTATGGTATATGTCCAGCTCTTGTGGGCTGTAGTATATTTAGTATCAGCATTGCACCCGTGCGAAGCCGGGGCGGGTCGCTAGTATATTATATTAAGTTAATCATAGATTATTTGTACATTACAGGAGTTCGCCACGATTCTAGTGGATCGATACCTGAACACTCCTGACAAAGCGATGAACGAGACAGCACTACATTTTGCGGCCAAATATGGTGCAGAAGGGGTAGTAGATGTCCTCACCGCTTTTCCTCAGTGTGACAAGCGAGCTGTCAACAAATACGGGGAGCAACCTAAAGACGTAAGTGTCTCCCTCACGAATCTTCGAAGGTAGATAAACTGTTTATTGCAACACCACGGTACAAAGACATCTATCGAATACCTTTTAACGAACAATTCTTGTATATTTAATCTGAATCTCGGAAACGGCTCTAACAATTTTCATTAGATTTAGTATGCAGGGGGCGATAAATCGACATAGCTAGGTTTTATTTTTGAAAACGTCGTTTTATTCATGTTTTCAGACAACGTAAAACTGCTACAATATAACGCAACTAGGGCCATCAGCTTAAACAACAAGTAAACTCTAGTGAGTTTGACACATTAAACTATTACTGTTTACCGGCAAAACACTCACGTTAGGGATCGAATACGTCGACCCGGGTTTCATCTTCAGGCCGAGTGCACAGTGGCGTCTGCGAGCTCCCGGACGCCGCCCGGGTCGACGTATTCGATCCCTAACGTGAGTGTTTTGCCGGTTAACTGTAATAGTTTAAAACTAAACTGTTTTACCGACACCGCAACACTAAAGCTACTTGACAATAGATGGCGTTGTTAAGCAACACTAAGCCAATGAGTGTTTGGTTTGAGGTTACACCAAGAAAATCAATTGTTTACTTGCTAGCAAAACTCGGTCATCCAGGTACTAAGATAATGTCTACAAAAGCAATGAGAAATTTAAATATTTTATGATTTTATTTTATTTATTTCTTTATTATTTTAAAACCATACAACAATAAGGATTAGCTTTGGAAAGGGCTATGCTCGGTGTTTCTCTGAGGGATCGCATCAGAAATGAAGTGATCCGTCAGAGAACCAAGGTCATCGACATAGCCCACCGGATCAGCAAGCTGAAGTGGCAGTGGGCTGGCCATATTAGCCGTAGAACCGACAACCGTTGGGGTAAACGAGTTCTAGAGTGGAGACCGCGTCTCGGCAAACGTAGTGTAGGACGTCCTGAGGCACGGTGGAGTGACGATCTGCGCAAGACGGCTGGCAAAAACTGGATGCGAGAAGCCCAAGATAGACCTAAGTGGCGTGCAATTGAAGAGGCCTATGTCCAGCAGTGGACTGCTACAGGCTGATGATAATGATGATGATGATGACAACAATAAGCACACCAAAAACCACAAAGAGTTGTCCTGTATTCGTACATAGGTTGAGTGGAGTAATTTGTTCACAAAGAATAAAATAATTACACAAGTGTAATGCAACTACATACACAAAATTAAAAGAAGGTATGTAATGTACATAATGTTAATTACCAATCGCGTTAAATTATAATCACTATTCGGAAAAGACCTAATACCTCGAACCTGTGACAAAACTTGTTATATGTATAAGGCCTAAAATCGCATGATTATGCTGTCAAATACATAGTAGTCATAAAACGTTTTTAAACAACCATTATCCGGACGTGGGTCAAAAATTGCACTTTTTGGTGGCAAAATAACTTTGTTTAGCATTATTTTTAAAATACATGAACGACATTTTCACCCACAAATTCCCAATTCTAACGCCCTTGTGAGCGTTTTTATTGTTATTTTCTCGCCAAAAGGGGTCTATTCGAATGCACTAAATAAAAACGTTGTTTTATGTGATCTAGGTGAAAACGCCATCAAAAGACAATGACAACATTAAACTTAACATACATTGTAGTTTTGCAATAAACCCTTTTCTTTAGTATGCCTTTCGTATATGACGTATGGGTGAAACTTTTTTATCATGACTTAACATTTCACATGTGACACTCAAACTTTCACCTGGTACTGAACTTGCTTCAGTTTCAGCATGGGATATTGATTCATTAAATTTGCGCCTATTTATTATAATTTTTTAATTTTTATTTTAAAATATTATTTATTTTATTCAACTTTTTTTATTTTATTTTTTTATTTAGTTTTTATACAACTTTAGCTTTTTTATACATTATTCTTAATTATTCACTTGTCTGCCATAATGCTTGTAGTCATGTAGAGGCAATACGATTGTGTTTTGTTTTGGCGCTAGATGCTTGTACACTAAATAGTTCCAATCCGTTTCGCTAGATGGCGCGTCGAGCGAGCGTACACATTTCTGAATCGCGGTGACAAGATTCTCCGCGAACACATGACCCTTCCCGCGTGAATTCGAACCGGTATCGCTTCTCGGCCTTTTGGCTAAGATCAAAGTGTAGTATCTGTTCTTTTCAGCTTAATATCTGAAAGTTCCCTCATTGAGGGACCAGTATATTAAACTGATTTTTTTAACTCGACGGGATGTTCGGGGCTCGCTCCACTCCCGTCACGGGTCGGCCCGGCATTGCAGTGCCGCCGGGATCGGCCCACACTAAACTATGATAAACAATAATATAGTATGTCAGTGAATTAAGTTTTAAATCATTTCAAAATTGAAGGTGTCCCAAGTAGAGGTGTGACGTACTAGGTAAAACTCGTACTGAGTCTTGCGAGTACGCGTCCAGTTAAATACTTAGTCTTAAAACCTGTTCCACGAGTATTTACGAGTACAGTATTTATACGTATCTAACGTTTAAGTTTAAAAATACGTACGATTACGAAGTGCAGTATTTGAATGGGGGTTGGTAAGAAAACAATTAATTTAATTGAGCTTGTATTATTATTGCATTTATTTACTGTACAACCGAAAACTTCCCTTCATACTTTAGCTTACAGGCTTAGGACTGTCAGCTTTTTAAGAATAGTTTTATACCTAAATAAAAATAAACAAAGTACCAAAAGCTGGCGTATTTAGAAGTTTTCAATTGATTTTATGTACATAATAAATATTTACAGTTGGATACTTTTTTTATATTTTCTTTTATTTACAATTTGTACAATTCTCTGACTATTATTTTACATTATTTACAATTGGAATATACTTTTTTTTATTTTTTTAGTTTTTCTTTTATTTACAATTTGTACAATTCTCTGACTATTATTTTGCATTATTTACAATTGGAATATACTTTTTTTTATTTTTTTTGTTTTTCTTTTCTTTACAATTTGTACAATTCTCTGACTATTATTTACATTAGCTATGTTTTAAATTTTGTTGTAAGAACAACATCTGTTGCACCTTCCGAACTCCAAGACGAGTTCGCCTGTCACTTATAATATTACCCGCAACTGAAAATAATCTCTCACATGGCACACTTGTAGCCAAGGCGTTCAGTTTCTTACGTGCGAGTATTGCCAAGTGCGGGTAAGAGTTTGCATTATTTTTCCACCAATCTAATGGCGACTGAGCTTTATGCAGTATTTTATCGTCAATATACCGCTGGACTTCTACAACAGCTCTTGAATACGCAGTACCGGTTGGTCTGATGTTTTTCATTTTTTTATAATAATGGGTCCAGATTGATGTTTCAGATGTTGTCGTATTTGGTATATCTTCTTCCATTACTTCTTCATTTTGTTCAGAAATCAAAGACGTGACTAATCCTATGACGTATTTCTTTGTTGACTCTGCTGTGTTCTCATTCTCAAAATATAGTTTGTATCTTGGATCGAGGAACATGCAAGTTGTGAAGGTGCGGCTGTTTTCCAAAGAGGAAAATCGTGATGAAAGTCCACTGAGAATATCTTGCCGGGCCATTTCAACTTCATTAGGTAAAGGCTCAGCACCATCTAAATCAAATGCCACTAAAGCTGATTTAAGTGCAATAGTAATAGGAATAACTGCACTACCTGTTACATAGTTCTCACCACTCATTTCCTTTGTAACCTCTTCGCAGGGTTTCAGTATGAGAACCAGTTTTTCAATAATGTTCCAATCGTATGATGATAATGTCATTATGTTGACATTCAGATTAGAAAGTGCGCTATTGAGTTCTTCTTTTAATTCCAATAGGCGTTTCAACATATAAAACGTGGAATTCCATCTAGTTGGGACTTCTTGGAGAGGTCTTTTTATGGGTTTTCCAGCTTGCTCCAAATAGCGCTTCAGTTTCTCCCATGCAACATTGCTTTTTTTTAAATGTGCCACTATCGTTTTGGCTTTTTGGATTATGTAGTTAAACGCTTCATTTTCGAATGCTTTATTGACTGCTAAGTTCAAGCAATGTGCGTAACAATTGAAATGTTTCCAGCCCAAACATTTTTCAATGGCACATTTAATGTTGGCGCCATTGTCGGATACGGCGAGAAGTATCTTATTTTCAATATTCCATTCCCGTGCTATCCTAGATAGTTCATCTGACAGAGACATAGCAGTGGGTGAAATTCCGTGTAATGCACTACATTCTAAAAGCACGGAACGCAATTTCATGTTATTGTCTATGAAATGTCCAGTTAGAGCGAGAAACCAATCGCCATTTCGAGATGTCCACATATCCGTAGTGAGACATATAGATACCATTTCTGAATCTAACAACTCCTTTACTTCAGTTTTGGTGGCTTCGTAAAGTGAAGGCAGCATGTTATTGGCGAAATACTTTCGCGACGGCAAGGTATAATTAGGAAAGGCAAATAAAATGAGCTCACGAAATCCTCGATCTTCTACAATTGAAAAAGGCTGCATGTCATATATGAAGAGATTCATTATGTGGCGATCTATATCTTTTTTAATTTTCGAACAGTCTCTTCGTAAATATGACGTCATAGTATTTCTGACTGCTGGCACCACCCTTCCTGCATATATATTGGCATCATGTCTGGAGGTAGATGCTTGAGGATCTGACAAAGGCGCAGTAACAGTACGGACCTCTTCAGCTTGTGTTACCGCCGCCGCTGGAACCTTTAAAGTTTTTTGTCTGGATACTAATTGAATGGTACCATGTCTCCTTTGCAAATGTTTGGTCAAATTTGACACTGACGCCTTGTAAGATAAATCCATTCTGCAAATGTTCCACTGCGCCTTATAGTCACCTTTGTCACTAAAATGGTCCCAAGCTATGCTGCGTTTAGGAGCCATATTTAAAATTATTTATTGTTTTATATTCTGCTTATTAGTTTAAAAACCACCACCACCCTAAACCCGTCACCAGATAGTTTATTGGAAACCTAACCAAAAACTTAATTTACTATGAATAAAATATACAAAAGAACATTTAAAACCACTCCGTTAATACCACCACACATGCAAAATTAGTTTTTGATACAATTACTAACACACCTTTTAAAACAAAACAAGTTAACCTTTAATTCAATAAAAGTTCAAATAAAAGCATCCGCTATTAACCGTTTCGAATTAGGTACTAAAGATTCAAATTTTGAAACATAGGCCGATAGCAAATAGTTTAAAGTGAGAAAGAAAATAATTCATCTGTTGTTCAAAAATCAGTCTAAACACTAAGCAATAAAGCTCATTTTTATAATACATCGACTTAAAAATCACTCGCACAAACATAATCAGATCGCGTCTCTAAGCTTACGTACGCTTCTCGTTCGCATTCCGATAATTAGCTGTAAATAGGATAGGGCAATATACAACAACATAATAAATTTATATAAATTGATTCTGTACAGACTCACAATCTCACAGCACACACTACACGACACTTATATAGATCTCTCTCAGGCAAACATAGGTAGACTGTAAGTAGCTGACACACCCACAGGCCGAACACACCACCGACCTGTGGACATAATGTAACATATGAACTAGGGAAATATACATCTTTCTATTTCTATTTCGCATTCCGATCCGAGTAGCTCAAGGAGTGGCTAGAAATTATAAGTCTGTGTGCGTTTTGGTTCCGCGTCGCGTCAGACTTCTTAATACTCGAGACGCCTTTGGGCGTCTTTATGAGACTTAGTCTCGAGACGTGGCGGCCGAAACCTAGTTTTGAAACCTGTTGCAGTATATACGTTTCACCTCTAAGATATAATTAACTTGCCAAAATTCATTACTTTCCGTTCAGCTATTTAGGTGTGAAAGCGTAACATTAACATACAAACAAAAAACAAAGTCACTTGCGCTTTTATAATGTTGTTTTTTTAATTTTGTGCAGATAATATGCAAGCGAGCTCCGAATGCAACAGGCGAGTGTGCGAAAAACATTGCAGCGATGTTGCAAGAACGTTTCTACGTGCCCGTGTTGCATTCCGAGGACGAGAGTGGAGCGCCCACCATCGGGCGAGCCTTCACGCCCGCCCAGCCGCCGGTAACATATCGCTTTGCCCATGTTCCTTTATGCGCCGTAAACAATCGCATCGCTCACATACCACTAGTTCTACTATGAGTTTACAACATTGCCAGTTTGCCACTGCCAAATGACTGCCGTAAAAAATGTTTAGAAAAATAACAGTGCCACCTTGCGGTCAATTGTAGAACTAGCGTGTACGCCAATCACAAGCTTAACAGGTTGGCGAGATCAAGTATCGACTAAAGATGACATTTATGTTGCCAACTCATGGTAGGGGTACAGTGGCGTAGCTCTACCAGTAGTTGGCAAGGGTGAGTGTTGATAGGTTTAGGTTGTTCCCTTACAAGCCCTTACCATCAGTGACGTCACCGATAACGCTCAGTTAGCCACAACGGTTGCGGATTGAAGGTGGGTTTTGGTGGTCGTTGCGAGCTGTCACTGTCTAAACAGCAAATGAGTATAGGATTATTTCGATTCTTGACAGAAAGATTTGGTGCGTATTTCGCGACCGTGTTACTGTTCCATTCGGGTTGGGCATTATATGCATTGGAACCAAAGAGAAAGGCAGACCGGGGTGCTACAGTTGTGAGTGTTGACGGCGTCTACCAGAACGTACCATTTGTGTCAGATCCAGTTTTAATCGCAGTTGTATAGAAATGGCATCGCTGTCTGTGCTCCGGATTGCGAAAAAAAGTAGTTTTCAATTTTATTTCAGTGGTTGCCACTGAAATAAAATTGAAAACTACTTTTTTAAACTACTCATCCGGCATCCGTCCAGACATTAATACAGTGGTTTTCTAGCAAAACAATTGAATACATTTTTTTATTATTTTGCTATACAAATACATTCCAAATATCTCAGAAACTGAGTTTTTAATACTTGACAAGTACAATTTGAAAAATGTAATACCGACTTCCATTATATTCAGTTATTGGAGTGTGTCTCAAAAACTACTAGACGGAATTTGATAAAATTTAAATGGGACCACAAAAGAACCACCAGCTTTAAAAAAAAAGAATTTTGATAATCGGTTGACCCTATCGTAAGTTATGAGGTAACAAACATAAAAAATAAAAAAAACAAAGTCGAATTGAGTACCCCCTCCTTTTTTGGAAGTCGGTAGAAAAAAAACTAAATACGCACGAAATAATGTATGTTGTATTTGCCTCAAGAAACAAACGCCACAAACTACCGATATACCGAATAGTTTACAGCATGTAAACTATTGATTTGCGATTACGATGCTTAAAGGTGCGTTCGTTTAGCTTATGAGGGCATTGGTGGCGTTGTTATTGATGGCTCTTTTGTTAAAGCGTTCGTAAATCTCAAAAACGTTATTTTTGCCACTTTTGCCCATACCCTATTCGAACGCTCAACTGAGCATAAGACCTAAAATCGCATGATTATGCTGTCAAATACATAGCTGTCAAATAACGATCACAAACAACCATGCTCCGGAGGTAGGTCAAAAATTGCACTTTTTGGTGGCAAAAACACCTCTTTTTTAGCTTTCCGAACGCTAAAGAAAAAGAGACATGAACGACATTTTCACCCACAGATTCCCAATGTGAACGCCCCTTGTGAGCGTTTTTAGCGTTTTTTTTTTCTAAAACCGATCAGGAGTGATCTATTCGAACGCACTAATTGTGGCATATATCGGCATATATATAATACCAATTATGTCATTACCTATCGATACCAAACTGCGATCGAACCTAAATAGCGAGCAGACTACAAAAGTTGTCAAAAATTAACATTTTCATGCACTTGTGTTGCGATAACGCTGTTATAAAAACATACCTAATATTATAATTAAGCTCTAAAATATTTACAGGAAATGAACCAAGACCCGTTATCCCCCCGGTACGAGATCCGCGCATTCGCCGGACCCATGGAGGTGCGTGACGCGGAGCTCTTCCGCCGGAAATGGAAGACTCCACCCCGTTCAGCTCGGAGCAACTCCTTCCGGCTCGCCGAGATGACCAAAGGGCTGGAGTCGGTGGGCAGGTCGGTTAATCACATCACACTTCTAATATTCTAAAGGGGAAACTTTGCGAGTGTGTTTCTGTTTGTTGCTTCTTCACGCACTAACGGCTGGACCTGTTTTGATGAAATTTGGTATCGAAGTAAATGGATTAACACATGGGATACATACTACATTTTCCATCATCATCATCATCATCATCATCCATTGCAACTGGTCTGTATATAGTGATAGAGAACGATGCTATTGTTCAAAGGTAAAGTAGCCACTATGGTTAGGAGACTGGCCCGTCAGCGCAGTTGGTAGACCCCTGCCTTCTGAAACGCTGGTCCTTGGTTCGATACCAGCGGCCTTATTGTCTATGTTTACGAAGATCGGGAATGGACTTCATTTTGACATTTGTATCCCATTCTGGGCGTAATCCTGCAAGCCTATTGGCTGGAACCATCAATGGGAATGAGAATGAAGTGACATTTCATTGTCATTCATGTTAGTCAATAAGGCGGCCAGACGAGTCGAAAATGCTTGTATGCATTCGGGTATGCATACAAGCATACCCGAATATATGTCTGCGTTGTTTGTATGTATATTACTCATGAGTTTACCACAGGTTCTAGCTAGTTTGGGACCTGAAGAGCTTGTGTGGCTGTTTTCCCATATTATAGTTATTATATATGGATTGGAGTCACCCGGTGGCGTCTTGTGGGTTGATACTGGTAGTTGGTTATTTATACACACAGCGATGATTATGCCGGCCAACTGTTCTCAACACTTTTTAAAGCATGTAACATACTTCTTCTACCATGTATGTATATTAGAGATACTTGTCCCTTAGTGAAACAACAGCCTGATTTTTTTTAAAACCGTGGACAAATTTTTACCCGCCAAAAAAGAGTGAAGTTTGTAAATTTACTATATCAACAACTTCCCCTTGTACAACATGTGCATAACTCTAAATAATTATTTACCAGATGAAATTAAGGCCTTGGATGGAAATCTGTTTAAAAGTAAATTATCAGATTGGCTTCTTTCGAATTGTTTTCATAATGTACAGGAATTTCGGGTTTATTGTGTTCGACTTTTTTAGACAATATTAGATTTAGAAAATTTGCACATTGTGACCTATATTTTATAAGATCTCGACTTTGTACATGTGTTCTATCAAATATGTATCTAGCAAATAAATTATTTGATATTTGATTTGATTTGAACAGATTTTCTGTTTTAGTGGTTGAGATTATGTCATAGCATTGTCATAAAATGGAAGTAATACTCACTGACCAAACACAAAACCCTTAAATAACTAGTTAACCTACGAAGCTCAAATCACATCATTCCAGAAATATTTTTTCGACAGGGGCAAATTAAATGTGTAGTACATTGTGTTATTGTTTTCACAGAAACCTAGCGGAGCAAATGAAAGTCGGCTGGAAGGAATACTGGCCATTCCTCGACACGTTCACAGACCTGCGCACCCCTGAAGGCCTCACGCTACTAGAAAACTACCTCAAGGCGAAATACGAAAGCGCATGCTCCTTCGCTTACAGCGACAGCTGCGCCCAATCTCAGCATTACGAAGACCTGTCTCTATCAAGAATAAGCTTGAACATAAGCCATCAAACTCCAAACGGGGACTCCACGATGAGTCCGATAACAGAACTGTGCGTTGCGATGAAGACCTTCAAAATTAACTCGGAGAGACCTTCACACTGGAAGAAAACAGACCCAATAAGACAAAGAATGTGTCGACAGCCCAGTGCCAGCATCAAAATAGCTAACGGCGATGCTTTTCCTACAAATCACACCGTCAGCCAACTTTTATGCATCGAAAGAACATGTCAAGTCTTCGCTAAGAGAATAGCAGACGCATTAAATTTTTCACTGACCGCAGAACCAGAAGTGGCTGGGGATTCCTTGAGATCTGAAGCGAAGCATCTCCAGCATACGATATATACTTACATGGACGATGAGAGATTTCAGGACATAGACTTCGCTTTGATACACTCACGGTTAGCACAACTGGTCGTATCGAAAATAAAACAGCAAACGAAGGAATTAGACGATGTTAATAATTTAGTTGAGTTTCTGATGAAGATGCGGTGCCCTAATGATGATATATTCAGTTCTGATGATGAAAGGAAACCTGTCAGGCAAGAGCAAACCAGAGGACCAAGTAGAGTTAAAATGACGTACGTGATCAACGGTCACGTTAGGTGTTTGGCTAGTTTTATATGTGACGAATTGACTGATACGTGCAATGCCAAAGGACCGGCGATATCTGAGAGTGAGTGTGCTGATATTTGGCAGAAGGCATCGAAATGTAGATGCGATTGGAAGATTGAAGTGTTTGAGAGGAATAGCAAGAAGAATGCCTCGTTTAGAAAGAATCGATCAATTTTGTCGACCAGTCCCAAGAGTGAAGGGTTTATTAGGAGGTTGACGTTTGATCAAGACATTGGTAAGTGTTTTTTTTATATTGATTGTTTAGTTACTCATTATATTACTTGATGGTTAGTCATGGTGCGGTCGAATATGGAAGCATAGTAAACTAAAATAGCAATTGCAAAGTTTCGAGAGCAATTGCCGGAACATGTTCTTGCTTAGGGACAGGATTCCAAATTTGTGGCCGTTGAGAGTGGTAGCTAAAGTGAGCACTCGGATGGGTCATACCTATGGTTCATGGTTTAATGCTGTCATATAGGTCGAACTGAGGCGAACGGACGTCACTAACCAGTCTATTATCACTTATATATGTACGATTCAACAGCAACTTGCTTCGCTTGTTATTATTGTATATAATAAAAAAATATTGTTTAAAGAAGTTGACTTAATCTGTATAAAATTACTTGTCTGAACTGACTGATTATTGCATTGATTCATCACGCTCGGGCTACAAATGCGAAATTTGTGCAATTGATGCTTATTAGGATTCAGTACCTAAAGGGTAAAAACGGGAAAAAACCTTTGCTGTCCCCAGGCTGTATCTCATGAACCGTGATAGTTACGACAGTTGAAATTTTCACAGATGATGTATTTCTGTTGCTGCTATAACAACAAATCTAAAAAACCGGCCAAGTGCGAGTCGGACTCGCGCTTGGCCGGTTTTTTATTACATTGTAAGCATCCACTAAGCAAAGATTTTTGGGAAATTTCATCATTACGGCCGCCTTATTGTCTAACTTGAATGAGAATGAAATGTCACATCATTCTCATTCCCACTGATGATTCCAGCCAATAGGCTTGCAGAGTTTCGCACAGAATGAGTTCAAATGTCAAAATGAAGCCCATTCCCATTCTCCGTAAAGATAGACAATAAGGCCGCGGGTGTTCCATTTCTTTCTGCATCGTGTCCCATAGACCAAGCGAACGAAGCTACTAATGGGGGTCAGCTTGTAGAAGGGTCAAATGCAGCGCAAGCGGGCAGAGAGTTTTAATTTATTAATGTATTCAATTAAATTACTTTAAATTTAGTAATATAATACTTAATCTTGATATATTATTATAATTTATATGTATTATGATATATTTAAAAAGCTATAGTTTAACATAATAGTGTTCAATATTTGGAGATTGACCTCGAAACACACATCATCGCATATCGCTCTGAATTCCTCGAACGATTAAAAATAACAATGTATTTTCACACCACCAGCTTGATAATGCCACATTATGTCATGCAACCGACACCATAATACCGATAACCGAAAAGAAATCCATGCCTACCGCGACACAGAAAGTCTTAGTGCGGTGTATGAGTGAGAGTTATGTATTTTTAATAAAACATTCGCAAACGTGTCTTGCGGACTGGTGCGGTCGGGTAAACTGCCTCACCTAATGGGAGTCTACAACCTGTTGGCTAATGTGGTAGTCTAAGCCTGACATTTAAATTGAAACTAAAGAACTGGTTCGAGATAACGTTTTACACTGTAGACAAATGCCTCCTGGAACGTTTTCTATGTTGTATAGTTATTTTCAAATCAAATCAAATCATTTACTCTGTATACAGAGTAAATGATTTGATTTGATTTACCTACTTAGGCCTACGGGGGCACTTACAAATTGTAATTTTATATTTATTTTTTCTTCAATCTACAACCGGATCGGAACGCGACCACTGACAAGATCCGGCAGGAAACCCAGCGGGCTTGTCCTTATACATTTGTTTATCTGTTCGTAAATTATAATTAGTTTTGTTTGTGGTGTATTATAGGCGACGGTAAGCAACACACCGAGCCGGAGAAGGCCGTGAGCGTGAACTCTCCGGCGGGGGACAACGGAGCGACGCTCTACACCCTCGATATGCAAAAGTGTCAAGTCGTTAATGCTGAGGTCAGATTCTCTTCTATTTCTATACTAATATTATAAATAGGAAAGATTTGTTTGTTTGTTTGAATGGGCTTCAAAAGTACGGGTCCTTTTTTAATGAACTACGAAGTTTCGTTTTGGGGATAGGCCTTTAGGACCGATTTGAAGAAGTTTTGCTACATTAGAATCCTACATTATCCCTGTTGAACATAGGCTACATAATTTGATTCATCATCATCATTTATCATCTCGGTGAAACCGCTGGTGTTTTAAAAAAATATCGTAATATTTTACAGATATCGGATGACGAATCAATTGCGTCGTGTAACTCAGAGGGAGAGGACGACTTCCGAACTGCTTCCGAGCACTCCGACGAGGAAAACGACGACCAAATGGAAGAGGCGATCGACAGAGCTTTGGCAGAACCTTTTATATATGGGTATGAAAATAACCTTTTAAATATGGATATGAGAATAACTTTTAAAAATGGGTATGAGTATAACCTTCTTTATGCATGGGTATGAGAATAACTATTTATATATGGGTATGAAAAAAACCTACATACATATGTATGAGAAAAACCTTTTATACATGGGTATGAAATAACCTTTTATATATTAGTATAAGAATAGCCTTTTATGTATGGGTATGTGAGTAACCTTTTATGTATGGGTATGAGAATAACCTTTTAAATATGGGTATGAGAATAACCTTTTAAATATGGGTATGAGAATAACCTTTTAAATATGGGTATGAGAATAACCTTTTATACATGGGTATGAAATAACCTTTTATATATTAGTATAAGAATAGCCTTTTATGTATGGGTATGTGAGTAACCTTTTATGTATGGGTATGAGAATAACCTTTTATACATGGGTATGAAATAACCTTTTATATATTAGTATAAGAATAGCCTTTTATGTATGGGTATGTGAGTAACCTTTTATGTATGGGTATGAGAATAACCTTTTAAATATGGGTATGAGAATAACCTTTTATACATGGGTATGAAATAACCTTTTATATATTAGTATAAGAATAGCCTTTTATGTATGGGTATGTGAGTAACCTTTTATGTATGGGTATGTGAGTAACCTTTTATGTATGGGTATGAGAATAACCTTTTATGTATGGGTATGAGAATAACCTTTTAAATATGGGTATGAGAATAACCTTTTAAACATGGGTATGAAATAACCTTTTATATATTAGTATCAGAATAGCCTTTTATGTATGGGTATGAGAATAACCTTTTAAATATGGGTATGAGAATAACCTTTTATACATGGGTATGAGAATAACCTTTTAAATGTGGGTATGAAGCGCTCGGAGCGGAGCATCATTTGGGCGATCTTAAACCATCGACAAGTTACGCAACCCTTGCTTTGGTCACGGGTTGGATGGGTGTGTGCTAGTGGCATTATTTAAGAGTGCGCCAAAGCAGCGCTACGCGATGGATTTCATGTCACCCTTCCCCTCACCTCTCTATATATTTACGCAGGACCGCAAATTATACGACCGAGTTCGCGTGTTCGTGTCACACATCTAAGGCGATGCGTTTGGTCGGTTTATACTCGGTGCAAGCGCACACTAATGCATTGTGCACGTCGAAATACCTACTATCTCATAATGGTTATACCTATGCTATTGGAGATGATGTAAATTCAATAATTGGTGATGTTTGATTAATTTATAGTAAGTTACATAAATTAGTAAGTACAATACTTACAGTAACTTTATTGCAATACCTTTTGTATTGCAATAAAGTTACTGTAAGTATTGTACTTACTCATAAATATTTTATTTTCCCATTTGTAAAGTAGTTAAGTAGGATTATATTACAGGGTAATTTATATAGGTAGATAAATAAAAAAAAGTAATCATCTACGCCGTAACGTAAACTTTATTAGTCTTCATATGGGTAATGGACTTAATATTATAATTTCGAAATTATCCTTGGTGAATTTCAACTTTCTGAAAAAGATGAAGTAATTATCTAAAACCGGAAGGATTGCTACTCATAATGTTATTACTTTAAAAAAAAACATATTCCATATATATTATTGAAAATGATAATCAGGAGCTATGGAATTCCGACGTAATAAATGGCTATACTCAGTGTCAAACAGCATGGCAGTGAAGGTCATTTATCTGGCCTTCAAAAAGAAACAGTCACAACGTAAAAAATCTGAATTTTTCAGAGTTACAAAAATATTTGTACGCATAAAATTACAGATCTAAATTATTTTGAATGTAAGTAACCTACGTTTAAACGTTTGTTTAATTAAATCATCACACTATTATAAAGTCTCTTACTTCCTCATGATCAAACGGCTGGACCAGTTACGATGAAATTTGGTATGAACGTAGATGAGACACTGGATTAAAATATAAGATAAGTAGGTGCCTACTTTTCATTATCATTATCATTATCATCATCATCTATCACCCAGCTGGCTTAACAGCGGCGCAATGCTAGTAGGTCATAGATATATCTATGGTTTTTTAAAGTGACTTCATTTCGCCTGATCGAAAGCGCAGATGCAACATGAAGCGATAACTAATAACAGACGAAAGCAGCGCTAAGCGCTATCCCTACTAAACTACGTCTTTTTTTAGTTTTTATAAAATGCAATATGACATAATTCCTAAATAACACAAAGCTTCTTCTGTCGACAACATGTAGTCACTTCTGTCAAAGAATGAGTAAGCTTCACATGTGTCACCAACATTTGAGCCGAGTAAGCTCACGATTTTTAAAACCGCTGTTTGTTGGTTTTGTCCATCAACTTGATTGACTCTGTTTATAAATATACCTAGTTAGCATTCTTACAAATCTTGGTAATTAATAACATGTTCTTGTTCCTGTATTCTGTCCTGAATGATGTCCTGTAGTCTGACTAACTACGGTACCCTACATTATGTCACGGTAATATTATCTATATAATATTACCGTGATTATGTATTGATTCATGAAGAGAACCTACTATTAGTCATTCAGTGGTTATGCCACATATTGTGTAGGTAATATTTTATTCAAACAAGAAGATAGTCATTAATGAATTTGACTAATCGTAAAGTTCTAGTTTGACTACGGAACTCTAATAAATACCTATTGTTTTTCCTACATAAGTAAACCACAACAAGGTAGGTACCTAGGTGAGTTTCTAGTTTGATTACCGAACCCTAAAAATCTATTTATTATTTCCAGATAGATGAAATTGACGAAATTGTGAGGTTCAGTTTCTAGTTGGCGACTGCGAAAGGCGAAAAATATATTCTTTATTATTGCTTTAAGTATATAAATCATCCCTCAATAGAAAATTTTCGTACCTGGGCGTATTTTCATTGTCAAGCAATTCCAGCCTCGGCAATTCCACCGACATTGTTGCCGCACTTTGTTCCGACGGCAAGGTCAACGACCTCGTCTCAGTCGCAAGCGGAGTTGTTGATAACATAATGGAACTACCCGTAGTAGTTCCCGCCGCACGCTCTTGTTCCAGCACTTCCAGCCCCGTGGCCGCGTGTGCTTGTGTGGGCTCGGTCGTCACATTCACAAGCTCCATGAATGAATGGTTTTGGATCGATGAAAGATTTGTTCTGAAAAGATGTATTTATTTATATTAGTACGTACCCACATCATACACCTAGCTAGGTACTTACCACCTAGTTTGTGATATTATTGTGTAGGAGTTTTGTTACTAGGTATAGGTACCAACCCACTTGCACAGTTTGAGCACTTGGCATGTCTACGAAAATGCAACTTATACCTAGTTTCTACATTATAACTACCTAACATACATATACCTACCTAATTATAACTAAGTACTTAGGTGCGGAGGTACCTATATACCTACGTACCTTTTACTTACATTATTTATTCAGTTTGTTTACATGTTTTGTTTATTTCGAAATATCCTAAGTAGATAGGTACCTATTTCACCTTCTCTATTTTACTAAGAGATGGATAAGAAAATGATAAACTAGATATAATAGATAAGTAGTTAGGGGAATAGTTCTTAGTTATATTTTTCAATGTTCTAGGTAGGTTAGGTAGATAAAGTAGGTACTTACTTCTTCTTTCTGTCTCTCATTTTACGGGCTTTCTCCTTCAAATATTTCGCATAATCTTTAGTAGTCATTTTTTTGGGTTTCCCCATGTTCTTATTTCGCAACAAATAAGGTATTTTCAAGCGCAACCAAACACAGACCCGTCTCGTGCAAATGCCGCGGCAGGACTGATTGAAGAGTAAAACAAATCGGGTCTAATGAATTTGGAGTGCGCGAGATAAGGACAGAGTGTGAGCGCAGGAAGTATTTGAAAAAGTCGTAAGCGCCAAATCATAAAATTGTTTATTACAAGAAAACTACTATAGTAATAAAAAAAATGGTTTACAGAACCGAAGAAAATGATATTACCTACTTATTAAAGTAAAAATCATCTTGAAATAACGTCGGGTTCCCGAGATCTCGATAAAAACACGTAAAAAACGAGCATTTTGAAATAAAAAAAGTTATCGAGGTTTTTTTATGGAATCGTGTATTTACTTTTACAGAACTAAAGAATAAACGTCAAAGTTTCATTTAAAAAAACAAACTAACTCCTATCTCTCGTAGATACCAGAGTTCTAGGTCGAGTTTGGGGAGCAAAATTACATATTATGGCTTCTTAACTGAGCTCTTCCGTGCTAAAAAAGAACTAAATCAATTTCGGGGTTTGGGTAAAATTGACATCGTTTAAGAAAGTCCGCGGCCAGGTATGAAACTATTATTACTGGTTAGCACTTTTAAATGTATACAAGTTTTATTTTTACACCCCCCTCATAAAGCGTATAGGAGACGAGATATTTAACCTTTAATCCTTCATATACCTTGATAATTAAAACAAAAGATTTATGAATGAAACTGACGTATATGTACGTCTCTGGGACGCAAAGGGTTAAACACATATTAAATTCGTGACGAAGACTCATAGTTAGTATAAAAAAAATTAAGAAATAGGATTGTGAGGCGTAGTACATAGTAATAATTAGTGTCTTAGTGCGAGCGTTTCATTATTATTAATTACTTAAAACAGTCACAATTTCAGCCAGTACAGTACCACGGAAACATTTAATCCTTCCTACACCGTGATAATCAAAACCAAATATTTATGAATGAAACTGACGTAAATGTACGTCTCTGGGACGCAAAGGGTTAAGCTAAAGTTGTGGATAGAACTCTTTAGTGTGGTTTTATTATATTATATATTTTTATTATACGTTGCGGACCACGAGCTTTGCGTTTCTAGGATCGTTACATACCAACACGCGCGGAGGGTGCACGCTGACGGCAATAATTCGACCGCGCGCTTACCAACCGTGCTGACGGTTAGCGTCACTGTAAAATCAGCTTTAAACTGTGCTCAGAGGTATATAGTAAAGTAAGAAGGTAGGCTATTTCACTTTTGCAAGTTTCATACGCTTTGTATGTTTTTAATTGTATGTCTCGGGTGACGAGAATGTTGATGAATGAGAATGAGTGTTGTGCACAGCTTTAAAGCATAAACATCTGGGACGCTATGCAACTGTCATAGGTAGAAGAGATCATTTACCATTACCCTTAATATGTTTAAAACGCCTTGCAATTAAAAATATATCCAATTGCACAGGGAGGAGCCGACGAAGATTGACAGGCTCGTGTTCGAAGCGATATCCGAGTGTGAGATCTGCCGCGAGCAGTTCCCCAACGTGTACCGCTGGCGACACACCGTCTCACTCTACTCGTGCGCAGAACGGCACAGGTACGTGTCACACCAATCCTCTTATATTAACAAGTGCAATTTGAAAAAATTAATACCGACTTCTATTCTTCATGATGAAATTTAAATGGGACTACACGGGAAGCACCACAAAAAAATTTGAGAATCGGTTAACCCTATCGAAAGTTATGACTTAACAAACATAAAAAAATACAGACAAATTGAGTACCTCCTCCTTTTTTTGGAAGTCGGTAGAAAAGAGGTAGATGTGGTACTCGCGTATAAATACAGCATATACGATATATGCCGTATTTATATGCGACAGAATGACGTCTAAGAACCTCGGCAAAATACGTTCTTGTATGCGCGACAAGCTGGGACAACATTGACTTCGCGTCAGTTCTAACATAACGAATCTACTTCTTATTAATATAAGATCATTGTGTCACACTAATAATACGTTCTTCAAATACGCGATAAACATCAATGGAGAACATTTAAAAGGTTTTATATTGCAATTTTAGAGATTAAAATACACATCCTCGGGATTTGAACCCGCGTCTTGCGACTATCCGTGTGTACGCCATGACCCCTAGCTACTAAGCATCGAATTTTATGTATTGTATGGGACACTGGCAAATGATTAATTATAATTAACACACACTGGCAATTGATTAATTGTCATTAATTTGACATTAATTAAATAACGGCAAAATATAATTATCGTCTCACGCATACGCGCGTTTCTAGACCGACTTCCAAAAAAAGGAAAAGTTTCTTAACGCCACATTTTAATTTGTATTTATGATCACGTAATAACTTTTAATTACATTTGGATACTCATATTCTACAGATTGGTTGATTTTATATAACTTACACCGATTGAAAAATTGTTTGCCCATTAATCATATGATTTATTAACAGATGGGTGACCTTGCCGCACCCCGACGAGAGCGTGTGTATCGCGAGTACCCCCCGCTCGCGGCCCGCTTCCTCCCCCTTCCCTTCCCCCTGCCCCCTCACCCCGGCGAGACGCGGGCGGCAGTTAGACGCGCGATGTTCTACCCCCAACCGGGAGTTGAGTATTGGCGAGAGCAAAGCCGTGCCGCTGCAAGTAAGTCATCATACTCAAAGTCAAAATTATTTATTCAATTTAAGCATCAAAGACGCACTTATAAATATCAATTATTCATTATAATGCACTTTAAAGACTACCGCCGCGTACCAAATATACAGGTTAAGTCGACCTAGATACGTTAAGAGGTTGTAGTTTTCATCGTTCCCGACTGATAATACCGTACCCCAAAATTAACCGTTTTTAAGATATTGGACATTGAAGGTTTTTTTCATTAAAATTGCCGATTTTTTGTCTTTGTTTTTGCTCCAATTTATTTGTGTTTATGTTTTTTGTGCAGTAGATAAGTTGTTTTATTATTTTCAACTCTAAAATTGCAGTTAACTGAACCAACTGAGTCGTAATAGACGACTGATAGTTATAAAATGAAATGAATTCGTTTAAAACATTTTTTGTTTCATATAAATTTAAAAAATATCTATGACAATTATGCTACAGATGTGCTCAAAAATATCTACATTTCATTAGCTATCCAACGACGTATAACAAGCTAGGGTATTATCAGAATACCTAGAAAAAACTTTGATGAAAAGCTCCCAGGTAGAAGTAAGCGTAAAACAATCCGAATAGGTTCAAAATGACATTTATTACTAATTTTACAGAAAGTGCTTTTAGTTACAATGCATGTTCCACATGTCCACCTCTGTGGTCGCACACATGTTCTCATTCTGTGTCTTAATCCACTTTTTACTACACCAGTTGTTAAGCCCCTTCTTATTTCATTTGCCGCATCGATTATCTTTGTCTCAAAACATCAATAGATGTGATTGGACGAGGTTCATTGTAGACCAAACTCTTCATGTGCCCCCACACATAAAATCCATGGGGGTCAGCTGCTTTATTGTTTACTGAAATGAGAATGAAATGTCACTTCATTCTCATTCCCATTGATTCCAGCCAATATGCGTGCAGGGTTTCGCCCAGAATGAGATTCAAATGACAAAATAAAGCCCATGCCCATTCTCCGTAAAGATAGACAATAAGGCTGCAGGACTGGACTTCTAGCTGGCCACGGTATGGGTCCACCTCTTCCGATCCACTTATTAGAATAATTATTTTTGGATTTTTGTGTGTGGAAGATGAAGGAAGAGTTTGGTCTCCAATGAACCGAATCCAATCACACCTGCTGATGTTTTGAGCTGGGCATATAAGTAGTGTAATTAATGTTTGCCCACTACTGCTTCACGGTTGAACACCTGACAAAGGTACTTCTCCAGGCGGAACTCTACTCTACATAAGTCCTACCAGTATTATTACTGTAATAGTGAACTGTTTAGTTTCTGATGCGATTATTTGAGGCTTGAGAATATTAATTGGATTGAGAATAGAGAGGACACTTGAGAGCCATTCCGACAAGACTTTTACCATCCAGGTTGATTTGTCGAAATACATCTTAACCCTTTGCGTACCATTGACGTAAATTTACGTGCGTTGCATTTATAAGTATTTTGTTTTAATCATCACGGAAGGGTTCAATAATATACAATTTAAACAATTTGAAATCGACTTCTATTTTATGATTGAAGAATCCTAAACAAAAGACCCAATGTTGACGTATAATTATTATAAAAAAAAAACTATTTAAATTAGACCAAAAAATAGGAGTGAAGTTACGAAAACTCGCACCCAGCTGAAAATTGGTATAATAAGTAATTGGTATGATTGTTCAAAACACCATTATAAATAAAATCTAATAAAGTCCTCATCGATCCGACACCTGGAAAAATGTTTGTTCGGGGTCAAAGGTCACAAAACGGGGTTTTCGCGATTTTCAGCCAAACTGTTTTTATCATAAAATTAGCCCAAGCTAAAATTGTAGATCAGATAATTATCTGTAAAAATGGTTCAAATTTAACAGAATATACTAAAAAGGTTTAAAGACATTTATTCTCAATAAGACACATACAGAGTCACTTACTTGAGAACTTAACTATTTATAAATATACTTCGCCATATCATTTTTAAAAATACATTAAAATAAATTCTATTTTGCAATACATATCCAATTAATATTAACAGCCAACTTCACACATTTGATTTGTTTACTATACTCACTTTACATCACTTGTAACACTATTCTAAAAGCTTGATGTCCGATATCCGATATATATAATACATTTTATACTACATTTTATATTTCATACCAAACGGGCCTCTAAGTGTTGGCTACCCACTTGTTAAGTGTTGGCTACCCACTTGTTAAGTGTTGGCTGTGCAAAGTACCGGATGAAATCAAACGTTGGATGCAGGCCGCTTTCAACCGGTTCTTTTGGAACATTATGGGGGAGGACTATGTTCAACGGTGGGCGTCCTACGGCTGAGATAATGATGATGGATGCAATCAAACGTGAAGTATAGAAAACTAGCCTGTGTTTTTAATCATACATAATTAAGCCTTTCAAAATTCCCTTTTTCCTTACCGTAAAGTAGACGACCGCGACTGCACGGTTGGACTTACTGAAACACTATGATTGTATACAGGGTTATTGGGAAAATGTTACAACTTTTTAAGTTCGACTTGTGTAAATCATAACTAACACCATTAGCTGTACGTTTTTCATGAACAAAATGTTTTATACTCCCGTACGAAAATAAAAACATAAAAATCAATCAATCTAAATAGTCGTAACACTATGAAGCAGACATGCGACCTTTATTTTGCTGGAGTCCATTTATAATATATAATAGGGTTTTTGTAATTATTTGTATTAATAAAGTTACCCGTGTCCATATTGTTTTATATGTTATATTTCCGTTACAGGTTTCGAACTGGCTGCGCGTGACGGGCCCCAACTCCCCGCGGTCCTCGCACGCGTCCAAGAGCATCGACCACAACGTCAGTTTTGGATTCTCATCTCTATATTTATAACTAATCATAAATACTATTTGTTGTGCTGTCCGTACTTTGACAATGTGATAAAAATGACGATTCATAATTATAAGCGTGGTCCACATTTTGGCCATTTATAAAAAAAATGTTTTTTAGGGAAAACCACATAGTATAGTATCGGACTGACTTGTCAAACCTACTCCGTATATTATCTTTTTGGCATTAATAAGGTTGCGTTTTTTTATATTTGATTATCTTTCACCCCAAGGTTCAATTATTGTGCAGAGTGATTGTATAGACATCATTATATTAGTGGTTTTACTAAGGTTTTGTAATGATTAATTATTGAAAGACGTATGGTGCAACTCTTTGCATCAGCAATGACAGACGAGGTTCAAATGGCTCCTGACTGAATTATATTCTGTAAGTAACGTGGTCACGTATGTTTGTACTAGCTGTGAGCCGCGACTCTGCCTTTGCGAGAATTGACTATCCACACATGCGGGATAAAAAATAGCTTCAGTTTTAGTCCAGCAAATTTAAAAATCTGACAAATCGTTAACAGTGTGAGCAACATTACCTACCAGCCCATACATTTGTCAAAACCTACTTTCATATTTTTAATATTACTGTATGTTTTTTTTTCTATTAAATTGCTTGAATAACATTAGATCCAGATACTGTATCTTTGTAGATGCGATAAAAAAGTTTATTTGCTAACCATACATACTTGTTTTCTTCATAAAACATTGTTATAGTTTCGATAATCGGTAGGCTATTATGTATCTCAGTTGCTAACAGATATTGATTGAAATTTAAAAAAATGGCGGCTCTGTCACTTTTGTCAGCTCCAGTCATCAATTTACTAACATTTTTGCTTACTAGAATTGTCAAAACTGACATAGAGCCGCCATTTTTCAAGATTTTAATCAACATTTGTTAGCAACTGAGGTACATAATATCCTTGCGGATAAGAGTTGCATTATACTTGCTGTATAAACTCCCAAAACTCACAGTTTATGAATACTCTAGCTGGATTATACTTTAGACACAGTAATAATTTATTTAATGTTTTACTAGTTGAGTTATTTTGTGTTACATGAAGTGTACGTCCTCTAGGCAGGTTGATAATAATGTAAAAATATAGTTCCCAAATTATTGTTTAATTTATATGTTAAATTTTTTTGCACAATTTGACATGTCATGTTTATGCAGAAAATACTATTTAATAGTTTGAGAGTGTAAATGATATTGTTTAAATATAATACACCATTTTGGTAAGTACCTCCGTGGTGACATATTCTGTCACGATGCAGCTGTGTGTAAGAACTGTGTCGTTCGATTAGCACTGCGGAAAACTAAATTACTGGGTGAATGAGAATCATAACACCCGGGTGTTGACTGCAGTGCCAACAACTTTTCATGTTAAACTGTTGGGTGGTACTGCAATTGTGAAGAGCCTGGCGCTTGCCATCAGGTTCTAGCCTTAACCGTCTCATTATTTCATACTGTAGTATTATCATGGCGTAGTACTTTAGTGGCCAAGTGCACAAATAGCTCCCTAACCGTTGGTTTTTATTGTAATTGGATCAATCGTTTTCACATAAACTTTTTAAAACAAGTAATGTGTTACAGGTCAATGGAAACATAAAGTATGAACTCCATTATTTAAATGCCGGTTCGCACAAAGCAAAAAGAAAATGTCTGCTGAAATACAAACTTATATTTGAGTAAACACTTGCCCAGCCAAGCTATTATTTTAGTATAAAGATTTGTATATCATATTGAACACATTGTTGACGTACGATATGAGATCAAAAATTATCTGTGATTTCCTTTTGCGATATTGTGCGTTGGTCTATATGCGATGTGGGAAACAAAATTAAAACGTGCAAGTATAAAAATGTGATGTCGGCCAGTCATTTGTCTGTATTACTTAATTTTGTATTTTAATATCCGAGTTGATTCAACGATGAAAAATTTAAGAACTTAGATGTTTGATGTCGTTAGCAAAATTTTGCTGAATGCCAAGGAGTAACAAGGTGCGGATTCGGATGTAATCCGAAATTCTATGGTGACTAATATTGTATGACCGCTCTCATCACCTTCTTTACTATGGATTAGCTTAGAAATATTTTCTATTATATAGATATAGAATATTTTACATTTGTACAATTTGTAAAGAGGTCTGCATAATGTATCGATTGTTTCTCAATTTTATAATAATTAATCTCAATATTATGTCCATTCTTACTTAATCCTTTAGATTATTTTTAGTTGAAATGTTAAATAGATGCATTTTGTTTCATATTCCTTATTATAGGTTTATGATTATGACAATAATAGTTTCTGTACTGCGTTATTTAGCATTTATAGTTTACGTTAGAGACCTCGTGATTACATGATTGCCAAAAACGATGGCAGTGTTAACTAAATATTTGTACTTTTATATTTGAGAAGAGAAATTGTTAAAATAAAAGAATGTATGTTTTGTATAAATATGTTTTGATTCACATAGACATTAGATAATATAAATTATGACTGGTTCTGTAAGCCGTTGTTTTATTTGTTTAGATTTAGGAGTCCCAAAAGTTTTCGTCATCGGAAGTTTTTGCCAATGAAATGGGGGAATATTTGTCGTCCTCCATTTCGAAGTTGTCTACATCACCAGAGAAATCATCGGGATATTCAAGGTCTTCGTTCGCATCCAACTGACTAATAGCTTGATCAAGAGCGTCTTTTGATACCTTATTGTTTGGATCATCATCGCTTAAATTTCCAATTGAATGGAGTGCATTTTCGGCGGAATCGTTTATCCTATTCTTTATTGGGGAATAAGCAAGTTCGCTCTTCACATCGTTAGTTCTAGGGTTGACTAAGATCGTCATTTTAGTTGAAAACTTGTCATTCTCAAAATCTAGATGGGATTGAGCGTACTCGTTTTTGTCAGCGTTAAGGGAACTTTCAACCACTAATAAATCTTGGGTTTGTGATTCTGTATATTTTAAGTCATTCACTTTACTCACACTTTGTAATTCAATTCTCAGTACATTTGAATCTTGTATTATATCTTGAGTTTCTGAAGGAGCATAGATTTCACTTCTCGATATTTGAGCTGGCGTTTCGTCATTGTTTTTTATCTCAATGTCTTTCAATTTTACATTTAAAGTTTCGCTTAAAGTCGGGTCATTGTTTATAGATTCGTTAGATAAATTGTGATCTTTATTGATGTTTTGATCCAGTGTATCTAATACTTTGATGCGTTGCGTTTGTCTATGGATTTCTTTTCTCGTTTCTTCGTCGTTATCATTCGAATTTTCTAAATGTTTAGTTGTTTGAGATTTAGAGCAATTTTCAACATTGACCGTAACAGAATCTGGAAGCTTTGCAGTCTTTGTACTAATACTGGCATCAGAATTGTCTTCATTTTTATGCAGTGGTGATCTAGGACGGTCCTTACTTTTGGCACTTTCAGAATTAATAAATGTTTGAAGATCAGGATCACAGTTTTCCTTTTTTGTAATTTCCGATTGTTTTCTATCATCAATCTTTTCTGCGTGTAAAATAGGAACGTTAGAGTTGTTGTTTCTTTCGAAATGATCACTATTTTTAGCTGTTGCATTTAGAGTTTCAGTTGGTCGAATTCTGCCATGGATAGTGCTGGAATCATCTGGCATTCGCGAGTTGGTAATGACACTTCCTTCAGAAGCATCCAGATTTTCCGTTACTGCAGTGGTAGGTCTACCATCGAATGATCCAGAATTGTGTGCGGTAGGAAAATAGGTGCTTCTGGAATAGTCCTGTTTTTTATTTATTGGTGTTTTCAGACTGGTATTAATGTCTTTCAATCTTTCTTCGTTATCAATTCGCTTTTCAGATTGATAATATTTCCTAAATTCTGCCATCGGAGTCTCTAGGTAATTTTGGATCTTTTGAGCCGTTTCGTACGATGAAAACGCGGTGGCATTTTTGCTCGTGAAGGGAGTTTTGCTGGCGTTATATTCGGGACGATATTCGTCCATAAATTTCTCTAAATAGGTCTTCGGGGAAGTATGTGGTTTGTTACACAGAAAAGTTAATTCTATTGTGCTAGTTTTGTTTATTTTCGAAATTGGCGTGTCCTGTTTCATACCTGAAATAAGTTATTTTGAACTAAAATATTCTATAAAATATTTTAGACATTTCAACTTATCAAGTAAATGGGAACAGATTACAAGATTACCGGCAAATCAAATTTGCATATAAATATTCAAATCACCGTATATGCTAATTTTGCCTTCATTTTACAAACTTAGTTCATATAAGGTCAGTGCATATAGGGGTTATTATGCTCTGTTAATTTAAAATTAAGTAATTTTACCATAAGGTAAAAGATCGGATCTTCTAATTACTTGATATCATACAATCTCATTCCTTACATTTGTCATCAGTCGCAGTAGTTCTGGTCTCGTCTCTCAACGCCTCCCGTTTTCTCCTGAAGTCCATATACGACTGCTCCACGGCTTCCGCCTCTATTTCCAACTTCCTAAGGCGCAGTTTGGCGTCCCGGATAACGGAGCTAGGACTCTTTGTGCGCTCTCGGGAGGGATACCTTGTACTGTTGTCTTTGCTGGAAGAAGAACGTGTTTATTGCTTGTGTATCAAAATACAAAGTAGGATAAGAAAAGTACACGTTTCAATAATAATTTGATCCCCGTTTCTTATTTACTTGTACTTTGAATGCCGATGTTGGTACTACCCGCAGTGTCAGATATTCTGCCGCGAAGCAGTAGTGCGCAAGCATTACTGTGTTAGGGTGTGAAGGGCGCTGTAGCAAGTGAAATTACTAGACGAAAGAGACTCAAAATTAATGACTCGGGAGTGGCGAGCGCAGTGCAGTGTTACGCAAAAGTTCCGTTATAAGCTCTGGATGGTACTGTAACTGCCATGGGCTGGAGTGGCGCTTACTGGCCCGTCTCTTATGTTTCTTAAAGTTAACGGTATCAAAGTTATTTCATTATAAAAATCG
Organism: Selenia dentaria; assembly: GCA_917880725.1. Taxonomy (NCBI): domain Eukaryota; kingdom Metazoa; phylum Arthropoda; class Insecta; order Lepidoptera; family Geometridae; genus Selenia; species Selenia dentaria. Next base: position 9,435,023 of record OU862885.1, read on the forward strand.
TGTTCTATACATTCGACAAATATTTATATTTCATTGCATCATAATATGTAGGTAATAAAGATCTTACAAATAAACTGTGTTTCACCCTGCGTGTGTTGTGGCGATAACAATATAGGAGCGTACCGATATATGATATTCGCATGGGTGCCTCGGTGGCCTAGTGGTCATGGCGTCTGACATGGATTTTCAGAAGAGGCGGGTTCGAATCCCGTCCGGTAGGATGTATATGGGAGAACATCTACACACGCGGTGTTCGGGTCCCAAACTAAGCAGAGTCTGTACCTACTATGGTAACCTGATGACTGATATACTCGTACATACTTATATGCATATGCACCAGACACAGGTCAAACAGGCATGTTCATGCATGTTTGATCTGTCCGGGGATCGAACCTGGGACCAGCGGCTCAGAAGACAGGTGTGACAGTTGGTAAACTGCGCCAAACGGCCAGTCAATGTGTAATGTTTCTCTTGAAAATCACAAAGACAATAATTATTTTGTTATTGACATATCCAATTCGAGATTATCATCAGCCGTGCGATTCACAAAGAACAAACATCGTTGCATCTTTGACAACAAACGTGAAACAAATGACGTGATGTCAAGAAACGTTGGAAAAGCAACCTTGTGTACAAGGTTGCTTTTCCAACGTACAACTTTTCAAACGTCCAATAAAGTATTTGACATCGGTGAGCTCGTCGACGAATCATTTGAGAATCGCACGGCAGATTACCTGTTCAATGTGACAGACGACAGTTAAGAGTTGCATCCTAACTAATATTATAAATGCGGAAATGAGTTAGTTTGTTTGTTACGCTTTCACGACTAAACAGCTGAACGGATCTCGATGAAATTAGGCAAGGAGACAGATTATATCCCTAATGATGGAAGGAATGGCATAGGACACTTTCATCATCATCATCCATCACCACGCGGGCGAAACTGTGGGACGGAGTTAGTCTGATTAAAAAGAGGGTAGATTTGTATTTTTGTAACGAAAAAATTCAATAGCTTCTGGGACTGATTTTCAAAATTATTTCACCATTAGAATGCTACATTATCCCAGAGTAACTTAAGCTATATATTATGATTCATCAACACGCGGGTGAAACCGCGGAGCTCAGCTAGTATCTTCTGTTTATCTACTAGACGCATAAAACTGTCTACTAGACAAATATACGATAATGGTACTTACGTTCCCAAATGTTCCTTGTGTTGTTTCAAGACCGACTTAGGACTTTTCTCTCGGGTTTTCACATTCGGTGCTGCCATGTCCGGGCGTAGCTCATATTGTTTACTGCAAATGGAACAATTGATGTAAGTTAACTTTTCAACTGATAAACAAGTATCAAAAACAAAATGAACAATTCAGGATGGCGGGAGGAATGCTCTAGAATGGGTTGTTTGTAAGTATAGTGTTTGTTTTCATTTTCCTAGATTTGAAATTCTTCTAGTTTTGACGTGTGATAGTCGTGCATTATTAACCGTTTTGTTTAGTTGTTTTCGATTAAAGTGTTTGTAATGTTGCATGAAAGTAGGCAAAGTGAACTAATCATGAAACGTTTGGTGCGCACAAACATGTTTTCCTTAGGAAGATTTAGTAATGCTGGATGAACGCGAACTTACGAGTAATAGCGATTCATTTGTTCTAAATACTAAACTAAACTAGCGCACTAATATTATTATGTTATTGTGGTAGTCCTTATTCTGTTAAAAGTAAAATCAAAATTCATGTAACACATTGAATACAAGTACAATTTGAAAAGTTTAATACCGACTTCCATTATATTCAGCTATTGGAGTGTAACTCATAAACTACTGGACCGAATTTGACGAAATTTAAATGGGAAGTACCAGCTTCCAAACAAAAAAAGAACTTTGAGAATCGGTTCGCCCAGTCAAAAGTAATGACGTAACAAACATAAATAAAAATACAGTCGAATTGAGTACCTCCTCCTTTTTGGAAGTCGGTAGAAAAATGATATTATTCTATTATTCAATTTTGGTATTTTTTTTAGTTTAGCGAGCATCAAGTTACGTGACGACTAATCAGTCTAAAATATACCTACCGACAATTTAAGATAAATGTCCAATTTTCGAAAATGACTAATTAGGATTTTAGCCTGAGCTGGCATTATTTAGAGATTTTTATTTCAGAGAATGTTTACATGCAGAATGGACACCAATGACTTATTTATGTGATATGACTTATCTAATTAAATAAAAACTCACTTGAAGCAGCTACGACCGCAATAACTTGAGAAATGGCAAATATAGAGCCATACGAGTAAATTAATAAATGATTTTGACTTTGACTTTGATAGTAGGTTAAATATCTAGTTAATGGTATGGGTGTTGTTATACATACCGTGCAAGCTGGTGTGAGTTATCTACAGGTTGCAGATTGACGTCGTTGTTATTGTGTTCAGTAGGTATGGGTGCGCTGGGGCCGGCGGTCACTGAAACCAGTTCTTTACTTTATCTATACTTCTATATATTATAACGAGGAAACATTTGTATGTATGTATGTTTGTAACGAATTGGATCAAAAAGTACTGGACCGATTTCAAAAATTCTTTCACTATTTGAAAGCTACATTCACCCTGAGTAACATAGGTTATATAAGATTCATCACCATCATCATCATCCATCACCGCGCGGGTGAAACCGCGGAGAGCAGCTAGTTAGCTATATACAATAACGTATAGGGACGGCTTAGGAAAGACGGCCATAATTGTGTATTTTTTTAAACTATTGACTTTTGAAAGGTGCAGTGCAAAAATGCAGTGCAGAATCGCACTGGACTGTTATGGGCAAGCGTAACGCTTAACAGGCGAACGTCTTAATACTATATATCCATTCTGAGAGGGTTTATACTCCGACTCACACTTGGCTGATTTTCGGGTGGCTGTGACCACAACCTTTTTTGTGGCCTGGATTCGCGCCTGTCAAGACTGACATGGAAATGTTATATTGATCAATGAATTGTCTATTCGTAGTGTTCTAATCGTCAACTATCCAACATTACAGTTATAATAAAACATACTACGATTCCAAGAAATGCAACGCAGTAGGCTTAGTTGATTGGAGTACATAATAATTATTATTTGCAACGTAATTAGTAATTAGTGAATTAAGTAAGTCCATACAGAAGCTGACTTTGTAATTTAACCACACACGTCGCTTTTCCTAGAATCGTGTTATGTTTTCTGAGACAACTGGCTCAACTCTGAGACAACAAGTCTCCGGGTCAACCAGTATAGTCAACCTTTCGGGGTTGTTACGTGGGCAGAGCGGCCCGCGGAACTATCAATTTCCAGAAATAGTGACCAAATAATTCATAAAGACATATGTTAACTTACTGGGTGTTACTGTACTGGTGTCCGCTTTAGGCGAGAGTGGACGAGTTTGGGCGAGTTTGACCGGAGACGCGCGACGCCGCAACGACCGCCACTGATTTATCAAATACCTGACATCAAATGTAACAACATAATCAATTATAATACCGTAAATACCATTTTATACGTATTAAAATCCTTGAAGGAGTCAGCAGAGGTGTATAAACAACAACATTACACCTGTTCTGGTCATGGTCTCACAACCGAATAACCATCTCTAGGAAAAAAGGGATCCATTACCATTTTATCTCGTAGTTGGCTTCTACGATAGACATTAGTATCTAATAGATGTAATAGTTAGACAGATGGATAGAACAAGTACAATTTGAAAAATTCAATACCGACTTCCATTCTATTCAGTTTTTTGAGTGTAACTCAAAATTGGTCCAGTATTGGTCCAAATTAGATGAAATTTAAATGGGACCACACGGGAAGCACCAGCTTTCAAACAAAGAATAATTTTAAGAATCGGTTCATCCAGTCGAAAGTTATGAGGTAACAAATATAAAAAAACGTACTGTCGAATTGAGTACCTCCTCCTTTTTTTGGAAGTTGGTAGAAAATAGAACATTCTTCATTTCCACAGAACAGTAAAGCACAAAAAATCATACAAGATATTTACTTCCAGACAACCTTTGGAGATGTCTTTTGGGTTTTTCTGAAATCTCACCATATAACACAAAGGGGGGGAGGGAGTCCACGTAGTTAGTTGTGATAGTGTTGCTGTTACCTTCGGCTGTCAGCACGCCGCTCCCTCACGACCCCCACAAAGGGCAGAGTGTCCCCCGGTACCACTACCCGAGTTTGGGGGCTCGCGAACAAACTTAACTCTTCGCCCGCACCCTTCCGCCATCCCCAACTCAAGTTGTGGCCGCTTGCACTACCATTCAATCTGCACACATTTGTTAATGTTATTAGGTAAACATCAACCTAAACAAACAAACATATTGATATCATTTTTTTTGGTATATTTTTTCCATTAACTAAACAATTGTATCAAACAATGTTTGTGTAAAACAAATATAGTAGGTACCTATTATAGTACCTATTTATCTTTAAAATTTAAAAACCATCCATTAGGCTTTCATGTAATTTAATTAGGTATTTAATAAGATTAACAAAGTTTTTAAATGGACTTGGTCACTAATGCAAGAATTAACGTTAGAAACGGGATATTTACCATGTATTGTATTTATTGTGAGCTCTCGATATTTCAGCACAGTTGCATGCGCCATGTTCACTACCCGCAGATACTTCAGTTTACTAAAGTACTAGTTTATATACATGTAATGTCTTGAGTCAATAAAATTTATTATTATTATTATCTTATTCGATTTATTTCACGGATTACGTCCGGTCCTTTGCAAAGGCATAAGTGGGGCTGTGGCCATCACTTAGAGGCCTGTTTGGTATAAAATATACAATGTAGTATAAAAAACAGACATTTTGGATGAAGGGTAACATGGTACTTATATCTATTACAAAAATGTGTAAAATGGTAAGGCTAATTATATGAACTTATTAGTGATTATATAGTAAGTTATGCACGAGACTAAGGCACCTGCCAATTTCAGTCTCATTTTAAAATATTTAGGCAGGTGGTGACTTGCCACCCACTAAACGGGCCCCCCATAAAGGCCACCATGAGTGGTGACAAAAGGGGCAACGTTGGTGTGGATGGCTAAAGGGTTTTGAGAGGTGTGCTGCGGTTTCACTAGAGCGCTACTACCGGCGTTATGCCCTTTAACACTTCCACCCTTGGAGCTTTTTGTTACTTGCTTTTGCGTCTCCACCCCCATTACTATTACTTCAGTTTACTCGTGAACATGGCGCATGTAACTGTGCCGAAATATCGAGAGCTCACAATAAATACAATACATGGTAAATATCCCGTTTCTAACGTTAATTCTTAAGATTAACAAAGAATAAGAACATAGTATATTTTCTCAAACTCATAACAATTGGACCCCTTACTTTTCCCTTGACCCATTTCAAAACGTAAAATCCGCTCAGGCTATAAATTTATCTCATTTTAACGTCAGTATAACAAACAGCATTACCTGAGGCCAGGGATGACAACAGAACAAAATTTAACTTTTACGAGAGCCAACGAGCACCGCGAGTTTACGTTAACTGCTAATAAAACAATACTAAGTATTAATTATTATTAGCATTAAGAAATAGCTTTCAATTGAGCCGAGATGTCATGAAACCATAGTAGCATAGCCGCTTGTCAAGTCATTATAATGGGGGACGGCGCGAACGCAGTCCCCACTACCAAAAATAACGCGTCCGAGTTATCCACATTAGGGATAATCGCAGAGGTCAACCCGTCCGCAGTGCAATGGACAGGCCTCGCTCTGGGGGAACCGCCTTCTTGATCACGGTGTCCCCTACGCCAGGTAAGTATGATTTCAAATCCGCGCGCTTAACGGCTCATGTTTCGTCGGAGAATCTTGTCACCGCGATTCAGAAAACGAGCTCCGAAGAGGTGCGCCATCTTGTAACGAATGTTGGCATCGTGCACACAACGAACGTGAAGTAGCGCGACCACACGTGGAGATGATACGACAGTTACTCGGCAGATGGCGTAGTTTTACACAATACTTGTAGTATACTATTAGTTATTCTGCGGTATATGCTTATCGTGTCTTGCCAATATTAGATTAACTACATTACATTAGTAAATATTGCTGTAAGGAATCCTTAAAATATAATATAATTTCAACAGTTAGACACATAAAAAGACAGAATAAAATATCAGAAATGGAAGACATGAATGCATGTTATAAACAGCTATGAATTGAGGCGTTTTTTTCCGCCCGTATACATTATAGGAGTTATGGAGGTATACATACGAATTTCAGATCAGATCAGATATTATATTAGTTATACATTAATCGACATAATGGACATTGATATACAGATATACCTATAGACTATAAGGCCTTTATTAATAAACGTTTGACCTTTATTAATAAACGTTACGTAAACCTTTATTAGGCGTAACATGCTTTGTCTTGCTTTCACGCGTGACATTTACTGCAAGCGAAAAATTGACAGATAGATGTTGTAACTACTCCGGGTCTAAGCCAAGTTTATTAATAAGGCCGTAAATGTTTTGTGCAAGGTCTCGATGGAATTACAATAAATGTACAATCGTAATTAATATTGTTAATGTCGTTTGGTTCTTTGGTCTCTGTCTCTATGTTACTTTATCAGGCCTGATGGCTGCTTCATCACCACGCGGGTGACGTGGTGTGTAATAAAACAAATAGAAAATGATTTTGCTATTTGTTTTATTTCATTTTTTGTTATGCTGTAATTTTTTTTAAACCGTGGGGCGCAGCTAGTGTCAACATATATTTATAATTACCTCTGCATATAAACATTAAAGTCCGGCGCAGTAGCGGGTGCGGTCCGGGGCCGCTGCGACAGCGGTGCGGCCGCCAACTCTGCCTGCAGGCGCGCTTGTTGGCTGGACAACTCGTCTATGTGATCGCGTTGCTGTAGGAAATAACAATTATAGTTTAAATAATAAACTTTTGAAGAGATTCACACCTACAACTCTTACTTGGTTTGAAGGGCAAAACTCGGTAAAAACGAACAAATGTTAGTGCATTCCAATAGACCCAAGTTGGAGAAAATAACGCTAAAACGCTCACAAGGGCGTTCGAATTGGGAGTCTGTGGGTGAAAATGTTGTTTTGGACTCTTTTCGTTCACCGTTCGCAAAGCTTTGACCCACTTTTGGAGCATGGTTGTTTGTGATCGTTGTTTGACAATTATTATTTTGTTACTATGTATTTGACAGCATAATCATGCGATTTTATTTCTTATGCTCGGTTGAGCTTTCGGTAGGGTGAGGGCGATAATAACGTTTTTGCGTTATACGAACGCTTTAAACACAAGTACAATTTGAAAAATTTTATACCAACTTCCATTCTATTCAGTTATTGAAGTGTAAGTTAAAAATTCTGGACAGAATTTGATAAAATTTAAATGGGACCACACAGGAAGCACCAGCTTTCAAACAAAAAAATAATTTTGAGAATCGGTTCACCCTATCAAAAAAGTTAAAGTTAGTATTAGGTAACAAACATTAAAAAAATACAGTCGAATTGAGTACCTTCTCCTTTTTTTGGAAGTCGGTAGAAAAGCGCCAACAATGGCTACGCCACCAAAACCAATATATTATATATAGTTAATCTCATTTACCAATGTCCTCATTGCTAATGGAACGCTTTATGTACCCCATAGAAACAGAATAACCACCGTGACTGCGACGATACTAACCATAATAAGTACTTATACTCGTACTAAATTATGCATTGCAATCATATTATTATGTACATTAACCCTATTTGCGTGTAACGATATTAAGAAATGTTATTGTTAATACTCTAAATTAATTATAAAAATGTAGACAAATGCATAAATCGTTCATGAATTAATCCAAGTTAAAGCCACTTTTTTTAAAGTCCTTACCTACAGTTGCGTGCGTATGTACCTACTTGAGTGCTACGTTTACTCAAATTCTTTATTAGGCCCGGAAGGCAGGTCCTGCCTTCCGGGCCTAAGACGTGTTAGAGAGAGGTGTGGGCGGCGTAAATAGTGCAGCGACATTAACGACCTTGCATGCGTATTGCGTACTAGTACTGCAAACGTTAAGAGGATAGCATAGCTATACTTTCCATACTAAAAGAAAAAACTCTTTTCTACCTCTTAACATTGTCCGATTTCAGTGATATTTTTTTTCATGGAAGCATGACATTTTTTACTATGCCCGTACGTTTTGATTTTTTCAGTAATTCAAAGTACAATGAATTTCCTTTTTTAGAACTTAAAAAAACTGAAAAAATCAAAACGTCCCGTACGTTATATGCACAGCACAGAATGTGAGGATTCCATGAAAAAAATTTTCTAAAATCGGACAACGTTAAGAGGTAGAAGAGAGTTTTTTCTTTAAGTATGGAAAGTACTAGCTATGCAATCCTGTTAACGATACGATAGGCATATTTCGTCCCTGCAGCACTATTACCTGTGTCGCGAATGTCCGCAACCGTTCGTTGTCCTCCCTCAGCCGTCGCAAGGAGCTGCGTGCTGCGAGCTGCGCGTCTCCGTCGCTGGAGGCGGGGGAGCGACTGCGCGACACATACACGTGGTCTCGCTCCCGCTGTACCTACACACAGCCAGTACGAGTGGGTAATACTAAACGTCAAGGCGTTTGTTAATAAGTGCACAATATTGAACGGGATGTTTTGGAGTTTTGGAGCCGATAACCAGCCTGATAGTCTGGTATTTTTTTTCCTTCATTTTCATGACTAGTTATCGATTTCAAACCACCCGTTCATTATAGTGCATTAATTAACAATTGCATTATATAGCTAGATATTGAATCTGTATATTGTTGCAAATGTTGCAATATCCTAAATCATATATCGAGAGAATCATATATAGAGTCCTGCTCTGGAACTATGTATCGGTGAAATAAACAACTTATTTACTTAGTAGTTAAATACCTACTTAAATAAGTAGTTTATTTATTTCATACTGAGTTAAGATTCGGCTGGTATTTTAGGGTGAACCGATTACCAAAATTCTTTTTTGTTTGAGAGCTGGTACTTCCAGTGTGGTCCCATTTAAATTTCATCAGATTCGGTCCAGAAGTTTTTGAGCTACACTCCAATAACTGAACAGAATGGAAGTCGGTATTACATTTTTCAAATTGTACTTGTAGCATAACAGGTGAACGGACATTTTTAAATTTGAATCCAAACAAAAAATGATTCGTCTAATCTTGAATCTTATGAACTTTAAATAACAAAAAGCTAAATCGCATATGAATAAATTGCTCGTGATATGCGTACGATATGTAAGTAAGATAATATAACATTATGCGGATGTATTACGCGTATGCATCAGTAGATAGTTTAGAAATACATATATAGTTTCGAAATCGAATATCTAATACTAACATACAGAAGAATTATGTAGAAATGTTAGTTGCTGACTGGAGTTGACGAATGTGACTTATAACGAGCATTTTTTATCTGATAGCAACCGATATACGTCGATCAATGCTGAGACGATGGCAGCGAATAAACTCTACCTTAGAATGTATAGAATATCTTGATTCCATTGTGTTTCAAAGATTTAAAATAGGGGTAATTGTGCCGATATAGGGGATGCTCTTAAAGCACTAAAGAAGTGTATAAAAGTGTATAAAGAGCAATATGCGGACTGCAAAGAACAGATACATGTAAATCAAATCTCAGAATTCTAACTCTTCCTTCGCTATACATCTAGGAAGCATCATTGTTTAGTCAGGTCAAATTTAGAACACTATGACACTTTATCGAGCAGAAGACATATAACCACACTCCGTAACGTAAAGTGTAATACCACCCTTTACAAAAAGAGTGTATTTGCCTTAGGCATAAAAATTTATAACCATTTGCCACCATCGCTGAAGGATGCCAACTCAGTTTCTATCTTTAAAATACAACTAAAAGATTTACATATTAATAAAGCTTATTATAGAATCAATGATTTTTTATCTGACTAAACATTAAAATATTGAATTTACTGTTATATTATGTGTTTTTTTTGGACGTTGTCTTATGATTGTTCTTAATGATAAATAATAATAATAATTCTTAATCATTTAATTTTTTTTAATACTATATTGAATTTTGACATTGAATTTTGTAATTAATAATATTATGTAAATTGAATAATGCTAATGATAATAATATGTAACGATATTTTTTTTCACCACCCTTGTATTTAGTTCTAAGAATAATTATTATTAATGTAAAGTACCTAATTTATTCACTGACATGATAATATTAATTTTTGCACACCCAATGAGGTAGAATATAGTAGACTGTATAATAATAAGGTCTCTGTTTGTGAACCTATATTCATGCAAATAAATGAATTTGAAAAATCATGTCACGAGATTTAAAGTTATCTATAAAATACAACGTACAATGTATAGAGAGAAAAAAGTTAAGTAATAAATTAAATTTCCAGGGTCCATCGACCCAAGAGCTCCTGTCGTGGGTGACACGTACCTGACTAAAGTTAACATTCTTCTGTTTCTTCAAGTCATTGAGCACCTGGTTCGGCTTCAATCGGTCTTCACTTCTAGCCCTTTCGACGTCTTGTCCATTATTCAACACCACGTCGATTTTGATCGTCACGTCCGCCAACTCCGTTATAGTACTCCTCTCAACGACACATTTCGGCTCCAGTTTTGATGTTTCAAGATATGTTTTGAGGATTGTAAACTCATTTTTTAGTAGGTCGTAATGCGTAAGCAGATCTTCACTATTTGATGCAGTATTGGTCGTTTTTGGAGGGCTATCGCACAGCTGTTTGATGTTCTCTGGAATTAGAATGATTGTTTTTAATTACTGTGTTATGTTATGACACATAATAGTGGATGGTGTTTTAAAATTTACCTATTTCTACCGCAAGCAGTAATGTTCTGTGTTCAGGTTTGAAGAGTATGGGTTTCAAAGTACGAGTATATATTTTAGTCTATGTAAGGGTGCCGCATTTTTTTTCGAAAACGTCATAATATTTTTGTTCAGTAGCTTGTAGGTAATTTTACGTATTCTGACCCACATTTTTTTTATTTCTCTCCAAAGTACATACTTTTTGGCCTGTACTCCTCTATTTATAATTATAGATTATTTACGTTGTCAAAACTAGCTTACTAGATTTGCTGCACACTAGAGATATCACTATGTACTTGTTCTAATCGTATGCATCACCATCCAAAAAAAATAAGTTTTACGTGATTAATGTTTATCTTATAATGAAAATGAGATTTCTCTATGAGCACTGAATTTATAATTACCATGAATGCTCCTCTCTGAATTAGTATAGATACGTATTTGATTGAGTATTATGTGTGGGCCGATCCCGGCGGCACTGCAATGCCGGGCCGACCCGTGACGGGAGTGGAGCGAGCCCCGAACATCCCGTCGAGTTAAAAAAATCAGTTTAATATACTGGTCCCTCAATGAGGGAACTTTCAGATATTAAGCTGAAAAGAACAGATACTACACTTTGATCTTAGCCAAAAGGCCGAGAAGCGATACCAGTTCTAAGTTACGCGGGAAGGGTCATGTGTTCGCGGAGAATCTTGTCACCGCGATTCAGAAATGTGTCCGCTCGCTCGACGCACCATCTAGTGACACAGATCGGAGATATTTAGAGTACACTCTTGTTGCATTACAATACTCAAAAACACTATCGAATCGCACTCCTGGCTTCACTCTCTTCTTTTGCTCTATTAGAACATCACAGAATAGGGGCCATTCCTTCTTTACCTCTTTGCTTCAATAATGTGTCATCTTGCAAAAAGCAAGTTTACACGAGACTGTTTTTCAGTTTTAAAAAATAATTGCGTCTAAACGAATATTGTCATAATGTTTTACCGTATTTCTAAAACATATTATATTATCAACAAATAAACTATCTCAAAATATACAGCTTGGCAAGAAAGTTTTAAACAGGAACTAATTTTTATTCTTCTGGCAACAGTATAAAATTCTACATCGCCTGTGGCAGAAATAGTAAAATCGTAGAAGTCTATGTATCGTTGTGTGGTAAACAAAGCTTATTTACAGTGAAAAGACACAGCTGTGAGTAACTAAGCACGTTAATTTGGTGTATAAAATCTAATACATAATTATGATCTCCACAACAAAAGTGATTATGACATATTAAGCGGAATCTGAAGCGCAAACTATTTTGGCAGGTCTTGACAATGTTTACAATAGAACCGTCTATATTTCAGGTATATAGTTTTATAATGATTCGTTTTCATGAAATAATTGTCTGTTGACTATCATTAAGTGGAAAAAAGCTTATGATTTTGAGTAATTTAATCATAGAATACGTTCACAAATTGCGAATAGCGTACCTAAACCAATTTGATACTCGCGCTTGCTATGTTTGACATAGACATATATTATAGGCTGCATGACTCGGACGGATAACTAGAGCTAATTTGGGAAATTGCCGCGTCTCAAAATGTTGGAACGATTGACATAAAAGTAAATAAACTAAATAAGTAAGTAGACTAGGTATATTCAAGTCTCGAGTAAATAGGTATTTTCTAGGCACAGTAGGCTCCATTGTAAACTGCATCGTTGTTTTACATTTCATTTCAGTCACAGTACTTGCAACATATAAATAATTATGTTTATATATTTTACTTGGATTCTTATAATGTTTAATGAATGTAATAATAGTTTTGTTCTATTGGTCTGTTTTAGGAAGCCGCTGAACGGGTATTGCAAGACGTATCAGTAAGTGACTGGAAAATTAATGTTGTCATGTGGCGAAAATCGAAAGGGAGTACCTCGATAGAAGTAAAACCCTGTATGAAGACATTGATAAACTCGTCATAAATCTTCAAATGATAGCAACAGTGATGACGTTACGGCAGGTTCAATTCCGAACTTGAAAAAACAACTTTTGGGAGTTGAATACCTAAGAGATGATCTTGCATTTGAATAGTTTTGAAACCAAACTGCTTTTTATTTCGCAACCACATCCTATACATTTTAAATACTATGTTATTATCGTTCCAAAATATCTCCATTCATATGCCTATTTATTATCTTAAACTATTATTTTCACTGGCACAGTAAAGCCAATCATAGGTTTTAAGCTCTAAAAACGAGCAAGTATACGAGCTTTTATGAAATAAATGTACAACACAATATCAGATGCATACAGATCCATAGCGCAAACATGCTAAAACTGTTATGTAATAAGGTACATATCAAGTATCGAGTTTCTGGGTATATTTTTGAAAAGGGGCATCGTATGTCACATTATATATCTACAAATATTTATTAAGATAAGTGTTATAAACTAATTCAATGACATCTCTGAATAAGCATTGAAAATTTAAACTAAATTAGGATCATTACCTTGGCATGCTTTTTGCATTGAATTAAATTAGTTATTTATTTGTGTGGGCCGATCCCGGCGGCACTGCAATGCCGGGCCGACCCGTGACGGGAGTGGAGCGAGCCCCGAACATCCCGTCGAGTTAAAAAAATCAGTTTAATATACTGGTCCCTCAATGAGGGAACTTTCAGATATTAAGCTGAAAAGAACAGATACTACACTTTGATCTTAGCCAAAAGGCCGAGAAGCGATACCAGTTCGAAGTTACGCGGGAAGGGTGATGTGTTCGCGGAGAATCTTGTCACCGCGATTCAGAAATGTGTCCGCTCGCTCGACGCACCATCTAGTGACACAGATCGGAGATATTTAGAGTACACTCTTGTTGTATTACAATACTCAAAAACACTATCGAATCGCACTCCTGGCTTCACTCTCTTCTTTTGCTCTATTAGAACATCACAGAATAGGGGCCATTCCTTCTTTACCTCTTTGCTTCAATAATGTGTCATCTTGCAAAAAGCAAGTTTACACGAGACTGTTTTTCAGTTTTAAAAAATAATTGCGTCTAAACGAATATTGTCATAATGTTTTACCGTATTTCTAAAACATATTATATTATCAACAAATAAACTATCTCAAAATATACAGCTTGGCAAGAAAGTTTTAAACAGGAACTAATTTTTATTCTTCTGGCAACAGTATAAAATTCTACATCGCCTGTGGCAGAAATAGTAAAATCGTAGAAGTCTATGTATCGTTGTGTGGTAAACAAAGCTTATTTACAGTGAAAAGACACAGCTGTGAGTAACTAAGCACGTTAATTTGGTGTATAAAATCTAATACATAATTATGATCTCCACAACAAAAGTGATTATGACATATTAAGCGGAATCTGAAGCGCAAACTATTTTGGCAGATCTTGACAATGTTTACAATAGTACCGCCTATATTTCAGGTATATAGTTTTATAATGATTCGTTTTCATGAAATAATTGTCTGTTGACAATCATTAAGTGGAAAAAAGCTTATGATTTTGAATAATTTAATCATAGAATACGTTCACAAATTGCGAATAGCGTACCTAATCCAATTTGATACTCGCGCTTGCTATGTTTGACATAGACATATATTATAGGCTGCATGACTCGGACGGATAACTAGAGCTAATTTGGAGAATTGCTGCGTCACAAAATGTTGGAACGATTGACATAAAAGTAAATAAACTAAATAAGTAAGTAGACTAGGTATATTCAAGTCTCGAGTAAATAGGTATTTTCTAGGCACAATAGGCTCCATTGTAAACTGCATCGTTGTTTTACATTTCATTTCAGTCACAGTACTTGCAACATATAAATAATTATGTTTATATATTTTACTTGGATTCTTATAATGTTTAATGAATGTAATAATAGTTTTGTTCTATTGGTCTGTTTTAGGAAGCCGCTGAACGGGTATTGCAAGACGTATCAGTAAGTGACTGGAAAATTAATGTTGTCATGTGGCGAAAATCGAAAGGGAGTACCTCGATTGAAGTAAAACCCTGTATGAAGACATTGATAAACTCGTCATAAATCTTCAAATGATAGCAGCAGTGATGACGTTACGGCAGGTTCAATTCCGAACTTGAAAAAACAACTTTTGGGAGTTGAATACCTAAGAGATGATCTGGCATTTGAATAGTTTTGAAACCAAACTGCTTTTTATTTCGCAACCACATCCTATACATTTTAAATACTATGTTATTACCGTTCCAAAATATCTCCATTCATATGCCTTATTTATTATCTTAAACTATTATTTTCACTGGCACAGTAAAGCCAATCATAGGTTTTAGCTCTAAAAACGAGCAAGTAGGGTATTTTATGAAATAAATGTACAACATAATATTAGATGCATACAGATCCATAGCGCAAAAATGCTAAAACTGTTATGTAATAAGGTACATATCAAGTATCAAGTTTCTGGGTATATTTTTGAAAAGGGGAATCGTATGTCACATTATATATCTGCAAATATTTATTAAGATAAGTGTTATAAACTAATTCAATGACATCTCTGAATAAGCATTGAAAATTGAAACTAAATTAGGATCATTATCTTGGCATGCTTTTTGCATTGAATTAAATTAGTTATCTATTTGTGTGGGCCGATCCCGGCGGCACTGCAATGCCGGGCCGACCCGTGACGGGAGTGGAGCGAGCCCCGAACATCCCGTCGAGTTAAAAAAATCAGTTTAATATACTGGTCCCTCAATGAGGGAACTTTCAGATATTAAGCTGAAAAGAACAGATACTACACTTTGATCTTAGCCAAAAGGCCGAGAAGCGATACCAGTTCGAAGTTACGCGGGAAGGGTCATGTGTTCGCGGAGAATCTTGTCACCGCGATTCAGAAATGTGTCCGCTCGCTAGACGCACCATCTAGTGATACAGATCGGAGATATTTAGAGTACACTCTTGTTGCGTTACAATACTCAAAAACACTATCGAATCGCGCTCCTGGCTTCACTCTCTTCTCTTGCTCTTTTAGAATATCACAGGGTTTAATAACAGGGCCTTTCATGTATTACTTAAACATCAAAGAGGGGCGTGGGGTATTGCTTTGCTTATTTTTTATTACACGAAGGATCGGGGTACTGAATGGTGATAACGCCAGCCATAAC
Source organism: Selenia dentaria (assembly GCA_917880725.1). Lineage (NCBI taxonomy): Eukaryota > Metazoa > Arthropoda > Insecta > Lepidoptera > Geometridae > Selenia > Selenia dentaria. The sequence continues at coordinate 9,451,022 of OU862885.1, forward strand.
TATCGATTTATTTATATTTGCCAAGATACGATTTGGTGTTCAGATGTTAATAATTAGTACACTTCTGCGTAAGTAATATTTGAATGGCCCATACTGTTGTATATGCTGTCAAACAGCTCTATTCATATTTTGACTTTTTTACAAATCAACTATCAATGAAAACCAAACCAGCAATGTGAAACTCTTAGACACAAGATAAGGTAAATGCAGGCTGATATTTTTCTTACATGGCGCAAGTTTCCTGCATAAGAACTGCACTATCGGATTAACGGAATGGTATTTATTAATAGCATTAACATCGGCTGCTTTTCCACTTATGTGCAGCTGATAATAATATGATCAAACGCGTTTAAAAAATAACACTTTTTTCATTAATATTTCCGCATGAAACTTATCATGAGAAAACATTTTATTTATTATTCCTGTTTCGATCTCTTGGACTTTCGCATAATCAAGGTTCATTACCAACAAAATAATGTTAATGTAAGTATCATTAACTATGTATAATTACTTCAATAAACAATTATTTTAACATCTATTTGTTAACCTACATAAAGAACATTTTTACACAAAAAGCGTTCCTTGACTGCTTTTTAAGTTTACATACATAAATGGGATAGAGATTCCACTCCAAGTCAAGTTCAATGTTTATAAAATTACTTATAGTAAGTTTGAGCTTTACTATTAGTAGAAGAAAACAACCCACGTGTTTTTGGAGATTTAATCCATGTACAACTCTAGAGAAAGGGGTGCAAAGCAAACAAATAATTATTGTATTCAAAGTCTATACATTAACATATATTATTAGTGGAATGTAATTAAATGAAATACAATCGTTTATTCTGTATAGGCCTACGGGGGCACTTACAAATTGTCATATTACGTTTAATATTTCTTAAATCGACAACCAGATCGAAACGCAACCACGACTGATAAGATCCGGCAAGAAACTCAGCGGGCTTGTCTTTTTACATTTTTTTGTATCGCCAATTTCTTAATGTACATAACAAATGTTCGTTTACTTGTAGGCCCAGTGTGTTGCCTTACAAAAGAGACCATAATAATGGTATCAGTAGGGCAAGACACGCTACACTTTGACATGGTAATACACGAGTAGGTAGATCCTGGAGTGACCAGTCCCAAGCTGTTTTGTCCTCCAAGACCCGTGACGGGAGTGGCATTGCTTAAAAACGTTTCTTAACCCTTTGCCTACCAGAGAAGTACATTTACGTGCGTTTCATTCATTAAACTTTTGTTTTAATTATCACAATATAGGAAGGGTTAAATACGAGTAAATGCAAATAATGTCATTTAGCACTACGCACAACAACTTGCTGTATGTATGCAGTAATAAAAACATCACAGTTATGTAGCATTTTTAAGTAAGGTGAGTTCATACGTGACGTGCTAATCGATTCTTGTAATAAAAATTACATTTATGTGCTTAAGACGAAATATGCGTCAAATTTGACGATTCGTCGTTACGAATATTTAAAACTAGACCATTTAAAACAATTAATTGACATTTGTTTTTTACGTCTATTAAAAGTTCACAAAATTCTTTATTCGGCTATGGTCACCGAAACACGATTAAATAAATTTGGCTCGATAGAAAAAAATCGTAAACTTTCCTAAAAAATACCCTTTTTGCCGTTCCCGTCGGTGGAATGAATCAACTTCATTTAATTCCTATCAAAGATATTTATAAACAAAAATACACCTTTTAATCCTAACAAACACACAAATCCGTCTATGAACTCAGTTTTTTGTAAAAATGTAAGATTATTTTTAGAAAATAAAGTAAAGTTAATATTGAAACCATTTGCAAACGCGCACACTGAGTATGCAGCCATTACCATGGCTCCCGACCCCAGCTAGTCGGCCAGAGTGCATTGTCGAGAGTGGACGTGTACAACTTTATTCCCTCCAGCGCGCCCGGACGACTACATTATTTTAGTCCATATTATCGACTTTTGGGAAATAAAGATAAGAAGAAAATAAAACTGCTCGGAATTACAATAGAAACAGATTATCGAACTTGCAGACAAATATGTAAGTACCTACCTGATTGTTTTCATTCATAGTCTTTGCGTAGGTTATCTGTAATTGATTTAGCGTAGTGTTATAAAATATTTTATGATGATGAAAATAAAGCGACCATAATCAAACTAATGTTATAAATGCAAAAATTTCTAAGTGTCTTAGTGTGTTAGTTAGTTTTGAGACGTAAGTAAGACGGCCGATTGAATTTGTATGATATTTAGTATGGTGGTAGCTTATTATATGTATATATACCAATATGTTATTCTATAGGGTATATAATAAAACATAGGTATACATATTTATATATTTTATCCGACCTGATGACTATCCGGTCAGAGTTTTCAGGGATTAATTTAGAATATTAGTAGGAATTTGACTTTTATTTTTACAGCCCTCCGCCCTACAAAGAATTGTCTAAGGAATCCCATGAGGATAATACCGAAGTATTGCTGCCAACAAATTTACCGGAATCTTCCGATGCGTTATACGAAAATCTTCGACCAGTTATTACACCTGGTTTCTTCACGTAAGTTACATAGTAAATTTATATCTGCGACCACATGGTCGCTTGCCAAAAACAAGCGAGTAAATAATTTTAAAAAGTCTGTATGGATTTCTACTTCCCATCTCATAAGTCTAGTAGGTATTACTAGATTGTTATATGCACTTGAATGAAACACGTATTTGTATACGTTTTCCATCTAATTTGGTGCTCAAGAATAAGTACTTAATACTTGTATAGGGCAGACATACCGGTTTTAATAAAACCGATATTTTTATTTAGGCGTACCGCTTTATTTATATTTTATTACTAACATATTCCTAGCTTCAGCATTCCGGCTAAACTACCCAACGCCGACATAATATATTAGAGTCCAGAGGGTTAATTTCTTTGTAATCGGTTATATAATAATATCTTACAATTTACTTTTATTTAAGAAAAATTTATGATATGTCAAACTAATTACTTAAAATTATTTTTTTAATTTTCAAATAATTCAGATACTCTTTGTATTTAATTTGTTACTTCAGTATTAGTAGTACAGTATTTTTAGCAAAGATTAATAAAGTAAGAAGTAAAGTAGTTACTATTCGTTATTTTTATCATAAGGTTACTGAAGTAACAAGTTAACTTGTTACTTGTCATTAACCTTTTGATAAAAATGTTCAACATGATTTTGTATCTATTGTTCCAGTGAAGAAATGCCATTCCTAGAAGAGCCGGAGTGTGAGATAAGCACAAAAGAATCGACAGGTCGCAGAATAGTAGATATTGTTTTTTTAAGCAATTGAAGGACTCGAAGCACAACCCTCTCTTTAAGTGTGATTTCAGCTGCTTGGTTTTACAGACGGAAAAAAGATATGGGCTTGTTTCAAATTTTAGTTGTCTAAGATGTGCAAGAAAACTTTCGAAGTGTGTTCGAATGATATAAATAATGACACCGGCCTGAACGCACTGCAGCAATTTCTGGAATTGTAGCTTTTGGTATCGGATACTCACAATTTGAGGAAACTATGGCAGCCATGGATATTCCTATTTTTCGAGAAAAGTATTACGCAAAAATACAAGACCATATTATGTTCAATGAATTGGAGGCTACAGCGGTAGAGGTGATGGAACGCGCTGCTGCAAAGGAACGGGAAGCAGCAATCGAAGAAAGAAACTTAATAAATTGTGTTCCCGTAATTGATTTTATTCAGACGAATCATGGTGCAAACGCTCATATGGCAACTTATATAAAGCGCTATCTGGTGTAGCTGCAATCGTTGGTCGAAAATTCGGGGAAGTTCACTTTCTCGGTGTGAAAAATAAAACCAGAAAGTAAAAGAGAGCATCAGAGAAAAAACCTAACGCGTTGAAAATAAAAAGAAATAGAGTTAACCTTTTCGAAAATCAAAGGGGAATGCAGGGGAACAAGTGGCAGCACTTGATATGCCTGATGAAGACAATAAGGAAGCATCTTCAGAATTCATAAAAATCTGAAGAAAATGGCCAATGACAAAGTCCAATTTTTTTAATATTATAAAATACATACAAAAATAAATACAAACAGTAAATGGTACTATTAGGTCAAATGGCAATTACGAGTTACTGATAAACAAAGCAGCGATTTAGGTATTTGGGGAGGAGAGAATGAAAAAACCTACGTTTTTATATAAAAAAGATGAATACTTTATGCTATTACTTAAATGGAGGCCGAACTTGTTACTTTCTACCAGACGCATAATAATATGCTTCCGAAGTTAGTAGATTCACGACGAAACCGTGGCATGCCGTTGAGAGGCTCTGAGAAGTAACTATTTGTTTTGTAGCTTAGACTTACCTCTTACTGTAAATCTCTTCTCATAACTTTGGAAATACAAATCTCACCATTTCTTTAGATATTATTTATTATCAATAAGATTTTTTATTGAACATCTGCATTTTTTTATTTATAATGCTTTAGTTCACAGACATCAAAGGGTCATTGTTTTTATATATATTATTTATATATATGTATTTGGCATATTTGGCCGTGGCATTGTTTATATATATATTATTTTTTAAACTTCTTTTTATAATTACTAAAGGAATACAGGAGGATTTTTTTTTTTACTTAACTAGACTTACATAATACATTTGTGAAGGCCTGAAGGGCACTTAGAAAACTTTTGAAAACCTGCATTTATTTAAGCTTTCAGTATTAATGTCATGATTAATAAAAAAGTTTTTATTACAATACCTATGTGAATACGAAATTTATACCTTAGTTGAAGTTGATTTTTGGATTTTAGTAAAACAACATTTAATTATACCGGTTTTTTTATCTTACCGGTATTTGATAGGACTTGACCTGGTTGTGTATCAAATACCGGTTTTATCTTATTCAAGCCCTAGTTTTATTTGTAACATGGTCAAAACATATTTGTTTAGTATGTGTTGTTTATTGTCTAATATTAATAATAAAACTGTATTTATTATCAAGTATTAGCAAGTATTTTGGTCCAACCAATGCATAACTAATATTATGAACTACTTTTAGGTACCTTATAGTTTGTTCGTTTTGGCATATAATAGGTAATCAAAATAAAGTTTATTGAAAATCACAAAAACTATTTAATCGTTTACTCGTGCCAATTTACAACTGCTTTTTAAGTTTACATACATAAATGGGATAGAGATTCCACTCCAAGTCAAGTTCAATGTTTATAAAATTACTTATAGTAAGTTTGAGCTTTACTATTAGTAGAAGAAAACAACCCACGTGTTTTTGGAGATTTAATCCATGTACAACTCTAGAGAAAGGGGTGCAAAGCAAACAAATAATTATTGTATTCAAAGTCTATACATTAACATAATAATATATTATTAGTGGAATGTAATTATATGAAATACAATCGTTTATTCTGTATAGGCCTACGGGGGCACTTACAAATTGTCATATTACGTTTAATATTTCTTAAATCGACAACAAGATCGAAACGCAACCACGACTGATAAGATCCGGCAAGAAACTCAGCGGGCTTGTCTTTTTACATTTTTTTGTATCGCCAATTTCTTAATGTACATAACAAATGTTCGTTTACTTGTAGGCCCAGTGTGTTGCCTTACAAAAGAGACCATAATAATGGTATCAGTAGGGCAAGACACGCTACACTTTGACATGGTAATACACGAGTAGGTAGATCCTGGAGTGACCAGTCCCAAGCTGTTTTGTCCTCCAAGACCCGTGACGGGAGTGGCATTGCTTAAAAACGTTTCTTAACCCTTTGCCTACCAGAGAAGTACATTTACGTGCGTTTCATTCATTAAACTTTTGTTTTAACTATCACAATATAGGAAGGGTTAAATACGAGTAAATGCAAATAATGTCATTTAGCACTACGCACAACAACTTGCTGTATGTATGCAGTAATAAAAACATCACAGTTATGTAGCATTTTTAAGTAAGGTGAGTTCATACGTGACGTGCTAATCGATTCTTGTAATAAAAATGACATTTATGTGCTTAAGGGATTTGCCAATAATTTGAGATTGATGCACTGAATTAGGATCACATATTTTATCATAGTTTTGTGTGGGCCGATCCCGGCGGCACTGCAATGCCGGGCCGACCCGTGACGGGAGTGGAGCGAGCCCCGAACATCCCGTCGAGTTAAAAAAATCAGTTTAATATACTGGTCCCTCAATGAGGGAACTTTCAGATATTAAGCTGAAAAGAACAGATACTACACTTTGATCTTAGCCAAAAGGCCGAGAAGCGATACCAGTTCGAAGTTGCGCGGGAAGGGTCATGTGTTCGCGGAGAATCTTGTCACCGCGATTCAGAAATGTGTCCGCTCGCTCGACGCACCATCTAGTGACACAGATCGGAGATATTTAGAGTACACTCTTGTTGCATTACAATACTCAAAAACACTATCGAATCGCACTCCTGGCTTCACTCTCTTCTTTTGCTCTATTAGAACATCACAGAATAGGGGCCATTCCTTCTTTACCTCTTTGCTTCAATAATGTGTCATCTTGCAAAAAGCAAGTTTACACGAGACTGTTTTTCAGTTTTAAAAAATAATTGCGTCTAAACGAATATTGTCATAATTTTTTACCGTATTTCTAAAATATATTATATTATCAACAAATAAACTATCTCAAAATATACAGCTTGGCAAGAAAGTTTTAAACAGGAACTATTTTTTATTCTTCTGGCAACAGTATAAAATTCTACATCGCCTGTGGCAGAAATAGTAAAATCGTAGAAGTCTATGTATCGTTGTGTGGTAAACAAAGCTTATTTACAGTGAAAAGACACAGCTGTGAGTAACTCAGCACGTTAATTTGGTGTATAAAATCTAAAACATAATTATGATCTCCACAACAAAAGTGATTTTTAAAGTGATTATGACATATTAAGCGGAATCTGAAGCGCAAACTATTTTGGCAGATCTTGACAATGTTTACAATAGAACCGTCTATATTTCAGGTATATAGTTTTATAATGATTCGTTTTCATGAAATAATTGTCTGTTGACTATAATTAAGTGGAAAAAAGCTTATGATTTTGAGTAATTTAATCATAGAATACGTTCACAAATTGCGAATAGCGTACCTAATCCAATTTGATACTCGCGCTTGCTATGTTTGACATAGACATATATTATAGGCTGCATGACTCGGACGGATAACTAGAGCTAATTTGGAGAATTGCTGCGTCACAAAATGTTGGAACGATTGACATAAAAGTAAATAAACTAAATAAGTAAGTAGACTAGGTATATTCAAGTCTCGAGTAAATAGGTATTTTCTAGGCACAGTAGGCTCCATTGTAAACTGCATCGTTGTTTTACATTTCATTTCAGTCACAGTACTTGCAACATATAAATAATTATGTTTATATATTTTACTTGGATTCTTATAATGTTTAATGAATGTAATAATAGTTTTGTTCTATTGGTCTGTTTTAGGAAGCCGCTGAACGGGTATTGCAAGACGTATCAGTAAGTGACTGGAAAATTAATGTTGTCATGTGGCGAAAATCGAAAGGGAGTACCTCGATAGAAGTAAAACCCTGTATGAAGACATTGATAAACTCGTCATAAATCTTCAAATGATAGCAACAGTGATGCCGTTACGGCAGGTTCAATTCCGAACTTGAAAAAACAACTTTTGGGAGTTGAATACCTAAGAGATGATCTTGCATTTGAATAGTTTTGAAACCAAACTGCTTTTTATTTCGCAACCACATCCTATACATTTTAAATACTATGTTATTATCGTTCCAAAATATCTCCAATCATATGCCTATTTATTATCTTAAACTATTATTTTCACTGGCACAGTAAAGCCAATCATAGGTTTTAAGCTCTAAAAACGAGCAAGTATACGAGCTTTTATGAAATAAATGTACAACACAATATCAGATGCATACAGATCCATAGCGCAAAAATGCTAAAACTGTTATGTAATAAGGTACATATCAAGTATCGAGTTTCTGGGTATATTTTTGAAAAGGGGCATCGTATGTCACATTATATATCTGCAAATATTTATTAAGATAAGTGTTATAAACTAAGTCAATGACAGCTCTGAATAAGCATTGAAAATTGAAACTAAATTAGGATCATTACCTTGGCATGCCTTTTGCATTGAATTAAATTAGTTATCTATTTGTGTGGGCCGATCCCGGCGGCACTGCAATGCCGGGCCGACCCGTGACGGGAGTGGAGCGAGCCCCGAACATCCCGTCGAGTTAAAAAAATCAGTTTAATATACTGGTCCCTCAATGAGGGAACTTTCAGATATTAAGCTGAAAAGAACAGATACTACACTTTGATCTTAGCCAAAAGGCCGAGAAGCGATACCAGTTCGAAGTTACGCGGGAAGGGTCATGTGTTCGCGGAGAATCTTGTCACCGCGATTCAGAAATGTGTCCGCTCGCTAGACGCACCATCTAGTGATACAGATCGGAGATATTTAGAGTACACTCTTATTGCGTTACAATACTCAAAAACACTATCGAATCGCGCTCCTGGCTTCACTCTCTTCTCTTGCTCTTTTAGAATATCACAGGATAGGGGGTTTAATAACAGGGCCTTTCATGTATTACTTAAACATCAAAGAGGGGCGTGGGGTATTGCTTTGCTTATTTTTTATTACACGAAGGATCGGGGTACTGAATGGTGATAACGCCAGCCATAACTATCGATTTATTTATATTTGCCAAGATACGATTTGGTGTTCAGATGTTAATAATTAGTGCACTTCTGCTTAAGTAATATTTGAATGGCCCATACTGTTGTATATGCTGTCAAACAGCTCTATTCATATTTTGACTTTTTTACAAATCAACTATCAATGAAAACCAAACCAGCAATGTGAAACTCTTAGACACAAGATAAGGTAAATGCAGGCTGATATTTTTCTTACATGGCGCAAGTTTCCTGCATAAGAACTGCACTATCGGATTAACGGAATGGTATTTATTAATAGCATTAACATCCGCTGCTTTTCCATTTATGTGCAGCTGATAATAATATGATCAAACGCGTTTAAAAAATAACACTTTTTTCATTAATATTTCCGCATGAAACTTATCATGAGAAAACATTTTATTTATTATTCCTGTTTCGATCTCTTGGACTTTCGCATAATCAAGGTTCATTACCAACAAAATAATATTAATGTAAGTATCATTAACCATGTATAATTACTTCAATAAACAATTATTTTAACATCTATTTGTTAACCTACATAAAGAACATTTTTACACAAAAAGCGTTCCTTGACTGCTTTTTAAGTTTACATACATAAATGGGATAGAGATTCCACTCCAAGTCAAGTTCAATGTTTATAAAATTACTTATAGTAAGTTTGAGCTTTACTATTAGTAGAAGAAAACAACCCACGTGTTTTTGGAGATTTAATCCATGTACAACTCTAGAGAAAGGGGTGCAAAGCAAACAAATAATTATTGTATTCAAAGTCTATACATTAACATAATAATATATTATTAGTGGAATGTAATTAAATGAAATACAATCGTTTATTCTGTATAGGCCTACGGGGGCACTTACAAATTGTCATATTACGTTTAATATTTCTTAAATCGACAACAAGATCGAAACGCAACCACGACTGATAAGATCCGGCAAGAAACTCAGCGGGCTTGTCTTTTTACATTTTTTTGTATCGCCAATTTCTTAATGTACATAACAAATGTTCGTTTACTTGTAGGCCCAGTGTGTTGCCTTACAAAAGAGACCATAATAATGGTATCAGTAGGGCAAGACACGCTACACTTTGACATGGTAATACACGAGTAGGTAGATCCTGGAGTGACCAGTCCCAAGCTGTTTTGTCCTCCAAGACCCGTGACGGGAGTGGCATTGCTTAAAAACGTTTCTTAACCCTTTGCCTACCAGAGAAGTACATTTACGTGCGTTTCATTCATTAAACTTTTGTTTTAACTATCACAATATAGGAAGGGTTTAATACGAGTAAATGCAAATAATGTCATTTAGCACTACGCACAACAACTTGCTGTATGTATGCAGTAATAAAAACATCACAGTTATGTAGCATTTTTAAGTAAGGTGAGTTCATACGTGACGTGCTAATCGATTCTTGTAATAAAAATGACATTTATGTGCTTAAGGGATTTGCCAATAATTTGAGATTGATGCACTGAATTAGGATCACATATTTTATCATAGTTTTGTGTGGGCCGATCCCGGCGGCACTGCAATGCCGGGCCGACCCGTGACGGGAGTGGAGCGAGCCCCGAACATCCCGTCGAGTTAAAAAAATCAGTTTAATATACTGGTCCCTCAATGAGGGAACTTTCAGATATTAAGCTGAAAAGAACAGATACTACACTTTGATCTTAGCCAAAAGGCCGAGAAGCGATACCAGTCCGTTTTTTTTTTTTTTTTTTTTTTTTTTTTTTTTAGAACGGACTAATGCTGTTTGCCTCTACCGGCATTTACAGCGTCACCGGACGGTTGGCGAGCGCAGATGGCACTCAGCCAGATGCGGGCGCAGAGGGCGCACCGCCTAAGGCGAGCGTTGAAGACGCTTCGCCGCAAGGAGAGGAGTAGGCGACTTGCTCAAGGGCACCACTAGGGTACGGACCTCGGCTTGGGCCGTCGCCAGGAGAGAGGGGAGTAGGAGAGAATCGCCCCGGTACATAAGTGTACCGTTGAAAGTGGGCCCTATGAATTTTAACTCTACGACTATTTGGAGAGAATCTAACCAAGACATAACTTTTGCCTCGAGCTCGCCGGCGAGCTCGGTGTTTGACTGTGTTTACCACTAAATCATAACCTTGTGTACCTCGCCTCCTCCCATTTCCGCGACATGGGTCCACACCGCGACCAGGATCGTCGCGTTGTGCACTCATGACTGTACTTTGGGTGGGGCTACAATAAGAAAGTGTAATACCTCGCCCACAGCCATGGTGGCTGGGACTACTTAGAAAACCAGTGTTACCTCGTCCGCAGCCATTTGCTGGGCCGGAGGATACATCGCGACCGGGGCCGCGGTGTATACTCCCACCCGCACCGTGGCTGGGACTACAATCGTGTGAGTGTGAATTACCTCGACTGCGACTGGGGCTGCGAAGAAGATCTCGGCCGGAGCCTACAATGCGATCGGGATCACAGCCCTGGTCGGGTCTACAACCATTACCGGGGTTCCCTTGGGACGACGCTAAAGCTGCCGAAGTAACGGCTGCGATGGGGTCGTCCGGGTCACCCAAAATATGCCTTGGACGGCGACGGGGGGGAAGGAAGTGGGGATCGGTTATGTCAGTGGAGTAGTTCGCCGCTTCGACCACGAGGGGATTCGAGTGGTGGGGAGCTTTGTCGAAGTGGCGGCGGGAGCAGTCTTTCATATACTGCGTAATAGAGGGGAGGGTGAAATCGCAGTGCAGTTCGGCGTTCCGCAAGTACCACGGAGCGCCCACTGCCCTGCGCATAAAGCGATTCTGAATCACTTGAAGTTTGTGGAGGTCGTGTTTCTGAGCATGGGCGAACGCTACAGATGCGTAAGTCATGATTGGGCGGATGCAAAGTTTGTAAAGAGTCGTCTTATTTCTAAGAGACATTTTACTGTTTTTGCCTATGAGGGGATTAAGACGACCCATAATGAAGGCCGCCCTATTGCGAACAATCTGGATGTGTTTCGCGAAAGTGAGTTGGCAATCAAGGGTGACGCCCAGGTATTTGGCAGATTTAGCCCAAGGGATGGGTTCGCCGAATAGGACTATGGGTGACGGCATGAGATTTCGCCGGGTCTCAGTGAAGTACACTGCTGCACTTTTGCTAGGATTTACTGCAATCCGCCATTTACGAAACCATGCACCGATTACGGTGATGGCTCGTTGGATGGCGCATCTCTGCCTGACCTTGAACCAGCCAGTAGAGTAGATTGCAGTATCATCCGCAAACTGAGCGATCTGAACATTAGGTTCAGATCGTGGGATGTCGCTGGTGTACAGCGAGAAGAGAATGGGTGAGAGTACAGAGCCCTGAGGGACACCTGCGTGAATGGGATGCGGGGAGGAGAGCGTTCCCTCGGTGCGATAGCTAAACGTTCGATCCCTGAGAAAGTCTTGTAAGATGAGTACAAGACGGTCTGGCACACCCAGTTGGTACAGCTTGAATATCAAGCCGTTGTGCCAGACTTTGTCGAACGCTTTCGCTACGTCGAGGAAGACAGCTATGGTCCCTTGGGGCTTTGGTTTCTTATTGAAACCGCCTAGGATGTGCTCCGTTACGCGGTGCACTTGTTGGACGCAAGAGTGTTTGGCTCTAAAACCAAATTGCTCATCGGGAAGGAGGTTATTGGACCTAACGTGGGACCAGAGTCGGTTCACAATGAGCCGCTCGTAAATCTTCCCCAGAGAGCTGAGGAGACTTATGGGACGGTAGCTGGAGGGCTCGGCTGCCGGTTTGCCTGGTTTGTGAATACCAATGACAATGGCATGCTTCCAAGTGTCTGGGAAGGAGCAGTTGCTCATAGCCGCATTGAAGATGCTAACTAAGAGATGGACTAGTGGGACTGAGAAGTGTTTAATCACCTTGTTGCTGATACCATCAGCCCCAGGGGATTTACGGGTCTTGAGGCTCTTGATCAGAGACACAACCTCGGATGATTTTACCGGTGGGAGGAGTGGGAGGTCAGAGATGGACATAGAGCTTTTACGTTCAACTTCAGATTCCACCGAATCGAGGTGTTTCTGGTCGACGTGATCTACATTTAGAGTACACTGAGCCTCAAGGCTATCAGCTAAACACTCGGCTTTGTCTTCGTCAAGGAACGCTATGGAGAGGGGAGGTGGCCTAATGAGTGGAGGCATTGTCTGTTGTCCGTCAGATTTCAGAGTTCGAGCCAACTGCCAGTATGCCTGGTGAGTTGGCTCAATCTCTGACAGTTTGTCGTCCCACCTTTGATCACGCAGCTCACTCATGCGTTTCCTTACAGCACGCTGTAAATAGCGCATGGTGGCTTTGTTCTCTGGGGTTGGCATCGAGTCATACGCCCTAGTGGCGGCGTTCTTAGCTGTCAGTAACCTCCTCGCACCCTCGGGCAGTTCAAAGCGGCGACCATCCGCCACTTGGACCTGCTTTGAGGATTCACCTACTGCGGTGCGGAGGTGGTCACTGAGAGCCTCGATCGCAATTGACACGTCTTCTACTGTCTGTATGTCATCGGGGATTCTATCGAGAGCGGGTGAACTGATACAGACTTGGAGCTTGGAGGGAATCCCCCAGTTGCTTCCAGTTCACTACCGTTCTAGTGATAGGGGTTATGTCCGTCGGGTCGGGGCCTAATTTCAACAATACAGGGCGGTGGTCTGAAGTCAGTTCGTGTAACACTTCTATAGAGCGCAACCGGAGGGTGACGTTCTTGAGAAGTGCTATGTCAAGTATGTCTGGTCGTTGGTTGTCAACATAGGGGTATCTTGTGGGCTCCAGAGGGGAGAGAATATCAAAGTTTAAGTGGCTGACCAATCCTTCAAGGATTTTACCATTACTATTGTTACTAGTACAGTTCCATATGACATGTTTACTGTTGAAGTCACCGATCAGAAGGACGGAGCTTCCTAGAGAGAAGAGGGCTTCCAAGTCTGTCTGTAATAGTTCTTTACCAGAGGGGAGGTAACATGAGGCTATGATGACAGGTTGATGACCTGACATCGCTAGAAAGCAAACAGAGGCTTCTAGTATTCTAAGTGGTGGAGTAACAATTGGGATACAGTGCAGAGCTCTTTTGTAATAGATGAGAGTGCCACCTTTTGGGGTGGCCACTCTATCATTACGAACCAAACGGTAATTTGCAAACCTAGGGTTCGCTGTACCTGGTTTCAGAAAGGTCTCCTGCACGCATAGGATATCGACCTGATGGGTCTTACAAAATTCGTGAACTTCGTCCTTTTGACTAGAGAGGCCGTCAGCGTTGAAAGTCGCTACGGTGACTGAGTGGGGCTTAATTCGTTTCGGTGTACTATCCATATTGGATGATACCTAAGAAACGCTGGGGAGGGCGTAGCGCCTCACTGCGCTGATTAGACCCGCGTGTGTGAGCGTGGCTCGCAAGCGGTCTTGGTCGTTTGTGGCAGTACGAAGTTTGTGCGCGAATGCACGTACTTCGTCCACGTCTATGACCATCGCGTAGTCCATGACAAGGGCTATGTCGGCCGCCAGGTCAGATTGACCTGGGGCGTCCATGAGCCCAGCCATTGGAGGCCTAGAGAGCGGCGGTTTGGGCTTAGGAGCCGGCGCGCTGGCAGGGGCCGGCGGGCGGGCGGGGGTGAGGGGGGCGCTTGCTTGTACCATGCTCAAGGGCTTGGACCAAGCGTTGCGCGCGGGCGCGGGCGCGGGAACAACAGGTGTTGCCTGCGGTGCGGGTGTAAGGTTAGGCTTAGGGCCGTTCCCTTGTGAGCGGGTAGTGACCGGGCGAGGAGGGGGAATAGGCCTCCTAGCCGGCCCACTGGGTGCGCGGGGTGCCTTAGGGCAACCGCGGTAGTTGGCGGTATGTCCCTGTGTGCCGCAGAGGACACAACTAGGCGGGTCTGATGAGTCCCTAGTGCGAGAACACTGGGCTGTCCCGTGATCCCCTAGGCACTTGACGCACCTCGGGCGGGCGAAACAGAATCGGGCGGCATGCCCGTACAATTGGCAGTTATGACACTGGCCAGGTGCTCGGTTTCGGAATGGGGGTTGAACGGTGATCCCCGAGAGGTTCACAACCGTTTTAATATTGAAAATCGCTTTGCCCTCTGGCGTGCGATTGAGGATGACCAATAGTAGGTCGTAGGGTTTGCGATCTTTGCCACTGTACATGCGGTGGCATTCGCGGACGGGGTAGCCTTGCGCCTTTAAGTCGGCGAGGACACTGTCGGTTTGCACCTCTTTTGGTACTCCGCGTATGACAACGCGTAGAACCTTCTCTTCCTCGAGAGCATAAGTATGAAAGCTTATGCTCTCGTTTTTGAGAAGTCGAGTAAGCGCCCTATGGTCGCTTGGGGTAGGCACCTGGACTTTAATACCCAGTTGGGTTGAGCGGGCGCTGGTATATTGGATCTTACGATCCGTCAAAAGTCGTGAGACCATGTCCCACTTCGCCTTGTCCTGAAGGAACAGCGGCGGCGGCGGTTTCTCGCGTCTAACTGACGCTCCTTGAGAGGAGACGTCGCGTTGAGACGCGGCGATGCTTGCGGGAGCATCGGAGTGAGCGAGAGGGTCGCGGGAGGTGGGAGCGAGAGAGCCTGATGGCTTCGCTCCCGGGGCGGTGCAGGCCGCTTTGGGTGGCGGGGAGGGAGCCTCTGAGGCGGCTTTGGGGACGCGCTTTCTCTTTCCGACGGTAGTGAACCCGTCGTTGGAGATGTTGCCAACAGAGTTAGCGCGGGAGCGGGAGAACTCTACATCCATCTCATTCTCCGAGTTGGATGCCGAATCGTAGGCGCGTTCGTACTCAGTCCGAAGGACTGGAGAGCGATCGCGGGGTGGTAAAGGTGCGCGGGGAGCGCGGGGCGCATAGGGCGCAGGGTCGGGGGAGAGAGGGCTATCTAACGGCTTGAACGCCGAAGAACCGAAGGGCGCCCTCGGAGGGAGGGAGCCGGAGGAGGGAATTTGGGAGTCCGTGAAGCGGGGTCTCTCTTTAAAGTCCCTATTGGACTGGAGATACTCGGACAGCATGTCCGGGTAGCAATTTGACACCCACGAGGCGAACGCCTGAGGCGAAACGCCTTGCGGGAGGCTCATAGCGGGGGAGGGAGATAGTAGAGACATCTCGAGGGGAATACTCGAGATGCGAGTGAGGGGTGAGTGACACTCCCGCCGGGTACAGGCGGGAGAGTGAGTGCCTAGGTGTCCCTACTGTGTGCCCTCTGCCAGTCTTATTGTGCAGAGGGATGTGTGCCTAAACGCGAGGCCCTAGCTGCTCCGGGGGCGAGGAGAGAAGACCGAGTAAAACCCGGCTTCCAACCAAACACTTGCCCAGAGAATAGGAGAGTAGGATAGGGTAGGGTGGGAAGGAGATACCTGCCGTCGGCGAGGGGAGACCCCAAGGCCGGTGAAGGCAGGCCCGTCCGGTTTTAGCCGTTCCCTCCCACGCTCAGGAGGGAAAGGCTTGACGCACCGGGTCCGCGCCCAACTGGGTGGCGTTAACACCGCAAGGATCGTCCAGAAGACCACGTGAAGCGTGGATTTGTTTGACTCGACTTGGAAATTTAAAATTGAAAAATTAAAAATCGAAACTAGAGTTCGCTCTGAGAAGAGCGGTTTTGATTAGACAATGAACAATAGGCGATTGATGTGTCGAAGCGCTCTTACAAGAGCGCGCTTCTTCTGCGACGCGAGCCGAGCCGAGCCGAACGCCTCCGTGCGCCGAACGGTACACGAAGCGGTGGCTTGACGTCGAATCTGCACACAGAAAATCCACTGTTAGCGAAGTCCAACACTGAATCCTCTTCAATCGAAACGATACAGGTAACCGGCACTAAAAGCGCAAGCACTTTTAGGCCGATCGGAATATTCTCGGGGAGCACTTGAGCGCGCTGACCGGAATCGTGTGTAAGTTGATATACCAGTTCGAAGTTACGCGGGAAGGGTCATGTGTTCGCGGAGAATCTTGTCACCGCGATTCAGAAATGTGTCCGCTCGCTAGACGCACCATCTAGTGATACAGATCGGAGATATTTAGAGTACACTCTTATTGCGTTACAATACTCAAAAACACTATCGAATCGCGCTCCTGGCTTCACTCTCTTCTCTTGCTCTTTTAGAATATCACAGGATAGGGGGTTTAATAACAGGGCCTTTCATGTATTACTTAAACATCAAAGAGGGGCGTGGGGTATTGCTTTGCTTATTTTTTATTACACGAAGGATCGGGGTACTGAATGGTGATAACGCCAGCCATAACTATCGATTTATTTATATTTGCCAAGATACGATTTGGTGTTCAGATGTTAATAATTAGTGCACTTCTGCTTAAGTAATATTTGAATGGCCCATACTGTTGTATATGCTGTCAAACAGCTCTATTCATATTTTGACTTTTTTACAAATCAACTATCAATGAAAACCAAACCAGCAATGTGAAACTCTTAGACACAAGATAAGGTAAATGCAGGCTGATATTTTTCTTACATGGCGCAAGTTTCCTGCATAAGAACTGCACTATCGGATTAACGGAATGGTATTTATTAATAGCATTAACATCCGCTGCTTTTCCATTTATGTGCAGCTGATAATAATATGATCAAACGCGTTTAAAAAATAACACTTTTTTCATTAATATTTCCGCATGAAACTTATCATGAGAAAACATTTTATTTATTATTCCTGTTTCGATCTCTTGGACTTTCGCATAATCAAGGTTCATTACCAACAAAATAATATTAATGTAAGTATCATTAACCATGTATAATTACTTCAATAAACAATTATTTTAACATCTATTTGTTAACCTACATAAAGAACATTTTTACACAAAAAGCGTTCCTTGACTGCTTTTTAAGTTTACATACATAAATGGGATAGAGATTCCACTCCAAGTCAAGTTCAATGTTTATAAAATTACTTATAGTAAGTTTGAGCTTTACTATTAGTAGAAGAAAACAACCCACGTGTTTTTGGAGATTTAATCCATGTACAACTCTAGAGAAAGGGGTGCAAAGCAAACAAATAATTATTGTATTCAAAGTCTATACATTAACATATATTATTAGTGGAATGTAATTAAATGAAATACAATCGTTTATTCTGTATAGGCCTACGGGGGCACTTACAAATTGTCATATTACGTTTAATATTTCTTAAATCGACAACAAGATCGAAACGCAACCACGACTGATAAGATCCGGCAAGAAACTCAGCGGGCTTGTCTTTTTACATTTTTTTGTATCGCCAATTTCTTAATGTACATAACAAATGTTCGTTTACTTGTAGGCCCAGTGTGTTGCCTTACAAAAGAGACCATAATAATGGTATCAGTAGGGCAAGACACGCTACACTTTGACATGGTAATACACGAGTAGGTAGATCCTGGAGTGACCAGTCCCAAGCTGTTTTGTCCTCCAAGACCCGTGACGGGAGTGGCATTGCTTAAAAACGTTTCTTAACCCTTTGCCTACCAGAGAAGTACATTTACGTGCGTTTCATTCATTAAACTTTTGTTTTAACTATCACAATATAGGAAGGGTTTAATACGAGTAAATGCAAATAATGTCATTTAGCACTACGCACAACAACTTGCTGTATGTATGCAGTAATAAAAACATCACAGTTATGTAGCATTTTTAAGTAAGGTGAGTTCATACGTGACGTGCTAATCGATTCTTGTAATAAAAATGACATTTATGTGCTTAAGGGATTTGCCAATAATTTGAGATTGATGCACTGAATTAGGATCACATATTTTATCATAGTTTTGTGTGGGCCGATCCCGGCGGCACTGCAATGCCGGGCCGACCCGTGACGGGAGTGGAGCGAGCCCCGAACATCCCGTCGAGTTAAAAAAATCAGTTTAATATACTGGTCCCTCAATGAGGGAACTTTCAGATATTAAGCTGAAAAGAACAGATACTACACTTTGATCTTAGCCAAAAGGCCGAGAAGCGATACCAGTTCGAATTCACGCGGAGAGGGTCATGTGTTCGCGGAGAATCTTGTCACCGCGATTCAGAAATGTGTCCGCTCGCTCGACGCACCATCTAGTGACACAGATCGGAGATATTTAGAGTACACTCTTGTTGCATTACAATACTCAAAAACACTATCGAATCGCACTCCTGGCTTACTCTCTTCTTTTGCTTTATTAGAACATCACAGAATTCCATTCCAGTCTTACGTAATCATCATAGGACGACGTGAGGTCTTTGCTTTGCTTATTTTTGATGACACGGTGGACTGAATAGTAACTTGAAAGAGCGCTGCTTTACTGCTTTTAGATTTAAAATGTCTACACATGATACAATTTCGAATGCAATACGCTGTAGCAATCTGCTGTGATCCGGCAAATTGTATGTAGGTAGGCCTGTTGTGACTCCCTTCCAACATGTTAGACGTCGTATCGTCCGTCCTAGCAGTCATCCATCTAGCAAAACTGCTTGGAACTATCACCGTACACATTAGTTGAATTTGAAATTTCACTGACTTTTTATAAGTATTCAAGTAAAATTTACAAAATAGGTGCAAATATTAATTCCAATCTTAGCAGTGATCATTTCATCAGCAATTAAATTATGATCAACGATTACATTTATACATTAGTTCCACTGCATTGTCCTAAATACCTACATAGTGTAGCGCCATCTAGTAATTTCTCCAAAAAATATTTCATAGCTCATACCTCAATAACTAATGTAGAATGATATAAGGAAAGTTGTAAAGTCGTTGCATTTCTGGCTCATAAAAGTATCCTTTTATGCTTATTATCCATAATTGCCAACTTTAAGTACCTAATGTATTATAAATTACATCATTTTCCTTTCGGTCTATTTCCATAACTGTTAGAAGTGGCATCTGTGTAACGCATGTACACTAAATTAAAGAGATAGCGTAGGTAAAGGAGGCAGCTAGTATTAAAAGGGTTGCACAAAGTAGTAAATGTAGAAAAGTTGAGAAAGTTTCAAGTAAATTCGCCAGAGGGCATGATAAACCAGTAGGCACCTTTGGACATACATTTGACTTCTTTTGAGTATGTATCTCCTCTGCTCTAATCTCGTCGGCACTCGTATTCTCGTGAGAAATTATTTCACATTTGTTATTATTATAAACTATAACACTAGTCATATAAATGCCCTAGTCAAATAAAGTTTGTGAGGGTGTATGTGTATTATGTTTGTTACTTTTTCACGTCTCGTGCAAGATCTCGTCCAACGGATTCGGTTGAAATTTAGAATGGGGATGGCATAAATACGGGTACCTAATTAACAGATAAGTGTGTCGGGTGTCGCTCTGTGTCATCAATTTGTCATCATCAATTTCTTAGCTCTCCAACAGATGCCACTAGTTGGAGGCTCAAAGATCCTCGAATATCACTAGTCTCTCTGTGGATTCATACGAGAAAGATTGCAGCCACCATCTAACTTAAATCTTTTGTGCATCTAAATTCATATTTCTGAAATCTATCAATATCAGACCACATTAAAGTGAAATATGGACATACTCGTATTTAGAATTGCATATGTGGTGTTTACTTTTTGCAACATTGGCGCTGGAGGCGATATCGTTTATTGTATGTTACCTATTGTAAGATTAGCGATAAGAGTACATACTGTTGTTTACAATCAGAGAGTACAGATGGCACTTATAACAGTCAGCATAAGGTCCACTTGCATGACGTCTCATTGTGTACGTTTAGCCCTAAACTAACTTCCATCTTTCTATATTTTTCCTAGAGAGCATGCTAGTGAATAGAATGATGTTTTGAATACGTTTTATGATAATGTATTTAGAAGATCTCGTGCAAGACGATCGAAAGAATATATTTACTCTTATTTCAATTTGCGTCTTTGTGACATAATTTTATCGCGATTCCTCGGCACCTACCTAACTACGCACTCTTTGAACCATGATAAAACGTAGCTTAATAATTGTTAATTGGCCATCTGGCCAATTTACTGGGAACATTTTTATTTTTGTACATTTACTACTACAACGTTCGACCTTTTTCATTCTAGCCGCTTTTGGTGTACGTTGCGTTACCAATATACAGATGGCACTCAAATGAAAACGACTATGAGATGTAATTTATAATACATTACTTAAAATGGTCAATTATGGATAAGCATAAGCATAATATACTTTATGAGTCAGTAATGTAACGATCTAACAACTTGCATGGTGCCCATTCATGGTGAATTACAAACAATGAAATTAATTTTGGAGAAAATACTAGATGGCGCTAAAGTAGGTGGGTATTTAAGACGATGCAGTGGGACTAATTTTATTGTTTAATGACATTGTTGATCATAATATCATTACTGATTAAATGATCATCGATGAGATTTAAATCAATATTTTAACCTATTTTGTAAATTGCACTTGCCCATAAAAGGTCAACTTATGTGGTTATATAGATCTAAGCTGTTTCGCTAGATGGTGCGTCGAGCGAGCGGACACATTTCTGAATCGCGGTGACAAGATTCTCCGCGAACACATCACCCTTCCCGCGTAACTTCGAACTGGTATCGCTTCTCGGCCTTTTGGCTAAGATCAAAGTGTAGTATCTGTTCTTTTCAGCTTAATATCTGAAAGTTCCCTCATTGAGGGACCAGTATATTAAACTGATTTTTTTAACTCGACGGGATGTTCGGGGCTCGCTCCACTCCCGTCACGGGTCGGCCCGGCATTGCAGTGCCGCCGGGATCGGCCCACACAAATAAATATAAGCGTCAATTTCAATACAAATGAACGCGTCACTTTCTTCTAAAGACGGGTTGTACAAGCCAGTACAAGGTGAGCTTGTTCATACCCTGGTCCATGCAAATACGTGATCTAATTACCTGCCTACGATTTGTGTATCGTAGCGTATACACATAATACATTAGAGAATGACTCGATAATTCGATTCGATTATGAGAGATTTGAATTATAAAATAATAGACTAAAGGTACCTACCTACTACTTAAATTTATTGCTATTATTTGTTGTATGTTCAACTGATACCTTCCCTTCATACTTTTACCGGATTAGGACTGTAATTTATTTAAAGCGTAGGTATTTATTAGATTTCAATTTATTTAATCTACTTTTTATAGAAAACTAAATGTAATCACATAAATAAAAGAAAAGTTCGTTATAATACCTACATCAGGAAATATAATAAGCACTGCACAAACTGTACTTAAATAAGTAAACAATTACTTTTTACTTTCACAAGAATACTAGTCAGATACTCAATTCGACATGTAACAAGACGACGACGTACGTATGTATTGCGAGAGAGAGAGAGAGAGAGAGAGAGAGAGAGAGAGAGAGAGAGAGAGAGAGAGAGAGAGAGAGAGAGAGAGAGAGAGAGAGAGAGAGAGAGAGAGAGAGAGAGAGAGAGAGAGAGAGAGAGAGAGAGAGAGAGAGAGAGAGAGAGAGAGAGTACAGGTGTTGTACCGAATGAATGCTTATTGTGAAGGAAGACTAGTTAGATTTAGTATTGCGAAGATTGGAATAGATGCCACCTAGTCTAGTAAAATACCTATTCCTTTGATCTGTTCTAGTAAATACGACTCACCTCTACTTCCTTCTACATAGGAAGGACACGCTATAACCCAAATCGTTCAGTTCAGACTTGTTAAGGTAACCCCTTATGGTACAAATACAAATGTTCAACAAATAAATATAAACTGTCGTTATTATTGTACACTATGAGGGGGAAAAGGGGGACATTTTTTTTATACTATGATTCTGATTTCCCCCCCAAGGGATTATTCTTTTTTTAGATTCCCGTTTTCCCCTTTAAGGGGGATATTTCAGAGGGAAAAGTGGAATAAGCCATTCTTCATACTCAAATAATCGCCAAAATCTTGTAATAATTATGTACAAAGTACAGGGGTATGACAATATGTACCTCGTAATATTAAATTTACATTAAACATACATGATGCTTCAGAACTTCCATGTGAGAAATTGCAATAATTGCATAGAATTATTTATGAAGTAACTTGCCTAATTCCAGGCGTTCCTTGTTGATGTTTTCTCTTTCCCTCTTCATGGAGTCCAGATGCTCTTCTAGGATGACGAGCTCGTTGGAGATCTGATGCCGCATCTCCTCGCCGCGCTCACGCAGTATCTGTTCCGCTTCAGCTAGTTGGGATTTCAGGCTGTCCTCCTATAAAATCATTATTATAAATGCAAAAGAGTATTTTGTCGGTCTGTACTTAGTTTGTTTGTTCTCCTTTCATTTTCAAATATAGAAAGAATGAATATATTTTGTTGAAACTTTGTACAGAGATAGCCTGTAACCGAAAAGAAATATAGAATTTACTTTTTATCCTGGAAAAATATACCTGTGGGATAGTTAATTATGCACCCGGACTGAAGTATTGTAAGCACATACATTTACCTTAATGTTTTTGATTATTCTATCATGTCACGACAAGCACCGCATTTGCCTTGTTCTAACGGCGCGGGCGGTGGAAGAGAAATCCTGCAATTCCGGTCTCTTACATGTAAACGGTTTTACACATTTGAACCATATATCGCGAGTATTGATTTCGGCACCATGTAATATAATCGAGCGATCCTATTTTCTCCTAGGTGCATCATTAAGGAATAAATAAAATGGTTACAATATAATATACACATTACCCTTGCTAAAATAGTAACAGAGTGATACCTAGCGAAGAGTCTACTAGTCGCTCCTAGCTAAGGTCAGCTCAGTTTGATTGATATATACAAAATGAATCTTACTACAGTAACGACAGGGTCGAGGCTACATCAGCAGGAATCGTTAGAGCTGAGGTCAGGTCAGTTTAATTGAAAATGACCCTAACTAGGATACACATAGTGACACTTCAACACAGAGCCTGAAAGGTGCTCAAACTAAGCCTAGTACTGTTTGACAGGTTGCTATATACAAAATGAACCTAACTACAATAGTGGCAGGGTCGAACCTTAGCAGAAATCCTGTTAGCCGCAAAAAAGCCAAATCCAGGTCAGTTTCATTCGTTACTATATAAAATGACTCTTACTAAGATAGTGACACCTCAACAGAGAGCCTGAAAGGCGCTCAAACTAAGCCTAGTACTGTTTGACAGGTTGCTATATACAAAATGAACCTAACTACAATAGTGGCAGGGTCGAACCTTAGCAGAAATCCTGTTAGCCGCAAAAAAGCCAAATCCAGGTCAGTTTCATTCGTTACTATATAAAATGACTCTTACTAAGATAGTGACACCTCAACAGAGAGCCTGAAAGGCGCTCAAACTAAGCCTAGTACTGTTTGACAGGTTGCTATATACAAAATGAACCTAACTACAATAGTGGCAGGGTCGAACCTTAGCAGAAATCCTGTTAGCCGCAAAAAAGCCAAATCCAGGTCAGTTTCATTCGTTACTATATAAAATGACTCTTACTAAGATAGTGACACCTCAACAGAGAGCCTGAAAGGCGCTCAAACTAAGCCTAGTACTGTTTGACAGGTTGCTATATACAAAATGAACCTAACTACAATAGTGGCAGGGTCGAACCTTAGCAGAAATCCTGTTAGCCGCAAAAAAGCCAAATCCAGGTCAGTTTCATTCGTTACTATATAATAAAATGACTCTTACTAAGATAGTGACACCTCAACAGAGAGAGCCTGTTAGGCTAAAAAAAATTACTTAACTACAATAGTGGCAGGGCCGACGACACCTTAAAAGAAATTGTTAGCCGCAAAAAGCTGAGGCTAGGTCAGGTTCATTCAAGTACCAAATACAAAATAGTTCATACAAAATGAACCTAAATACAATAGTGACAGAGTGGTGGTTACCTTAGCAGAGAGCCTGCTAGTCTCGCGCTGCACGTCCTGCATGGCGCGGCTCATGTGGTGGTGTTGGTCGCGCAACGCTCGAGCAAGTCCCCACAGAAACCGTTTCTTCTGTTGCACATTCCGTTCTAGTTCGACTTCGCGAGCTTTGAACGTTTCTTCCATCTAACGAAGGAAATAAAACCATGACTCACGGAGGCATCACACACAAATAACACATCACAAACATCCAAGACCCGAGAGCAAATATATTTGATCACCACGCAAATTTAAAAAACCCAGGATAGACCCCAGGTCACACAAGTGACGAACTGCACTGCGCCCGCAACTCTAAGACCGTTTAATGGGTAGACAGGTAGAATATGTATTATTTTCATTCAAAGTCAAACTCGATATCATTTATTCAATTTAGGCATCACAGACGCACTTATGAACGTCGTCGAATCATTATGATATCCTAACATATTTATAGTAAAAAAACATAAGAAAAGTCATGAAGTCATGTTACAAGAAACACTTTGTTTTAGAACTTAACTCTTAAAAGCTGTACCGTATAACCCTACAGGAGTAGGTATATAATGGATTAGTATAGGTATGTACCTCATCTCGTTTCCTTTGCAAATTAGTCGCATGTGCTAGTAGCGTTCGTTTCATACGTTTCTCTTCCTCGTTTTTCATTTGCTCTATTTCCGCCTCGTAAACCTGTTTCAATTGTTGGAACATCTGGAATAAGTACATATAAAAGATTATTTTTCATAATATCACTTATTGGACTCTGTTTGGACGAAATCTTTATTCGAACACCTTTTATTCAACCTGGAGGTACATATACCTATATAAAAAAATAAAACGTCTGAAAGAAGAAATAGCTTGCTTTCCTACACATTTATAATCTCTACACGCACTATTTTTGATCTGCGGTAATTCGATGTCATACTACACTAGTCCACTAACTCCTGTTCAACCGACTTCCAAAAAAGGAGGTTCACTACATCGAGTGTATATGGGATATTAGCATATGGGAGTCGCATTTTAATGTTTGTTAAAAAAGTTGTTATTATCACACAACTATAATACTATTCTGTCAAAAAGTAACCACCCTGATGTTTTATGCGAGTTTTATACTACACGATAAAAGATCAGGTCACAGACAGAATATAAGAAACATATCACCAAATTACGATATTAACACTAGGGTGAAGATAAATGAATAGTTAACTACATAATGTAAACGTACACACTACATGTTACTATAATTTATATAGTTAACCTCATTAATAACAGTTTTTTCGATAACGTCGATATTCTTCATTACGGATTCCACATTTTGTCCATAAATATTCGACTCTATTACGTTCTGAAATACAAACATTACCAGAAATGTTGTGATTAATTAAGACCGATTATAACCGAATGGTGGTATCACACGAGACCTAGAGTGGCGACTGGGTCTGAAAGATAACTGCAGGGACAGCGTTTCAAAAACTTATACAGTGAAACTTGGTTAAATGGGAGCTGGATAAATGAGAAACCTCTATTATTGAGAGTTGCAATGAGGTCCCTGTACTTTTTCATTGAATTACCTCTATTAATGGGACTTTTCGAACCGAGTTAAATGAGATCTGATTTCTGAGGATTTATTAGATGTTTACCTATTATAGGACTCTGTAACTCAATTCCCTTTATAAATGAGACAAATTAATCGGGTTGGGACAAGTTTTGACACTTTTGTTTACAAACATTAGAATGTCTTTCGCACACGCTTTGTTTGTCAGTACTATCTCAGGTTTTGACCTAAAAACAAGGGACTACTCTCCCTCTAACAATGGAATAGCCGTACATTTCGACCTCTACAAGTGGGAGCCTCTGTAAATGAGACAACTATAATTTTACACGTGCCTAATTGGAAAACTGGATTAATGAAAACCCTCAATAAATGGTACAACATTCTTGGTCCCTTGAGATCCCAATTAACCAGGTTCCACTGTAGTATCATATTTGTTTGCATATTCGTTGCCAATGGCAAACCAAAGTCTGTTTTGGCGAACGCACAGAAAAGGTAAGACTGCGGTGATTTTAGCCATATAATTATGATAAGCAAGATAAGGAGTGCCTCAAGACACACAGAGACAAGTCTTCGACCAATGTGTGTTACCAGTCATGACTTATGGCACTGAAACGTGGTCTCTTACTATCATGGTCCTCATAAGCAAGCTCAAAGTCGCACAACGAGCTATGGAGAGGGTTATGCTCGGGGTTTCTCTACGTGATCGAATCAGAAATGAGGAGATCCGTAGAAGAACGAAATTCACCGACATAGCCCAGAACATTAGCCAGTTGAAGTCACATAACACGCAGAACAGATGACCGATGGGGCCGGAAGGTTCTGGAGTGAAGACGGACCGGAAAGCTCAGCGTAGGTCGTCCACCGACACGGTGGACAGACGACCTGATAAAGGTCGCAGGACGACGTTGGGTCAGGCCGCTTCCAACCAGTCCTTTTGGAAAATCATGGGGGAGGCGTATGTTCAGCAGTGGACGTCCTACGGCTGAGATGATGATGATGATGATGATGAGATAAGGAGCATGTACTTATGAGAATATATTAAATTAGCACTGGAATTTAGTTTCACATTATTTAAATATTACACTGTCTGCACCCCGCGGTTTCACCCGCGTGGTGATGACGATGAAATGTATCCACCCTACATATGTCCTTCCCCGGGATATCTATCTCCTTGTCAAGATAGCATTCCGCCGTGTAGGCGTGTCAAGGTAACAGACGCAGACAGACAGACAGTAGAGTTACAAACGTTTTTATAATATTTGTATGGATTATATTAAGTCACCTTTGCTAAAGTCTTCTTTTTCTTAGCATACTTGTCCTTTATCTTTATCATCTTGCTCTGACAAGTTTTGCAAAAGCTAAAGTGCTTGCAGGTCTCGTCGGAATGGATGCGATGTGGTCTGCTCCTGTCTCCCAGGGCGTCGGAGCTTACGATACTTGATGATAGACTTTCTTGGGATGAGTCTGCAAGTATTACTCGTAGATAATGTATATAACAATAGTCAATTACTGTTTTACATATTTATAGTTCTAATATTAGAAACGGGAATCACTCACGTAAATGAGTCAGATCTTTCTATAGTTTACTGTATAGTATAGCATAGCAGTAGTGCGAGGGGAGACGCAACCGCGAGCGTTCTGTACTCTCCTTAAAAAAAGACCTAATAATGTGGTTGAAACCATAGTCGGAAAGATCTGACTTATTCACGTTATTCCCGTTTCTCAGATTAAAAATATGTATAAACCCATTATTTTTTATTGACGCAGATTGGAGCGAAATTTGGATGACACCCCGCCCCGCTCAGAGGGCTTATCGTGGGCTAATGACCAAATTTTCCTTAACTCGACCCCAGTAACAACTATGCCAAGTAGCTTGCTTTAATCAAAACTTGCACACCTCCGGGCTTACATCTCCTACTATGGGGGACAGGCACGGCTCTGATTGGCCCGCGCGATAACAAAAACCGAAAGGTGGCATTGTGGAATACAACCTCAAAATGGCCATCAGGGATCGAAACGAAGTAGTGATTGAGGCCCTGCTTCAGTTCAATACGGGAGGGTACCTAAGCGAATAAGTTAATATTACTACTTATTTAAAAGTTAAGCTGTATTTGACAAAGGGTAAGTATTAGCATACATTGCAGAGCAGACAAGTTCACAAAAAGGTGTCGGCAGGCGGTGGCGTCGTGTGGCGGGTCGCCATCTTCCCTCAAATATGGTTGAGGAAGGCGATGGCTG
The DNA here is from genome assembly GCA_917880725.1 of Selenia dentaria. NCBI lineage: Eukaryota > Metazoa > Arthropoda > Insecta > Lepidoptera > Geometridae > Selenia > Selenia dentaria. The sequence goes on from OU862885.1 coordinate 9,479,320, forward strand.
CCACATGCGTCAACTCTTGAACGGGTGCTGTCTGCGGAGACCGATCTGCTCTGAATGCTGATGCAAACTCAGAAACGATATAGCCCTTTTTTAAGTAGTTTAACATAAAAAACTATGTCCTCTAATTAAGTATATATTGTTGTCTCTTTTAATTATATTTAGATGTGAAATTTTGCAAAATAAACTAAACAATGGCACGTACCCTGTAGTCTGTGGAGGCTAGTTATAATATTTAAAAAAATACTCGCCTTGATGTAATTCAGCAGTTTTCTTATACAAAGGAATACATTTCAGTATGCACAGTAAAAGCGGTGATTGTTTTTCACTTTTGTACATCTTCACAATGTTCGATGCGTGCTCTGAGTCACATTTGATACCTGTAACAAGAAAAACTCAAGATCAACCATTAAAACCATTAAATTGTAGTTGTTTTTTAATTGGGAGACGACAAAAGTACGAGACTCACCTGGTGTTAAGTGATAATCTCTACCTAGAAAGATGCAGTTGCAATACATACACGTTAAACACATGATCCTCCTTTTTGGGTATCGCCGCAGTGGGTACCCAGTGACACTCGCACCACCACCAAGACGATTCTAAGGTTGAGCCGTTGAGTAGTTACAAGTGGACATAGGGACGGACATACATACAGTGAAACACAAAACCCTCTTTTTGAATTCCGCCGCAATCGGGTAAAAATACAATAATGTTACTCAAGTACACTTACCCAAACAATTAAGAATGGACCAGATATCTTCGTCCTTGAACCTGAGTCCAGCGTCACAACTGCTGCTGCTGATCAGAGACTTGGCGAAAGCAAACACCATGTTGGCGAGGGGTATTTCTGATATGAACACTGATAATGCATAATTGAACTCCTGAAAATTATATGATATTAATACACGGTCACAATAATATTATACAAGTACAATTTGAAAAATGTAATACCGACTTACATTGTATTCAGTTATTGGAGTGTAACTCAAAAACTACCGAACCGAATTTGATAAAATTTAAATGGGACCACACTGGAATCACCAGCTTTCAAACAAAAAGAATTTTGAGAATCGGTTCATCCTATCGAAAGTTATGAGGTAACAAACATACAAAAAAAAACAGTCAAATTGACCTCCTCCTTTTTAGAAGTCTGTAGAAAAGTAGGTAAATGCAATTGAAAGTTTAATTAGATCTACACTACAGTCCATTATAGATTAATTCTTCAGGAATAAGGAATAAGACCTTATAATGAAGGTTTACTGTCTACCATAACTATAGTGTTACCTATAGGACATGTGTCAGTGCAACTTTAAAGGCACTTTTCTTAAAATTAGTCTTTTATCATGTGACAAGTTGTGTAAGCACCTGCCCAAGACATATATATATACAAGATAGATAGCTATAGATAGATAGATAAACTCTTTATTGCCACACCACATTATAAAGTATAACAAACAAAGAAATAGGATAATATTATAGAAAATCATTACTCAACAATGAAAAACTTAAAATTAAGTGTGACAACGGGAGGTCTTATCGCTCAGAGCCATCTCTTCCAGACATCCTGCACTTTGCACTGCACTTGTCACTCCCCTGTTACAGCATGCCATTATTGCTAGCTCGGTAAAGCTTGCACACTACTGCTTCAGAGCAGAACATTTGGCTCTGCGGTGGTAGCAACAAAGTTGGCTTCCAAAATTGCAATTTGTTTTTAAAACAATAGTTCATTTTATTATCTGGGCATCACTGAATGCATGTCATTGGTCGAAAGAGTTGTCTGGCTTGTCATCTCTCAGCCTCTTTTTTATTAATTACTAGCTGCTTTCCCTAGTTTCATCTGCGCGGTATAAGATTCATCATCATCTAGGATGATGATGATGAATCTTATATAGCCTATGTTACTCAGGGTGAATGTAGCTTTCCAATGGTGGAAGAATTTTTGAAATTGGTCCAGTACTTTTTGAGCCAATTCGTTACAAACATACATACAAATCATTCCTCTTTATAATATTAGTATAGACTACCATCTATATAAGTTTTTAAACTGACATGGTCACTATTGCAACACAGTTGCATGCGCCATGTTCACAAGTAAACTGCATGCAACTGTGCCGAAATACTGAGTGCTGAAAATAAATTCAATACAAAATATATCGTTTCTAAAGTTAATTCTTACTACCATCTAAGAAATCAATAATAAACTAAGATTTTAATTCTGATGGTGGAGGGGATATTTTTAACTCTGCACCCGCATATCATTATGGTAAGTAGGGGGTTAATAATTAATAATAATAATTATATTCACCATTCTCAACATATATTCTGCTAATAGCACATTCATCGCTTGATATGGCAGCTCTAAGCGTTGGGTGAAATTCTTTTGGCAGGTCAAAAAGTGTCCTGAAATTAGAATGGCTTATGAATATTAAACAATAAGATTTTCAGTTTTTTGGAGATTCACTAGAATCACCAGTGTCTTTACCACAATGTGTGTGGAACTTTTTTTTATGGGATAGGTTGGCAAACAAGCAGACGGCTCACCTGATAGTAAATGATCACCATCACTCACATCAAATTTTGATAGCTTTATATTTTATAGCAGATATAGCTTTGGTAGATGACAACATTGTGATGTCTGGCTAGCTCCCACTCTCAAGATTAAAAATGTATGTTTCATAATAGATTTTTAATGTAACATAATGGTGTGCTCCAGTAGCTGTCTTATAGAGCCAGTCCACCTTTCTAGGTCTATTCTGATAACAACTGCGACCACATCATCACTCACCATCAAGTAAAAAAGTGTTTAAATACTAGTCTACCAACTATAAAAAATGGCATGTGAAGTAAATATAATTCTGGTATGCTTACAATTAATTTATATATCTATGGGTGTAACATGTTCTAACGATTCTGCATAACACGATTTCCAACATATTTTTGCTAATTTGACTGTCAAATTCAGAAACTGTTTTGATAATGGTGTACTATGGACAGTGAGCCCCAAGGAACAAAGGATCTGCTGAGTGAAAAGGCTGAAAAAAACATATCAGTTTCCTAGGTACTTTTTCTAGTTCTGATGTACATAGCACATACTTAACCAGGATAAAAAGTAACGGATACTTTTTTATCAGTAAGATGATTCTGAGGAATATTATTGTTTTTAATAGGTAGAGATTTAGGATAAAACCAGGATAGGAACTTCTTATCCTGGGAAATAACTATGCGAAATCATTTCACTTGCAGTGAAGACGGAGACGCAGGGTGCAGCTAGTAGGCATCAATCAAGAGGTGTTTTTCAAGATTCTACCATTCGTAATACAAAGTATACAAACCCGTTTGAGCACTTTTTAACACTGATACGATGTGACCACGCAAATAAGCCCTCAAGTCATTAATAACTCCGTTTTTCTCAAACAACTCGTACATAAACTTTTGAAAGTTTTCGGCGGATTCAGAGCTTCTTACATCTTGGGTTTCTAGTATCTCTACGACCGCTGCCGAAATATTTTCTGTGGGTACCTCATTCATGTTTCCACCTGACTGGCATTGCATGTTGTAACAAATTTGAAAGGATATATTTCTTTTGAAATATCTATAAAGAAATCATATTTCAAGTTCACGAATCACTGTAATTTTTGAAACTTCCCAACCAGAATGTTGACGTTTTGATTATATGTTGACATTTCCGGTTGCTGTGGCAGCAATGCTAGTCAAATGAGCATTTGTTTATTAATTAATAATTTCGTGCAGCGAAAATGCACAATAAAATTACCATTTTATTACAGCTAATCAAATAGGTACCATATTCATTAATTTTGAAAATGTTTGTCTCAATTAAACGTAATAAACGAACACTTACAATTCATTTTTCGAAACAGGACCACAATTTCGGACTACCAGTCAACAGTCCCTGTGGCGCAGAGGATAGCGCGTTGGACTTCTAATCCAAAGGTCGTGGGTTCGATCCCCACCAGGGATGGACAACATTTCGTTTTGTTCGTTGTCCTTTTGCTAGCACTTCTACATTTTAACATTTTTAACAATGGTACAAAACAAGGGTGAAACATATCAACTTATTAGCACAAACACTAGGATAAACTTTTTTAATGGCATTTGAAATAGATTTAGCCGAGCACTTGACTCTCAAATTTTAACATGTAATGTTTTTTTTATGTAATCGGAAAATTAATAGATTTGAACCATTCATATCTGACGAATGGTTCACAAAATAGTAAACTTTCCGGGTGGATGATGCTATCTCATTGGTAAGCAACCACATTTTAATAGGGAGGAAGTTGGATTCTTCCATCTTCCTGGAGCCTGGAGGTCGTGTCTTCATGGAGCCAGGAGCTCTGAATACTCCGCAGGAGGTGACGAGGTATTTCAAGACAGGTGACTCCATGCTGAGTGTTTTTATGGTGACAGAACTAGACAACCTGAGATTCTGTAGCGGGCGAAAAGTAACCATTAAATATTGTATCCTAACGGGCAGCGAGTGATCTGCACTGCACTCTTGTTGAAAAAGTACGAGTAGGTACTATCATAAACCTATGTGGTTGATTTTTCGGAACTATTTCACGCGCCCCACGATTTAATTTTATTTTTTATAAAGAAGCGCTCAACGCCACACCCGATCAAAGGCTGAAAACTAGCTAGTTTACGTTATACATTAACGACAGAAGGTGAGGCGAAGTTGGCTGGTATGGATATTGCGAAGGCCTTTTATTGCGTGTCACAAATGTCACAATAAGCGCTTCTTTCGAAGCTTCCTTACGTATGGACAAGGATCTCCCATTATTTGGTAATTCAGCGCATGAAGGTCATTGTCCACGGTGCATGCTCAAACTTAAAAGCTATAAATTCTGGAATCACAGGTTGAGCGAATGACGACTGTATTGAGCAAATGATGAGCGAAACCGTAGGTACCTACTGGCGATTAATGCTGGCGCTCTTAGATACTGCATGAGCTGGTTGTTGATAATGGTTTCCATAATCTTGAAGTACCTACAAAGGCGTTATGGCGAACTCTATAGCTATAGCTATTTCTTTCCGTGCATAGTTGCCTGGAAGAGATCGCTCTGAGCGATAAGACCGCCCATTATGACACTTTTAATTTTTAGTATTTAATTGTGAAATATTTTTGATTGTATTTTTATTTATGCTTATTTCTTTATTTGTAACATATATTAGTATTGTGGTGATTCTATAAAGAGTTAATCTATCTATCTATCTATAACGTTAACGTCTTTGTAATATCGATCGATTTATACGTCGAATTTAATTCGCATGAGGCTTGGTAATTGTTGCTCACGTTCACATTTAAAAAAGATTCATGTGAAAGATTCCTCTATATGTGAATGTGATGTGGCCTGTATGAGGGGGATCTCAACCATATATTATTTTCCTGTCCATTCTATGATATTGTTTTTTTCTACAATTCTCTCATATCATTAAAAGTCTAATTTCCGACTCATATTCCTGAACTTTTACCTACTTTTACTATCTACTAATATTGATATATATAAAGTTTTCGTTCACTTCCGCACTATCAATAACATTCGTTTATAATTTTGTACATATTTATTTGTTTTTAATGTTGTTTGTTTATGTTCGAATAAGTTATCTTTAAGTTATTATTCTTTCTTATTGATATGTGTGTATATTTTCATTTTTTCATACAAATTAAGCCTATTCTGGTTCATAGTTTGCTCAAATTCATTTTAGGATGTTTTTTGTTTTTTTTTTGACGTGAATCTAGCACAAATGTAATGTTTTTTTTTTTTTATTATTATTTATGGCAATTGTTTAGAACATTCATGCCAGCATCATGTCAAAAGAGAAAAATATAATTAACAAAATCGGAGAAATTTAGATGTAAGTATCTGAAACAAAGGAAAAATATCTTATACTACATACTATCTACAAAATTCTCAAAATACTATTTTTAAAAAAAACTAAATAATTACATAATATACACATGGTTTAACATAAATACCAGTTTAATTTAATTTACACACAACTACAGCTTGATGTTATTTTCAGTTATGAAAGATGATAATATATTAATTGAATTAACGTTAATATTACACAGAATGTTATCTATATGAATAGGAAGAGGAAATTTAAAATGAACCAATGAACTAAATAATGAATTATGATCAAATAAGGGGCAAGAAAAGAAAATATGATTTATATCAGCATCATCCATACCACACTCACAAATTGATGAATCTTTAATTCTCAATTTCTTAAGATGAACAGCAGAAGAGCAATGGCCGAATCTCAACCTAGCTATTACACAACAAATTTTCCTATTACATTTAAATTTAAAAAACCAGGGTTTAGCTTGAATATCAGGTTGGAGTTTAGCATAATAAGCTCCTGTTCGTCTACTAGTCAGTGACCATCTTTTGAACCACCTAGACTTTAGGTCACGAATAGGGAGAAGTAAAAGGTCTTGAGGATAATTTTTGAAAGGAACTTTATCACCGCATATTATAGCTTGCTTTGCAATCTCATCAGCCTTTTCATTGCCATGTATATTATTATGGCTTGGAATCCAAGCTAAGTGAACAGAATAACCAATAGAACTACACTGTATTAACATTTCCTTGCATTTAAATATAATCCAGTTTTTGGAACCTATTTTAAATGGATTACTCTGAAAAGCTTGAAGAGCACTTAAAGAGTCAGAAAAAATAACAGTTTTCTTCAATTTGAACAGCAATATATAACTGATAGCTTCCATTATACCCCTACATTCACCAACAAAGACAGATGTTTCAGGAGGACACTTAATCTTTTGAACAATATTGTAATTTTGGTGGAATAAACCAACACCAACACACCCATTTTGATCTAATTTCGAGGCATCTGTGAAGATGCTATGCCAGCCTGGCCAAAGATTATCTTTAATCCTTAAGAAATGTTTATTAACAAAGGGATCTACTTTGCTCAAATCCAAATGAAGATGTAAAGTGGGTTCAAATAAAATACACTGATAGTCAAATTCAAACAGAGAAATTTTAGGGGTTCTATGAGTAGGGTATTTGAGGGATTTAATTTTTGAAAAACTCATAACTAAGCAAGGAGTTTTTTTATGTTTCCAATAAGGCTGGGAAATATAACTAAATAATAATTGCAGTTTTGGAAAAAGAGGATGAGTAGAAAATTGAAACAAACGAAACAAAAACATGTCCGAAAGATATTGACGTCTTAAATCTAAAGGAGGTTCATCACATTCCACTTGCAAAGCGTTTTTAGGAGTAGATCTCATTGCTCCAATAACAATACGTAACGCTCTTGCTTGGATCAAGTCCAATGAATTGAGCGCTCTTTTACAAGCTGGCTCATATAAAAATGAAGCATAGTCAATAACACTACGAATAATAGCATTATAAAGAAGCTTTAAATAATAAGGATGAGCACCCCACCAAACACCAGCCAAACACCTTAAAATATTCAAATTTTTTTCGCACTTAACCGAGATATAGTTTAAATGCGATGAAAAGTTCAATTTGCTGTCTAAAATAAGACCTAAAAACTTTTTTTCATTTTCGACAGGAATCCTAGTGTTGTTAACCATTATGTTAAGTCTGGGCTTTAACCGTTTTCTAGTAAAAATAACTACAGAACTTTTTAGAGGAGCTATTTCTAGACCATTGTAACATAACCAAATATTTAATGACTCAAGAGCTTGAGACAATTTATGAGCAGAATTTAAAATATCACGATCTGAAATATAAACAACAAGATCATCAGCATATTGCAATAACCTGCAATAAGGTGACACAAATTTGTTTAAATCATATGTGTAAATATTAAAAAGCAAAGGACTTAGAACAGAGCCCTGAGGCAAGCCTTTGAAGACAGATCTGCAACATTTAATATCCCCGTTTATTCTTAGTTGAGCTGTACGGTCTAGAAAAATATTAAGTATAAAATTAGTTATTTTACCAGGTAAAAACAAACTTTCCATTTTAGTTTTAAGAATAGAAAGTATAACATTGTCATATGCGGAGCATATATCAAGAAAAGCAGCAACAACAGACTCATTTCTAGAGAATGAGAGTCTTATATCAGTAACAAAAATAGACAAACTATCTAAAGTCCCCCTACCTTTTCTAAAACCATATTGACATTCAGGCAAAAGATTTCTGCTTTCGATTAGCCACTCCAGACGATTTTTAATAAGATGTTCTGTGATCTTTGTCAGAACAGAAGACATAGCTATTGGACGATAACTATCAGATCTTTCAGGATCTTTGCCAGGTTTTAAAATTGGAATAATGATTTGGGTTTTCATCACATCTGGGACAAACCCCAAATCTATCATCAAGTTTATCATTTCCAGATAATAACCTAACATTTTCTCACCAGCATTAACCAAAAAGGAATATGGAATTCCATCTGGACCAGGGGAAGTATCTTTAAGAGAAGTGAGAACAAGGCGCAACTCTTGCATGGAGAAAGGAGTAAAACTTGCATCATAATCAGAACTTGAGGTGAAAGTATCAAAAGAACTAGGAACAAAGGGTGGAGCCAGCCTGTCCATGAATTGCTCAAACCAACTTTCACAACTAGGGTATGGAGGAGAAGGTTCTCTATATGAACCACGAAACTTTCGAATTGATTTCCATACATACGAGGAATTGACACTAGGAGAAATAGTAGAGCAAAAGTTTTTCCATCCCTCTGACTTTTTCGAATGAAGGATTTCCTTTGACTGAGATAGAACATCCGTTAATGACTTATAGTTTTCATTTGTCATGTCCTTAGAATACACTTCTTCAGCGGTCTTTCTATTTGTCACAGCATCCGTACACTCTTGATCCCACCATGGAGGAGATCTATGTTTCTTATTTTGAACTTTTAAGGGAAATGAATGCTTAGCAGCAGAATGAATAATTTTTATAAATGAATGAATACATTGATTCAAAGAATGGGGAAATATCAGGGGAAGATCACAAACAATTTCTTCTAAAAATGATTTAAATTTGGACCATTCATCAGAATCAGTTTTATTGCTTAGTTTATACTGTAACAATGGCTTAAATGGAGTTTGTTCAATTTTAGAAAATGGAAGATCAATTAAAACAGGAAAGTGATCACTTCCAAAACAAGATGATAAGGTTTTCCATGACATTGAAGGAGTTAAACTAGCTGATACCATAGTCAAGTCCACAGCACTAACCTGCTCATTTGGTCTTGTACGACAAGTAGGGCTCCCAGTGTTTAATAAACACAATCCCAGCTTATCCATTATATTGAAAATATAATTAGCAAGAGAATCTGAGGCTTGACAACCCCAGACTGGATGATGAATGTTAAAGTCTCCCATTATAATAAAGGGACCTTTTATGTTTGTTAAGATATCAAAGAATGTTGTTAGTATGTCAAAAGATGGTCTGGGTATATACAATGATATAAATGTTATGTTTTTAAACCTAACAGCAACAAAAGAGAACTTCTCAGATACAGAAGATGATGGTAAATGTACAAGATGAGAATTTACAGAGTTTCTGACAAGTATGGCAGAACCACCATACCCGTCAGCTTTGTCATCCCTGAAACAGAGGTAGCGAGGAACCTTAAAAAAGGAACCAGGCTTAAGCCATGTCTCAGAGATAGCAATAACAATAGGGTCATATTTATTGATAATATATAACAAATCTGTTTTTTTACTATTTAAACTTTGGCAATTCCATTGTAGCCCTAGTGAGGGAGCCATAATGGAAAGGTTGTGATGATGGAATGGAAGAATCTAGGGCAACGTTGGACGGTACAAAAGTAGGACAATTAAGTAGCTTCATGAGAGCCTGTATGAGCTCCATAATGCTACCAGAGGAAGAAAGGGGATCCGAACCATGACAATTAAAAGCAACACCATTATTGTTGATCATAGGTGGATTTGCAACAATGGCCTGATGGGCAGATCGATCATAGCCATGGCGTTGTGGAGGAGGAGGTCTGGGTTTTATGAATATCGTTTTTTTATGTGAACTATTAGCTTTTGCAGCATAAGAATGAGAGGTAGAAGAAACACTATTAGCATACGATGTTTTTGTTGCATCACTATATGATTTACCCCTAATAGGAGAATGTAATTTGGAAGCTTCAATATAAGATACACTTTTGTCTGCCATAGTAATCTTAATTTCTTTTTGTCTGCTAAACTCTGGACAGCTCTTATTTGTAGAGTAATGCAAGCCGGAACAATATTATACAAGATGAAGTGCCCTCTTCCACATTGCATGAGTCACCAGTATGGCCCTCTCCACACTTGTAACAACGTGGCTTAGACCTACAGCTATTTTTTGTGTGCCCAAACTTACAACATTGAAAACATTGTACAGTAGGATAATAGTAGCGTTCAACTGGTAGAGAATTAAAGCACATGAATACCCTTGGAGGCAGAACCTGACCATCGAAAGATAACACGCAAGATTGTGACGGCTTAAATACAGGGGCACCATCAACAATTACTTTATAGTTTAAGCGCCGAATTTTTACTATGGGGCAGCCATCAAGAGGGACACGAATGTTCTCCAGTACCTCTTCTTCAGACCATTCAGTGGGGATCCCCTTGACAAGACCCAATCGGACTGTGTTAAATGATGGGATAAATGCCTTAAAATCATTTTTAATTAAAATTTCATTTGCAATGAAAATATTGGCAGAGTTTGCATCACTGAATGACAGTGATACTCTATTACGTCCTATTCTACTGACACTTCCTTCAACAATATTTTGTATCTTATTCTTATTGAGAAAGTGCCCAAAGTTAATTGGGTGCAAGAAAGTACCTGAAGTGGGAGAAGGCTCAACTTTTTGGACATGCACTGTAAAAGGCCCCTTATCGGAAGACTTATATACCTGCCTACCAGAGGGGGTATAAACTGGGATTGATGGGGTTTGCGAAATGGTTGCTGAAGGAGAAGCAAGTGAATCAGTCATTTGACAATCAGTTATCTGTGAATCTGTGATGGACTTTGATGATGGACATATTGTTTGGCCTAATGGAATAACTGAATCCTGGGAATGTTTCTTTTCTTTATTATATTTATGCTTTTTGCATGTTTTTTTCCGTTTAACAGTAGAAAAGGAGCCATCGCCATGCTGATTTGGTTCCACAACATCTGAAGAATCAGAAGCGATGGAGACAAACTCAGCTGGTGAGGGGACAAAATCACGCCTATCTGCGTTAAATTCAATAGACAGGTTTAATTCTGGGGGCCTGCCGCCCCCGTCGTATGTTTCCATCCGATTCGATGAAAAACAATTGAATAAAACAAATGAAGACTATATTCTATGAATTTTGTTAAAAAACTTACCAACGATGAAAAATACACGTGCTACGCTAATCAAATATTCTATCTACATACAAACACACTAATATTATACACTAAATACAGCAAAAAGATATTTTTCACAATTTAATAATCGCCAAAGCACCCGTGCTCCTTGACACAACTTTGACAATCCTCAAATACGAAATATCAGCAATTTGAAACTAATTTATAAATCAATTTGCTGACATACAATTCGAGTGTTGCAAGATGAATAAAAAAATAGGAGCAAGTTTTATAATATTGTTTTTAACATGTATTTTGTACAACAAAAAAAAAGGTAAAAGAATAAAACATATTATGAAACGATTGGTGGGAGTAAAATATGCATTTTATTAAAAATAGTACGGAATATTTTTTTATGGAACGAATTTGCTTCCCTATAAATGTTTATATTTTATCGCTGTAGCAGTACATACAATTCCGCTGCACACATCTAAATTTTGCTCGTGTGTGCAATGGTAAAATCTCGTAGATACAGGATACCTCCCCTTGATAGAGAGCAAGGCATATTTTACTCTCTACCGAGAGGTAGAGAGTAAAGTATTCATTGTAGTCTTTGAATATTCCTTGTTTTTTTTTCCCTTCGGCCTTTTTGGCCAGGCTATAGTCTTGACGACCTTACTGCCTTTTCTTCAGTGATTATTCTTCAAAGAGTGGAATACCTATTTCTTCTTTCTCCCATTCATCTTCATGTCTTTAGTTTCAATTTTTAAAATTTCAATTAATATCGCAAAAGCCAGGAAAACAAAGAATAATAAAATTTCAATTAGTCTGTGAGTCTAGTCCAATTCTGCGTTCTTTGTCGTTATTTTTAATTTCCAATAGAATCCTTCTATTCCTCTTATAATTGTCACCATCGAGTCTTTCTTCAAAGGGTCTTGTTCGGTATGTGTGTATTTATATGTACTAATATTGTGTACTTGTATTGTTTAGTAATAATCGTGTATATGTACATACAGCTATGATATCATATATTTTATAATAATATATTACAGAAAGTTTATATTGTATAATAATATATTACAGAATAAACGCTAAGTACTTTGATTTATTTACAATATATACTTATTTACATACATATAGTTAATATAGTACATTACTAACTTGAAAACGATAAAAATTAAATCTCTTTAACGGTATTTAATAAAAAAATAAAAATATACTTGAAAGTTGAGATATCCCTAAGCAACTCCTGAATGCAACGCGGGACCAAATCAGGCTATCATAGATTAATAGAAGTTCGTCTATCAACACAAGGCGCTGGATGTTGAAATACGAACACTCGAAAAAGATATTTCATGTTATTATAGTGACCCTCCTTTAATTTAAGCTTACGCAGAACTGTCCAAGTATTAGTAACATTAGGAACGGGATATTTACCGTGTAATCCATGTTGTCGGGAATATAAATCTAGACCTCAAATAAAATGGATTACACGGTAAATATCCCTTTTCAAATGTTGTCTCTTGCAAAAGTGATCGTGATAGTTTAAAAACTTATAAAATCTAAGTATGTCTACGGACATGTACAGAAAATGTGCAAAATGTGGAGCAACTCCTGTTCAAGCTGGTGTGGTCTCATTTCACCGTTTCCCTAAGCCTGGTAAAACGAATGTTGAACGGTATGTTAATCATATATCTTTTTATGCTCATATATGCTTTATCTTGCTTATATTGAAAAACTTATAGCATAGTTAGGTACCTTCTCTCGTTTTCAATTCTACAGTAGGTATTATTATTACAGTTAGTTAAAAACATGTAATTTAACTTTGATCTCCATGTGATACCTATAATAAGATCATATACGTACTATGTGCCTGTACCTTCGTCTACCATATGTCCTATCTTTCTCTAGTCAGATTGCAGTAATGTAATTACTATTGCTTGTGGGCTGATGGATGACACAACGGGGCCTACTCTAGACCTTTTACGAAACTATCATAAATCAGGAGCGTCTTGTAATAAGCTTAAAATAATCATACGTACTATCGTACCAACACAAAATGGTTGAACAATATTACTTCAATATTATTTACGGCGTGTTCCTTTTTAAGCCGAAATCGACCCTAATGGTGCATTCCAGTAAACACCGCCAATACATACGACTGTCGTGCCCCGGTTTCGTGTTTCCTTTAGGATGAATACCTATAATGCCCAACCCAAATAGAACACTCACACGGTCGCAAAAAGCGCGTCATATTTTCTCTCAATTAAATCGAATGAATCATAAACTTATTTGATATTTTGACAGTAACAGCTCACAACGACCACAAGTCCAAAACCTTCCATCCGCGAGTGACGTAGTCGTGGCGTGAGCGTGAGATGTGACGTAATCGATGATGTACCGAGCTCAGTTATGATAATTGCGAGTTTGAAAGATAACGGTTGGGCGGCTATGCGAACGACGCGATCGATTTTGGCTCTCAAAGGAACACGACCAGCAGGGCTATTATGTATCTCAGTTGCTAACAAATGTTGATTGAAATCTTGAAAAATGGCGGCCCTATGTCAGTTTTGACAACTCCAGTAAGCAAGAATGTTAGTAAGTTGATCACTGAAACTGACAAAAGTGACATAGAGCGGCCATTTTTTCAGGTTTCAATCCACATTTATTAGCAACTGAGATACATAATAGCCCAGCCGATGTAAGTGAAGTGAAAGAACGAAACCACAGAATATTCTAATAAGGGTTTGAGATTTTAAAACTCTATGGTGGAGGCACATAGAATAAATATAATTTTCATACTTATTTGTAACAGATATTGCACATTCATTTTTCCTTTATAAGTGTAGTCGTACGTGTTGAACATTTGCCATTTCACAAGTTAATTTAATATGTATGTGAGAGAATATGAAATAATGACTGTTTTCAACGCCATCTATTGAGCTTGTTCAATAACCGGTAATGGATTACTAGCCTTTATACTCTTTGTAAGTTTGAATCTTGCTGAGTCTGTGGAGTTTCTGTCACCTGAACGAAGTATATTCTCTGTGGCTGTCACTGAGTCAGTAGTTCGGATCGATCTGTCTTCACTTTGAAACAGACGACCGACCGTGCCGGACGTGCACACTGATTCTTTTCCTTTGTCAATATGGCCGATCATGGCTGCCCCGATTTCGTAGAAAATCCGTTTCAATCTCCGAAATGTATATTATGTAAATATTTATAGTTTCAATGATGCATGATTTTCATTGACATAATCGCGAGTAAAGACTTAGTCACGTACACAAATGTATCATTAAGTCACTGTCCTGCCTAAAATACGTTTTAGTAAAGCAATAGTAGTAGATATGTGTTTAAAATAAAACAATAAAAAATCAAATCTATGAATATTTTATAAGTAATACAATTGTTTCTACAGACTAATCTGTTGGTTTCAAGTAGAAATATATAAAATACCTTTTATTCAAATAAAAGTCCTATATTCGCTTATTCAAATTGATTTGTAGCAGTTACTTAAACTTCTATTATTTTTGTTTAATTTCAGATGAACTTCCTTCAGAAGTCTTCGCCACAGCTACACTTTTGAGCAAATTCGTCCAGCTGTTTGATGCATTAAATGCTGACAGTCCAGACTTCCAGACAGACAAGAAAGAACAAAGTCAGTCCAGAAACTTACGCTCAGGCTGGTGTGGCAGTGAAAATGCCGAAACCTTTAAACGATGCAAATATGCCAATCTCGGTGGAGGTTACACATTTGTGCCGTTTGGGGTAGAAAGTTTCTCTAAGTGGCGCGTACAAAATTTTCAGGGCTTGGCCAAACGTTTGGTTGAAGAGTCAGGTGAACAGAATGCTGGCTCATATTTTGCAAAGAAAATTTGCATAGCTATTCAACGTGGAAATGCAGCCAGCATTCGGGACACTTTGCCTCCAACAAATAATTTATTACATTTGATATTTTTAAACTTTTGTCCATTACTTAGTTAAACTTTAATAAATTTATGAAATAAATACATAAATGTTCTTAAAAATTGTTTTTTTCTATAACATAAGTACCTACTTACTCACCTAATAAGGTTCTGCCTACTTCATGAGGCGAAATTATATTTTAACATTGTTCCATCCGCAGACTGAATTGATAGGTAATAAAATAAATGAAAATAGAAAAGCATGGGGCGGATATTTAAAATTCGCGCTAAAGTTAGTTCCTTAGCATTCCGTGCGGATTCTGTTGCGCTAGTAGTATCAGTGTAATTCGCATTATGTCTGTATGGCAGTTACACTTCTTCTCTCGGTAGAGAGTTTCAACAAACTCACGATACCACCTTTGCATGACACCACACAAGGTAATCTTTGGTGTCGATTACCCCGGACTTGACTTCCAGCAGACAACTGCTCGGGACAGCGGCTTGGGCGGCCGCTCAGCGCAGAAGCACGGGCAGTTGCTCAGCGCAGCAGCCCAGCGCAGCAGTTTGGACAGCCGCTCAGGATACTGCTCGGGACAGCTGAAAAACAAATGAATGTGTTAATATCTGTCGACGTACTACGATAAAATTCTGGACTTCCATCACCCGCACGACCCTATGCAATTGCTCAGCGCAACCACGTGCAGTTGCTCAGCGCAGCAGCCCCGCGCAGCAGTTTGGGCAGCCGCTCAGGATACCTGCTCAGGACAGCTGAAAAACAAATGAATGTGTTAATATCTGTCGACGTACTACGATAAAATTCTGGAGTTCCATCACCCGCACCACACTATGCAATGAAAACAAAGAAAAACATTCCATGCCTTACATAATTTACCAAGATCTCACTCGCACAGTTTAGTGATATTTTTCTTTATTAATGCATACCAAAGACAACTAGCGCGTGATATCAATTTGTGAAGATTAACTGTCGAATGTCTCAACAAACTCACGATACCACCTTTGCATGACACCACACAAGGTAATCTTTGGCGTCGATTACTCCTGACTTGACTTCCAGCAGACAACTGCTCGGGACAGCGGCTTGGGCGGCCGCTCAGCGCAGAAGCACGGGCAGTTGCTCAGCGCAGCAGCCCAGCGCAGCAGTTTGGGCAGCCGCTCAGGATACCTGCTCGGGACAGCTGAAAAACAAATGAATGTGTTAATATCTGTCGAGGTACTACGATTCAATTCTGGACTTCCATCACCCACACCACACTATGCAATGAAAACAAAGAAAAACATTCCATGCCTTACATAATTTACCAAGATCTCACTCGCACAGTTTAGTGATATTTTTCTTTATTAATGCATACCAAAGACAACTAGCGCGTGATATCAATTTGTGAAGATTAACTGTCGAATGTCTCAACAAACTCACGATACCACCTTTGCATGACACCACACAAGGTAATCTTTGGTGTCGATTACTCCGGACTTGACTTCCAGCACACAACTACTTGGGACAGCGGCTTGGGCGGCCGCTCAGCGCAGAAGCACGGGCAGTTGCTCAGCGCAGCAGCCCAGCGCAGCAGTTTGGGCAGCCGCTCAGGATACCTGCTCGGGACAGCTGAAAAACAAATGAATGTGTTAATATCTGTCGAGGTACTACGATTCAATTCTGGACTTCCATCACCCACACCACACTATGCAATGAAAACAAAGAAAAACATTCCATGCCTTACATAATTTACCAAGATGTCACTCGCACAGTTTAGTGATATTTTTCTTTATTAATGCATACCAAAGACAACTAGCGCGTGATATCAATTTGTGAAGATTAACTGTCGAATGTCTCGACAAACTCACGATACCACCTTTGCATTACACCACACAAGGAAATCTTTGGTGTCGATTACTCCGGACTTGACTTTCAGCAGACAGCTGCTCGGGACAGCGGCTTGGGTGGCCGCTCAGCGCAGAAGCACGGGCGGTTGCTCAGCGCAGCAGTTTGGGCAGCCGCTCAGGATACCTGCTCGGGACAGCTGAAAAACAAATGAATGTGTTAATATCTGTCGAGGTACTACGATTCAATTCTGGACTTCCATCACCCACACCACACTATGCAATGAAAACAAAGAAAAACATTCCATGCCTTACATAATTTACCAAGATCTCACTCGCACAGTTTAGTGATATTTTTCTTTATTAATGCATACCAAAGACAACTAGCGCGTGATATCAATTTGTGAAGATTAACTGTCGAATGTCTCAACAAACTCACGATACCACCTTTGCATGACACCACACAAGGTAATCTTTGGTGTCGATTACTCCGGACTTGACTTCCAGCACACAACTACTCGGGACAGCGGCTTGGGCGGCCGCTCAGCGCAGAAGCACGGGCAGTTGCTCAGCGCAGCAGCCCAGCGCAGCAGTTTGGGCAGCCGCTCAGGATACCTGCTCGGGACAGCTGAAAAACAAATGAATGTGTTAATATCTGTCGAGGTACTACGATTCAATTCTGGACTTCCATCACCCACACCACACTATGCAATGAAAACAAAGAAAAACATTCCATGCCTTACATAATTTACCAAGATCTCACTCGCACAGTTTAGTGATATTTTTCTTTATTAATGCATACCAAAGACAACTAGCGCGTGATATCAATTTGTGAAGATTAACTGTCGAATGTCTCGACAAACTCACGATACCACCTTTGCATTACACCACACAAGGAAATCTTTGGTGTCGATTACTCCGGACTTGACTTTCAGCAGACAGCTGCTCGGGACAGCGGCTTGGGTGGCCGCTCAGCGCAGAAGCACGGGCGGTTGCTCAGCGCAGCAGTTTGGGCAGCCGCTCAGGATACCTGCTCGGGACAGCTGAAAAACAACTGAATGTGTTATTATCTGTCGACGTACTACAATAAAATTCTGGACTTCCATCACCCGCACCACACTATGCAATGAAAACAAAGAAAAACATTCCATGCCTTATATACATTACCAAGTTTCCATAGGTACCCATTCATATAGGGTTCATATTGACAATGGTTTTATTTAAATCCTGAAGTACTTCCATACCACAGTGACGTGTTAATCATAGTGATCAATACCTCTAGTGTTGCATACAAGTTATACAAGACAAAACATTGCCGTATAAAAGTATTAACACAGCGGTAACATTAACCTTACAGTTATTTATCTCTACAAGTAGCAGAACATTAATTTAATAAAAGGAAAAAAATTATTAAAAAATAATTTAAAAAAAATTAAAAAAAAAACAACAATCATTACGACAGTGTTTGCACTATACAAAATCACGACAAGGCACCGCAATAACGAACTCGGAGATGTTGACTCGACGACGGTTGAAGGCAGAGTGAGCCACGACCGCTCTGCGCGCCGCTTTTTATACTTTTCGGTCTACTAGGCTATTTCGTCTCCAACAATATATATATCGGCGCGGATACAATAATTAGCCAATAATAATTAGTCTATAACAATTAGATTTGTTACATTGATTTATTTGAATTGATTTATAAAACATAGATTCATACTTTTGAAATTGTTTACAGTAAATTATTCCAATTAAAATTAATAATATAATTATTCTCAAAATGATTTAAGTTTATTACGTACAATTAATTATAAAACATGCCATCACTTTGTATTGCAATCTTAATGTTTAAAACGACCACGTGCAAGTACGCCGTAACCTATAAAAGCGGTCGCATTGGCGACGGGGTGGCACATTTGTATGGGGCAAATGAAATTACCTACGGGGGCTAATTTTTATAGTTGCCATTTAAAATATTATTCAAAGGTGGTAACACATTAAATATTTTGATGTCACATCCGGCATGCTAAAATATTCTCTTTGGTGGGTGTGTTATTGTTTTCATTCGGATTTAGTGCCGGTTTCAGTGATTTCAGTTTCATTCGTTGTTAAAGTTTCTTGAATATAGCATTAAATCCACGTCGAGTTGAGCTTATGCTCCTCCGTGCCTTCAAAAAGTTATGTTACTTGCGATTAGGAACTTCGAGAAATTGACTCAGTTGTGTGTGATGTGAGAAGTTGACTCTTGATTATATTATAATAATTTGACTCTTATTTTAGTTTGTGATCATGTCGGAGAAAGAAAACAAAAGGAAATGCTTTAAATGCGGCCGCTCACCGTTCGCAGACAACGCAAAATTGTTTAGATTTCCAAAGCCTGGCATAAATAACCATAAACGGTATGTATATTTACTGATATTTTTATGGTCATGTCTTAGTGCGACTCTCCATATGTACCACTCCTCATATTATTAAACAATTGCTAATTCTCCTGATAGTTTATGGAACTAGCACAACAGACACTGGCAGAATTATGACAATAGTTGCAGACAGAAGCCTCTAAGAACTTCTATTTTTAAGCATTTTATCAGAGTCAAATCAAACAAGAATTAGCAAATCTGGTTAATTCTGAATCCTTAAAATTGACCTAACTAAGAAATCCAGAAACTACATATAGTGCGTTCGAATAGGGTGTGGGTAAAAGTGACAAAAGTAACATTTTTGATCTTTACAAACGCTTTAACAAAAAAGCGCTCAACTGAGCAAAAGACCTAAAATCGCATGTTTATGGTCAAACACATAGCTGTCAAATAACGATCACAAACAACCATGCTTCAGATGTGGGTCAAAAATTACACTTTTTGGTGGCAAAAAATCCTCTTTTTTAGCATTCCGAATGCTGAACAAAAAGAGACATGAATGACATTTTCACCCACAGATTCCCATTCGAACGCCCCTTATGAGCGTTATTAGCATTTTCGCTAAAAACGATCAGAAGTGATCTATTTGAATGCACTAAATATTATATTTCGTCTTTGCATCCATGTAGCTTTCCATTGGGAGTAATATTTCTAACTTACCTGTAGCCTGAGTCCCCATGGAAGTTAGATTAAAATAAATGATGTGTATGTTGTACAAGTTATACAAAATTTCACACAAATCTAGTTGTGTCATAGTACTTCATGCATGTGGGGGCTTAAAAGCTGTAGCTGGATAAATATGATATAAATGGTAAATATTCACGGCATTGATAGAACAGTGGTGTTTCATAAAACGGTTAGGCAATTAGCATTTGGCTGCAACAAATATTTTACAGTACCCATTTCAGAATCAAAACAATATAAGTAACCCAAATATAATTTTTATTAAGTATTTTTTTTGTACTTTCAGATGTGAACTATGGGCCCAATACATACTCATCAACAACATTTCAAATGAAACTCCACAGTGATGCATAGAATGTTGTGTGAAAATCATTTTCTTGAAGCTGACTTCACTGATGATACTCTACAGAAGTTACGGAGATCTGCGGTTCCATGTGATGTAAGTTGCAAGTCAGTATTAAAACAAATTTATGTTGTGACTGTAAGTCACCGTAAGACACCGTCTCACCTATTGGTATTTATCCAAAGGTTTTCCTGAACAGATTGCTCTTAGCGATAACACAGCCTACTGAGCAGACGATGGAAAATAGGCAGGGTAACACACACACAATGCCTTTCCACCAGTGAGGAGGGGCTCAAGCTGAAAGAGTGTTAACCCATGGTATTGCTGCTCAGTAGTCCATACTGTTCCGTCCACGATTGCTGCTTCAATTGGTAGGGCAGAAGTATACTTGCTACTTGAGGGTAGTAGGTAGCTAGCTAGATCAGCATTCGCAAAATTTTCTACTAAATTTCAAATCTATTTTTGTTACTTATTGAACTAGGCAGTATATGTATATATATATATATATATATATATTATGTAATATATACTATATATTACATTTGTTATCAGGCATTTAGGTATATGTACCTATTCACTATTTTCTATACTTACGCTGATACTATTTACCACTGTCCCTGAAAATATTACTCTTTCTATCCAAAGGTTGTCTGGAAGGAATCGCGATAAGACTGCCTTTTGTACCATTATGTTTTAACTTAAGAGTTCCTATCTATCTGTATTTGTTAGTTTAGTTATATATTTTCAATACCTTTTCATCTGTAACTCATTAGTAATTTTTTTCAGAATGAACCACAATTGCCCGAGTATACAATAAGGCCTCAACCTGGTCCTTCACATGGGGTCTTACAGGATATCACAAACACAAGACCTACCAATCAGCCTGGTCCTTCACATGGGGTCTTAGAGGAAGTGACCAATGGTGCAAATAGTGAGCCTAATGTTGGGACATTTTCAGATGCTCAAGTGCAAACAATAGTTAAACCAACTTCAGAAAAGGCGAAGTTTTTGTATGCCAAATGTAGCAAATATATGCGAAAAATTTGCCAACTGTGCAATCGCGTTAGACATCTGAAGTCAAAAGATATTTTAAAACGTGTGACAGATGATGTATCCATAAAAAAGTTATCAGAGAAGATATCTCCGACATTTGCGCAACTGTTGCAAGGACAGATACGGAACTTTAAAAAGAAAAGTACTGGTCGAAGGCGGAATAAAAAAGAAAAAATTACTGCTCTAAGAATTTATAAAAGATCACCAACTTGTTACCGTTTGCTGCAAAGGCTTTTTCAGTTACCATCACCCAGTACATTAACAAGTCTACTCAATAGAGTACCTTTTAATGCTGGAATCAATCAACCAGTTTTTGAAGTCCTTCAAAATTACACAAAGACACAAAAGCCTTCAGACAATGAATACACATTAATGTTTGATGAAATGTCAATAAAAAAACATCTCAATTATAACCCTAAAGAAGATGTAATTGAAGGATTTCAGGACCATGCTTCACAGGGAAGATCCCCACTTATTGCAGCATATGCATTGTTGTTTATGGTTGCGGGGATACATAAGAAAGTTAAACAGCCAATTGCCCATTATTTTTCAAGTGGGTTTTCTACTGCAGACAGACAGGCTGTGCTAATTAAAGAGGTAAGTATTTTTTTTTAAACACCTGCCTTAGAATGTCTTAAAAGGCGATTGAAGTCTCATAGGCAGAAAAGTGCGTCAAGTAGGCAGCAGTCAGCGGTGTGGCAAAACCCTATTACCTAAACTAATACTAAAACCAAATTATATTCCTTGTTGTGTCCATTCATATTACAGAAAAACATATGGTATCGATTGACCCTACATGTGTAGGGATGATGATGACAACCTTTATATAATACTAGCTACGCTCTGTCTGCATGGTGATGGATGATGATAATGATGAATCAAAATATATATATAGCCTATGTTATTTAGGGATTACATAGTATAATGGAGAAAGAATTTTTGAAATTGATACAAGTTGTTTTAGAGTCTATTCATTACAGACATACGAAAATGCAAATATTTCTTCTTGATATTATTATTAGTTTCTAAATTGTACACCGTTATCAATACTTTTGCATAACAGACCTGTTAACAACGTTAATCTTTTTCATCAACTCTGAAGGCGACAGCGGGGAGTCGGCGGAGTGCGGGAAGGGTGTACGTACGGCTGTCACTGCACCTCAGCGCCACTTCACTTCACACGATCTACCGAGCAATTACATACTTACCATGTCAATTTTTTTATCATAATTACTACACTTAAACTATGTACCAAAGCATCAAAAATAAATAAGTTCTGAAGCACGTAAGGTGATATTATTGAAGATCACCGCAGCTACCTTCGGCGGAAACATTTTTGGAGGCCCCGACGAGATACACCTACTTCAAGAAAATCCACATCGATGTCGCATCGGAAATCGTCGCAAGAACCAATTGTGTTGTTTTATGAGGGAAGTATCAGTGTGAGTGGTGAACGAGATATAAGTTAATAATAATATGTAAGTGTTGTTTCTCCTCATCAGTTTATCTACAGGTAACTGCAAACCATATTAATTATATTCTCGTCGTTACCCTCTTATCTTATTCTCACCGTTACTACAATTTGCTAAATCATTTTCAACTATGAACCTACCTACCTACAAACATCATTTATTAATAAGTAACGCACCTTCGTAACCAAGTGATTGGTACTGTTTCTGTCTTGCGTTTTTGAAGTAGGTATGCAAAGAAAACATAATCATAATCGTACTAACTATATTTATAAGTTTCATAAAGAATTGGTTAGCTTATCGTGCCACAGAATTATATACGTAAGTACTACATACTACTTCGAGCTATTACTATTACATGAACATATTTATAAAAACACTAATTACTAGAAGCAAATATCTGGTTTAAATGGAAGTACGCTTCACGATATTCCTATAACTTTATAAAATTACGCAATTTACAGTAGTGCAGGTAGCTTCCTCTCATGCCTATTTGTCATAACAACAAACTATTTAAGTGTCACTCTCATACAAATATTCAGTGAATGTATTCAAATACTTATAATTCATTCTGTATTGTATGTTATATTCTATACCTATTTATTCTCAACTAATAACTTCATATTTCCTTTACTGTTATCGAAGTTTTTTAGCTGTTAGCTTGCAACTGTCTAAATAGTAATTAAGCAGATTTATTTTAAAAGGCAAAACACGAATGTTTCAGACATCACTGGCGACAGGGACCCACCGTTGGGCCGCTTGGCTCGTACACGGGAGTTGTTTACGTTTACCAGAGCCCGACTCGCACTGGAGGCGCGTCCGTGCTACGGTATTTGGCTGGCTGACGACGGACTACCAACCGCGAGTATATTTATTGGTTTCTATTGAAAATAGTGTCTACTTTTACGATACAAAATGGAAGATGATTTGAGGTCACTTACTCATCAGCGCGGCACTATAAAAGGTAGACTTACTAAATTTGAAAGCTGTGTAAGAGTTTTACAGCAAATTGAACCGCAAAATATAGCAAAATTACAAGTTAGCGAGTTACAATTTAAATCACAAAATATTGAAAAGTTATATGATACTTTTGATGAGATTCAGACTAAAATTGAGAAAATAACACCGGCTAAGGTGGACGATGAGCTTGATGAACGCGAAAAAATCGAAACTTCATTTTCTACACTGACTTCAATTGCAAATGACATAATTGTCAACGCTTCAAATAATTTCAACTCATCAAGCTTATCAGGTGGCATGGCAAGCGGCCATGACGCCAATGGTGCTGCGTCGATGAACCATGTTCGTTTACCAACTATATAACTTCCTAAGTTCGATGGAAACCACTTGCAATGGCTTGAGTTCAGTGACACCTTTGATTCTTTAATTCATCAAAATAACTCGATACCGGCGATAAATAAATTTCACTATCTTAAGTCATCATTAGAGGCTGGTGCCGCTGTCGTAATTAAATCGATTGAGTGTACGTCTGAAAATTATATAGTGGCTTGGAATTTACTAAATGATAGGTACAATAATAAGAAAATATTAATTAATAATCACTTAAAGTCTTTATTTAATTTAGACACAATTACTAAAGAGTCATACAAATCATTGAGACATCTGGTAGATCATATGTCCAAAAATCTGCGAGCACTAAGTATCCTTGAAGAACCTACAGATTGTTGGGATACTATAGTTATTTTCATGATGGCTATGAAGTTGGACAGCACCACAGGTCTTAAATGGGAGGAGTACAAGGGTACAATTTCACACTCTGCTAAGTTAGACGATTTTTATCGATTTTTGCGAAATCTTGCCGATGTTCTTGAGACAGTACAATTTAGTAGAAACGATTTGAAACCAGAATACAAGAAGTCTTTCAATAAACAAACTACATCTGTGTTATCTTCTCTAATTGAAAATAATAACTCCAGTTATCATTGTCCTGTGTGTAAGCAGGGTCATCGACTTTATGAATGTCTGAAATTCAAATCGATGACACCTGATTCCAGAATAACTGAAGTGAATTAATTTAGGCTCTGTTATAACTGCTTGCGTCCGGATCATCACCGGTCCAACTGCAAGATGGGTAATTGCAGGACCTGTGGAAGAAAACACAATACATTGCTACGCATAAATAATTATAATTCTAATAATACAAACACTACTGAGCCAAATGAACAGCAAAGAGCATCAGCTCACACAAAACAAACGACTAATACTAATTTACAAAGAAATGCTATTACTAAAATACTACAAACTAACACTACTACTAATATTATTGATACATACATACCTGACCCTTTGTCTCTGTCGTTGATCACACCTAGCCAGGTCCTATTGAGTACAGCGTTAGTGGAAATTGTTGATTCTACATCTGGAAACACTTGCCTGGCCAGAGTACTCCTAGATAATGGCAGTCAGTCGTCACTGGTAACTGAAAAATTAAAAAACAAGTTAAACCTAACAACTAAAAACAATACAGTTTCTATTACTGGGATTAATAATGGTACTATCAACGCAACACAAAGTTGTGATCTAGTAATTAAATCTCGAGTCACTGCATTTAGCATCGATGTGTCGTGCGTGATCATACCTCAAGTAACAGGTAACCTGCCGAGCTTGAAAATCGATCCATCACAACTAAATATACCAGCGAACATTCAACTAGCCGACCCAGAGTTTTATAGTCCCTCAGAAATTGACATACTTCTCGGGGCAGACGTTTTTTGGGAGTTATTAAATACAAATGGTCCAATCAAATTAGGTAAAAACAAACCTACACTACGCGATACTAAATTGGGCTGGGTGGTAGGTGGACCAACAGGCGGTAGCCCCACTGACTCTAATAGTCGTAATAGTAGTATTCATTGCAATTTCAGCCAACAAATACAAGACTCCATGACACGCTTTTGGGAAATAGAGGAAGTTTCCTCTTTTCGTAAATTACTAAGCACAGATGAACAATTCTGTGAAACACATTTTAAGAAAACTACGACACGTCTTAGTTTTTAGACGGACGGGTTTGTGTCAATATTCCACTTAGAGAAAACCCAGAGGAGACGCTAGGGGAATCATACAATATTGCAAAAAGACGCTTTCTAAATTTAGAGCAACGCTTATCTAGGTCACCTCAGATCAAACAATCATACAAAGAATTTATTAATGAATATAGAGATTTAGGACATTTGACTGAAATTCAAAGGCCTGATTTTGGTAACTACATTCCTCACCATGCTGTCATAAAAGAACAAAGTGAAACAACGAAGTTACGAGTAGTCTTTGACGGATCATGTCGAACCTCAAGTGGAAAATCTTTTAATGACATTCAAATTGTGGGTCCAACTATGCAGGACGACTTATTATCAATTCTTATACGATTTCGTCAAAATCCGTATGCGTTGTGTGGGGATATTGAAAAAATGTACAGGCAAGTGACTGTGCATCCATCACAAAGACATTTACAATTAATTCTTTGGAGGGATGACGAAGCTAAACCACTTAAGACGTTACAACTCAACACAGTCACGTATGGGACAGCTTCTGCACCATATTTAAGCACGAGGTGCTTACTGCAACTGGCAGAAGACTGTAGTGATCCCATCATTAGTGACGTTATAAAACATAATTTCTATGTTGATGACTGTCTTGTAACAGCTACGTCTACTTCTGAGTTGCAACATATAACTACAGGTATTACAGAAGAGTTAAAAAGGGGTGGTTTTCCACTCAGAAAATTCCGAACTAACTGTCCAGAAATCTTTAATAATTGTAATATTGTCACTACAAAGGATAACCATGAGTTTTCAAAACAATCTTCAGTTCTTGGTCTTATATGGTCTCCTTCTCTTGATATACTAAAATTTTCTACAGATATTAAAATTCCAGAAATAACTACTAAAAGAAATATACTTTCTGCTGCATCTCAGATCTTTGATCCACTCGGGTTACTATCTGCTTCTACGATCATTCCAAAAATGCTAATACAAGCCCTGTGGATGGAAAAGTTAGACTGGGATGAACCAGTGCCAGACCAAATTGAAAAGGTATGGAAAAACTTTGCTTTAAACATAAAAATATTAGGTACAGTACAAATACCGAGACATGTATCCTTGCACTCAAGTAGTTCAGATATCCATATATTTGTGGATAGCTCTAACAAGGCGTATTCAGCCTGTTTATTTATTAAATCGACTGACAATACGGGTAATACAATAGTAAAATTACTGTGTGCTAAAACTAAAGTAGCCCCCATAAAGCCAACCACAATTCCTAGACTGGAGTTGTGTGCTGCGTTGTGCGTTGTTGGGTGCTAGGTTGCATGCAAAGATCATAGAATCTCTCGATGTACAGATAAAATCCTCAACATTTTGGTCTGACTCATACATAGTTTTAGGATGGATAAAGACACAGCCAAAAACTTTGAAACAATTCGTATGCAACAGAATACAGGAAATACGTGAACTAACTAATCAAAATGCATGGAGATGGATACCTAGCGAGCAGAATCCCGCGGATTTGTCTACCAGAGGTGTCCCGCCCCAACAGTTGCCAAATACAGATTTGTGGTGGCCAGGGCCGCAATTTCTTCTGCATAGTGAAGATAACTGGCCCCCAAACACGATTCCTGATGTAGTGCTACCTGAAATAAAGGCAAACATTAGTACTAACAAGTGTGAATTCATCATAAAATTTGATAAATATTCAAAACTACACAAACTACAACGAATATTAGCATACGTACTAAGATTTCAGAGAGAAGCTCAAAGTCGCACAACGAGCTATGGAGAGGGCTATGCTCGGGGTTTCTCTACGTGATCGAATCAGAAATGAGGAGATCCGTAGAAGAACGAAAGTCACCGACATAGCTCAGAAGATTAGCCAGTTGAAGTGGCAGTGGGCAGGGCACATAGCACGCAGAACAGATGGCCGATGGGGCCGAAAGGTTCTGGAGTGGAGACCACGTACCGGCAAGCGCAGCGTAGGTCGTCCACCGACACGGTGGACAGACGACCTGAGAAAGGTCGCAGGACGACGTTGGATGCAGGCCGCTTCCAACCGGTCCTTTTGGAAAATCATGGGGGAGGCCTATGTTCAGCAGTGGACGTCCTACGGCTGAGATGATGACTAAGACTTATTAACAATACAACATGCAGTAAAAATAATAAATTCAAAGATGATATACTTACTAAAGACGAGGTTCACACTTCAATAATCACATTGGCAAAGTTATCACAAAAGGAATCATTCCCTACAGAAATACAAACATTGTCATCAAATCAAAATCTACCTTCTAAATCACATATTTTAGCTTTAAATCCATATCTTGATACTCATGGCGTGTTAAGAGTAGGTGGGCGTATTCAAAATAGTGTACACTACTCAATAGATAAAAAACATCCTATACTGATTGATTCTAAACATCATTTTACTAAACTTTTATTTGAACGTGAACACATCCGGTTATTACATTGCGGTCCACAATTATTGCTCAGCTCAATTCGAGAGCAATTTTGGCCAACAGGTGGACGCGAAATCGCGAAAAAAACTGTCAACAAGTGTGTACGGTGTATTAGAATGCGACGTAAAATTGTACAACCCATCATGGGCAACTTACCACAACCACGCGTCACACCTGCTCCTCCATTTGAAACCTGTGGTGTTGATTTTGGGGGGCCCTTCTACATATCGAGTCGAAAGGGCCGTGGTGCTCAAACTTCTAAGTGCTATCTATGTTTATTCGTTTGTTTCTCAACTAAAGCCGTGCATTTGGAAGTTTCAAGCGACTTAAGTACTAATGCGTTTATTTTATGTCTTCGAAAATTTATTTTTCGACGGTCCAAGCCTAAGACAATATTCTGCGACAACGGCACCAACTTTGTTGGTGCTAACAATGAACTGAAACGAATGCTTAGGGCCTGTCGTCAGCCAGTCACTCAATTTGCAAGCGAGGAAGGTATATTATTTCAATTTAACCCGGCATACTCTCCAAACTTTTCTGGAATTATCGAAGCAGGTATTAAATCAGCGAAGGGATTATTACGTAAAATTGTAGCAAATACTAGCTTAACTTTTGAGGAGATAACAACTTTTTACCAAATTGAGGCAATACTTAATTCACGTCCGTTGACACCTTTGTCATCGGATCCTTCTGACTTGTCGCCACTTACGCCTGGTCATTTCCTTGTTGGGCGACCTTTGGTATCTTTGCCATCGCCGACAACCGAGAAAATCTCAATCAACCGGTATCAACTTATCGAACGACTACGACAAACATTTTGGAACCGGTGGACACGCGAATACATCTGCGAACTCCAGCAGCGTGTCAAATGGCAGACTAATGGACGCCAACTCAAATTTGGAGATCTTGTCATTCTAAAGGAAGATCACCTACCACCAATGAAGTGGCAATTGGGCCGCATAGTCTTGACATATTTGGGTTCCGACGGCGTATGCAGAGTGGTCGATGTCCAAACCAAGAAGTCAATACTCAGGAGAGCAGTGTCAAGACTTTGTCCTCTTCCAACTCCGGAATCATACTCTTGAAAGACGAGGCTTTCAAGGAGGCGGGAGGATGTTAACAACGTTAATCTTTTTCATCAACTCTGAAGGCGACAGCGGGGAGTTGCGCGGAGTGCGGGGAGTTGCGCGGAGTGCGGGAAGGGTGTACGTACGGCTGTCACTGCACCTCAGCGCCACTTCACTTCACACGATCTACCGAGCAATTACATACTTACTATGTCCATTTTTTTATCATAATTACTACACTTAAACTATGTACCAAAGCATCAAAAATAAATAAGTTCTGAAGCACGTAAGGATATTATTGAAGATCACCGCAGCTACCTTCGGCGGAAACAGACCCAATGTGAATAGTTATCACATCAGTTAGAATAATTGTTCATTATTTATCATTTCAGGTTCTACAAAAGTGCCATGAGGTGGGAGTAAATATTGCGGCCATTGTGTGCGATATGGATGGCGTAAACAGGCGAGCCCTCACTATCTTGGGTGCATCACTGCAACACCCTTATATACACCACAATGGCAAACAAATCACAGCACTTTTTGATGTACCACATTTATTAAAATGCTTTAGAAACTTGTTTTTAAAATTTGATATTGAATGTGCTACAGACATTTTATCAAATGACAATGAAGGAAAAGGTAAAGGGTTCTCATACATACTTTTCACTCTTGTGTGTTATTATCTTTTGGGTTAACTGTTGCATATTGTTTTTTTCTAAAAACCTTAGCAGAATTACGAATCTGGCCCAATGTGAATCAAGTGAAACTCAAACAAACAAACAAAAAAATATGATATTGTTATGAAATTACTGCTTTTCTTTTGGTTTGATAACTATTTTTCTACATGATACATATTTCTTTTTACAGGAATTGCTAAATGGTCCCACATAAAGGAATTTTATGAAATTGATAATACCAACCCAAACTTTGTGTATGCACCAGCTTTGAAGAAGGATCACTTAGAGCCCAATTCAAAACAAAAAATGAAGGTTAAATATGCAGCACAAGTTCTTAGCCATTCCGTAGCAGAAGGAATGTTAGCCAAAGTAGCTAAAGGTATGTAAACTAGATAGGTAGGTACTTTCTTTATTGCATGATAGCATGGTGAATGTTTATTTTTAATGTTTTGAAGTGATGAAGTAGAGAAGACCGTACCTGATAGGATGCATCATGCCTGTTCATTACAGTTGCAGTATCACCGTTCTGTGGCTCTAAACTGCGCTCATCACTTAGAGACATTAGTTCTTAAATCTCATGCACACAGTAATTTGATTTGTAGGATATGTACCTACATCTTTAGGCTGACTAGAGCCTACAGCTGTCATGGCTGTCCCCACATCTTGCATGTAATGTATGGACACTCGTGCAACGTGAGCGTAATTTGCTGCTACAGTAAAAGTTGCTTGAACATCCCTATACATACAGCATATGTATAAATTCTGTCAGGCAACTTGAGAGCTTAGTTCAATGTTAGTAATTTGTCAGTAAAATGTCAATGACCCCCAACTACATCAAAATATTAACAGATGTGGTAGCAGGTTACAGCTAGTATATTAACTCAAAAATTTGTGACAATCAAAATAACAAAGTTCATTTGAAGCGAACATTTATTTAATCACCTTACTCTTATTTTCAGGAGATCTTACTGTGGACGCAGCTGTAACAGCAAATGTTATTATAAATATGGATAATCTGTTTGATTGTCTTAACAGCGATTGCTCGGATTTGCGCAGAGGAAAAACTCATGCAACAAATTTAAAACATTCAAGTCCACATTTAAAATGCTTTGAAAAAATTAAAAGATTTTTTTCGTCTATTAAGTATATTGGAAGCCCACGTAAGCCGCCATCACAAGAAGGTTGGATATGGACTCTCAATGCCATTGAGAAATTGTGGAGGAGCTTGGTGCAAAAACACCACCTCATTAGCCTTGCCACTAGGCGATTACAACAAGACCCTATTGAAAATCTTTTTGGCTGCATTCGTGGCAACTGTGGATCCAATTCCAGTCCAACATGCAGCCAATTTGTAGCTGGCTTAAAAACTGCCATATTAACAAATATGTCACACATGGGCACTTCAGGAAACTGTGAAACTGATAATAGCGTTATAATTAACAATTTTGAAACACTATTATCCGTTTCACAGTCCACACCACAGCATACATTTGCAAGGACAGTGCCTGAATTTCTGTCCTCAATTGAATTACCTCAAATTGATGATGCCATACAAGACAACAATGCAGAAATTCAGGCATGTGCATATGTGTGTGGATTCGTAATGAAGAGGATGCCTAATTGTGAGGATTGTAAAAAAGCATTAATATCAACAAGTGTTGAAAACTTTCATTGGTTTGTGGAGTTTAGAGAGTACTCAGAGTTTAAAAAAAGTTTAAATTATGTTACAAAAGAAATGGTCGTCTGTGTAGAACACTGCGCTACCCTGATAAATGAATTTCTCAGAGAAAAAGCTCACACGACTTACTTAAAAAAAAACATATCTAAGCACATAATGTCAAATGTGAATTTCTATTTCCTGAACATTTGTATGGAGCACAGGAACTCAAATGTATGCACCATAATTAGTAGTGTTTTTACTATATGTATAAGAAGATACTGTGTTCTAAAAAATAGAGTGTTTGCTGGCGAAGCATCTAACTACTCGAACTATGCTTTGCTATAATGCTTGTGTTAATATTTTTAGTCTGCTGCAGCCAGGCATTAATAGATTCATGTGTGCAGTGATTTCGTCTGCCCCCTATATTGTGACATTAGTTCATTAAAACTTGTTAAGCCTGCAGTTGCGGTATGGTTGTCAGTTTTTAATATAGGCCTGTAGATAGGTTTGTAGATTTTAATATAGGCCTGTTTCATAAAAAAGGTAACTGTAGTAATTTCAGGGCGGGATTCAATAGCGTAATAACTTAAACTCGTCGAGAAAGTAAACACTGCATAATTTCCAATTCGAATCTTTTATTTCGTTTTTCACATTGTCACAAAAAATGGCTGACTTAACACACACTAAAAAAACCAAAACAGGAAGTACAACATACAGATTTAGTTCTACCAAACATCACGCGACACTAGCGACACGGAGCTCCTTCCGCTAGTCTTTCCGAGAGATTTCGGCCAATTAGAGCCAAGGTCGCAATCGCGCGTGTAATTCAAATTTATAACTAATATTATCATGTATACAAACTAAAGAGTGCTTAAAATGATTGCGTTGCCTACAGTAACAATGTAAATAATGTCTCATGTATGTCTACCAAGTTTATATGATGTTATTATCAATGATAATTTTACATAATTATATGCTACCATAGACCATATTGGTATATTATATGACACAAGTGAGCTACGTTGATTGTACCTAAGGCAGTAGTTAAGTAAGTAAGCAGTAGTAGACGGTAGTAGCCGTCAAGCAAATAACCAATTTCATAAATTATAATTACAATTACGTAAAACGTAAATTACGTACATAATCTATATTTTTTAACGTGAAACAGTGTGATTTGTATTAAAATATTATGTAATATCCATGATACAATAATCATTATGCAATTATTACTAATTATAATATAATATGTTTAGTTGCCAATTTTGTTGTATATATTGTAAACAGGCCTATTACAATAGGCCTGTTTTTATACAAGGTGACAATGTAAATAATATCTCGTATTTGTGTACCATATTTATATGACGTAATAATTAATGATAATACTACATATTACATGCTACTACATAGTACAGCGCTAAGTTGGTTGTTGCACCCCAGGCATCAGTCAAACCTTCAGGCTAACAACTAATTTCATATCCAGTAACAACACGTCATTTGTATTAAAATATTGTGTGATACACCTACATGATACAATAAACATTATGCAATTTTAAT
This sequence comes from Selenia dentaria, assembly GCA_917880725.1. Lineage (NCBI taxonomy): Eukaryota > Metazoa > Arthropoda > Insecta > Lepidoptera > Geometridae > Selenia > Selenia dentaria. Next base: position 9,512,746 of record OU862885.1, read on the forward strand.
GTACTTTTATTTGATTAGAGTACATAGTGGAAGCAGATTTTTTTATTCTTGTAAGTAGGTATTTTCTCTTATAAGAAATTTCAGTCGGCTATGATTCGAAATTACTAATTAAGAGTTTCGTTTTTTAATTACAAGGATTGTTTTTTGTAATAAATTTAGATTTTTAATAGCTGGTTGAAATTTCTTATAAGAGAAAATACCTACTTCAGAACAAACTTAATTTAGAATGTAATTATGGCTATATTTGAATTTACCGCCACTAACAATATTTCAGTGGGCTGAAACTAGGTGGCGCTAGCGGGATCCGTTTTGTTTTTAATCTATGCAGTTGGCTTTCTTCTCCGTCAGGAGTAAATTTGTTCTATGGTTTCTGCCCACTGGTTTTGTGCATAGACTAAAATATATACAAGGAAATAGACTGGTATCTTTAACCTTTTTTGTGTTATATATACATTTAAAGCCAATATCACCAAGTATAGATGGCGCTGTAGATGTATATATATATATATACCTATATATATATATATATATATATAGGTATATAGCATAATATAGAGAGACTAACTGAGCCCACGTATGCAACGCATTGTTACATCTAGACTCTGGAATTTGTATGAAAACCGTTTAATCAGAGACATACTTAATATACGCAACGTTGCTTTACTGTTTTCATAGAAATTCAAGTCTAGATGTAATGCGTTGCATAAATTTCATACGTGAACTCAGTTTCTCTACATATATATTTTAGGTTCACGTATAGGTATATACTATCGCTACTATACAGACTGACTGGTTGAACACTGTTATACACATTAGGCTGTGTTTTGAGATAGGTAACAATAAAATGGTATATTTGCTGGAATACGTTGTTATTGTTAATCATCCAATTTAACTATTCGAATTCGGATACAGGAAATGAACTGCTCATGGAACAATCGATTTCCTGGAATTAGTGGTCAAGGTATTATTGTACTCGTACTTTACATTGACATGTACACGAAAAATTACTTTAATCGTGAAAAGAGAGTTCTGTCAAAACACAGTTAATAAAAGATATTTTCTATTTTACTGCATTATAATAACGACCATTAAAGAAAAGGACAATAAATTGGACAACAATTATTTATTACAAATTTATTGATTATACATTTAAAACGCTTAAGGCCATAAAACAAAATTGTAGTTCCTTCTAGAATAAAAATTAAAGCTTTTGAAACAACTATGAAATCAGAATATAACATTAACATCAAGATTTTCAGACACATTTGTAATATCATATAATAAGAACATATTCAACGGCGTTTACAGTATATCTCTACACATGATCCCATGTAATAACATGATTCCATCTCTCTCATACTATGTGGGGAGCACCGTTGCGATACCAGGTATTCTGCCTCTATTTAGTGGCATGCAAACACAGTGACTATTTAGATTTATAGGATATCGTAGCAGACAAAATCATTAGAAATCACTGCGGTGACTAAATAAAAATTGGGTGACAAACGTAGTGTAATATCGTGCAGAGCTTTAGAGATTTGAGACATACAGCAATTATTATGGGTCTGTCACTTAATATCAGGCAATGGAATGGTAGTATTCATATACTTTTGTTCATATACATATAAACGTACGTATCATACATTAGGACATTATTGGCCATCAATGCTATACTTACATGCATAGATATAACAATATTATCATACAAACTTGTTTACGTAATGTTACCAAAATTGGAATGTAACACAGTTAGGCTTTTAGCTTTATGATTGATGTAGGTACTTCAATTTCATTTCATGTTTAGTAATATCATTTCTACCTGAAAAAAAAAGGTAACTTTTATGAAGGGCAGTACGTAACACATCCATTAAATTTATAATTAGCAGAACATTACCTACAATAATTATATATAATGTTATGTTATGGAACCCTTCGTGCACGAGTCCGACTCGCACTTGACGTATTTTTTTACTATACATGAAACCATTTTTGTAAATCTTTAAAAAAAATACCGCAGTGTCACACTTTCGCTCATCTTTACTTTATGCTAAATTAATCGACTTTAATATTATTCTTCTCATCATCTTTTTACATTGACGTTAAACACCGTGCTTTTAAAGCAAATAAAAATATCATAAACACATTTTATTAAAAACTTGTCACGTGCTAGACTCGCGCACGAAGGCTATTTTCTACTTGCAAAAAATACAACCCTGTCGAAGACATCCTAACTAATGTTGCAATTTTGTTTATGTGTTACGCTCTCACGCCTAAACGGGGATTTCGGGAAAGAACGTAGGATCCTTGTCATCGTCATCATAATTATCTTCATCATCATTTATCACCATGTGGGTGAAACCACGGAATGCAGCTAGTACATTATAAGGACTGGTGCGAAGGTTAGTAATAGGGTCTCGTTGTAACAGAAAAACCGGAAAAGAAAATAATAAACACAGTGTCATTGTGTTCAGTTCGGCCGTGGAAAAATCTAAGTACCTACCTAAGTCCCATGTTCCAGAATGCAACTCAAATACAGTTTGATATCTGATAATCTAATCAATACTTGAGATTATAATCTCTGCTTGAGCATTGTTTATAAACTATTCTTTTTGCTTAAATTTGATTACATTGACAATATTGCTGCCGTTCTACACAGAATTTGATAACGAACCAGTTGACTCAACAGCAGCTTCGCTCGCTTGGGTTTGGTGTAGTGAAGGAAGCATCTTTTTGGAATTTCAGTGTCCTGGATTGTCCATATATACTAAAACTGGATAATTACGTATTTATCGTTCTCTAGATTTTAATTGTTTTAGTGCACATGACTAGTAGGTAACGAGAAAAGTTACCAATGTGTTACGTTATAATACTACACTTAAATAACGTGTTACATTTGACTCTCATCGCTGACGACTGATGCTAGTTTCATCTCTCATCCATGCTGCCTTAATGCGGCACATCGTGCGTGATTTAAGAACATTTTATAGAATACCTGGCTTAGTTAGGTTAGGATTGGATGGACGACGGGCTTTGTTTTTTCATAACCCACATTCATAATCATTATTTAGTTTACTGATTCGTGATGAGTACTCCTTTCTGGTCCTAAATCAATAATAAATGTTATAATAATAATATAATAAAGGGATCTATAATAATATAAGAGATTGTCACTCACTATTAATCAAATAACTATGATGGTTATATCGTAAAAAAATGTTTGATTGGTCGCTTGGCCTGCCTTAGGTACAATCAACTTAGCTCACTTGTGTCATATAATATACCAATATGATCTATGGTAGCATATAATATGTAAAATTATCATTGATAATAACATCATATAAACTTGGTAGACATACATGAGACATTATTTACATTGTTACCTTTTTTATGAAACAGGCCTATGTTAAAATCACAAACTGACAACTATACTGCAACTGCAGGCTTAACAAGTTTTAATGAACTAATGTCACAATATAGGGGGCAGACGAAATCACTGCACACATGAATCTATTAATGCCTGGTTGCAGCAGACTAAAAATATTAACACAAGCATTATAGCAAAGCATAGTTTATATGAACACATTTTATTTATGTAATAATATATTTATTTTGCGTTTCAGTGCAGCTGCAGATGCTTCGCCAGCAAACACTCTATTTTTTAGAACACAGTATCTTCTTATACATATAGTAAAAAAACTACTAATTATGGTGCATACATTTGAAGTCCTGTGCTCCATACAAATGTTCAGGAAATAGAAATTCACATTTGACATTATGTGCTCAGATATGGTTTTTTTTAAGTAAGTCGTGTGAGCCTTTTCTCTGAGAAATTCATTTATCAGGGCAGCGCAGTGTTCTACACAGACAACCATTTCTTTTGTAACATAATTTAAACTTTTTTTAAACTCTGAGTACTCTCTAAACTCCACAAACAAATGAAAGTTTTCAACACTTGTTGATATTAATGCTTTTTTACAATCCTCACAATTAGGCATCCTCTTCATTACGAACCCACACACATATGCACATGCCTGAATTTCTGCATTGTTGTCTTGTATGGCATCATCAATTTGAGGTAATTCAATTGAGGACAGAAATTCAGGCTCTGTCCTTGCAAATGTATGCTGTGGTGTGGACTGTGAAACGGATAATAGTGTTTCAAAATTGTTAATTATGACGCTATTATCAGTTTCACAGTTTCCTGAAGTGCCCATGTGTGACATTATTGTTATTATGGCAGTTTTTAAGCCAGCTACAAATTGGCTGCATGTTGGATTGGAATTGGATCCACAGTTGCCATGAATGCAGCCAAAAAGATTTTCAATAGGGTCTTGTTGTAATCGCCTAGTGGCAAGGCTAGTGATGTGGTGTTTTTGCACCAAGCTCCTCCACAATTTCTCAATGGCATTGAGAGTCCATATCCAACCTTCTTGTGATGGCGGCTTACGTGGGCTTCCAATATACTTAATAGATGAAAAAAATCTTTTCATTTTTTCAAAGCATTTTAAATGTGGACTTGAATGTTTTAAATTTGTTGCATGAGCTTTTCCTCTGCGCAAATCCGAGCAATCGCTGTTAAGACAATCAAACAGATTATCCATATTTATAATAACATTTGCTGTTACAGCTGCTTCCAGAGTAAGGTCTCCTGAAAATAAGAGTAAGGTGATTAAATAAATGTTTGCTTCATATGAACTTTGTTATTTTGATTGTTACAAATTTTTGAGTTAATATTCTAGCTGTAACCTGCTATCACATCTGTTAATATTTTGATGTAGTTGGGGGTCATTGACATTTTACTGACATTTTACTAACATTGAACTAAGCTCTCAAGTTGCCTGAAGATGTGGGGACAGCCATGACAGCTGTAGGCTCTAGTCAGCCTAAAGATGTAGGTACATATCCTACACAAATCAAATACTGTGTGCATGAGATTTAAGAACTAATGTCTCTAAGTGATGAGCGCAGTTTAGAGCCACAGAACGGTGATACTGCAACTGTAATGAACAGGCATGATGCATCCTATCAGGTACGGTCTTCTCTACTTCATCACTTCAAAACATTAAAAATAAACATTCACCATGCTATCATGCAATAAAGAAAGTACCTACCTATCTAGTTTACATACCTTTAGCTACTTTGGCTAAACATTCCTCCTGCTACGGAATGGCTAAGAACTTGTGCTGCATATTTAACCTTCATTTTTTGTTTTGAATTGGGCTCTAAGTGATCCTTCTTCAAAGCTGGTGCATACACAAAGTTTGGGTTGGTTCAATATCATATTTTAAAAACAAGTTTCTAAAGCATTTTAATAAATGTGGTACATCAAAAAGTGCTGTGATTTGTTTGCCATTGTGGTGTATATAAGGGTGTTGCAGTGATGCACCCAAGATAGTGAGGGCTCGCCTGTTTACGCCATCCATATCGCACACAATGGCCGCAATATTTACTCCCACCTCATGGCACTTTTGTAGAACCTGAAATGATAAATAATGAACAATTATTCTAACTGATGTAATAACTATTCACATTGGGTCTGTTATGCAAAAGTATTGATAACGGTGTACAATTTAGAAACTAATAATAATATCAAGAAGAAATATTTGCATTTTTGTATGTCTGTAATGAATAGACTCTAAAACAACTCGTATCAATTTCAAAAATTCTTTCTCCATTATACTATGTAATCCCTAAATAACATAGGCTATATATATATTTTGATTCATCATTATCATCATCCATCACCATGCAGACGGAGCGTAGCTAGTATTATATAAAGGTTGTCATCATCATCCCTACACATGTAGGGTCAATCGATACCATATGTTTTTCTGTAATATGAATGGACACGACAAGGAATATAATTTGGTTTTAGTATTAGTTTAGGTAATAGGGTTTTGCCACACCGCTGACTGCTGCCTACTAGACGCACTTTTCTGCCTATGAGACTTCAGTCGCCTTTTAAGACATTCTAAGGCAGGTGTTTAAACAAAAATACTTACCTCTTTAATTAGCACAGCCAGTCTGTCTGCAGAAGAAAACCCACTTGAAAAGTAATGGGCAATTGGCTGTTTAACTTTCTTACGTATACCCGCAACCATAAACACCAATGCATATGCTGCAATAAGTGGGGATCTTCCCTGTGAAGCATGGTCCTGAAGTCCTGAAATCTTCTTTAGGGTTGTAATTGAGATGTTTTTTTATTGACATTTCATCAAACATTAATGTGTATTCATTGTCTGAAGGCTTTTGTGTCTTTGTGTAATTTTGAAGGACTTCAAAAACTGGTTGATTGATTCCAGCATTAAAAGGTACTCTATTGAGTAGACTTTTTAATGTACTGGGTGATGGTAACTGAAAAAGCCTTTGCAGCAAACGGTAACAAGTTGGTGATCTTTTATAAATTCTTAGAGCAGTAATTTTTTCTTTTTTATTCCACCTTCGACCAGTACTTTTCTTTTTAAAGTTCCGTATCTGTCCTTGCAACAGTTGCGCAAATGTCGGAGATATCTTCTTTGATAACTTTTTTATGGATACATCATCTGTCACACGTTTTAAAATATCTTTCGACTTCAGATGTCTAACGCAATTGCGCAGTTGGCAAATTTTTCGCATATATTTGCTACATTTGGCATACAAAAACTTCTCCTTTTCTGAAGTTGGTTTAACTATTGTTTGCACTTGAGCATCTAAAGATGTCCCAACATTAGGCTCACTATTTGCACCAATGGTCACTTCCTGTAAGACCCCATGTGAAGGACCAGGCTGATTGGTAGGTCTTGTGTTTGTGATATCCTGTAAGACCCCATGTGAAGGACCAGGTTGAGGCCTTATTGTATACTCGGGCAATTGTGGTTCATTCTGGAATAAAATAACTAATGAGTTACATATGAAAAGGTTATTGTTTGGTATGAGTTACAATTGAAAATATATAACTAAACTAACAAATACAGATAGATAGGAACTCTTTAGTTAACACATAATAATACAAAAGGCAGTCTTATCGCGATTCCTTCCAGACAACCTTTGCATAGAAAGTGTAATATTTTCAGGGACAGTGGTAAATAGTATCAGCATAAGTATAGAAAATAGTGAATAGGTACATGTACCTAAATGCCTGATAACAAATGTAATATTATATATATCTATATATTACATAATATATATATATACATATACTGCCTAGTTCAATAAGTAACAAAAATAGATTTGAAATTTTTGCAAACACCAATAATATTTAAACCACAGATATAATTTTTTAATTTGGTCTTAATTGAATTAGGCGTTGGATATTGGAGCTGTGGTAGCCTAGTGATTACACCTATTGACTGCTAATCAGAAGGTACCTGGTACCCCATGGCAGTAGAACATTTTGCGAATGCTGATCTAGCTAGCTACCTACTACCCTCAAGTAGCAAGTATACTTCTGCCCTACAAATTGAAGCAGCAATCGTGGACGGAACAGTATGGACTACTGAGCAGCAATACCATGGGTTAACTCTCTTTCAGCTTGAGCCCCTCCTCACTGGTGGAAAGGCATTGTGTGTTTGTTACCCTGCCTATTTTCCATTGTCAGTTTAGTAGGCTGTGTTATCGCTAAGAGCGATCTGTTCAGGAAAACCTTTGGATAAATACCAATAGGTGAGACGGTGATCAATATCTAGCTTACAGTCACAACATAAATTTGTTCTAATACTGACTTGCAACTTACATCACATGGAACCACAGATCTCCGTAACTTCTGTAGAGTATCATCAGTGAAGTCAGCTTCAAGAAAATGATTTTCACACAACATTCTATGCTCACTGTGGAGTTTCATTTGAAATGTTGTTGATGAGTATGTATTGGGCCCATAGTTCACAGCTGAAAGTTCAAAAAAAATACTTAATAAAAATTCTATTTGGGTTACTTATATTGTTTTGATTCTGAAATGGGTACTGTAAAATATTTGTTGCAGCCAAATGCTAATTGCCTAACCGTTTTATGAAACACCACTGTTCTATCAATGCCGTGAATATTATATTATATATATACCATTTATATCATATTTATCCAGCTACAGATACAGCTTTTAAGCCCCCACATGCATGAAGTACTATGACACAACTAGATTTGTGTGAAATTTTGTATAACTTGTACAACATACACATCATTTATTTTAATCTTACTTCCATGGGGACTCAGGCTACAGGTAAGTTAGAAATATTACTCCCAATGGAAAGCTACATGGATGCAAAGACGAAATATAATATTTAGTGCATTCAAATAGATCACTTCTGATCGTTTTTAGCGAAAATGCTAATAACGCTCATAAGGGGCGTTCGAATGGGAATCTGTGGGTGAAAATGTCATTCATGTCTCGGAATGCTAAAAAAGAGGAATTATTGCCACCAAAAAGTGTAATTTTTGACCCACATCCAAAGCATGGTTGTTTGTGATCGTTATTTGACAGCTATGTATTTGATCATAAACATGCGATTTTAGGTCTTATGCTCAGTTGAGCGCTTTTTTGTTAAAGCGTTTGTACAGATCAAAACTGTTACTTTTGTCACTTTTGCCCACACCCTATTCAAACGCACTATATGTAGTTTCTGGATTTCTTAGTTAGGTCAATTTTAAGGATTCAGAATTAACCAGATTTGCTAATTCTTGTTTGATTTGACTCTGATAAAATGCTTAAAAATAGAAGTTCTTAGAGGCTTCTGTCTGCAACTATTGTCATCATTCTGCCAGTGTCTGTTGTGCTAGTTCCATAAACTATCAGGAGAATTAGCAATTGTTTAATAATATGAGGAGTGGTACATATGGAGAGTCGCACTAAGACATGACCATACAAATATCAGTAAATATACATACCGTATAAGGTTATTTATGCCAGGCTTTGGAAATCTAAACAATTTTGCGTTGTCTGCGAACGGTGAGCGGCCGCATTTAAAGCATTTCCTTTTGTTTTCTTTCTCCGACATGATCACAAACTAAAATAAGAGTCAAATTATTATAATATAATCAAGAGTCAACTTATCACATCACACACAACTGAGTCAATTTCTCGAAGTTCCTAATCGCAATTAACATAACTTTTTGAAGGCACGGAGGAACATAAGCTCAACTCGACGTGGATTTAATGCTATATTCAAGGAACTTTAACAACGAACGAAACTGAAATCACTGAAACCGGCACTAAATCCGAATGAAAACAATAACACACCCACCAAAGAGAATATTTTAGTATGCCGGATGTGACATCAAAATATTTAATGTGTTACCACCTTTGAATAATATTTTAAATGGCAACTATAAAAATTAGCCCCCGTCGGTAATTTCATTTGCCTCATACAAATGTGCCATCCCGTCGCCAGTGCGACCGCTTTTATAGGTTACGGCGTACTTGCACGTGGTCGTTTTAAACATTAAGATTGCAATACAAAGTGATGGCATGTTTTATAATTAATTGTACGTAATAAACTTAAATCATTTTGAGAATAATTATATTATTAATTTTAATTGGAATAATTTACTGTAAACAATTTCAAAAATATGAATCTATGTTTTATAAATCAATTCAAATAAATCAATTTAACAAATCTAATTGTTATAGACTAATTATTATTGGCTAATTATTGTATCCGCGCCGATATATATATTGTTGGAGACGAAAATAGCCTAGTAGACCGAAAAGTATAAAAGGCGGCGCGCAGAGCGGTCGTGGCTCACTCTGCCTTCAACCGTCAACGAGTCAACATCTCTGAGTTCGTTATTGCGGTGACGTCAATCCTTGTCGTGGTTTTGTATAGTGCAAACACTGTCATAATGATTGTCGGGTTTTTTTTTAAATTTTTTTTTTCCTTTTATTAAATTAATGTTCTGCTACTTGTAGAGATAAATAACTGTAAGGTTAATGTGACCGCTGTTTTAATACTTTTATACGGCAATGTTTTGTCTTGTATAACTTGTATGCAACACGAAAGGTATTGATCATTATGATTGACACGTCACTGTGGTATGGACGTACTTCAGGTTTTAAATAAAACAATTGTCAATATGAACCCTATATGAATGGGTACCAATGGAAACTTGGTAATGTATGTAAGGCATGGAATGTTTTTCTTTGTTTTCATTGCATGGTGTGGTGCGGGTGATGGAAGTCCAGAATTTTATTGTAGTACGTCGACAGATATTAACACAATCATTTGTTTTTCAGCTGTCCCGAGCAGGTATCCTGAGCGGCTGCCCAAACTGCTGCGCTGGGCTGCTGCGCTGAGCAACTGCTCGTGCTTCTGCGCTGAGCGGCCGCCCAAGCCGCTGTCCCGAGCAGTCGTCTGCTGGAAGTAAAGATTACCTTGTGTGGTGTCATGCAAAGGTGGTATCGTGAGTATGTCGAGACATTCGACAGTTAATCTTCACAAATTGATATCATGCGCTAGTTGTCTTTGGTATGCATTAATAAAGAAAATTATCACTAAACTGTGCGAGTGAAATTTTGGTAAAGTATGTAAGGCATGGAATGTTTTTCTTTGTTTTCATTGCATGGTGTGGTGCGGGTGATGGAAGTTCAGAATTTATTGTAGTACGTCGACAGATATTAACACATTCATTTGTTTTTCAGCTGTCCCGAGCAGGTATCCTGAGCGGCTGCCCAAACTGCTGCGCTGGGCTGCTGCGCTGAGCAACTGCCCGTGCTTCTGCGCTGAGCGGCCGCCCAAGCCGCTGTCCCGAGCAGTTGTCTGCTGGAAGTCAAGATTACCTTGTGTGGTGTCATGCAAAGGTGGTATCGTGAGTATGTCGAGACATTCGACAGTTAATCTTCACAAATTGATATCATGCGCTAGTTGTCTTTGGTATGCATTAATAAAGAAAAATATCACTAAACTGTGCGAGTGAGATCTTGGTAAAGTATGTAAGGCATGGAATGTTTTTCTTTGTTTTCATTGCATGGTGTGGTGCGGGTGATGGAAGTCCAGAATTTTATCGTAGTGCGTCGACAGATATTAACACATTCATTTGTTTTTCAGCTGTCCCGAGCAGGTATCCTGAGCGGCTGCCCAAACTGCTGCGCTGGGCTGCTGCGCTGAGCAACTGCCCGTGCTTCTGCGCTGAGCGGCCGCCCAAGCCGCTGTCCCGAGCAGTTGTCTGCTGGAAGTCAAGATTACCTTGTGTGGTGTCATGCAAAGGTGGTATCGTGAGTATGTCGAGACATTCGACAGTTAATCTTCACAAATTGATATCATGCGCTAGTTGTCTTTGGTATGCATTAATAAAGAAAAATATCACTAAACTGTGCGAGTAAAATTTTGGTAAAGTATGTAAGGCATGGAATGTTTTTCTTTGTTTTCATTGCATGGTGTGGTGCGGGTGATGGAAGTCCAGAATTTTATTGTAGTACGTCGACAGATATTAACACATTCATTTGTTTTTCAGCTGTCCCGAGCAGGTATCCTGAGCGGCTGCCCAAACTGCTGCACTGGGCTGCTGCGCTGAGCAACTGCCCGTGCTTCTGCGCTGAGCGGCCGCCCAAGCCGCTGTCCCGAGCAGTTGTCTGCTGGAAGTCAAGATTACTTTGTGTGGTGTCATGCAAAGGTGGTATCGTGAGTATGTCGAGACATTCGACAGTTAATCTTCACAAATTGATATCATGCGCTAGTTGTCTTTGGTATGCATTAATAAAGAAAAATATCACTAAACTGTGCGAGTGAAATTTTGGTAAAGTATGTAAGGCATGGAATGTTTTTCTTTGTTTTCATTGCATGGTGTGGTGCGTGTGATGGAAGTCCAGTATTTATTGTAGTACGTCGACAGATATTAACACATTCATTTGTTTTTCAGCTGTCCCGAGCAGGTATCCTGAGCGGCTGCCCAAACTGCTGCGCTGGGCTGCTGCGCTGAGCAACTGCCCGTGCTTCTGCGCTGAGCGGCCGCCCAAGCCGCTGTCCCGAGCAGTTGTCTGCTGGAAGTCAAGATTACCTTGTGTGGTGTCATGCAAAGGTGGTATCGTGAGTATGTCGAGACATTCGACAGTTAATCTTCACAAATTGATATCATGCGCTAGTTGTCTTTGGTATGCATTAATAAAGAAAAATATCACTAAACTGTGCGAGTGAAATTTTGGTAAAGTATGTAAGGCATGGAATGTTTTTCTTTGTTTTCATTGCATGGTGTGGTGCGGGTGATGGAAGTCCAGAATTTTATTGTAGTACGTCGACAGATATTAACACATTCATTTGTTTTTCAGCTGTCCCGAGCAGGTATCCTGAGCGGCTGCCCAAACTGCTGCGCTGGGCTACTGCGCTGAGCAACTGCCCGTGCTTCTGCGCTGAGCGGCCGCCCAAGCCGCTGTCCCGAGCAGTTGTCTGCTGGAAGTCAAGATTACCTTGTGTGGTGTCATGCAAAGGTGGTATCGTGAGTATGTCGAGACATTCGACAGTTAATCTTCACAAATTGATATCATGTGCTAGTTGTCGTTGGTATGCATTAATAAAGAAAAATATCACTAAACTGTGCGAGTAAAATTTTGGTAAAGTATGTAAGGCATGGAATGTTTTTCTTTGTTTTCATTGCATGGTGTGGTGCGGGTGATGGATGTCCAGAATTTATTGTAGTATGTAGACAGATATTAACACATTCATTTATTTTACAGCTGTCCCGAGCAGGTATCCTGAGCTGCTGCGCTGGACTGCTGCGCTGAGCAACCGCCCGTGCTTCTGCGCTGAGCGGCCGCCCAAGCCGCTGTCCCGAGCAGTTGTCTGCTGGAAGTCAAGATTACCTTGTGTGGTGTCATGCAAAGGTGGTATCGTGAGTATGTCGAGACATTCGACAGTTAATCTTCACAAATTGATATCATGCGCTAGTTGTCTTTGGTATGCATTAATAAAGAAAAATATCACTACACTGTGCGAGTGAAATTTTGGTAAAGTACGTAAGGCATGGAATGTTTTTCTTTGTTTTCATTGCATGGTGTGGTGCGGGTGATGGAAGTCCAGAATTTTATTGTAGTACGTCGACAGATATTAACACATTCATTTGTTTTTCAGCTGTCCCGAGCAGGTATCCTGAGCGGCTGCCCAAACTGCTGCGCTGGGCTGCTGCGCTGAGCAACTGCCCGTGCTTCTGCGCTGAGCGGCCGCTCAAGCCGCTGTCCCGAGCAGTTGTCTGCTGGAAGTCAAGATTACCTTGTGTGGTGTCATGCAAAGGTGGTATCGTGAGTATGTCGAGACATTCGACAGTTAATCTTCACAAATTGATATCATGCGCTAGTTGTCTTTGGTATGCATTAATAAAGAAAAATATCACTACACTGTGCGAGTGAAATTTTGGTAAAGTACGTAAGGCATGGAATGTTTTTCTTTGTTTTCATTGCATGGTGTGGTGCGGGTGATGGAAGTTCAGAATTTATTGTAGAACGTCGACAGATATTAACACATTCATTTGTTTTTCAGCTGTCCCGAGCAGGTATCCTGAGCGGCTGCCCAAACTGCTGCGCTGGGCTGCTGCGCTGAGCAACTGCCCGTGCTTCTGCGCTGAGCGGCCGCCCAAGCCGCTGTCCCGAGCAGTTGTCTGCTGGAAGTCAAGATTACCTTGTGTGGTGTCATGCAAAGGTGGTATCGTGAGTATGTCGAGACATTCGACAGTTAGTCATCACAAATTGATATCATGCGCTAGTTGTCTTTGGTATGCATTAATAAAGAAAAATATCACTAAACTGTGCGAGTGAGATCTTGGTAAAGTATGTAAGGCATGGAATGTTTTTCTTTGTTTTCATTGCATGGTGTGGTGCGGGTGATGGAAGTTCAGAATTTTATCGTAGTGCGTCGACAGATATTAACACATTCATTTGTTTTTCAGCTGTCCCGAGCAGGTATCCTGAGCGGCTGCCCAAACTGCTGCGCTGGGCTGCTGCGCTGAGCAACTGCCCGTGCTTCTGCGCTGAGCGGCCGCCCAAGCCGCTGTCCCGAGCAGTTGTCTGCTGGAAGTCAAGATTACCTTGTGTGGTGTCATGCAAAGGTGGTACCGTGAGTATGTCGAGACATTCGACAGTTAATCTTCACAAATTGATATCATGCGCTAGTTGTCTTTGGTATGCATTAATAAAGAAAAATATCACTAAACTGTGCGAGTGAAATTTTGGTAAAGTATGTAAGGCATGGAATGTTTTTCTTTGTTTTCATTGCATGGTGTGGTGCGGGTGATGGAAGTCCAGAATTTTATTGTAGTACGTCGACAGATATTAACACATTCATTTGTTTTTCAGCTGTCCCGAGCAGGTATCCTGAGCGGCTGCCCAAACTGCTGCGCTGGGCTGCTGCGCTGAGCAACTGCCCGTGCTTCTGCGCTGAGCGGCCGCCCAAGCCGCTGTCCCGAGCAGTTGTCTGCTGGAAGTCAAGATTACCTTGTGTGGTGTCATGCAAAGGTGGTATCGTGAGTATGTCGAGACATTCGACAGTTAATCTTCACAAATTGATATCATGCGCTAGTTGTCGTTGGTATGCATTAATAAAGAAAAATATCACTAAACTGTGCGAGTAAAATTTTGGTAAAGTATGTAAGGCATGGAATGTTTTTCTTTGTTTTCATTGCATGGTGTGGTGCGGGTGATGGAAGTCCAGAATTTTATCGTAGTGCGTCGACAGATATTAACACATTCATTTGTTTTTCAGCTGTCCCGAGCAGGTATCCTGAGCGGCTGCCCAAACTGCTGCGCTGGGCTGCTGCGCTGAGCAACTGCCCGTGCTTCTGCGCTGAGCGGCCGCCCAAGCCGCTGTCCCGAGCAGTTGTCTGCTGGAAGTCAAGATTACCTTGTGTGGTGTCATGCAAAGGTGGTATCGTGAGTATGTCGAGACATTCGACAGTTAATCTTCACAAATTGATATCATGCGCTAGTTGTCTTTGGTATGCATTAATAAAGAAAAATATCACTAAACTGTGCGAGTAAAATTTTGGTAAAGTATGTAAGGCATGGAATGTTTTTCTTTGTTTTCATTGCATGGTGTGGTGCGGGTGATGGAAGTCCAGAATTTATTGTAGTACGTCGACAGATATTAACACATTCATTTGTTTTTCAGCTGTCCCGAGCAGGTATCCTGAGCGGCTGCCCAAACTGCTGCGCTGGGCTGCTGCGCTGAGCAACTGCCCGTGCTTCTGCGCTGAGCGGCCGCCCAAGCCGCTGTCCCGAGCAGTTGTCTGCTGGAAGTCAAGATTACCTTGTGTGGTGTCATGCAAAGGTGGTATCGTGAGTATGTCGAGACATTCGACAGTTAATCTTCACAAATTGATATCATGTGCTAGTTGTCCTTGGTATGCATTAATAAAGAAAAATATCACTAAACTGTGCGAGTAAAATTTTGGTAAAGTATGTAAGGCATGGAATGTTTTTCTTTGTTTTCATTGCATGGTGTGGTGCGGGTGATGGATGTCCAGAATTTATTGTAGTATGTAGACAGATATTAACACATTCATTTATTTTACAGCTGTCCCGAGCAGGTATCCTGAGCTGCTGCGCTGGACTGCTGCGCTGAGCAACCGCCCGTGCTTCTGCGCTGAGCGGCCGCCCAAGCCGCTGTCCCGAGCAGTTGTCTGCAGGAAGTCAAGATTACCTTGTGTGGTGTCATGCAAAGGTGGTATCGTGAGTATGTCGAGACATTCGACAGTTAATCTTCACAAATTGATATCATGCGCTAGTTGTCTTTGGTATGCATTAATAAAGAAAAATATCACTACACTGTGCGAGTGAAATTTTGGTAAAGTACGTAAGGCATGGAATGTTTTTCTTTGTTTTCATTGCATGGTGTGGTGCGGGTGATGGAAGTCCAGAATTTTATTGTAGTACGTCGACAGATATTAACACATTCATTTGTTTTTCAGCTGTCCCGAGCAGGTATCCTGAGCGGCTGCCCAAACTGCTGCGCTGGGCTGCTGCGCTGAGCAACTGCCCGTGCTTCTGCGCTGAGCGGCCGCTCAAGCCGCTGTCCCGAGCAGTTGTCTGCTGGAAGTCAAGATTACCTTGTGTGGTGTCATGCAAAGGTGGTATCGTGAGTATGTCGAGACATTCGACAGTTAATCTTCACAAATTGATATCATGCGCTAGTTGTCTTTGGTATGCATTAATAAAGAATAATATCACTAAACTGTGCGAGTGAAATTTTGGTAAAGTATGTAAGGCATGGAATGTTTTTCTTTGTTTTCATTGCATGGTGTGGTGCGGGTGATGGAAGTTCAGAATTTATTGTAGAACGTCGACAGATATTAACACATTCATTTGTTTTTCAGCTGTCCCGAGCAGGTATCCTGAGCGGCTGCCCAAACTGCTGCGCTGGGCTGCTGCGCTGAGCAACTGCCCGTGCTTCTGCGCTGAGCGGCCGCCCAAGCCGCTGTCCCGAGCAGTTGTCTGCTGGAAGTCAAGATTACCTTGTGTGGTGTCATGCAAAGGTGGTATCGTGAGTATGTCGAGACATTCGACAGTTAATCTTCACAAATTGATATCATGCGCTAGTTGTCTTTGGTATGCATTAATAAAGAAAAATATCACTAAACTGTGCGAGTGAGATCTTGGTAAAGTATGTAAGGCATGGAATGTTTTTCTTTGTTTTCATTGCATGGTGTGGTGCGGGTGATGGAAGTCCAGAATTTTATCGTAGTGCGTCGACAGATATTAACACATTCATTTGTTTTTCAGCTGTCCCGAGCAGGTATCCTGAGCGGCTGCCCAAACTGCTGCGCTGGGCTGCTGCGCTGAGCAACTGCCCGTGCTTCTGCGCTGAGCGGCCGCCCAAGCCGCTGTCCCGAGCAGTTGTCTGCTGGAAGTCAAGATTACCTTGTGTGGTGTCATGCAAAGGTGGTACCGTGAGTATGTCGAGACATTCGACAGTTAATCTTCACAAATTGATATCATGCGCTAGTTGTCTTTGGTATGCATTAATAAAGAAAAATATCACTAAACTGTGCGAGTGAAATTTTGGTAAAGTATGTAAGGCATGGAATGTTTTTCTTTGTTTTCATTGCATGGTGTGGTGCGGGTGATGGAAGTCCAGAATTTTATTGTAGTACGTCGACAGATATTAACACATTCATTTGTTTTTCATCTGTCCCGAGCAGGTATCCTGAGCGGCTGCCCAAACTGCTGCGCTGGGCTGCTGCGCTGAGCAACTGCCCGTGCTTCTGCGCTGAGCGGCCGCCCAAGCCGCTGTCCCGAGCAGTTGTCTGCTGGAAGTCAAGATTACCTTGTGTGGTGTCATGCAAAGGTGGTATCGTGAGTATGTCGAGACATTCGACAGTTAATCTTCACAAATTGATATCATGCGCTAGTTGTCGTTGGTATGCATTAATAAAGAAAAATATCACTAAACTGTGCGAGTAAAATTTTGGTAAAGTATGTAAGGCATGGAATGTTTTTCTTTGTTTTCATTGCATGGTGTGGTGCGGGTGATGGAAGTCCAGAATTTTATCGTAGTGCGTCGACAGATATTAACACATTCATTTGTTTTTCAGCTGTCCCGAGCAGGTATCCTGAGCGGCTGCCCAAACTGCTGCGCTGGGCTGCTGCGCTGAGCAACTGCCCGTGCTTCTGCGCTGAGCGGCCGCCCAAGCCGCTGTCCCGAGCAGTTGTCTGCTGGAAGTCAAGATTACCTTGTGTGGTGTCATGCAAAGGTGGTATCGTGAGTATGTCGAGACATTCGACAGTTAATCTTCACAAATTGATATCATGCGCTAGTTGTCTTTGGTATGCATTAATAAAGAAAAATATCACTAAACTGTGCGAGTAAAATTTTGGTAAAGTATGTAAGGCATGGAATGTTTTTCTTTGTTTTCATTGCATGGTGTGGTGCGGGTGATGGAAGTCCAGAATTTTATCGTAGTACGTCGACAGATATTAACACATTCATTTGTTTTTCAGCTGTCCCGAGCAGGTATCCTGAGCGGCTGCCCAAACTGCTGCACTGGGCTGCTGCGCTGAGCAACTGCCCGTGCTTCTGCGCTGAGCGGCCGCCCAAGCCGCTGTCCCGAGCAGTTGTCTGCTGGAAGTCAAGATTACTTTGTGTGGTGTCATGCAAAGGTGGTATCGTGAGTATGTCGAGACATTCGACAGTTAATCTTCACAAATTGATATCATGCGCTAGTTGTCTTTGGTATGCATTAATAAAGAAAAATATCACTAAACTGTGCGAGTGAAATTTTGGTAAAGTATGTAAGGCATGGAATGTTTTTCTTTGTTTTCATTGCATGGTGTGGTGCGTGTGATGGAAGTCCAGAATTTATTGTAGTACGTCGACAGATATTAACACATTCATTTGTTTTTCAGCTGTCCCGAGCAGGTATCCTGAGCGGCTGCCCAAACTGCTGCGCTGGGCTGCTGCGCTGAGCAACTGCCCGTGCTTCTGCGCTGAGCGGCCGCCCAAGCCGCTGTCCCGAGCAGTTGTCTGCTGGAAGTCAAGATTACCTTGTGTGGTGTCATGCAAAGGTGGTATCGTGAGTATGTCGAGACATTCGACAGTTAATCTTCACAAATTGATATCATGCGCTAGTTGTCTTTGGTATGCATTAATAAAGAAAAATATCACTAAACTGTGCGAGTGAAATTTTGGTAAAGTATGTAAGGCATGGAATGTTTTTCTTTGTTTTCATTGCATGGTGTGGTGCGGGTGATGGAAGTCCAGAATTTTATCGTAGTACGTCGACAGATATTAACACATTAATTTGTTTTTCAGCTGTCCCGAGCAGGTATCCTGAGCGGCTGCCCAAACTGCTGCGCTGGGCTACTGCGCTGAGCAACTGCCCGTGCTTCTGCGCTGAGCGGCCGCCCAAGCCGCTGTCCCGAGCAGTTGTCTGCTGGAAGTCAAGATTACCTTGTGTGGTGTCATGCAAAGTTGGTATCGTGAGTATGTCGAGACATTCGACAGTTAATCTTCACAAATTGATATCATGTGCTAGTTGTCGTTGGTATGCATTAATAAAGAAAAATATCACTAAACTGTGCGAGTAAAATTTTGGTAAAGTATGTAAGGCATGGAATGTTTTTCTTTGTTTTCATTGCATGGTGTGGTGCGGGTGATGGATGTCCAGAATTTATTGTAGTATGTAGACAGATATTAACACATTCATTTATTTTACAGCTGTCCCGAGCAGGTATCCTGAGCTGCTGCGCTGGACTGCTGCGCTGAGCAACCGCCCGTGCTTCTGCGCTGAGCGGCCGCCCAAGCCGCTGTCCCGAGCAGTTGTCTGCTGGAAGTCAAGATTACCTTGTGTGGTGTCATGCAAAGGTGGTATCGTGAGTATGTCGAGACATTCGACAGTTAATCTTCACAAATTGATATCATGCGCTAGTTGTCTTTGGTATGCATTAATAAAGAAAAATATCACTACACTGTGCGAGTGAAATTTTGGTAAAGTACGTAAGGCATGGAATGTTTTTCTTTGTTTTCATTGCATGGTGTGGTGCGGGTGATGGAAGTCCAGAATTTTATTGTAGTACGTCGACAGATATTAACACATTCATTTGTTTTTCAGCTGTCCCGAGCAGGTATCCTGAGCGGCTGCCCAAACTGCTGCGCTGGGCTGCTGCGCTGAGCAACTGCCCGTGCTTCTGCGCTGAGCGGCCGCTCAAGCCGCTGTCCCGAGCAGTTGTCTGCTGGAAGTCAAGATTACCTTGTGTGGTGTCATGCAAAGGTGGTATCGTGAGTATGTCGAGACATTCGACAGTTAATCTTCACAAATTGATATCATGCGCTAGTTGTCTTTGGTATGCATTAATAAAGAAAAATATCACTACACTGTGCGAGTGAAATTTTGGTAAAGTACGTAAGGCATGGAATGTTTTTCTTTGTTTTCATTGCATGGTGTGGTGCGGGTGATGGAAGTTCAGAATTTATTGTAGAACGTCGACAGATATTAACACATTCATTTGTTTTTCAGCTGTCCCGAGCAGGTATCCTGAGCGGCTGCCCAAACTGCTGCGCTGGGCTGCTGCGCTGAGCAACTGCCCGTGCTTCTGCGCTGAGCGGCCGCCCAAGCCGCTGTCCCGAGCAGTTGTCTGCTGGAAGTCAAGATTACCTTGTGTGGTGTCATGCAAAGGTGGTATCGTGAGTATGTCGAGACATTCGACAGTTAGTCATCACAAATTGATATCATGCGCTAGTTGTCTTTGGTATGCATTAATAAAGAAAAATATCACTAAACTGTGCGAGTGAGATCTTGGTAAAGTATGTAAGGCATGGAATGTTTTTCTTTGTTTTCATTGCATGGTGTGGTGCGGGTGATGGAAGTCCAGAATTTTATCGTAGTGCGTCGACAGATATTAACACATTCATTTGTTTTTCAGCTGTCCCGAGCAGGTATCCTGAGCGGCTGCCCAAACTGCTGCGCTGGGCTGCTGCGCTGAGCAACTGCCCGTGCTTCTGCGCTGAGCGGCCGCCCAAGCCGCTGTCCCGAGCAGTTGTCTGCTGGAAGTCAAGATTACCTTGTGTGGTGTCATGCAAAGGTGGTACCGTGAGTATGTCGAGACATTCGACAGTTAATCTTCACAAATTGATATCATGCGCTAGTTGTCTTTGGTATGCATTAATAAAGAAAAATATCACTAAACTGTGCGAGTGAAATTTTGGTAAAGTATGTAAGGCATGGAATGTTTTTCTTTGTTTTCATTGCATGGTGTGGTGCGGGTGATGGAAGTCCAGAATTTTATTGTAGTACGTCGACAGATATTAACACATTCATTTGTTTTTCAGCTGTCCCGAGCAGGTATCCTGAGCGGCTGCCCAAACTGCTGCGCTGGGCTGCTGCGCTGAGCAACTGCCCGTGCTTCTGCGCTGAGCGGCCGCCCAAGCCGCTGTCCCGAGCAGTTGTCTGCTGGAAGTCAAGATTACCTTGTGTGGTGTCATGCAAAGGTGGTATCGTGAGTATGTCGAGACATTCGACAGTTAATCTTCACAAATTGATATCATGCGCTAGTTGTCGTTGTAATGCATTAATAAAGAAAAATATCACTAAACTGTGGGAGTAAAATTTTGGTAAAGTATGTAAGGCATGGAATGTTTTTCTTTGTTTTCATTGCATGGTGTGGTGCGGGTGATGGAAGTCCAGAATTTTATCGTAGTGCGTCGACAGATATTAACACATTCATTTGTTTTTCAGCTGTCCCGAGCAGGTATCCTGAGCGGCTGCCCAAACTGCTGCGCTGGGCTGCTGCGCTGAGCAACTGCCCGTGCTTCTGCGCTGAGCGGCCGCCCAAGCCGCTGTCCCGAGCAGTTGTCTGCTGGAAGTCAAGATTACCTTGTGTGGTGTCATGCAAAGGTGGTATCGTGAGTATGTCGAGACATTCGACAGTTAATCTTCACAAATTGATATCATGCGCTAGTTGTCTTTGGTATGCATTAATAAAGAAAAATATCACTAAACTGTGCGAGTAAAATTTTGGTAAAGTATGTAAGGCATGGAATGTTTTTCTTTGTTTTCATTGCATGGTGTGGTGCGGGTGATGGAAGTCCAGAATTTATTGTAGTACGTCGACAGATATTAACACATTCATTTGTTTTTCAGCTGTCCCGAGCAGGTATCCTGAGCGGCTGCCCAAACTGCTGCGCTGGGCTGCTGCGCTGAGCAACTGCCCGTGCTTCTGCGCTGAGCGGCCGCCCAAGCCGCTGTCCCGAGCAGTTGTCTGCTGGAAGTCAAGATTACCTTGTGTGGTGTCATGCAAAGGTGGTATCGTGAGTATGTCGAGACATTCGACAGTTAATCTTCACAAATTGATATCATGTGCTAGTTGTCGTTGGTATGCATTAATAAAGAAAAATATCACTAAACTGTGCGAGTAAAATTTTGGTAAAGTATGTAAGGCATGGAATGTTTTTCTTTGTTTTCATTGCATGGTGTGGTGCGGGTGATGGATGTCCAGAATTTATTGTAGTATGTAGACAGATATTAACACATTCATTTATTTTACAGCTGTCCCGAGCAGGTATCCTGAGCTGCTGCGCTGGACTGCTGCGCTGAGCAACCGCCCGTGCTTCTGCGCTGAGCGGCCGCCCAAGCCGCTGTCCCGAGCAGTTGTCTGCTGGAAGTCAAGATTACCTTGTGTGGTGTCATGCAAAGGTGGTATCGTGAGTATGTCGAGACATTCGACAGTTAATCTTCACAAATTGATATCATGCGCTAGTTGTCTTTGGTATGCATTAATAAAGAAAAATATCACTACACTGTGCGAGTGAAATTTTGGTTAAGTACGTAAGGCATGGAATGTTTTTCTTTGTTTTCATTGCATGGTGTGGTGCGGGTGATGGAAGTCCAGAATTTTATTGTAGTACGTCGACAGATATTAACACATTCATTTGTTTTTCAGCTGTCCCGAGCAGGTATCCTGAGCGGCTGCCCAAACTGCTGCGCTGGGCTGCTGCGCTGAGCAACTGCCCGTGCTTCTGCGCTGAGCGGCCGCTCAAGCCGCTGTCCCGAGCAGTTGTCTGCTGGAAGTCAAGATTACCTTGTGTGGTGTCATGCAAAGGTGGTATCGTGAGTATGTCGAGACATTCGACAGTTAATCTTCACAAATTGATATCATGCGCTAGTTGTCTTTGGTATGCATTAATAAAGAAAAATATCACTAAACTGTGCGAGTGAAATTTTGGTAAAGTATGTAAGGCATGGAATGTTTTTCTTTGTTTTCATTGCATGGTGTGGTGCGGGTGATGGAAGTCCAGAATTTATTGTAGTACGTCGACAGATATTAACACATTCATTTGTTTTTCAGCTGTCCCGAGCAGGTATCCTGAGCGGCTGCCCAAACTGCTGCGCTGGGCTGCTGCGCTGAGCAACTGCCCGTGCTTCTGCGCTGAGCGGCCGCCCAAGCCGCTGTCCCGAGCAGTTGTCTGCTGGAAGTCAAGATTACCTGGTGTGGTGTCATGCAAAGGTGGTATCGTGAGTATGTCGAGACATTCGACAGTTAATCTTCACAAATTGATATCATGCGCTAGTTGTCTTTGGTATGCATTAATAAAGAAAAATATCACTAAACTGTGCGAGTGAAATTTTGGTAAAGTATGTAAGGCATGGAATGTTTTTCTTTGTTTTCATTGCATGGTGTGGTGCGGGTGATGGAAGTTCAGAATTTATTGTAGTACGTCGACAGATATTAACACATTCATTTGTTTTTCAGCTGTCCCGAGCAGGTATCCTGAGCGGCTGCCCAAACTGCTGCGCTGGGCTGCTGCGCTGAGCAACTGCCCGTGCTTCTGCGCTGAGCGGCCGCCCAAGCCGCTGTCCCGAGCAGTTGTCTGCTGGAAGTCAAGATTACCTGGTGTGGTGTCATGCAAAGGTGGTATCGTGAGTATGTCGAGACATTCGACAGTTAATCTTCACAAATTGATATCATGCGCTAGTTGTCTTTGGTATGCATTAATAAAGAAAAATATCACTAAACTGTGCGAGTGAAATTTTGGTAAAGTATGTAAGGCATGGAATGTTTTTCTTTGTTTTCATTGCATGGTGTGGTGCGGGTGATGGAAGTCCAGAATTTTATTGTAGTACGTCGACAGATATTAACCCATCATTTGTTTTTCAGCTGTCCCGAGTAGGTATCCTGAGCGGCTGCCCAAACTGCTGCGCTGGGCTGCTGCGCTGAGCAACTGCCCGTGCTTCTGCGCTGAGCGGCCGCCCAAGCCGCTGTCCCGAGCAGTTGTCTGCTGGAAGTCAAGATTACCTTGTGTGGTGTCATGCAAAGGTGGTATCGTGAGTATGTCGAGACATTCGACAGTTAATCTTCACAAATTGATATCATGCGCTAGTTGTCTTTGGTATGCATTAATAAAGAAAAATATCACTAAACTGTGCGAGTGAGATCTTGGTAAAGTATGTAAGGCATGGAATGTTTTTCTTTGTTTTCATTGCATGGTGTGGTGCGGGTGATGGATGTCCAGAATTTTTTGTAGTATGTAGACAGATATTAACACATTCATTTATTTTTCAGCTGTCCCGAGCAGGTATCCTGAGCTGCTGCGCTGGACTGCTGCGCTGAGCAACCGCCCGTGCTTCTGCGCTGAGCGGCCGCCCAAGCCGCTGTCCCGAGCAGTTGTCTGCTGGAAGTCAAGATTACCTTGTGTGGTGTCATGCAAAGGTGGTATCGTGAGTATGTCGAGACATTCGACAGTTAATCTTCACAAATTGATATCATGCGCTAGTTGTCTTTGGTATGCATTAATAAAGAAAAATATCACTACACTGTGCGAGTGAAATTTTGGTAAAGTACGTAAGGCATGGAATGTTTTTCTTTGTTTTCATTGCATGGTGTGGTGCGGGTGATGGAAGTCCAGAATTTTATTGTAGTACGTCGACAGATATTAACACATTCATTTGTTTTTCAGCTGTCCCGAGCAGGTATCCTGAGCGGCTGCCCAAACTGCTGCGCTGGGCTGCTGCGCTGAGCAACTGCCCGTGCTTCTGCGCTGAGCGGCCGCCCAAGCCGCTGTCCCGAGCAGTTGTCTGCTGGAAGTCAAGATTACCTTGTGTGGTGTCATGCAAAGGTGGTATCGTGAGTATGTCGAGACATTCGACAGTTAATCTTCACAAATTGATATCATGCGCTAGTTGTCTTTGGTATGCATTAATAAAGAAAAATATCACTAAACTGTGCGAGTGAAATTTTGGTAAAGTATGTAAGGCATGGAATATTTTTCTTTGTTTTCATTGCATGGTGTGGTGCGGGTGATGGAAGTCCAGAATTTTATCGTAGTGCGTCGACAGATATTAACACATTCATTTGTTTTTCAGCTGTCCCGAGCAGGTATCCTGAGCGGCTGCCCAAACTGCTGCGCTGGGCTGCTGCGCTGAGCAACTGCCCGTGCTTCTGCGCTGAGCGGCCGCCCAAGCCGCTGTCCCGAGCAGTTGTCTGCTGGAAGTCAAGATTACCTTGTGTGGTGTCATGCAAAGGTGGTATCGTGAGTATGTCGAGACATTCGACAGTTAATCTTCACAAATTGATATCATGCGCTAGTTGTCGTTGGTATGCATTAATAAAGAAAAATATCACTAAACTGTGCGAGTGAGATCTTGGTAAAGTATGTAAGGCATGGAATGTTTTTCTTTGTTTTCATTGCATGGTGTGGTGCGGGTGATGGAAGTCCAGAATTTTATCGTAGTGCGTCGACAGATATTAACACATTCATTTGTTTTTCAGCTGTCCCGAGCAGGTATCCTGAGCGGCTGCCCAAACTGCTGCGCTGGGCTGCTGCGCTGAGCAACTGCCCGTGCTTCTGCGCTGAGCGGCCGCCCAAGCCGCTGTCCCGAGCAGTTGTCTGCTGGAAGTCAAGATTACCTTGTGTGGTGTCATGCAAAGGTGGTATCGTGAGTATGTCGAGACATTCGACAGTTAATCTTCACAAATTGATATCATGCGCTAGTTGTCTTTGGTATGCATTAATAAAGAAAAATATCACTAAACTGTGCGAGTAAAATTTTGGTAAAGTATGTAAGGCATGGAATGTTTTTCTTTGTTTTCATTGCATGGTGTGGTGCGGGTGATGGAAGTCCAGAATTTTATTGTAGTACGTCGACAGATATTAACACATTCATTTGTTTTTCAGCTGTCCCGAGCAGGTATCCTGAGCGGCTGCCCAAACTGCTGCACTGGGCTGCTGCGCTGAGCAACTGCCCGTGCTTCTGCGCTGAGCGGCCGCCCAAGCCGCTGTCCCGAGCAGTTGTCTGCTGGAAGTCAAGATTACCTTGTGTGGTGTCATGCAAAGGTGGTATCGTGAGTATGTCGAGACATTCGACAGTTAATCTTCACAAATTGATATCATGCGCTAGTTGTCTTTGGTATGCATTAATAAAGAAAAATATCACTAAACTGTGCGAGTGAAATTTTGGTAAAGTATGTAAGGCATGGAATGTTTTTCTTTGTTTTCATTGCATGGTGTGGTGCGGGTGATGGAAGTCCAGAATTTTATTGTAGTACGTCGACAGATAATAACACATTCATTTGTTTTTCAGCTGTCCCGAGCAGGTATCCTGAGCGGCTGCCCAAACTGCTGCGCTGGGCTGCTGCGCTGAGCAACTGCCCGTGCTTCTGCGCTGAGCGGCCGCCCAAGCCGCTGTCCCGAGCAGTTGTCTGCTGGAAGTCAAGATTACCTTGTGTGGTGTCATGCAAAGGTGGTATCGTGAGTATGTCGAGACATTCGACAGTTAATCTTCACAAATTGATATCATGTGCTAGTTGTCGTTGGTATGCATTAATAAAGAAAAATATCACTAAACTGTGCGAGTAAAATTTTGGTAAAGTATGTAAGGCATGGAATGTTTTTCTTTGTTTTCATTGCATGGTGTGGTGCGGGTGATGGATGTCCAGAATTTATTGTAGTATGTAGACAGATATTAACACATTCATTTATTTTTCAGCTGTCCCGAGCAGGTATCCTGAGCTGCTGCGCTGGACTGCTGCGCTGAGCAACCGCCCGTGCTTCTGCGCTGAGCGGCCGCCCAAGCCGCTGTCCCGAGCAGTTGTCTGCTGGAAGTCAAGATTACCTTGTGTGGTGTCATGCAAAGGTGGTATCGTGAGTATGTCGAGACATTCGACAGTTAATCTTCACAAATTGATATCATGCGCTAGTTGTCGTTGGTATGCATTAATAAAGAAAAATATCACTAAACTGTGCGAGTGAGATCTTGGTAAAGTATGTAAGGCATGGAATGTTTTTCTTTGTTTTCATTGCATGGTGTGGTGCGGGTGATGGAAGTCCAGAATTTTATTGTAGTACGTCGACAGATATTAACACATTCATTTGTTTTTCAGCTGTCCCGAGCAGGTATCCTGAGCGGCTGCCCAAACTGCTGCGCTGGGCTGCTGCGCTGAGCAACTGCCCGTGCTTCTGCGCTGAGCGGCCGCCCAAGCCGCTGTCCCGAGCAGTTGTCTGCTGGAAGTCAAGATTACCTTGTGTGGTGTCATGCAAAGGTGGTATCGTGAGTATGTCGAGACATTCGACAGTTAATCTTCACAAATTGATATCATGCGCTAGTTGTCTTTGGTATGCATTAATAAAGAAAAATATCACTAAACTGTGCGAGTGAAATTTTGGTAAAGTATGTAAGGCATGGAATGTTTTTCTTTGTTTTCATTGCATGGTGTGGTGCGGGTGATGGAAGTCCAGAATTTTATTGTAGTACGTCGACAGATATTAACACATTCATTTGTTTTTCAGCTGTCCCGAGCAGGTATCCTGAGCGGCTGCCCAAACTGCTGCGCTGGGCTGCTGCGCTGAGCAACTGCCCGTGCTTCTGCGCTGAGCGGCCGCCCAAGCCGCTGTCCCGAGCAGTTGTCTGCTGGAAGTCAAGATTACCTTGTGTGGTGTCATGCAAAGGTGGTATCGTGAGTATGTCGAGACATTCGACAGTTAATCTTCACAAATTGATATCATGCGCTAGTTGTCTTTGGTATGCATTAATAAAGAAAAATATCACTAAACTGTGCGAGTGAGATCTTGGTAAAGTATGTAAGGCATGGAATGTTTTTCTTTGTTTTCATTGCATGGTGTGGTGCGGGTGATGGAAGTCCAGAATTTTATCGTAGTGCGTCGACAGATATTAACACATTCATTTGTTTTTCAGCTGTCCCGAGCAGGTATCCTGAGCGGCTGCCCAAACTGCTGCGCTGGGCTGCTGCGCTGAGCAACTGCCCGTGCTTCTGCGCTGAGCGGCCGCCCAAGCCGCTGTCCCGAGCAGTTGTCTGCTGGAAGTCAAGATTACCTTGTGTGGTGTCATGCAAAGGTGGTATCGTGAGTATGTCGAGACATTCGACAGTTAATCTTCACAAATTGATATCATGCGCTAGTTGTCTTTGGTATGCATTAATAAAGAAAAATATCACTAAACTGTGCGAGTGAGATCTTGGTAAAGTATGTAAGGCATGGAATGTTTTTCTTTGTTTTCATTGCATGGTGTGGTGCGGGTGATGGAAGTCCAGAATTTTATCGTAGTGCGTCGACAGATATTAACACATTCATTTGTTTTTCAGCTGTCCCGAGCAGGTATCCTGAGCGGCTGCCCAAACTGCTGCGCTGGGCTGCTGCGCTGAGCAACTGCCCGTGCTTCTGCGCTGAGCGGCCGCCCAAGCCGCTGTCCCGAGCAGTTGTCTGCTGGAAGTCAAGATTACCTTGTGTGGTGTCATGCAAAGGTGGTATCGTGAGTATGTCGAGACATTCGACAGTTAATCTTCACAAATTGATATCATGCGCTAGTTGTCTTTGGTATGCATTAATAAAGAAAAATATCACTAAACTGTGCGAGTGAAATTTTGGTAAAGTATGTAAGGCATGGAATGTTTTTCTTTGTTTTCATTGCATGGTGTGGTGCGGGTGATGGAAGTCCAGAATTTTATTGTAGTACGTCGACAGATATTAACACATTCATTTGTTTTTCAGCTGTGCCGAGCAGGTATCCTGAGCGGCTGCCCAAACTGCTGCGCTGGGCTGCTGCGCTGAGCAACTGCCCGTGCTTCTGCGCTGAGCGGCCGCCCAAGCCGCTGTCCCGAGCAGTTGTCTGCTGGAAGTCAAGATTACCTTGTGTGGTGTCATGCAAAGGTGGTAATGTAATGTTGACAATTGCCAAAAAAATACAATCAGATTTATCTATGGTTTTAGTTTAATTTGTTTTGTTTATTTCACAGACTATAAGATACTACGTATGCACAGACAATTACGTATGTTTGTTCATAGATTAATCAGACTATATCTAAAGAGAGATGGCAATCACTAAAGCAAACAACGGAACATTAGCGGGACGTTTATTTTTTTCAGTGCCATCCACTTTGACGGATAATAGTCGCGCGCTCGTCTTCCATGTGTGACCACATTATTGACGTGGAACACATTAGTGACGAGGAAGACGAGCGCGCGGGTATCGATATCGATAAATAGGGATGTGCTGTTTGGTATCGAGGTAGCAATAAGCGCTCCAATCTAATCTATTAAAATTTTGTTATGTAAACCACGGTTTATGAAATTAAAGATCAAGTTTTAGATAATTAAATCCATTTATTGAAGAACACATTCTTAAATAACAAAGATCATAATTTATTAAGAGTAATACATATTGTTTACCTTGCATATTGAAAGCACTTGTTTTGTGAGATGACGATTAAAAACATGCATGATTACAATTTCTAATTAATTATTTTCGTTTTGTTATTTAGGTAAGTACTTAACTATAAATTAAGTTGTATTAAATAACTGTAAATACGTACATATTAGTCATAATTATGTGAAACAGATATCAGTAATGTTTTTTAACGCATGGAACAAGTGTTTACATTGATAATAAAAGAGTTTTGAAGAAAATCTGGGCTGATAGGTATCAAGTAATACCTTAATACAAGGGTTTTTAATAGAAGGTTTATTTACGTAAATGTTATAATAAATTATCAATTCTTAACTCTAATTTTATCATATCATGACTAGATTAAATTAGAAAATCTATAATGTGTGCCTTTTTCTGTAGAGATTTCTTGCTTAGTGTGGTTTATCCGTTAGTGGTGCAGTATCGTTGGTGTTTGTACTTGGATCTGCACTGCACTGTATGAATCCTACATTTGTAACAGCTTGGTCTTCACATAGTCTATAGTCAACTCTATAATTGAGTTTTCCATTGCAAGTCTCATTGGTTGAACATATTTCGCTAAGCCTTGTAGCTTTGACAAAAGTCTGCAGCGGTTGTTTAGAACTTTTTCTTCAAAAGCTGACCTTAAAACTTACCATGACTCCTTTGCCATTTTTGCATATCTCACGTGAACCAGGCAATGTGATTATATCATCAAACATATCCTCGCTCTTGCTTTTTGGTCTCTCTTTATGCCTTATCAGAATTCAACAGTGTCGTATGAGTGTACTCCACAGGTCACCATTACAACTCGATCATGAATTTCCGTGTATTGTAAAATGAGTTTCCATCTAATTTCTCAATGTATGTTAAACTCATACCCGTATCGTGTGCCGGCTGCGATCTATCCAGTCGTTCGCCGCTCGAAGTTGTGCTTGCAACTTTACCTTCTGTAGCCATAAGACTGTTTACACCCATTCTTCATGAAACATAGAATTTACACATAACCTGAGCGGGATTGACTATCTTTGCTCACCGACAACGTACAATGAAGTTACACAACATTTGTGTATAAACATATATTATAGGAATATAAACACGATAATTTTAATATAATTTAGCTCATAGTAATTTTCACCATTGAAATACGTGTGTCAACCAATGACAACTCTCAAACAAATGATGATTAGACAACGATATGAGATTACTAAATGATAGATAAATGAAGATAGCGAAGCCACCATTTAATAACACTAATTTTACATAGATAACTGTGGTGTTGTAATGCGTGGTGGCACAACCCAGTGCCCACAGGGCAGTAAGGAAGAGAAGAGAACACGGGTATTAATCTAGTACTAAAACTAGACACGAGAATCGTCATAGCAAAATCATATATGACATTTGCCTTCCCCCGATCACCCCTTTGCCTCTCCTCTGTTTTGCCGTCCTTAGAAAGTAATTAAATCCTCTTTGTTTGCAATTGAAATTTGCACTTCTCCATAGACTAATATTACTTACTTAAATACTAAGATTTGATAAGTCACCCATTGTCAGCAAAACTGTCAGGCCAGCCATAGTGTTCAATAAATGTTAAATATTAGCTAATTATCTGCACTGCGTATTTGTTTCAATGATATTTTAAAAGTAACTAATTCATGTGATATCCATCATATGGACAACGGAACCGTAGGGGACAGAGGTTGGCCGACTTCCTGGAGAAAGAGGGACTCTTTATGATGAACTCTTTCTTTCAGAAGCCACCTCACAGGAAATGGACCTGGCTGAGTCCCGATGGTTCCACGAGAAATGAGATTGACTTCATTATGACCACCAAAAGGCAAATATTCACTGATGTCTCCGTGATCAACAGGGTTAAAACCGGTAGTGATCACCGAATGGTAAGAGGCACGGTGAATATTAATGTCAAACTGGAGAGGTCTCGTCTGATGAAGTCTACGCTCCAACCCACTCGTGCCCATATACAAGACCCCGAGAGCTTTCAACTTGAGCTATCCAATCGCTTCGATTGCCTTGAGAACATCGCTTCAGTGGACGAGATCAATAACAGGTTAGTAGAAACTGTCCATACAGTGGGTTCCAAATACTTTAAACCCCACCGTACAGATAGGCCACAGAAACTCTCCAACGATACCCTCAACCTCATGGCTGAACGACGCTCACTGAAAATGCAGTCTTTGCATGATGCTGAAGCATATAGGCTGCTCAATAGACGAATATGGAAGTCCTTGCGACACGACATCCGGATCTTTAATACAAACCGTTTTAAAGAGACGATAGAGCGGAAAAAAGGCTCCAAAGTGTTTGCAAGAGACATGTCTATTGGGCAAAGCCAGTTGACGAAGCTAAAGAGAGAAGACGGCAGTGTAGCGTCGACCAAAGCAGAAGTATTAGGAGAGGTAGAAAGTTTCTACGGACAGCTATACACCTCGGTCGCTAAACCTGTTAGCAGCTCGGCCAAAGACCCAAGAGCCAAGCTGACCCGACATTATACCGAAGATATCCCGGACATCAGCCTGTACGAGATTAGAATGGCCTTGAAACAGCTTAAGAACAACAAGGCGCCTGGTGACGACGGTATCACATCTGAGTTTCTGAAAGCGGGTGGAACACCGGTACTTAAAGTCCTTCAGAAACTCTTTAATACCGTCTTACTTGAAGGTTCAACGCCAGAAGCATGGAACAAAAGCGTTGTGGTGCTGTTCTTCAAGAAAGGTGACAACCTTTTACTTAAAAATTACAGACCCATCTCGCTTTTGAGCCATGTTTATAAGCTGTTTTCGAAGGTCATAACGAACCGTCTCAGTCGCAGGTTTGATGAATTCCAGCCTCCGAAACAAGCCGGTTTCCGAAAAGGCTATAGTACCATAGACCACATCCACACGCTACGGCAAGTTATACAGAAGACCGAAGAGTATAACTTGCCTCTTTGTTTAGCGTTTGTGGACTATGAGAAAGCCTTTGATTCAATCGAGACGTGGGCAGTGCTTGAGTCTCTCCAGCGGTGCCGTATTGACTATCGGTATATTGAAGTGCTGAAGTGTTTGTAAAAAAACGCCTACATGTCAGTCCGAGTACAGGAGCAGAGTTCGAAGGCAATTCCATTGCAAAGAGGCGTGAGACAGGGAGACGTTATATCTCCGAAACTGTTCACCGCTACATTGGAAGACGCCTTCAAGCTTCTGGAATGGCAAGGACTTGGCATTAATATTAACGGCGAATACATCACTCACCTTGGATTTGCCGACGATATTGTAGTCATGGCAGAATCCATGGAAAACCTCAGTACAATGCTCGAAGGCCTCTTTCTGAAGGTTCTTAAGATGAACATGGATAAGACGAAAATTATGTCTAATGCCCATGTTGTACCTACCCCAATATCAGTTGGGAACTCAGTTCTCGAAGTTGTTGACGAGTACATCTACCTGGGACAGACAGTCAAACTAGGCAGGTCCAAATTCGAGAAAGAGGTCAATCGTCGAATCCAACTCGGCTGGGCAGCGTTCCGGAAACTTAGCGAAGTCTTCTCGTCAAAAATACCTCAGTGTCTCAAGACAAGAGTCTTCGACCAATGTGTGTTACCAGTGATGAATTATGGCACTGAAACGTGGTCTCTTACTATGGGCCTCATAGAAAAGCTCAAAGTCGCACAACGAGCTATGGAGAGGGCTATGCTCCGGGTTTCTCTACGTGATCGAATCAGAAATGAGGAGATCCGTAGAAGAACGAAAGTCACCGACATAGCCCAGAAGATTAGACAGAAGTGGCAGTGGGCAGGGCACATAGCGCGCAGAACAGATGGCCGATGGGGCCGAAAGGTTCTGGAGTGGAGACCACGGACCGGCAAGCACAGCGTAGGTCGTCCACCGACACGGTGGACAGACGACCTGATGAAGGTCGCAGGACGACGTTTGATGCAGGCCGCTTCCAACCGGTCCTTTTGAAAATCATGGGGGAGGCATATGTTCAGCAGTGGACGTCCTACGGCTGAGATGATGAATTCATGTGAAAGATATAAGAGATGTATTACAAGTGCTGTGTGTAAGGGTTGTACAAGTTCGCGACTACGCCATTCTACACACGTTTCCCAAAAAAAGAGTCCAAAAATGGCTCGACGTGCATTGTAAAGCATTACAATATAAAAGTGAGAATAAGACGAGTAGGTACCCTTCAATTCAAGTGTGTCACAAATATTTTGATGGATATATCGTCACCTAAAAATTAAATGCCATGAAAATACATGATGATAATTATTATTAATAGGTGTCTACATGCTGACATGATTATGGTAACAACTTATTCGAGATCCTCTTGATGCATCCTAGACATCAGCAGGCGCCATTGATACGCTCGGATACAAACAATAAATACAATAAAAGGTGGCGACTCCAATAAGTATGTAAAATGTACAATACTTATGAGTAAAATATAAATAAATTATAGATATGTTTAATTTGTTAAATAGATACACCCATAGAGTTTTCAATACTAATTAAAAGTAGGTATACAGAGGTCAGGTTACTGTAATGCACCTACATTGGGAAAGATAGTGTTTCTAGTTTATTTTTCAGTATTTTGAGGCTGACGTTATCATACGCTGATTGAATATCCAAAAAAACACATACAACTGATTCGTTTTTAGAAAAAGCCAATCGTATGTCAGAGATAAGGATACTGATATTGTCGTAAGTACTTTTTCCTTTTAGAAATCCAAATTGTGAATTTGAAAGCAAGTTCCTATTTTTAATAAACCATTCTAATCTATTTTTAACTAACTGCTCGGCAATTTTAGCAACAACAGGCGACAAAGCTATTGGGCGGTATGATGACACGTCGGATGGGTTTTTATTCGGTTTTAAAATTGGCAGCACTAACTGTGGTTTCCATGTCATTGGTACTTCACTGTCATTTGTCATAATTATTGAGATTATCAGCTGTAAATAATAATTTAGTACATTTTCTCCAAGATTTGAAAAAAAGGAGTAACCAACTTTATCATAAAATTACTGTCGGGTCGTACAATCAAAATAGACGAGCACTGTAGGACTATCTGGAGGGGACTTCCACAGGGTTCTGTTTTGAGCCCAATTTTGTATAATATCCATACACATGATCTAGAAAGTTCGTTAAATGGATCGTGTAATATTTTACAATACGCTGATGATGTGGTTTTATACAGCTCCAATAAATACGTCAATGCTGCTTCTTCTCACATATCTAACTCCTTATGTCTTCTGAAAACCTGGTTGGACAAGAATGATCTGGAACTGTCTGTGTCCAAGAGTTGAGCACTCTTGTTCACTAGGCAGCGTATGCCTCCGCCTATTACACTGCAATACAATAGAGAATGCATTCCCATTAAAACCGAAGCTAAATTTTTAGGTATAATTTTTGATGCAAATCTTTCCGGTTTGTGTCATTGTTCTAATATTGTTGCCAAGTGTGAGCACTCACTAAACATTCTTAGGTGTCTGTCGGGGGTTTGGTGGGGTGCGCACCCATATTCTTTAAAGTTGGTCTACAATGCTCTGATAAGAAGTGTTCTTGATTATGGGGCCTTCTTGTTAGAGCCATGTAGCCTAGCTGGAATGAAGAAATTGGATGCCGTTCAGGCCAAAGCCCTTCGGATTATAATTGGAGCAATGAAAAGCAGCCCTATTAATGCATTACAAGTTGAATGTGTTGATCCTCCACTCTATCTACGTAGACAATATTTGGCTAATAGATTCTTTTGCCGAATGTTACAGTTTTCTGAACATCCGCTTTTTTTTAACTTCTTCTTCTCGCAGACCAAATCGCTTCATCTTCATATTGGAAACACAAATCTCCATCTTGCTTAATCCAGTCTTACCATAAATTAAAAATTGTTAATGCACCAACACATCATTCTCGTAATTTAGCCCTTTTCGAGTCGTGTTACCAAGCACTAATTTTTCCACCAAATGTACAGTGCCACCAACTTAACTGTTCAGGTGGGCGAAATGGGAACTACAGCCGCGTCAGCCGCCATTTTCTAAACGTCATTCCACTGTCAGTTGATGTCTAGTGCGAGTGCTCCCGTGTTATTTTATTGATTTCATTGTGAAAAAAGCAAATAAAATGCCGAAACCTCTCAAAAGTGATGCACGGCTAATTATTTTAAAAGTTTTATTTTTTATGAAAGAAGAGAAACGCCTCCAAGCTCCATTAATACCATTTGAAAAGCTGAATGAACGCGTTGCTGCCGCGACAGGTCAGTGTAGCCAGATATGGAAATTTTAATCACTCATTTAAAAAAAAAAACATTTTTATAGCTGGTGATTATATTTTAAAATATATAAAATAAGCTAAACATATTCAAATAAAATTGCCACCTGAGTATATTTTAACCGACTTTAAAAAACAGGATAATAATTATCCTGCTATGTTATTGCTATGTTCGATTGCATGTTTTTTTATGTATGTTCACCGACATCTCCGTCAATTATTATTGTGGATTGATTTAAATTTGTTTTTTTTTTGTTGAAAGGTATACTTTTTAGGTGGTCCACACAGTAATTATTTCGAAATCGATTTCGTAGTCAAAATTTTGTTTATTATTTATCCTGATTGGTCGGAAACAATCTGAAAGTAATGTTAACTTTTTAAAGCGGTTGCTGTATTTTATTTTATGGTTGTTCATTAAAAAAACCTATAAAATATTAAATTGTTCTTTTTGTTACAGGTGTTTCAGAACGGTTTGTCTACAAATTAATCAATGAAGAAAAACAGGCTCAAGAAACTAATTCAAAAATTTCTACCCCTGGCAAGAAAAGGGAAAGAAAAACAGGGAAACTGGATATTGATGATTTTGACATTGGTGTTATAAGAAGAAAGATACATGAGTTTTATTCAGTAAAAAAAGAAATTCCGACCTTACCAAAGTTACTGACTGTTCTCAGGGAAGACATAAATTTTCAAGCAAAACGTGAAACTCTTCGAAAATTGCTCCACAAAATAGGGTTTCGTTTTAAAAAAACAAAATCGAATAGAAAAGTGCTGTGTGAACGCAACGACGTAGTTGCCTGGCGGGCATCCTATCTACATAAAAATAAGGAAAATGAGCGAGGAGAAAAAAAGCCTGTTGTTTATTTAGATGAAACTTACATACACTCGTCTCACTCAACTGGCAAATGTTGGCAAGGTCCTGAAGTTGACGGCGATTTGGAACCAGTTTCGAAAGGAAATAGGTGGATCATTGTTCATGCTGGCGGACAAGAAGGTTTTGTCGAAAATGCCCTTCTCGTTTTCAAATCAAATACAAAAAGTGGGGACTACCATGACGAGATGAACAATAGTAATTTCAAAAAATGGGTTCTTGAAAAATTACTGCCAAATCTGCGTCAACCCACACTTATTGTGATGGATAATGCGCCATATCATAGTATTTGCGTAAATAGGTGTCCTAACTCAAACCACACTAAAGCTGATATGCAAAAGTGGCTGGTAGAAAACAAGGTCGAGTTTTACGAACAAATGACAAAGCCTCAGCTTTACGAGTTAATAAAAAGAAATAAACCTACACCTGAATATGAAATTGACAACATATTGAAAAGCCATGGTCATGACATTCTTCGATTGCCTCCTTATCATTGTGATTTGAATCCAATTGAAATGATATGGAGCTCGATGAAGAGGAATGTAGCAGAGAAAAATATCGGAAAATCAAGTGCACATATGCCTCAATTGATTGAAGATGCATTCCGCAAAATCACACAGGCAGAGTGGAAAAACCATTGCGATCATGTAAAAAAAAATTGAAAATGAATACAGACAAAAAGATGCGTATTTAGATGAACCTTTTATCATTCAATTACAGAGTGACAGTGAAAGCGATTCGAGTGACTCCGAAGATGAATTGTGGGAATCAGCAGATGGTTCAGGAACATCGACCGGAATTCCTGGAGTGCGGCCGCTTGAGCTCAGAGACCATGACCACAATTATTTTTATAAAATATAAATAAAATCCTATTGTGCCGCATTATTGTTTATTTATGTAGTTAATAAGATTCATAGCTATATGTTATATTTATTTATTTGTGAGCCTGTCGCAAATTTTGACCTGTTTGATCACTATCTCACCTGATGGTAAGTGACGATGTGATCGAAGCTGGTAATTATAATTAAGCCATATTGAATCTATACTATGTTAGTTAGGCTTTGTATGATTGATATTGTAGTTTCTTAAATTTTAATGATATCTATAGACTGACTTGCAAGACATGTTTTAATTACCTTTGTTTCTTGGTGAATTTCTTATATGGCAATACCAAATTCTCCACTAGCGACGCTGTCAACTGAACAGATAAGATGGTGGGACTGTATACCTTAACTTAGGAATTCACAAGGGTGATATTCTAGCAAATAATTATTTAAATTCAATATTTAGTGACAATTGGCAGGAATGGCATCAAATATATTGTGATGACTCCAAACATTCTAATGATGACTGCGTTGGTGTAGGATTATTTCATCACTGGCGGCGTACGCGGGGGCGTCCGTCGCCAAACATCAGTGTCCCCGAGGCGGCGCGCGCGGTGTTTCCGTGCGCCCCTCAAGAAGACGAGGCTAGAGCTTAGTCCACTCTAACCCCATCGGGTTGTAATCCTCTGTGCTGGGGGATCAGCGCTGCCGGGACTGCAGACGATTGCCAAAACGTACCTGTAGTCTCGACATAAAGGCGCTTGGAGGAACACCCCGGGTTTTAGTGGGTATACGGACTCCCACATAACCACCGTGCTCCCCCCGGGGGCGGTGGTATCTATAAAAGATTTTCCCGGGAAAAAAAAAAAAAAAAAAAGGATTATTTCATCAACAGTACAAAATTATACAAAAGATTAAATGTCCTCCACAAACATCAATTTTTACAGCTGAGTGCTTCGGTATTTATAAGGCTCTAGAATACATTCATTTACTAAAACTTTCGAAAACAGTAGTATTTTCCGACTCAAAAAGTGCGTTACAGGCTATTGAAAGATTCCCGTTCCAAAAAAATGCTTACTCCCCGATTATAGCTTCTCGAGAAATGCTTTTGAAGTATGTGAATAAGGGCCTTTCTGTTTCTTTTGCTTGGATTCCAAGTCACAGCGGTATAACGGGCAACGAAAAAGCTGACCAACTGGCTAATAGCGCTATACAATGTGGTGACATGCACCCGTACAAAAATTATAGTGCAGACCTGGCTGCTCTTGCCAAACCTTTTCTTCAACAATCTTGGAGTGAAGCTTGGAAAAAGAGCGCTCAATCAGTATAATAATCAGTATAATCAATTTATTAGTAAATACAATTTACAAGTCAAAAATTACAATTAAATTAGATCAAAATATTAATCCAATTTTTAAAATAATAACAAAATTAAATAATATAGTATAAAATAATAACAAAATAATTAATCAAAATCATAGTCATTATGATACATTTAAATAATTAAAAGGAAAGTATTACTTCCGTGTTCAACCTAACATTCCTGTAAAACCCTGGTTTTATATGGCTAAGTTGAACAAAAGAGTTACATCCGTGATTATACGAATGAGACTGGGACACATGTGCACCAGTGTTTCCACTATAAAAAGTTCCTTTCCCCATGCCTCAATTCCGATTTCCCCTTCTCAGAACTTTTTTCCCCTCAAAAATTATTTTGGAACTGTTATTGTTATGTCGAAAAACCAATCATGCTGCAATTGGAACACACGCCTACGTTTGCGGAATCTTCATACGGTAAAACTTTCATTATTTATGGGCTAGCGTGCTACCGTATAATAAAAAAAAACAGTGACAACAGTGCTACCAACACTACAACGTAAAAGTGCGTTGTAGTATTGGTAACACTGACTGATTCTATCTACTTTATGGTTGGTGAAATTGATTGAGTCTATCTACTAAGTAAATAATCACAACTAAAAAATATTTATTGCGACGGTTGTTTAATGTGAAACATGGATCGGTGGCTGATGAATATTGCTGCTAGAAAATCGGTGAGTTGGTTCTTCCATTTTTATATTGGTCTGTCTGTAGGTGTATAATTTAGTATACCAACAATGTTTTCATTTTCAATTATAGGTTAGAATTTTAGGTTATGAAAAAATGTTTCCTTTTTTATCTCCAAGCTGATCTGCATGCAAAGATGTTGACCATACATCCCTCAGGGGAGTTTCTTTATATATTTTTTTTGTTCAAAATGTTAAACTCCTCGATTATTGTAAGATTACTGTGAAGTGAAGTGCTAAGAATGTTGCCAACTGTATTTTTTTATTTGGGATAGGAAAAAAATAAATTAATTTTTGACTGACATTGCTACATTATTAAAATTTTTGTGAAATGTGTTTAATACAACTTATCCAATAATTTTCCAGAATGAAGAAAAGGTTCCTCTCAGCTCATCAAGCAAAATTGCTTGCGCATTTATTTACTTAAAATAAGTGCTCATTACTTATCTTTTATTTTGTAGGTTGATAACTGTACTGAAGATAAAGAAGAGGGATACAATACTGAAGATGAAAAAAAGCAGTCGGTTAGTTCAAAGTGTACGAAAAAAAGTATGAAAAAGATATTTAAGAAGAAGTTTCAGCATGATTGGCTTAAGCTACCTGAGTTCAAAGCATGGTTGGTAAATGGGAATAGAGATGATAATGCAATTTGTAAGGTGTGCAATGTGATTATGAAGGCGGGAAAATCAGAGCTTAAAAAGCATGGCGGTGGAAAAGTTCATAAGAAAAATATGGAGGCATGGCTACAGTCTAATACAAATCAACCTAGTATAACAACATTTGTTGCAGAAAATACAAAGCTGAAAAACACCGAAGCTGCCATTTGTTCATATATCGTCGAAAACAATCTTCCTATTTCATCAGTTGAACCTTTAATCGAATTGATTAAATCTTTACCAGAAAAGGCAATAACATCGCAAATCTCTTTAGCCAAACAAAAACCTACTAATGTCATTAGGAATGGTTTGCGCCCATTTTTTAATGAGAAACTTGTTAGTGAACTGAACCATCATTTATTTTCTGTTTATATTGACGAAACAACTGATGTTAGCGTCACAAAGCAACTAGCTATACTAGTCAGCTACTGCCATAATTTTGTAACAAAAGTAGATGTGATTGACGTAGTAGATTGTGCTGACGGGACCGCTGTTGGTTTGTACTCACAAATGATTAACACGCTGAAAGAAAATAACGTGCTTCTGCAAAACTGGATAGGCTTTCGTGCTGATACAACTGCAGTTATGATGGGACAGCATAACTCTGTGTCTCAACTAATCAAACTAAACTACCCTCAAGTATTTGTGTCAAAATGCTCTTGCCATATGATACATCTGGTGGCAAGTCACGCGTGCACCAAATTAAGCAACTCTTTAGAAGATTTGTGCCGGAATGTATACAATCATTTTGCGAGGAGCCCTAAAAATTCTGCTGCTTTCAAAGAGTTTCAAAGCTTCCATGAAGTCAAACCTAATAAATATTGAGAGCTTGTCAAACCAGGTGGCTGTCGCTTCAAGCATGCGTGCGGAGAATCTTAGAACAGTGGGATCCAGGGGGGAAGAGTTACTGGAGAATATTGAACTTTGAAGATCCAACACATGCAAACCGCCACACTCTTCAAACCTTGGAGAATCCTTTAATCAAATGTCAAATGTATTTTGTTAATTACACTCTTGGACTATTCAATGATTTCAATTGCTTGTTCCAAGCTGATTGTCCTCAATTCGCAGAATTGAAGGATCAAACTGAGGAACTAATCAAAACATTGGCGTTAAATTTCATGAATAGAAATTATGTAAAACAAACCCCTGCTAACCAAATCGATCCTCATCAGACAGGAGAACATCTTGAATTCAAACGTATTTATTTAGGTGTGGAGGCAACCCATTTATTGACAGAGGTAGAAAATAAAGAAAACTGTGAAGTTCTCAAAATTTATCAGTCAGCAAAATTATTTTATATTGAAGCGATCGTACAAATTAAGAAACGATTTGTATTTGAAGATGTACATCATGATTCATCATTTTTAAACCCGAAAAATGCCAATGATTTGCAACCTACATCATTGTACCAAATCGCGAAAAAATACATTCCATCGCACATTACTGTAGATTTAACAGAGCTGGACAAGGAATGGAGGAATCAAAGTCTCCTTGCTGATACGGATTGCAACCATTCCATAGATACTGTAGGCTATTGGAAAAAAATGTTTCAAAAAAATAGTGTTGACGGCAAACGCAAATTCCTTCAACTCCCAATTTTGGTGAACTATTTTATGTCACTGCCTTTTTCCAATGCTGCTGTTGAACGATTATTTAGTGATCTAAAAAATGTCAAAACAGATAAACGCAATAGGCTGGATAATGAAACGGTGGCATCAATCCTATGTGTAAAATCCGGCTTGAAAAGAACGGGAACAACTTCTGTACAACTGATGAAAAATCAGTTAGAAATACCGCACCTTAAGTTTGTACAGTCCAATGCAACTGCAAGTGAATCTAAAAAAATTAGACTTAATATGAATAAAGTATAATTAAACTATCCGTGTTTTATTTATAGCCTCACCAGAAATATATAAAACCAGCAGGAGTATACTTACCTTTTATTCCAAGCCAGTATACAGTATGCTAAAGAACAGAATAATATTTGAAGCCTTAAACAGAATGGGAGTAAGGGTAAGTATGCGGCATATGCATATGTTGTCACTGTTTTTTTTATTATACACTAGTCTATAAATAATGGTTTTACTGTATGTAGAATCCGCAAACATAGGCGTGTGTTCCAATTGCAGCATGATTGGTTTTTCGACATAACATTGTTCATTGACATTTCACATAGCAGATAGTCTACGTCTTGATATCTAGCGGATTTCTCATATACAAAATTTCTCATTGTGCAACATTTCAGACGAGGTTTAATATATGATTTCCTACAATTTCCCCTTTTATAGTATTTCCCCTTTTTCTTCCCCTCTGGACCCTGATTACCCCTTAAAAGGGGAATTTCCCCTCATTGTGGAAACACTGATGTGAACTCCAGCACACCTTGCTCGAATACGTATACTAAATTCAAATAGTTGTGAATGTTGGCAGGATGTGGGTGATTCCAACCACATTTTTCTTAATTTCCCGCGATATGATTACTCTTTTCTATACCAAAGTCTGATAGATCTTGATGTACCTCTTCCTACTAACGTATTATGTTTATTAACTTCTAATTATATACCTATATATAAAGTCATTGCTTCATTCATTGAGGCTAATGACATCAATTTGTAAAAAAATTGGTTTAATAATGATAATAATACTTATATATTTTAATATTTTTACATTAATATTATTAAATTGTATGTAAACTTATTTTTAGATGTATTCCCTTCCTATACATAACTCCTATGACCCTATAATTTTCCTTATTCCTTATAAATTAATAACATATCCGTTTCCCCGTTTTCAAACAAAAAAAACCATTTCACTGTACATACTTCCTATAAATCATACTCCAAACCTTGCCGCTCCCACGTCAAATCTGAAAATTAATCGATGCCGAAGAGTTGAAAGAATTTTGGAAGAAAACATGACGCTGGCAAATGCACATGACGTGCGACGCCATATTTCTCAACGGAGTTGAGTTGAGGACAAAAGAATGAAAAAAAAATAAACTTATAGTTTATGGAAGAGAACCCCCCGTGTGTTTGTTTACCCATAGAGCACATTATTTACCTTTTTTGCTTGTATGGTAGCCCACACTAATTTATCTTATTACTAATTTTCTAGTTTCGAAGTTCCTAAAGACTATTAAACCAATAAATAAACACTTTTTAATACGTAATAACAAAGTTACCTATCTTTTTTATTCACACACAGTAGCTATACTACAAAAAAATGAGACGTCGGGCAGGTGTTGGTGCCATCCAAAAACAGAAACTCGAACAGGAGAAATACAGAGAAAAAGGCTCCGAGATCCAAGAAAACCAGTTTCAACAGATGTCCAAGCAGCTGGAAGTATTCAGGGAAAACTTGGAGGAATTCGCGTCCAAGCACAAGAATGAGATAAAGAAAAATGCACAGTTCAGGCGACAATTTCAGGAGATGTGTGCAGCTATTGGAGTAGATCCTTTGGCGTCAGGGAAAGGGTTCTGGTCTGTATTAGGTGTGTACCAATAAAACACATATTATATGTTTTATGCTGCATTCACAGAATGTTTGTGTAGTCGATTTAACAATAAATTAACCCCTGGCTCCATCACAAGCTTGCTGATAGCTCAAACAAGTGAATTTTAGAATTATACCTACTCTCACATTTTTCTAGATTATAAACTACCAGCTCTATGTGTTATTCCAGCACTTGAAGTATCTTTTTAATTGCTCAGCATCCTGTTTATGCATATAACAAAACATTTATGAATTAACCCTTTGCGTCCCAGAGACATAAATAATAAGGTTACAATCTGGGTGTCTTCAAATCACGAGTGAATCGGTTCCTTCTAGGCAAGCATGCTCCAACGTAGACTGTAGACCGCATCATCACTTAACATCAGGTGTGATGGTAGTCAAACGCAAGCCTACATAAATCTTTTGTTTTAATTATCATGGTATACAAAGGATTAAACCAACATTTTTGGATGCATATGGGTTAAACCAAATTTTGCTTTAACCTGTTCAGTAATTACAGCAATAGGTGGTATCATACTTACTAACATACACATAAGCACTTAATTAAATAATATTCATATGATATGAAGTTGATTGATACTTTATGAGACACATATTATATAATATTCATAAGAGATGAAGTTTATTGACAGTTCATGAGACAGTCTGCTCAAGGAAGGCCTGGCCTGTCAGTAAAATTAGTATATTACCATGTTACTGTCAGGTTGTTTTACATCTTGTTCTGCAGTTTGGGAAAAATAATAATAACTTAAGCCTGCACAAGCCATTGACAAATAATTTAAAATTCAAACCAAATGCTCTGTGTAAGTCTTATTCATGGACTCATACAAAATATAATATACACAATGAATTATTGTGTGTCTTACAGGAATCGGAGACTTCTACTATGAACTGGGAGTCCAGATAGTTGAAGTATGTTTAGCAACAAACTACAAGAACGGTGGTCTCATTACATTGGAAGAACTTCGAACCAGGCTCATTGCAGCAAGAGGCAAGGCGAAAAAACATCAGGATATAACCAATGAAGATCTTTTAGCATCTGTGAAGAAACTTAGGATATTTGGTAATGGGTAAGTAAAGGTGAATATATTTATTACACCAACCATACATTAGGGTCTAGAGTCACTCATGTCCATAGCACTTCCATTAGCAAATCCTAATTTTTTATCTCTGAGTCCAATTAGGTGACAAACTAGGTGATAAGACTTTTAAACCAGTCAAGTCTAAAAAAACTAGAAAAAGCAGCAGCAGAGACCACATGCTTGGCCAGTTCCAATTGTAGAACACTTTGTTGAATAGTTTGCATAGAAGTCTTGTATGCTGC
Source organism: Selenia dentaria (assembly GCA_917880725.1). Classification (NCBI taxonomy): domain Eukaryota; kingdom Metazoa; phylum Arthropoda; class Insecta; order Lepidoptera; family Geometridae; genus Selenia; species Selenia dentaria. Next base: position 9,557,319 of record OU862885.1, read on the forward strand.
ATGATTAATTCTGTATAATTATATTGATCATGAAAGGATTCAATATTCACTTCTTGATGACATATTTATTATTTCAATAACCTTATGCTTGTGTTTACATTTATTACAGGTTCTCAGTAGTGCCCATCGGTAAAGGCAAATGGTTGGTGCAGTCTGTGCCTGGAGAACTAAATCTGGACCAAACACTTGTCCTGCAGAAGGCTAGTGGGTTGGGCACAGCTTGGGTGTCAGCTAGCTTGCTTATCAGTGATCTTGGGTGAGAAATGCATTTAATCTTTGCATGCGCTTGGTTGTTCGACTAAACTGGTATAAGTAGGTACTAACATGTAGAATCATACAGCTGTAATGTTATTTTGTTTCGGGTTAGCTGACTTCAAGAAGGTTCTCAATTTATATCGGTATTTGTTTGTTTGTTTCATGTATGACTAATCTGGCAATTGTTGATTTTTCTTTGATAGGTCTTTAATTAGTCCCATTTAATAATTATCGAAGTTAATGCAGTGCTTTTTGAAAAAAGATCATAATTACTGTATGTAATGTTACTCAATGGTGTTTCATTGATTGTGAACAGAGTTACAAAAAATGTTTTTGTTGAATAATATTTTATTAATAATAAATTTTGTCATCAGGTCTTAAAATGGAAGTCAAACTAAAATTTTAAAAATTGTATATCTCCTTTCAGATGGACAGATACCAGAGCGCAAAATGCTCTAAACCACATGGTCAAAGAAGGCCTGGCCTGGGTTGACACGCAAGACTCTAAAGAGATGTTATACTGGTTCCCGAGCATGTTCTCAGAGTGTGTTTCTGAAGATATGTGATAACTTTGATATTAAAAGATAGGCTTTAACACTGGATCTATGGTATGTTGAATTTTATATAAAAAAGTCAAAAATTATAATAATTTTTAATATATTTTATTTATTCGCTGTAAATAAAAATGTTCTACTTAAATGGTTTTAATTAGTATTGCACTGTGACTTATGACTAGGTTTAGTTAAAACTGTGCCAACTAGAAAAAATAACAATATTAAAAATATGATGGTAAACTTAGATGTCAAGGTTACTAATTTCATGCTTAATTACGAGTAATTCCAGTACCACACTGAGTCGATTTTAATAAGATTACGATTATTACCAAAAGAATAATGCTAAACTCATTATGAATCTCGGAAAAAACTGTATACACATAGTGAATTAAATAACAGAATGATCCAAATGAGACCTTTCATTGGTCCAGGAGGTCAATTCTACAATTTCACAACATTCAACAACCTGCAACTGCAGTTTGACTCCAGTTGTCATCAATCATGATCACAAAAAACATTTACTATTTCTATAGACAAATTGGACATTATCTGAAACACTATTACCTAAATAGATATTAAACACTACTATAAGCGAATATGAGTTAGCGTTGCGTTCATGATCTATCAAGTTGCCAGAATATAAAGTTTTGATGGATCATTGACGTCAATACAAACGTAACTGCAGCTGTACTGTTTGTCACTAGCAGCATAAGAAACATAAAAGTACTGTTCAGCTATGGTTCCATTGCAATTTAGTTAGTGGAACAGCAGGGCTATTATGTATCTCAGTTGCTAACAAATGTTGATTGAAATCTTGAAAAATGGCGGCTCTATGTCACTTTTGACCACTCCAGTAACCAAAAATGTTAGTAAGGTGATGACTGAAGATGACACAAGCACATGACTGTGACATAGATATGTAACATAGGGCCGCCATTTTTCTCGATTTCAATCAGCATTTGTTAGCAACTGAGATACATAATAGCCCAACTGGCCCCCAGTCCACCTTCCAGGTGGAAGCCCTCATATACCATATGTGTGGTCTCTCTAAGAAGTAGTGTACAAGTTCTGTGTTAATCATGATCAGCTCTGAGTAGCACTGCTGTCTTAAGCTGCCGAGGTACTTATCACCAGGAGCGCAACTTGTCACATGATAAATCATTGATAATGTAAAAAATAGGTTGAGATGCGTAACCACAATATTCTGAATCAGTGAAACGCAAGGTTGTGAGCTATTAGTCTAAACTAACTGTTGTGTAATGGTCAAATAATCTTTAAAATATACTATGTAAGTGAAGTGCAAAAAAGGGACTTCACACAAATTTGTACATTATGTAGTTGAGATAAAGTTCAAGTTTCAGAGTTAAAAACTGCGTCCGTCACCTCGACTCAGCATCTATGTATTCAAAGGGCACAATTTTAAGCATGTTTTTATAAAAATGAGACGAGCTAGCTAGCAGTGCTTTCTTCAACACTAGAAGAACCTAAGCGAGGTAGTTTTAATCTTGCCCGTAGCTCATTGTTCTCTTTATTCAAACTCTGCAACTTTGCTTTTAACTTTTCTGTCATTTCTAAATATGATTCTTTCCACCTGAAACATAGACAAGACATGCATTAAACAAAAGCTGTGCATGCGTTGGAAAATAATATCCCACAGGATCATTTTGTCACAATTAGCCTTTGTGTTCATTCTGAGGTATAGTTGACTAGATTCTTGTGATGGTCACAGAACTAAATATATAGTCCTTGTTTGAATGCGGCATCTTAAGAGGACAGAAATACTTTCACATTTTTATATTGACATCGGTCTATATGTATATTGTACCTACTTTTTACTTAATTCCATCTGGTTTTCTAAATGCTTGTTCAATTCAATCAATTCCTCTTCTTTGGTTGATATCATCCTGAAAGAAAGGGACAATTTCTGATTATGAAGAAGGCCGCTGACCATGACTTATCAACACCGCGAACGAGCTTTTTCTGTACGCAAACTCAATTCGCGTTCTTATGGGCCATATAATAAGCTCAAAGCAGCACAACGCTCGATGGTGAAGCCTATGCTTGACATCTCTCTACGACGAATCAGAAATGAGGAGATCCGTAGACGAACAAAAGTCACCACATAGCCTTGAAGATAAGCGAGTTGATGTGGCAGTGGGCAGGCCACATAGTATGCAGAACTGATGGCTGATAGGGCCGGAAGGTTCTGGAGTGGAGACCATGGACAAGGTGGACAGAGGACTATGACTAAAGTTCGCAGGAGGATGTTGGATGCAGGCCGCTTCCAATCGGTCGTTTTGGAAATATATGGGGGTGGCATATGTTCAGCAGTGGACGTCCTAACGGCTGAGATGACGATGATGAGCTACGCATTATGACTGCGGTACTTGCTTAACCTTGTTTTGTTCATAAGTTGAGAAAGGCCGCTCCTCGGTCGAGGCGAGCTCCGCCGAGATGGTACGAGGTCCTCGTAACATACGTAAGTAATTAACTAAATATCTCTATGCATATTAACTCTCTATCACAAACCTATGATTTAACTCCGTTCTAGATGCCAGCATATTCTGTAATTTGTTCACCATTCCGTGTGTTTCATCTAAAGACTTCTGTAGATGGTCTACTTGAACCCTGAAACCATAATATTGGTAGATAGTCCACTTTAATTATGGGAATATGGAAGCGAGATAAGTGCGAAGTGTAGTTGAACACGCATTTTTTCCCGTATGTAATCAAGTGAGACGGCCAAGTCGTTAGCCTGGTGTTAAACGCCACGCTGCCGTGACAGTTTCAGTACCTTGGCTTCAAGTTTACAATGCCTGCACTGCAATGCAAATACTTGTCACTATCAGGAAATGTCAGGGACCACAGATAAAAATCTAGTTGGTACGTCTATGGAGTATTCTCCATACAAACGTATTCCGCGATATCCTCTTTGGATCTAGTGCTAATATTTTGACATGTATATTGATCACTGGCATGTCACTAATCAGCATCATAATCAAGATCTAGTGAGAAAATCGATCAGAGATAAAATAAAACGGTCAAACACTCATAACCCGCACAAGGATTCCCTGTGGCGCGATACAAATATTACACACAAACATTTCATACAAATGTTTGGGTCGGCCAGGGATCTAACCTGGGACCCCTTTCTTTGAAGATACTGACAACGAAGTAGTGCGACAAAAGTTTCAGAATGCCAGGCTCTTCTGAAACTTTTGTCGCATCTATACTACGTCTTTTATGCTTGTTTGCTTAAATATAAATGGTGTTCTAGTGATGAACCCTATATGTTCAGTAGCTAGCTGATGATGTGATGCGACATGACACAGGTCTCACGGTTGGCTTAGATTACAATGCCTGCATTCCAGGTATGCTACATTTTCAAATCAATCTGGTGCAGACATAAAGTTCGTCAATTTCTTTGTATATCATATATGGGGAACTACTGAATTGATAAGAATTAACTTTTCTGGACAGTGTGAAGTGACATCTAGGTTACATGATTTTTTATACCAGCATGTGACGAAACAGACCAGTTGTGCGTTTGTTGGTTAGCATAATGAATGCCCATGACAATAGGTACTCTCCAAGCTGAATTGAAATCTCATCGACTCAGTAATTTTACTCACTACAGTACCGAATACCTGCCACTGCGATAGTACCAACCATATCCCGACGACAAAGGGAACTCTTCTCCTCGAAGTTTATGTCCAGATGCACAAAATTATGGCGCTTTTTAGTATTATGAATATTATAAAATTGTCAAGAGACCCACTTCAACTCTTCACATTGATTTTTCAATAACTTCTCTTCCCAGTCTCTTCTTTTGATTTCTCTTGTGTGTATATCATGGACTCTTTGTATGTCGATAGCTAAACATTGCTTCTCACATTCTAATTGAATGTTGCGCCGTTGACACGTCACCTAGAAAGATATTATAAAATCATCCAGGTATTTGTCACAATTTCACAAAATGCATCCAGAAACGAACTACATACAACGCGCGGTCACATTAACTCGACGCATCGCTGGAATGCGGGTCCTCGCCCGCTTCCCCCCGCATTCACTTTTCTCGCCCGGCAAGTGTCAGTACGGGCAGCATCTTTGTTACTGATACACGCGTCGATAATTTGGCTAATTTTCTTGCAAAATTTGGCTTGTTTTCTGTTTTTGTTATATAGTTTTTGTTTTGATTATTGTTTTGTTAAGTTTTTGTTACTGTTGATTGTTGAATATTAACTGTTGAACTGTGTTCAAACCAGAATAACATGGGGAAAGTTATACACAGTGAAGAGAAAAATCTCGTGTTAAAAAGTGCTACAGTAAATATTAATAAAGTAGGTAGTATAAATATTAATTGGGTAGCCATACCACAAATGTGTGTTTTTCCTATTTTTATGCTCAATATTAATAAAGGTAACAGGTAGACACCTTAAATTTTCACAGAATATGTAGTTGTATATTACCTTTAAAAATAAATAAATATTTTTTTATACATTTTAGCCGGTTTTTTTTGCACACCGTACTTGAGCGCCAAAATGACGTCACATGGTCAAGCGTCTAGTTAATGTGACCGCGTTGTATATTAGTTTAACAACATAACGAAATATATCAAAATGACGATATTTGATGAGATTTTTGAGACTTTATGAACTGTATTCCTGTAGGTAATCATATACATATATACTTTAGTATTTATAGTAGTACTTTATAGTATTTGCCAATAACACAACAATAGATCATATCAAGGGACCAAAAAACAAACCAGCTCCTGAAACATAGCTTCCATCCGCTGCTCTGCCAGGATAAGCTTCGGATCTACAGTTGCTAGATTGTCCTTCTGCTGTTGAATATAACTTTCATTTGCTGCTTGTAGTACTTTATTTTCCCTGTTAAAATAATAAAATCTTACCTACTGATATAATGGTACATAATGATGTTAGTCTATTTTATACAACCATTCGAACCAACATGCTTTTGTCGCCCGATATAATTGTACATAATGATGTTAGTCTATTTTATACAACCATTCGAACCAACATGCTTTTGTCGCCCGATATAATGGTACAGATCGCGCGGCGAGAGTTTGGCTTTGACCTTCGGGTGGAGGGGATTACTGCGCATGGGTACTGTCGCGCCATGTGACAGAGAGAGACAAGAGTCCCTCGTCTTCGATGTGACAGAGAGAGACAAGAGTCCTTCGTCCCTCTAGCCACCCTGTGATACCCAATTTTTGACTTCTGCGCAATAACGGTCAAAGCCAAACTCTCGCCGCGCGATCTGTACATAATGATGTTAGTCTATTTTGTACAACCATTCGAACCAACATGCTTTTGTCGCCCTTAGTGACCGAAGGTGACATTATAATGTGTAATTACCCCGATTGTGACAGTTATATTTTTAGGTATAATAGCCTTGAGTTGGCTTATTACGACACCCATGTAGGATATGGTAAATTCTAATGCCTAAGCCGGGATCGCTGCGGTAATAATGTTAATTTTATGGTGCATATTAAGTATGTAGGCACATTAGATAATGCTAACTCTATATGTTATCTATCTTTGTTTACTATATAGATTAATCGCCAGTTACTTTTGATGCAGGCAATAGTTACTTTATCTTAAGTTAGTCAGCACTATTGTTAGCTACTAGTGTTTTATATGTTACTTGTTATGTTATAAATATGTTACTTCCCTTACTTGTTTTTTAAGCTTCACGGTTTACTTTAATAAATTGTGTACCTTACCTATTTATTACATAGTAAACGAGGTGGTTTGGAATCGATAGATGGCCATGAAAGTGAAAGAAAAAACAAGATTTTTTTAAATTAAGAACTCGCCGCTCCGAAAAAGAACCATAGCGCGGCTGAACGCTAGACGGCGCCGCTACATCACAGAATTGATAACAGTAACTTCGGTTACCATACATGGGACATACTACCATAATGTGCTCATAATAATTAAAAATATGTATAATTTTTCTTTCATTTTCATGACGTTATCGATTCCAAACCACTCCGTTCAATATTGTGTGCTAATTAACAAAGGCCGTATATACCTGATAATTTATTAACCTACCTTAAAGTGTTATTTAGAAGTAATCCCTTTTCGACTAACTGTGCGTCCAGATTCCTTATGTGTTCAAGCATATCTGTAACTTTTTCATTATATTTGCCTTTTAGTGCTTCCATTTCCTTCCTACAAACTGTTTCTACATCTGCTCTGGAATTGTATAAAGCTTGCTTTAATGTTGATATTTCGCCTGAAATAATTAATTAATGATCTTCATAACGTTTTGACTTAATAATTAAATATTTCCTTGCATATTTTAGGTGTGAACTTGCCTCGCAATTCGTGAATGTTTCTAAGGGCATCGTTCTTTTGTGAAGTAACTAAGTCGTATAGTTGTAACGCCTCTGCTACCTGTAAATTATTCTCAAAATTTTATTATAATTAAATTAAGTTTTAATGTAATCGAAACTGTACCTATGCTCATCTCATTCTGTACCTTTGCTTTCGCTTCCATTTCTTTTTTATGTAGCTCTGTTATTTTTTTCTGACATGATGATAATCGATTCTTCAAATCTTCATTATTTTTCTTTTGAACGGCTAAATTAATTCTATGTTCTTCCAATGATTTAGTCAAGTCATTAATTCGTTCATCTAGTTCCTTGCCTCTTTCTTTATAAGTTGTGATTTCTTTCTCTTTCGTTTTCATGTCGTTTTCTAAAGTAGTGTGTTGGCCCCTTAATTCTTTGTATTTCTTTTCTATTTCAATATACTCTGATAAAGCAGTTTCCAGTTTGAGGTCAAGATCTCGTTTTTCTTCGTTAATGTTCTGAAACTAATTTGAGTATTTTAAGTTATCGTTATCACTGGTCTATTTCATCATATATCTACTATCTTGAAACACAAATATTTTGGGGGTTATTCCCAAAAAGGGAAGGGGTTTTCCGGAAAATGGAATGAAAATTATATTTTTGTAGCAAATCAACTAGTTGACAGATTTTTATCCAAATTATTTCTGATTGGTAGCAGAAAAGTCAACTTAAATTATAAGCTATGTTTAATGTCTATGATATCAGAGTGCTAACAAGTACCTACAGTTTGAAAAATTTAATACCGAATTCCATTCTATTCAGTTATTGACGTGTAACTCAAAAACTACTGGACCGAATTTCATAAAATTTAAATGTGACCACACGGAAAGCATCAGCTTTCAAACAAAAAAAGAGTTTTGAGAATCGGTTCACCCAATCGAAAGTTATGAGGTAACAAACATAAAAAAATACAGTCGATTGAGTACCTCCTCCTTTTTGGAAGTCGAGGAAAAGACCGTGTTGAAGACTAGGTTTATTGAGTAGAATAATAACGTTGAACACTCTGTATAGTTCCAGAGGCTCGGGCTGCGAGTGTGCGCGTCAGACGCTTACGGTCCATGGTTCGAGTCCAGCCAAGTAATTATCTTTTGGATCTTTTCTTTTGTTTTCGTTTTCTAATATGAGTCGGTAAAACTTTTTAAGACCCATAATAACCATATATATTTATTTTGTGATATAAATAGCCTGTACTGGTATACAACTGGAATTTATGCGCAATACAATAGGCGCGTGATGCGAGTCACCTAGTCATACATTCTTAACGAGAAAATAATGTAATAGTTATAATGTAAGTAGTACTTATATCATCATCATCTCAGCCTTAGGACGTCCACTGCTGAACATAGGCCTTTCGCCATGATTTTCCAAAAGGACCCGGTGGAAGCGGCCTGCATCCAACGTCGTCCTGCGACCTTCATCAGGTCGTCTGTCCACCGTGTCGGTGGACGACCTACGCTGCGCTTGCCGGTCCGTGGTCTCCACTCCAGAACCTTTCGGCCCCATCGGCCATCTGTTCTGCGTGCTATATGCCCTGCCCACTGCCACTTCAACTGGCTAATCTTCTGGGCTATGTCGGTGACTTTCGTTCTTCTACGGATCTCCTCATTTCTGATTCGATAACGTAGAGAAACCCCGAGCATAGCCCTCTCCATAGCTCGTTGTGCGACTTTGAGCTTATCTACGAGGGTCATTTGAAAAGTTCTTAGCCTAACATTTCACAAGTTCACCACAATACACCCGAGACAAAAGAACAGTTGAAACTATGAAAAAGAGCAGGATCGCCCACCCTAAAGAAGGCAAAGGTAGTTTTATCGGCGGGCAAAGTCATGGCATCCGTTTTTTGGGATACAAAGGGTATAATTCTCGTGGATTATTTAAAAAAGGGTGAAACAATAAACTCCGATTAGTATTGCAACCTGTTGCGTCGTTTGAGAGAAGAAATCAAAGAAAAACGTCCAGGTTTATTGAGAAGAAAAGTCTTGTTTCATCAGGACAATGCGCGCGTTCACACCTCTGTGCAATCCATGGCAGAAATCCATCAATGTGGCTTCGAATTGTTACCCCATCATCCCCCATATTCACCGGATTTAGCACTGTCCGACTTTTATATGTTCCCAAAGCTGAAAAAATTTTTGGGTGGTAAACATTTTTTTACAAATGAAGAGGTCATAGCCGCCGTGGACGCTTTTGAGAAGTTAGACGAAGATTTTTTTAAAACTGGTATCTAAGCCTTACCAGGTCGATGGAAAAAGTGATTTGAGCTCGGAGGAGAGTATGTTGAAAAATAAAAATAAACTCAAAATCGTGTGTTTTCATTAAGTATGTTAGGCTAACTTTTCAAATGACCCTCGTATGAGGCCCATAGTAAGAGACCACGTTTCAGTGCCATAAGTCATCACTGGTAACACACATTGGTCGAAGACTCTTATCTTGAGGCACTGAGGTATTTTTGACGAGAAGACTTCGCGAAGTTTCCGGAACGTACGTAACTTACGGAAGTACTTATATATTATACTATAAAATATAGGATGTGCAGTAAAGTTCAGAAATTTATATGGAGAATTATTTTTGGTGCATTTGACTCAAAACTTGAAAATGTGAAAGTAAACTTTAACAGATCGTCACGTCTATGTATCTTCGACGGGGTTGACAGCGGTGTTTTAAACAGCTACGGTTCCCCAGATATGCTTGTGCGAGCCTATTGCCGTCTACGGGGCATTGTTTTAGATTCTTACTTACTTAGGAGACTAGACTACTAGACTTAGGAACGCTATTGAGAATTTCATTGTCAGAAAAATCTATTTAACTATTCGACCCGGGGACCGAACCCAAGACCTCGTGATCCCAAAGCGGCGCTTCCACCATTATACCAAGATCAATCGAGCGAAGCCGCTAGCGGGTCAGCTAGTTATATTATAATTTACCCTTCCTTATCCTTCAAGTTATTTATATAGTCAGATTCTCAGTCACTGTCCTGTCTAAGTTACGTTCTAGCAAAGCGGTGGATGTATTACTAAAACCAAAACTTCAAGGCGATTGACAAAACACAAAAACAACGTTTCATAATTCACTTTGCCTACACTCGTGTACCGTCACGAATACTAAACGGTTAATAATCCACCACTATTAACTACACGTCAAAATTAGCACATTGTGGTTCAATCTTAAAAGTCTTTAGTGATACAAGGGCAACTGTTATGAATAGTCGTTGCGCTTTCAATCACTTTACTTACTTGACTGCCTCTGTTGTCATAAGCTTGATACGTTTTGAGTTCATCTTCTAAAGCATCGATTGTTTTCTGCGATGTTTGCCAAAGGACATGGAGGGAATCTCTTTCCTGGAAACACAATATCGGAAGTTTTTAATTGATGCTTTGATTGCGGCACATTTAATCCTACTGCCTGCGCCACATTTAATACTATTGATATGTAGTGGGTTGAGCCACGATGAGCACGGGTAGTCCCTCATTTTTATGTTCCTTCGGTCAAGTCCGATGCCGGCTTGCATACTGAAGGTTTCGTACTTCCATGCCTCTCTACACTTTAATGTATTTTATGTAATTATTTAATTTACCCTTAGCGCTAGCCAGACTTATGCTCCCAGCCAGAGTAGGTACTTTGTTTGGCCTGTTTTTCTTATTTCTATAAATATTTTTTCTCGAACATGCTCGGAAACATAGCATTATTTTGACAACCTTCTTCGAGAAAAATCGAAATTGCTATACTGGCAAATGCATGCGAGCAAAGTTTTATGAAAATTCATATCTGTCGTGGTATAGCGGCCAAATAAATACGCATAGGTATCTGACATGTAGGTAATTTAAAAATGAAACAATCTTACTCCGAAACATGTCAACCAAGGAGGTAACTTATCAAAGGTTTTATTTACATTTCGAACTGGCTTTTTCAAGCCAGTTCCTGTAAGCCAGTAAGCCAGTTTAAATATAAAGCGGTTTATTAAAAAAACAACAAATGAACACTTAAACGCGGGAATGTATAAAAAGTTCTGCCTAGTTAATAAAAGTACTATACCAGCCTTGGCCACAATTAAGCATTCATGAACTTACGCATGTGTGCCCACATTTACACGTTCCTCCATCACTCTATCTTTTGCTGACCGCTGCAGTAATAGATTGCAGTATTTGCGATATAATCACATCAAGATTGACGCGTGTTTCTAGGTAATATCGTTTTTACGATAGATCCAGAGATTCTGCCAAAAACACGTTTCCACGACACGACCCCCTTTTTTAAATATTAAATTGTCGGAAAATCTAAAATATTTCTTTTGTTCAGACAACAGTTGTTAAAAAAGGCATAATACCGTGTAAAAATTCGACTCGGTTCCAAAGAGTCAGGCTTTTTAAGTAAGGATACACATAAAGCTTAGGCGTATACGGACGATTTCCTTTACTGAAATTACTCTTATTTCGGTTTGATTCCGTTTACAATATTTCTTTGTGTTTACGACTTCTTAGAAAACTACTGCACCAATTTCGATGATTCATTCACATAGTAGTACTTGCACCAATATGGTGTATTATACCTACTGTTATATATTTTGTTATGATTTTGAAAACAAACCATAAACCCGTGCCTACTCCAACGATAAACAAACTTAAACTTGATAATTTAAGAAGAAATTATTATTTTTTAAGGTTCCGTACCTCAAAAAAAAAATCCTCTTAAGACCCTTAAGACTCACGTTGCTTTCCGTATGTCTGTCAAATACTGGGATTTATGGGATATGACTCTTTTCTACCTCTTACCAATAATGTCCGATTTCAGTGTTTCTTTTCATGAAATCATTACATTGTTTACCTATGCCTGTGCGTTTGGATTTTTAAGTGAGCAAAATCGCATTTTGCACTCTGATTTCAGGCAGCAAAACCTACATGTTTGAGGCTATTTAAGTGAAAAAATCTTTTTATCTTGAAAAAATCAAAACGTACAGGCATAGTAAACAATGTGATGATTACATGAAAAAAAAAACACTGAAATCGGACATTGGTAATAGGTAGAAAAGAGTCATATCTTTTAGCATGGAAAGTACTAGCTATGCAATCCTCTTAAATCCGAGTATTTGACAGACAGACGGAAAGCAAAGTGAGTCTTAAGGGTTCCTTTTTTCTTTTTGAGGTACGGAAAACACTGAAATCGGACAATGTTGAGAGGTAGATAAGAGTTATTTATTTTACTATGGAAAGTACTACCTAGCTATGCAATCCTCTTAAGGTCTCTTTAAACTATGAAAAAATCAAACTTGTAAGTCAACACGATGTCACAAAGGAATCAAACCAATAGAATACTTACAGTTGACCTACAATCATATAATTTGGCACAAAGCAATGTATTACAACACATACAAATGAAAACAAATCTGAAAATCATAAATATGTAGTTTATTAAAACAAAAACACGTGGACACTGACGGCTCGAATGGTCCACAAGCTCAAGGTCGCTCAGCGGGCTATGGAAGGGCTATGCTCGGTGTTTCTCTGAGGGATCGCATCAGAAATGAAGTGATCCGTCAGAGAACCAAGGTCATCGACATAGCCCACCGGATCAGCAAGCTGAAGTGGCAGTGGGCTGGCCATATTAGCCGTAGAACCGACAACCGTTGGGGTAAACGAGTTCTAGAGTGGAGACCGCGTCTCGGCAAACGTAGTGTAGGACGTCCTGAGGCACGGTGGAGTGACGATCTGCGCAAGACGGCTGGCAAAAACTGGATGCGAGAAGCCCAAGATAGACCTAAGTGGCGTGCAATTGGAGAGGCCTATGTCCAGCAGTGGACTGCTACAGGCTGATGATGATGATGATGATGATAACAAAAAAGAAAATTTACAATTACAAACTTATTATTTGCGGTTGGTGCAGTACCAGTGTAAGGATCGACCGGCAAAGTTAAGTTTATCCTATAACTTACTCGTAGGTTATCTTTATTTAGTTTAGAGCAATAATGTCCGGAACCCTCGGCGTGTGACTACAACTCGTACTTGGTCGTCTTTTTTTAATCGAAATGTATAAATATTTAGTGAATGTTTACCTTAGTAAGCAAAGCCACCTGTTTATTCAGGTCTTCCATGACTTTCCCCTGCTCATCATTGTGCGTGTTTGTTTGTCTTGCATTGTCAAGATTTTCCTTCAACAGAATTCCCACTTGCTGTGAAAGCTTCTGGTTATCTAATATCAATGCCCTTATTTCTTGTTCTAGGGCTGTTTGATTTTGCTGTAATACGTAGTTTTACTGGTCAGTCTTAACTAATTAGGTAGTATGTCTAAGGCAATATGAGATACTAAATTGTAGTTATTTACAAATGTTATTTATTTAATTACAAATTCCACATATCTTAAAGCATATCATAAATACGCTTCTTAGTTATACCTTATATTCAATTACGGATTTACTTTTGATAAATATTACAAATAGAGCAGGTTCAGTATAAGATTAAAGATAGTTTACAATATCGTTACACGGAATTAATGAAAAATAAAAATTGTTAGTCGTGATAAATATTAAAGCAAATTTATAGTACTTTGAAATACTGAAAAAATCAAAACGTACGGGCATAGTAAACAATGTCATGATTCCACGAAAAAAAGATCACTGAAATCGGACAATGTTAAGAGGCAGAAAAGAGTTTTCTCTTTTAGCATGGAAAGTACTAGCTATGCAATCCTCTTAAGCGCCGTACGCTTTATTACAGCGTGAGCCTTTGCGTTTTATGCGCACAAGTATGTGCGTGTGTGTGTGTGTGTGTGTGTGTAGGTGTGTGGGTATGTGTTATGTGCTCTATGTAGTGTTCTTAATAAAGTCAATTATACTGTTTTTAAACTTTATTTTTTGACTCTAGAAAATATCAACTGAGCTGAAACGTTTGTTCTAAGCTTTTTGACTTCTATTTATACTTATAATCGAATTTTGATAATAGTTAGTACGTGCGCGCGAGAGACTGAACAATTGAGTGTGCCTAGTGCGGATGGATGGCGCGTTGAGCCGCAGAACCTGCTCAGTGAGCTCAGGGCTGTCGATTACACCGTGAATCACATTATGTAGAAATGACATTTCCAAAAGGCATCGCCTATCTTTCAGTGCTTATATGTTATGGGAGTTACAAGATTCATCATACGACTAGTTTTCACAAAAGCGTTGAGAGCGGTAATTTAGATGTTTTATAAATTATTATTGTATCTTTTCTATTTCTTGCGATAAATAAATGTATTTAATAGCAGCACATGCATACTAAGTTTCGTCAAGATTTGTTGACAAATGCGACCTGTAAAGGAGGACCAGTATACGACCTAACAAACATACGGACAGAGGAAAGTTAATTTGGCCAGGAAGAGACGCTTCGCTCGCTCGGTCAACTATAAAAAAAACTACTAGTCAGATCTTGATCAAATTATGGGACCACCAAATAAAAAATAATCTTCAAAATCGGTTCAATAAAAGATACGTCGGCACGGTAATATTGTCTAATACTATCGACTGCACGCGATATATCAGCATAGCCTCCCGTCTTTTCTTGGTTTTTCTTTCATAAGAACCTTCTCCTGGCAATAATTAACAGTAATGAATTAAAAAAAGAATTAGCGAAATCGGTAAAGCGCTTTCTCAAGTTATAGCGTAACCAGTAAAAATAAGGGTCAAGTTTTATAATATAGAGTATAGCAACTGCCCGCGACTTCGTTCGCGTAGTAAGCTTGACCTTCGGCCTCGCCATAACCTCCCATTTTTTTATGTAAGTATTATTGTATTCGTAAAGATTAAAAAAAAGATGAATGATATCGATAAAGCCGTTCTCAAGTTATAGCGTGACCGGTTTATTTTTATATAAATATATAATATGAGATATATAGATTACCGTGAGGTCAGCAACTACGTTCCCGCGATTAGGTAGTCGCGATTCCTTGGGGATAAGTAGGTACTACTACCCGTGTCGTAACGAAATGCCAAACACATGAAGTAATTCAAACTAGGTGTTATAAGCTAGCAATCTAATTCCTATAAAGTTCGTACGTGAAAAAGTAGGAACATATACTTAGGTAGGTACATAAGTACTTAAACTCACTCGCTTGCGCTTTTTGCCCCATTTGTTTACTGAGTAGATAAGTTCTGATCCAAGTACTAACTATACACCCTCCGTCCACTTGGATCCACTGCTTGGCTCCACATGTGGATCCGTGGATACTTCTTTTTCCTCTAAAATACACAGGTGGATCCGTGGATACTACTTTTTCCTCTTAAATCCACAGATGGATCTGTGAATATTTTGATTCCTTTTCAATCTACCTACTTAATCAGGTTTACGCTATAACAAAAGATTTATGAATGAAGCGGAGGCTTGCTGATTCGGACCGAATCATCATCATCTTAATCAGCCCATTTTGTTTCCACTGCTGGGACTCTAGCCTTCCTCTCAGAGAGAGGAGTTGGGCCATAATCGACCACGCGGGCCCAGTGCGACTTGTGGATAGGTTAGTGGCCAACCCATGTCGAAGTTTTAAGGCCGCCCGAAGGCCTTCGACATAGCCTAACGACTGTTTTCCTAAGACAAACAACCGGGACCGACGGCTTAACGTGCCCTCCGAAGCACGAAAGCGCTCAGTTGAATAATGGCACTAGCACACACCCATCCAAGTCCTGACCGCAGCAAGCGTTGTTGATTAACTTGTTGATCGGTTAAGATCGCCAAGTCAAGCTCCGCTGCGAGCGCTTCAGCTTCCTATTTCATTTCGTCACCTTTTTTAACATAATAAATAATTGTGGGTTCAAGTGGCATATAAAAATATTAGTATTTTTGGATCCCCTCAAAAAGATATCCGCGGATCTACATGTGGAGCCAAGCTGTGGATCCAAGTGGACGGAGGACGGAGGCACTATACATACAATATAATGGTTAACTACCAGGTGAAATACATGTTTGATATTTTGTTTAATAACTCCATCATATTTTGTATTGTAATATATCTATAATTAATGTTAAAATAAGTTACAAATGTAAATTAAAAATATACGGTAATTATTAATTACTATTTCCTTTTTTATATATATTCCCCCCGATTTATTAAAAACAAAGGATTTTAATAAAAATAGGGAGCACTTAAGAAACACATTTGTTCGGAACATTCGAACATTGCACCACTGGCATTTCTAGCTGACACAACGTTAGGGGCCGTCCATTAATCAAGTGAGGCTCGAAAAGGGGGGGAGGGGGTTAGGCAAATATCACAAGGGGGGAGGGGGGTGTAGTAAGATATCACGAGTATTTATTTTTTCGTCAAACACGATACATATACTATAGTACAATATGTTTTTCGCATGATTACATTTATTATTTTTATACCAGTCTAAAACAAACTGCAACCTAGACTAGACTTTTTATCGTGGTCCTTAATTTTCTAGATTAAAATTAAATTATATTTTAATAGTAGGTACATAAAAAATAATATTCTAAATATTTTACATTACTTTGTAGGTACTAAAAACACGTGATTTTCGGTGGGGGTGGGGGGTTAGTCGTAAGCCCCACCACGCATCACCAAGGGGGAGGGGGGGTTAAACAATACTAAAAAAAACATCACGTGATGAATGGACGGCCCCTTAACCCAATTGCACGCGGCTCGCGACCCTCGTGACCTGCGGCAGCTATTGCTCTATCAGCAGCGAGTGCACTCACAGTCCAAAATTATAAAGCAAATTTATATCTTTTCATAGCATAATTTTAGCCATATTCTATAAAGTTATTATACACCCTATTTGTATAATTACCAAAAAAAAATAATGGGCGGTACAATGTGTTAATACATTGTAGATATGTAGTCAAAATTTTTTATTACTTCACAGTGAAATAATTATTAATTGTTAAAGTTTTCGAAAATTCCATCTAAAAGTATGGGCACCATCTTAACAAAAATACTACATGCCTATGTACAACTTATTAATGAAAACACATGATTCGCGTCAGTGAAAAAATATCTCTCTTACTCTTTCTTACACCCCCCACCCGAGCGTTCGGTGTGAAAGAGATTGTCGACTTTCGGCTTTCGTTCGTTCGTTTTCGGAAGAAACAAAGGCCGCGCGGTAACAGGGCGGAGGGTGCGGGGTTGGTCCGGTGGCCAGGTCTAACGAGCTAGGACGCGAGTTTGCCGAATGTTATGAATGAATGATACATTTCTATGTAGGGGTGTTAAGTTTCATGCATAAACCGCGCGCAGTATATTTTAATGAATAGTGGAAATGCCTAGAATAAAATTTGTAGGTGTGAATCAATCTAGACGTTTGACCAAATATTGATGATAATGTGGGATTTTTTTTTTAAAGTAGTTTTAAATTTTCTTCCCATGTATGTATTAAGTACCAGCAGCATATAGCGCTGTTTTTTTTGGTAATTATACAAATTAGGTGTATATATATATAGCAACAAACTATTTTTATCCTTCACGTCCACGAACACATACAAGTACGCCTCCCGTACAACATTAGAATCATTTTCATGTTTGTTGGTAGGTGGAGTCGGAGCCCATACTTTTGCCCATAGTCCTTTTCAAATGTTTGTTTTCTCTCATTTATTTATTTACTAGCTAACCCGCTTCACTCACGTGGTGGTTTAAGGGATACACCCACGAAACCTTCGAAATAAATTGGATGTAGGTATAATCCGATTTTCCAACTAGCTGCGCCCCGCGGTTACACCCGCGTAGTGATAGAGAAGTATGCATATTTGTAAAACGTTATCCTTCATATTTTAAGGTACGAAGTGAAGTTTATCTAAGACAAAAACGTAAGCAGTACAAAAACTTATTATACCAACCTCGGTGCTATAAGGACATTTATAAAAAAAACGTAAGCAGTACAAAAACTTATTAGTTATAGGTATCAACAACGGTGCTTTAAGGACATTTAGAAAAGAAATGTGTATAAAAGTATATACCTAATAAGTTACCTGATGATTTGAAACAGTTAGATGGACAAATCTTTAGAAAGAGGCTTACTAAAAGTGCGTTCGTTTAGCTTATGAGGGCATTGGTGGCGTTGTCATTGATGGCTCTTTTGCTAAAGCGTTCAAAAACTAAAACGTTATTTTTTCCACTTTTGCCCATACCCTATTCGAACGCTCAACTGAGCATAAGACCTAAAATCGCATGATTATGCTGTCAAATACATAGGTAGTTGTCAAATAACGATCACATACAACCATGCTCCGAAGGTAGGTCAAAAATTGCAAAAATACCTCTTTTTGAGCTTTCCGAACGCTGAATAAAAAGAGGCATTATCACCCACAGATTCCCAATTCGAACGCCTCTTGTGAGCGTTTTTAGCGTTATTTTCGCTAAAAACGATCAGAAGCGATCTATGCCGTGGTCCGTTTTGCGATAATTTTGCTCACAGTGCTATCGTCTACCAAAGCTGGTCCGAGACAAATATCGCGATTTTGACAGCTCGTGGTACTGTAACACTGCGGTCCTAATTGGCTATAATCGATATTAGCGCGATAAAAGTCGGTCCCTTTCACCGTGAGCGTGATTACGATGGCCCACGCTACGTCATCGATGACGTCTTAACTGCCGCCATATTGACGATTACATGAACCATGCTCTACACCATAATCGTCGTGAGCGTTCTGTCAAAAGTGACAGGTGTTTGTTTATTTCTACAATGTATTTACTGGTGTCCCTTCTTTTTGATGTAAAAGTTGTAAAAGTCGGTCCATCCATTTCATTATTTCTTTTTAATCCACACACTACATAGTTAACATTCACACTATGCACGATATTTTTATGATTTTTGTTTTTCGCGCGCAAATGGTTCGTTATTGCTACAACTTTGGTCCGAACTAACAACACGCTGCCGTGGTCCGTTTTGCGATAATTTTGCTCACAGTGCTATCGTCTACCAAAGCTGGTCCGAGACAAATATCGCGATTTTGACTGCTCGTGGCACTGTAAGCGTGTTGTTAATTCGGACCAGAGTTGTAGCAATAACGAACCATTTGCGCGCGAAAAACAAATTCATAAAAATATCGTGCATAGTGTGAAGGTTAACTATGTAGTGTGTGGATTAAAAAGAAATAATGGAATGGATGGACCGACTTTTACAACTTTTACATCAAAAAGAAGGGACATCAGTAAATACATTTTAGAAATAAACAAACACCTGTCACTTTTGACAGAACGCTCACGACGATTATGGTGTAGAGCATGGTTCATGTAATCGTCAATATGGCGGCAGTTAAGACGTCATCGATGACGTAGCGTGGGCCATCGTAATCACGCTCACGGTGAAAGGGACCGACTTTTATCGCGCTTATATCGATAATGTCCAATTGGGACCGCAGTGATAGTGTGAAGGTTAACTATGTGGTGTGTGGATTAAAAAGAAATAATGGAATGGATGGACCGACTTTTACATCAAAAAGAAGGGACACCAGTAAAGTTAGACATTGTAGAAATAAACAAACACCTGTCACTTTTGACAGAACGCTCACGACGATTATGGTGTAGAACATGGTTCATGTAATCGTCAATATTGCGGCAGTTAAGACGTCATCGATGACGTAGCGTGGGCCATCGTAATCACGCTCACGGTGAAAGGGACTGATTTTTATCGCGCTAATATCGATTATGGCCAATTGGGACCGCAGTGCTATTCGAACGCACTACAAGTGGCTGTTAGATAATTGCTTTCATAGTGTTAAAGAATGTTTAGATTTTCAGGGCATTACAAATATTAAGATAATGTAAAATGTGTAGTTATAATTATTGCGACTTCAGACTAATCCTTTGCACGTCTGCTTGCAGGCTGAATACAGACCAGACGCAGCACATTTGTACAACAACGAAAAATGTTATATTTAATGCTTGTATTCTGGCAAATAAATTATTTGAATTTGAATTTAAATGAAGATAAAATGTATCCTACAAAATTGTATGTACCTGCGTGTTAATCCAGCGCCTCATCTACCTCCATACCAAATTGTATCAAAGTTCAGTTGTTAGATCGTGAAGTAGTAACAAACATACAAACACACTCACAAACTTTCGCCTATAGAATATTAGTGGGATAAAATTGGGCATAATTATTTACTTTTAAGATTTACGTTTAATAAAGCAAGAAGCGTATTTTGTTCAATAATTCATAGTCAAGTACCTATCTACCTAGTACCTACCTTGGTATGGGCTGGAACCAATATGACATTGTATTACCTATTTATTATTTTACTTCAATACCTACTTACCCTGTAAAAGTCTACTTCAGCTTGAAGGGAATCTTCTGTTATATTTTCCATATTTTTTCGGCCTTCATAACAATTTCAATTAAATAAATTAAATATTATATTAAAGAAAAACCGCGTTTTGCATTTCCATTGACGATTTGTTTACATTTCGCGCCGTCATACGTCATAATCCGTTGCCTAGCAACGATCTGATAAACCTTGACCTTAGGGTTTAGGCGCGTTCAATAGCACCGCTCACCGAAGTAAAGGTACTGTAAACTAAATAGTAGGATATGATGGGTAATTTTTAATAGCATTTCGATACATTTAATTTTATCTGTTTCATTGAATTTTTGTTATTTTTATTGATTATTTAGGTAGATTTGTATTGGTTGTTCTTTTTAAGGCGTATTCTAGTTAGTTAGTTCTAGTTTCGAATTCTTTAAATCGTCCTAGTTTTAGAATCAATCAAATCGAAAAGGAAAACATCAACAATGGCACATTTATTTTATTAAAAAGTATCTTCCCAGCGCGCTCAAAACAGTGCACGAATGTAGGCAACATGTACAAAATGACTAGGTTAATGTTAATTAATTACAAAATTAATGTTGCTGTAACTAGACTGTGACTAGGTACTCCAATAAAAATCTCACTCGCTTCAACATTAATATAAAGCAATGGCAAATGTACAACTATACGAGTTCACATACAAAAAAAAAAGAATCAAATAGGCTACAATAGTGTTGTTGACCTTTTTTTATTGTACACGTTAATTTAATCAGGGCCCTTACTATGAGCTCTTAAAGCAGGACTTCTAGACAACTGCCCGGTTTATTCGTACCATGACAACTTTAAAGCAGGCCTGCCCAGGCCTACTATTCAAGAACCGCAGAAAAACCGTTCACGTGTTTTTTTTTTGTATGGACTCTCGTTAACATGTCGCTCTAAATCCACTTAGTTTATCAGCTTACAAACGTCTAGGCGTCTGCAATGTTGGTTATACGAGTAGTTAATTGTTAGAATACCATGGAAAACATTGGTAGCAATTCGCTAGTTGCAAAACGAACTAAACTATTCTAAATTTTAGTTTAGTCCTGTTAAATGTCTTTTTTATTGATTATTATCTTAATTTTAACAGTTCATCTAAATAACGATGTTTTTATTTCAACTTTTAAAATTGACGCTTAATCATTCTTGTTGTGCTGCTTGTTGTCAACAATTAAATTGCTAAAAGTATTTAAATTTTAGTCAAGCTAGTAACTTCGATGTTACGATATACGACATAAATCAAAGGCTATTTATGATCAAGGATCTAGAAAAATAAAAGAAATTTTTATATTGAAATTCTCGCGAGTTTGACACATATTAAATTATTACTATTTACCGGTAAAACACTCACGTTAGGGATCGAATACGTCGACCCGAGTTTCGAGCATGTCCGATACTCATCTTCAGGGCGAGTGCACAGCGGTGGAGTCTGCGAGGTCCCGATGGGCATTTCCCCATCCCTAACTTGAGTGTTTTGTCGGTAAATAGTAATAGTTTATATAAAAGAAAATCAATGATAAATTTTAAACTATAGCTTTACTCCGACGGCCTTATTAATAAAGTTAGAGTAACTATACTCCGAGTATTTAGACTGGAGTAAACAATTTCATTATTAATAAACGCAGAGTAAGTAATGAGTAAGCTACTACGACTCTACTCTCGGAGTAAAAGTTATACCTAGGGGCTACCTAGTATAGCGAGAGAGTAATAGTGTCAATGGCATAATAATAATTGCATATCTTTGATTTGTTTACCTCGACGTGTCTGTTTTGTGGTGTTTTCTGTTAGATCTACACTAATATTATAAAGAGTTTTGTATGTAACGAACAAACTTAAAAACTACTGGACCGATTTGATATATATATTTTTTTGCCGTTACAAAGCTACATCATAACTGAGTAACATAAGCTATATAATATTTTCAAAAAAGTTGGGGAGCCGTATGAAAACTTCGATAGTGCAAACCAAGGTGTGAAAAAATACCATAATAACATTCTTATATCGCGTACGGTGCCGAAACTATTGACAATAGAGCAAAGAGATGTCTTGCAGTTTCATAGAAGAAGTCAATGTCTACAAAAATGTATGCTATGTCATATGTCAAACTGGTACATTTATGTCCGTTTAAAATTAAAAATAATCCGTGTTAAAATAATGAAATATTAACGCCGGTTCTACCTGAGTTGGGATCGGTTTGTAGCAGAAAACAATTTCTTTTGTTTATTTGTGTATCTTTTTTTGTTTTTTTTTTTGCTACGTTTACAATTTTGTCTAACTAGCCCACATTTTTCGTTCTTTGGTGTAAATCTTTGTCTACTCTAATAATAAAGAGGAAAGATTTGGTAGTTTGTTTCTAACGGATAAACGCAATAACGTCATAACCAGTTCAAAAAATGGTTCTCCAGTAGTAAGCTATCTTATGCCTGAATAACATGCGCTATATTTAACTCAGACCACAACACAATACAAATCACCGTGAATGACATCTCAAACCAACTTTTCTGGCTCTAAAAGCTTCAAAACTGTCTTTTGCCGTGGTCCGTTTTGCGATAATTTTGCTCACAGTGCTATCGTCTACCAAAGCTGGTCCGAGACAAATATCGCGATTTTGACAGCTCGCGGCACTGTAAGC
The DNA here is from genome assembly GCA_917880725.1 of Selenia dentaria. Classification (NCBI taxonomy): domain Eukaryota; kingdom Metazoa; phylum Arthropoda; class Insecta; order Lepidoptera; family Geometridae; genus Selenia; species Selenia dentaria. The sequence continues at coordinate 9,580,407 of OU862885.1, forward strand.
GTGTTGTTAATTCGGACCAGAGTTGTAGCAATAACGAACCAAATATCGTGCATAGTGTGAAGGTTAACTATGTAGTGTGTGGATTAAAAGAAATAATGGAATGGATGGACCGACTTTTACTTACAACTTTTACATCAAAAAGAAGGGACACCAGTAAATACATTGTAGAAATAAACAAACACCTGTCACTTTTGACAGAACGCTCACGACGATTATGGTGTAGAGCATGGTTCATGTAATCGTCAATATGGCGGCGGTTAAGACGTCATCGATGACGTAGCAAGGGCCATCGTAATCACGCTCACGGTGAAAGGGACCGACTTTTATCGCGCTAATATCGATTATGGCCAATTGGGACCGCAGTGTTTATAATGATGATGTCGCTGTCAAAAGACGTTGGGTTTGCTCTTTTATTCGTTCGTTTTGTTTTTTAATGCAAGGTTCACCATAGCATAATCGCTACTCCCGGCGTAAGGAACGCTTTGTTACTCTGAGTTAACTCCGTGTTTATTAATAACGTAGCAAGTCTAAAGCTACTCTTTGGTTAATCTGGTATTAACTACTCCAAGCGCAAGTGTGGACTAAGGTGGGAGTAGGCCATTTTTATTAAGGCCGCATGAGTAGGGGCGAAAAGTGTTAACAACGCTCATTAAATGATCAATCCTAGCGTGTGTGGAACAGCAAACTCGAATAAAACGACACTTGAATGTCAACTACTGACAACTACTGTGAATAGAACAGACTCTTGTTATAATAAAGTTATCACAAGAGTGTGTTCTATCTGACTCGTACGTTTTACATATTTGCCATTCCTGAAGTTAGTTAACTTAAGGAATGGCAAATATACAAAACGTACGAGTCCCATAAAAAGTAAAACAATTAATGTCGCTTTGTCATGTTATTTTAATGATGCCACTTTCCAAAAAGGGAAGGCATTAGTTATCGATTTTTTTTGTATCGGTTTTTCAATGTAGCGATTTAGATTTATATGGTTTTGTTGTTCTGGCATGACTGTGCGTAATCAAGGGTTAGTTCGTAGTTAAAAAGTTAACAAAAAATTACATAATGAAAAGTTTTCCAGGAAGTAATTATCGGAGTCTATAAACATCGTAAGAACGCCATGGAAGATTTCTCAATAACTTGTAAAAATATATCCTGTTTTTGCACACAAACATTTTTGATAATGTTCAAAACATAAGTGCCGTGGGGTGCCGGCTTAGAATAGTACCCCCAACTCTACCCGTAGGTGCCGTAAAAGGCGGCTAAGGGATAACAATCAGAAGGTGGACATAGCACCTTCCCAGTATAAAACCCAAAACTGCGCTCGCCAACCCGCCTGCCAAGCGTGTTAACCCCACAATGATGGACACAACAGGAACCAGGTCCCCAGTCCCCAGCAGCCCCGCTATTCCTGGCTACGGTAGCGGCCACGATAACGGTGGGGCAGGGGGTGCTAATAACCCCTGGCAGACGCCCGGCTACCGACTGGCCCTGGTAACACACAACGTACGCACGATGAGGACAAACGAGAAGATCTATGAGATGGAAGAAGAAATGAGAAGGTTACATTCGGACATTGTGGGGTTATCTTGAGTCCGTAGAGCGGGTGAGGACACGATAACCCTGAAATCAGGTAACCTACTCTACCACCGGGAGGGTGACCAATAGTCCCAAGGAGGTGTCGGGTTTCTCGTCCTCAAGTCCCTCATTAACAACATAGTGACAATCAATAGCGTTTCCAACAGGGTCGTATAGCTAATGTAGCGGTCTACATACAGCGTGCGCCCTGCATGGCCTGCCGGCCGCGAATGAACCGCGCTTGCGCACGCCTCGAGTTATTTATGTAACCGTGAGAGATGCGCCACGGCAGGAAGAGCAAGCGACGACATCCCAGCGCGGAGCCTCGGCCTGAACTGACTGGCAGACACCGGTGCGTGGATATTTACGTCGGTTAGACCGCGACAGAAACGTCGCGGCGTTTCTTTCGTTTTGCAATTGTATTGTTAAGTCATTGATGTAAAAAACTTTTTTTTACATCAATGTGTTAAGTACTATTTTTATTTTTTAAATAAATAAATATTCTTATTTAAATAAATATTCCACAACTATCACACAACGCCATCTAGTCCCAAGCTAAGCAGAGCTTGTGTTATGGGTACTAGACAACTGATAAACATACTTATATATTTCTAAATACATAAATATTATAGATAAATTACACCCAGACACAGAACAAATGATCGTGCTCATTACACAAACATTTGTCCTGGGTGGGAATCGAACCCACGACCTCCGGCATAGCAGTCAGGGTCACTAACCACTAGACCAACAGGCCTGTCTAGATGTAATAGCGCTAGTTGTGCGGAATTATTTTGTACTTAAGTAAGATGATTTGACGAATAAATAATAAAATTGTAACCTTTTCATTTGTTTTATTTGTAACCCACTAAGTAGTAACCTCCAATAGGCACCTAACTGTAACCTAAACGCAGGGCCTTATCTACCGTACAGGTAGGAACTCTTGGTTAGCCACAAGGAGTGGCTAAACTAATAATCAGAATATCTAGAAAATATTCGCTGAAGGTCATTTAGGTATACGCACCGACAAATTCACACTCGGATGATGAGGTGGGTGATATGTATGAGGACATTAGTCGGGCCATACATGCCTCTGAAACGCACTTCCTTGTTTTTATGGGGGACTTCAACACGAAGTTAGGTAAGAAAAGTGGTGACGAGTTGAAAGTGCGGCAATTTGGCTATGGACAACGGAACCGTAGGGGACATAGGTTGGCCAATTTTCTGGAGAAAGTGGGACTCTTTATGATAACTCTTTGTTTCAGAAGCCACCTCACAGAAATTGGACCTTGCGGAGTCCCGATGGTTCCACGAGAAATGAGATTGACTTCATTATGACATTAAATATTCAAGACCCCGAGAGCTGTCCAATCGCTTCGATTGCCTTGAAAACATCGCGGCAGTGGACTAGATCAATAACAAGTTAGTAAAAACTACCAATACAGTGGGTTCCAAGTTCATTAAACCCCACCGTACAGATAGGCCACACAAACTCTCCAACGATACCCTCAACCTCATGGCTGAACGACGCTCATTAAAACTGCAGTCTTCGGATGATGCTGACGCATATAGGCTGCTCAATAGACGAATATAAAAGTCCTTGCGACACGACATTCGGATCTATAATACAAATCATATTAAAGAGACGATAGAGCGGAACAAGGGCTCCAAAGTGTTTGCAAGAGACATGTCTATTGGGCAAAGCCAGTTGACGAAGCTGAAGAGAGAAGACGGCAGTGTAGCATCGACCCAAGCAGAAGTGCCAGGAGAGGTTTAGAGTTTCTACGGACAGTTATACTCCTCGGTCGCTATATCTGTTAGCAACTCGGCCAAAGACCCAAGAGCCAAGCTGACTCGACATTATACCGAAGATATCCCGGACATCAGCTTGTACGAGATTAGAATGGCCTTGAAACAGTTTAGGAAAAACAAGGCGCCGGGTCACATCTAAGTTTCTGAAAACGGCTAACACCGGTACTTAAAATCCTTCAGCTCTTTAATATCGTCTTCCTCGAAGGTTCAACGCCAGAAACATGGAATAAAGGCGTGGTGGTGCTGTTCTTTAAGAAAGGTGACAACACTTTACCTAAAAATTACAGACCCATCTCGCTTTTGAGGCCATGTTTATAAGCTGTTTTCGAAGGTCATTACGACCCGTCTCAGTCGCAGGTTTGATGAATTCCAGCCTCCGGAACAAGCCGGTTTCCGAAAAGGCTATAGTACCATAGACCATATCCTTACGCTACGGGAAATTATACAGAAGACCGAAGAGTATAACTTGCCTCTATGTTTAGCGTTTGTGGACTATGAGAAGGCCTTTGATTCGATCGAGACGTGCATCGGCAGTGCTTGAGTCTCTCCAGCGGTGCTGTATTGACTATCGGTATGTTGAAGAGCTGAAGTATTTGTACAAAAACGCCAACACGTCAGTCCGAGTACAGGAGCAGAGTTCGAAGGCAATTCCATTGCAAAGAGGAGTGAGATAGGGAGACGTTATATCTCCGAAACTGTTCACCGCTGCATTGGAAGACGCCTACAATTTCCTGGAATGGCAAAGACTTGGCATCAATATTAACGGCGAGTACATCACTCACCTTCAATTTGCCGACGATATTGTAGTCATGGCAGAATCCATGAAAGACCTCAGTACAATGCTCGTAGGCCTCCATCGAGTTTCCCAAAGGGTAGGTGTTAAGATGAACATGGACAAGACGAAAAATATGTCTAATGCCCATGTTGTACCTACCCCAATATCAGTTGGGAACTCAGTTCTCGAAGTTGTTGACGAATATATCTACCTGGGACAGTCAATCTAGGCACCCCCCCGAAGGGTTCCCGCATTGACGTGGCGGGGGGGCTCAGTAGCCGTGGCTTGGATCACCACGGTGAAGCCAAGAGAAACCCAGGGGCCGCGCCGGCGTTGGGGTGCGCTGGCCGGCTCAGGCGGGGCCGCTCCTATGGGCTTTGGCCGCCAAGTCCACATAGGAGTGGCGGGGTCCGGGCGCTTTGGCGCAGACTCGAGGAGGTGGGGCCCGGGTGCTTTGGCGCAGGCTCGAGGAGGGGGGCCTGGGCACTTTGGTGCAGGCTCGAGGAGGTGGGGCCCGGGCGCTTTGGCGCAGGCTCGAGGAGGGGGCCCGGGCACTTTGGTGCAGGCTCGAGGAGGTGGGGTCCGGGCGCTCGGCGCAGACTCGAGGAGGTGGGGTCGCGGGGGGGTATTCCCTGTGGCTGACGTAGCAGGCGGTGGGGCTACGTGTCCGACCCACCGCAGGGAGACCACGGGCGTCCAGACACGGGGAAGTCTGGCGCTCATTGTTGGCGGGTTTGGTCTCCGAGGTAGTTGCGGCGTGCCATGTGTTCTGGCGTGCCGCGAAGAGAAGGGTTCGGCAACGGACAGCCACGGCGGATTCGCGGTCGTGTGGAAAATCTGTCCCGCGTTCCCGCCGAGGGCGGCAGTGACGGAACACCCCGGGGTTTCGGTGGGTATACGGACTCCCACATAACCACCTACCTCCCCGTGGCAGGTGGTATCCATAAAGGATCTCCCCGGGACAAAAAGAAAAAAAAAAGTCAATCTAGGTAAGTCGAACTTCGAGAAAGAGGTCAATCGTCGAATCTAACTCGGCTGGGCAGCGTTCCGGAATCTTCGCGAAGTCACCAGACAAGACAAGAGTCTTCGACCGATGTGTGTTACCAGTGCTGATTTATGGCACTGAAACGTGGTCTACTAGAACTAAACACTGACATTTAAGCCGTGGTCAGTTTTGCGATAATTTTGCTCACAGTGCTATCGTCTACCAAAGCTGGTCCGAGACAAATATCGCGATTTTGACAGCTCGTGGCACTGTAACACTGCGGTCCCAATTGGCCATAATCGATATTAGCGCGATAAAAGTCGGTCCCTTTCACCGTGAGCGTGATTACAATGGCCCACGCTACGTAATCGATGACGTCTTAACTGCCGCCATATTGACGATTACATTAACCATGCTCTACACTATAATCGTCGTGAGCGTTCTGTCAAAAGTGACAGGTGTTTGTTTATTTCTACAATGTATTTACTGGTGTCCCTTCTTTTTGATGTAAAAGTTGTAAAAGTCGGTCCATCCATTCCATTATTTCTTTTTAATCCACACACTACATAGTTAACCTTCACACTATGCACGATATTTTTATGAATATGTTTTGCGCGCGCAAATGGTTCGTTATTGCTACAACTCTGGTCCGAATTAACAACACGCTTACAGTGCCACGAGCAGTCAAAATCGCGATATTTGTCTCGGACCAGCTTTGGTAGACGATAGCACTGTGAGCAAAATTATCGCAAAACGGACCACGGCAGCGTGTTGTTAGTTCGGACCAAAGTTGTAGCAATAACGAACCATTTGCGCGCGAAAAACAAAAATCATAAAAATATCGTGCATAGTGTGAATGTTAACTATGTAGTGTGTGGATTAAAAAGAAATAATGAAATGGATGGACTGACTTTTACATCAAAAAGAAGGGACACCAGTAAATACATTGTAAAAATAAACAAACACCTGTCACTTTTGATAGAACGCTCACGACGATTATGGTGTAGAGCATGGTTCATGTAATCGTCAATATGGCGGAAGTTAAGACGTCATCGATGACGTAGCGTTGGCGATCGTAATCACGCTCACGGTGAAAGGGACCTACTTTTATCGCGCTAATATCGATTATAGCCAATTGGGACCGCAGTGTTATCCGGTAAGGTAAGGATGGGCATAAACGTTAAAAAATAATAACACTGCTAGATACATATTTGCATATTGTTTGCATGATGCATTAATTTAACACTTATTATTAGTAGTTAATTTGGCAAATGTTATATTTAAACACAGCTTGTTAGATTTATTAGGTAACACAATCCATTCTTATTTCCTTCAATTAACAATTTACACGTAATTATACTTCGTAGTATATATTTTACACTAGTTTCCGAAATCAGTAGTTTATTATATCATGTCAACTAAATAACAATCAGTCTAACTTCTGACTGAACAATTTACTAAATTAACAGTTGCATTGAAATCAATTCAATTGAAACGAAATATCATAGTGTCTTGTCCTTTTCTCTCCTTTGTTTCGTTCGTAGCGTAGATAAAGCGACATAAATTTGAATTATGAGTTGGCACCAATGAGATTAACTATAGAGGCGTTTTACTCCTTGAAAATGCAGTTTAAACATGGCAAATAGTATAAAATGGTAATTTTATACTATACCTACCTATAACTATAATACACAACTCGCGCAACGATATTACCCACACTGACAAGATTAAAAGAACACGAAGATATATGAATCCTAGTTTAAATTTTCCATTTTTGATAGATAAAATAGAAAAACAATACTTACAAATGAAAGATACATCATTCATGTTTATTACACTCGTTCCAGTTGTTTTGCAGATTCTGAGCACATAAAGCCGCGTATTCACTAGGGGACATTTGTCGCGCGACTCTGTTCCTCGACACGAAATATACGTGTCCCACGCGATGTCGCCCGACGTCGTTTGAGACATCTACGGTTCGCGGGACTTGTCGCAAGTCGACGTTCTGCGAGCGTCCACACGCGCGACATTCGTGTCCCTCGACTGTCGCTCGACAAGTTTTGAATAGTGAGGACGTGTGTCCCTTTATGTTCTGAAACGGCAATAGTGTGGTCCGATGCAAGTATTGACCCTCATCTAAATTTTCAATTATTGTGGGATACTCATCGTGATTATGAAAAATATGATGCATGGGAATCTGTCGCGACTACCTACTACTATTTATCTATAGATTTGAATAGGACATAAGGTTAATTCAATCAAATACGATATCAAACACGGACCCATTATATTTAGTTTCGTCATGTCCGTCCGTCCGGCCGTCCTATATAATATGTAATACTAGCTGCGCTCATAATAATATAGCGTATGTTACTCATGCACAATATAGTCTTCTACTAGTGAAAGAAATTTTTGAATTGGTTTAGTAGTTTTTGGCGTTTATCCATTTCAAATAAACAAACAATCAAATGTTTGCTTTTTAATATATGAGGATTATTACCATGGGACGAATAATGTGGTCTAGTTTGTACGTTACTATTGCATATTTTACATGAAAATGTAGTTAGTTATTCTAACATAGCTTTTAATAGTAAGACATATGGTTTCGCAGACTTTTTGTAGATTGCTCTATTGTCAATAGTTACTGCAGCGTACTTACGCGATATCACGATGTTTTTTGTTTACGAGCAGCTCAGTTCAGATAAGTCGGGTGAATTTTACAGGTTTTTAATTGCTGTCAAATAAAATTTGTGGAACTGTGATAAAATGAGCTTGCTTTTGAAGTTTGCTTTTACTTTTTTCTTTTTCCCATGGACTAGTTCTGACCAAAAGTCTGTGGTGAATATTCTCTATACCACCACCCATTTTTTACGTTTTGCTATAGTCTTCTGAATACTTATATATCCCACACTGAACATCACTACCTACTCGGGCGACATATTGTTCACCATTGGGTAACGCTGGGCTAAGCTGGGACAATGTCGCTCGACATTTGTCGTGTACACAAGACAAATGTCGAGTGACATTGTCCCACGAAGTCGCAAAGAGTCGCCACGTGAATGTTGGGCGACATGTCCCCTAGTGAATACGCGGCTTAAGAAGACATTTTTTTCCTAAATGTTGAACGCGCGCTGCGTCGTTGCCAGACAGGCTGGAACGAAGTTGACTCAAGACAATTAGCTTGTGTTGATGTCGTCAAGCCGAGCGCAGTAAGGCGTATCTACCTCCGTTTATATATAACATCATTGGTTGGCACTGCTATATATTATGATATTTTTATATAACTATTCTCATAAAACTGTTTAACAGGTGTTGACACTAAAAAATATAGCAGTGCTAAATTAGCAGCTTATTTTTCTTACACATCTCTCACTGCGGTCCCAATTGGCCATAATCGATATTAGCGCGATAAAAGTCGGTCCCTTTCACCGTGAGCGTGATATCGATGGCCCACGCTACGTCATCGATGACGTCTTAACTGCCGCCATATTGACGATTACATGAACCATGCTCTACACCATAATCGTCGTGAGCGTTCTGTCAAAAGTGACAGGTGTTTGTTTATTTCTACAATGTATTTACTGGTGTCCCTTCTTTTTGATGTAAAAGTTGTAAAAGTTGGTCCATCCATTCCATTATTTCTTTTTAATCCACACACTACATAGTTAACATTCACACTATGCATGATATTTTTATGAATTTGTTTTTCGCGCGCAAATAGTTCGTTATTGCTACAACTTTGGTCCGAATTAACAACACGCTTACAGTGCCACGAGCTGTCAAAATCGCGATATTTGTCTCGGACCAGCTTTGGTAGACGATAGCGCTGTGAGCAAAATTATCGCAAAACGGACCACGGCATCTATCTATTATCTATTATCCGCGAAATTGCAAAAAGTCAATTTATTGAATATTTACAAATTACATTATTTATTACAGAAAGAAAATGGTTTTCTATTGATTTACTTTGTTCACAATGACCAGGTTAGTGAATTTTCTCATACCAAATGTACTCTTTAGAGATATATGGTCCTAACTGTATTTTTGGTCTTAACTTTATTGTTATGAATGTTAATTTACGTTTTTTTTTGTATTTGCAGCTTGTATTTCGATATTAGAGACAATCAGTGGCCTCTCGTGTACGATGAAAGGTATAATGTATCAGTAATGGGCCTTGAGAAGTTTCATGTCTTTGATGCTAAAAAATGGCGCAATATTGTTCAGGTAAGGACGTAATTTCGCAAGGACGATTTGTTTATGAGGTTATCTCATCTTGTTGATGTGTATGCACATTTGCTTATTATTCCTCAATAGCTTCATTGCTTCAACATTAGGGTTAAGAATTAGAATGGCTCTTAGAACCTAGCCTCACCATTTCCCTGTGTAGACACGGGACTAGCAATATCGTAACTTACTACAATCCAACAGATTTTCTGAGCAGTAGGTACTTAGTTATTGTGGTCAGACTAGGTAAATATTTAAACTTAAACTTAGCCTAAATTCCGATCAAACATTCGGGACACAGTGCAATATATTAATTTCTTCAAACAGGACATCTTATGCTGTAGATTAGTAAGATTTAAAAAAATGTAATACATAGCTGGGTAAAGCGCTCGCAGTAGAGCTTGACTTGGTGATCTTAACCGATCAACAAGTTGCACCTAATCGCAGCCAGCAGGTCAGGACTTTGATGAGTGACTGCTAGTAGTATAATTCAACTGAGCTCTTCCTTGCTTCGGAGGGCACTATAAGGCGTTGGTCCCAGTTTTTTGTTTTAGGACAACAGTTAGACTATGTCGAACTTGTTGAACGCCTGCGGGTGGCCTGAAAACTTTGACATGGGTTGACCACTAGCCTATCCACCAAGCTGCAATGTACTCGCATGGTGGATTATGGCCCAACTCCTCGCTCTGAGAGGAAGGCTCGAGTCCCAGCAGTGGGAACATAATGGGCTGATTCTGATAGCTTGGGTGATTACTGCTTGTTAACAACTAGCAGCACATGATAAAATGTTAATGTATTTTAGTATACTGTATTGCGTTGGGCTGTTAAATTTTTTGGAATCTGTTGGATATTTAAGTATCTAAAGTATAAATATAACTAGAAAATGTTTTAAAAATTAATTTTGCTGATGCAATGTTTACCGTTCCCTATGCAACCATGTTAATATTCGATGTACTGAGTACTGTGAGATTTTTGACCTCAAATTACAAAGTAATTTTATATAAGTAGGTACTAGCTGCACCCTGCGGTTAAATCTGCATTGTGATTGATGATGATGATGAAAGTATCCTATGTATTAATGTAGCGCCTCCTCTAACTCCATACCAAATTTCATCTAAATTGGTCCAGCTTTGTGACTGTGAGTAAGTAACAAATATACAAACACTCAAAAACTTTCGCTTATATAATATTAGTGTGATTTACTATAAAATTCTGAAATGCATGAAGCTGATAAGAATACATCATGCTTTCTAGTAGTGTACTAGTGTCTGCTTTAGGGCTCTGCCTCGAAACTTGCGGGCGGTGGCGGCGCGTGAGCGGGCATCGCAGACCCGTTCTCGAAAACAATGGGCAGCTCGTGCGGCACTACAGCGGCGTAGTGTTGAGATATTTGTTTTTATTGGCGAAGGAAATGTCTGAACAACGGCAACAACATCTTTTTGATTCGAATTTATTCCTAATGCTTGATTTATTGTGGGCAAAAGAAGAAATGAATCCCTACTTTAAAGCAAAGAAAATAAAAGGCGAGTTTTATCGTAATTATGAAGAACACAGACAATTTCCGACAAATTCTACGAATACACCCAGAATAAGTGTGGAAACTTATGATTGTATTCTTCTTTTCAAGCTATCAAGGGTGATTCAGAATCTGGAGTATATCTTCAGCAGAATAATTATACTTGACGCTAGGGCCAAAGTAAGTAAATAAATATTGCGCGGTCTAAGTAGGTACTTTGGCTAGGGTAAGTAAAACTATGAAATTGTAATTTGTGTCTATTGTGTGTGTGTGTGTGTGTGTGTCTATTTATTGATAGTGTCAAAAAAGAAATTGTGTGTGTTACTAAATAATTTGACATCAGTCATAAGTTAACAGATACAATCGTTTTAATGAAATACCCACGACAAATTAGGCCTTAATTATTTACCAATGACGAAACTAAAAAATTATATATAAAATAGGTATGAAATAAGTAACATAACCTGATAAAAAATGGCTGAAATAATTTGCTCTAGCACGTCCGAGAACATTTCGACATTGGTCACAAAAATAAATTGCACAACACTGCAATGCAGATGCGCGGGCGGCAATCGCCAGGGATGTTAGATACCAACTCAGGAATTATGACACCAGTTTGTCAAATTATGGTCCTTTAGAAAAAACTATAGTATGGTTTTTATGAGAGTCTATATTGGTCTGGAATAATAACCACTGTGTGTGGTGTACCAGGATTTTACTTCACAACTTTTAACTCAACTGTTGCATCTTGCACTTGCCACTTCATACTCACTTCCCATAATGGCAGACCATATAAACTTTGAAAAAGTGAGGAAGTGGCAGTCTACTCACTTTAATTTTCAAAATGCCTCATCAGGCATTTTGAAAATTAGAGTTAAAATTATTTAATTAATTAATTAAAGTTAAAAAGTATACTTTTCGTTCAGCTGTTTTTGAGTTACACTCCAATAACTGAAAAGTGTTTCGTCTATCTTGATGATATCGTAATTGACGGTGATTGACAATCGATCCCGTAAGTAGCAAGAGTTACTAAAATGGGTAATTGTTTTTGTGCCAAATTATGAAACCGACTTTCAACACTAAAAAGTGTGAAATAACTTGTCGAAGTCGGTACCATGCGCACGATATTGTGATAATAGGTACTTTGAACTATCATGGTACCGACTTCAACAAGATATTTCACACTTTTATTTTTGAAGTCGGTTCCATTTTTTGATAACAAAGCCTGTTACTAACATTTACACAGAAAAAAGTAATATTTTGGGTTGAATTGAATACTTATCATGATAAAATTTATTGTGATTGTGAATGTGGGGAGGATATAAAAAGATAGCTACTGCAATAGGTATTTAAAATTATATGTTTCTGTCTCTATATTATATCATCTCTATGTATGATAGATGAGAAAATAATAGTACATTGGCGTACCATAATGTACAATGTACCTAAAATACTATGATACATTGTATGGACACCTGGATAATTATGGTACGTATGAAATCGCTGGTCACCGCTTGACTGGAGTGCGCCGCTCGTCGCCCGCTCCCGCGCCGCTGTTATCGAGGGTGACCCATTTGATTTTACGAATAAGATCTTGCCGCCGCCCCGCCGCCTGCAGGATTCGAGGCAGAGGCCTTACTTCTGAGCACTCTGTATTATAGATAACATAAAAAAATAGTTTTATTTTACAGTATTTAAAGGATGCAGAACTAATATCAGATGACTGTTTGGTAAAACCCCTGGAAGCTCAGAAATCTGACCTGCTTATCGTACACACCAAGAAATACCTCAGATCGTTGAAGGTAAGCTATGTTTGGTGTACAATATAGCCTTCCATCCATCATCAATTCCACTCTCAATTTCATTATCATCTTTGCCACCAAAAACCGAAAAAATATAAATGAAGTTCAAAGCCTGAGTATGGCTTGTTATGGTTTAATGGTGTTGAAGTTATTAATAATATGATAGATATTAATAGAGAAAACTGTGGTTAAATGCAAGCCTCTTAAGAATATGATACAACTTTAACTCACGCTAGACTCACTGTTTCTCTCTATCTGACTAATGGTCATCCATATAACATCATAGTACAGGCTCTGCCTAATTTGGGACCTGAAGACCTTTGTGTGGATGTTGTCCCCATATTATTATTATTATATCCTTCTGGAATACGGATCTAACAACTTTAAAAATGCTAAACTAAAGCATGTATAGTGGAACAGTGGAGTGGTTTGATCCATGCAGGTATATCTCCTATTTCCTATTATAATGCAGACAGACTCAATGCATCTCTAGAGTTGACCGTTATTATGTAATGTTCAATTAACATGTTTTTACAAAAACATTTTCAGTGGAGCCACAAAGTAGCCATGATAGCTGAGGTTCCGATCATAGCATGCTTGCCAAACATGTGCGTGCAATATGCTTATTTGAAGCCTATGAGGTATGTTTTACTTATGCATACTCAATAGGTATTCATTTCATACTATGATTTACATTAGTTTTTTTATTTCTAAACTAGGTCAATATGTTTTCTTCACACTGTTCTTATTTTTAGTTTACACAGTCTCCGCATGTCTTATATTTTAAACTAGCATGTCTGGGCCACAGTAGATGTAATAACAATGGCAAGAGATGTATCAGTAGTTTTTGTTGCATAAGTTAACGTTTTTAATTTTTTTTTGCATATTTCCTAAAACGCTAGATTAATAAAGATTATTAGATTTTTTTACCAAGATTTACTTGGAAAGTTGTGGGCATTTACCGAAATTTCTATGGCTATGGAAGAATTTCTGAAAATTTAACTCAATGGGGGTTAATAAAATTGATTCCTGTGGCTTTGTATCACATAGATTACCCGAGTGAAGCCTATTTTCTTAGCGAAGCTGTAGGATCAGCTTCGCTAAGAAAATATTTTTGAATATGTCAGTCTATAGGGGTTGGGGGCTGAATTGATTCTTGTGGCTTTGTATCACATAGATTACCCGAGTGAAGCCTATTTTCTTAGCGAAGCTGTAGGATCAGCTTCGCTAAGAAAATATTTTTGAATATGTCAGTCTATAGGGGTTGGGGGCTGAATTGATTCTTGTGGCTTTGTATCACATAGATTATTCGAGTGAAGCCTATTTTCTTAGCGAAGCTGTAGGATCAGCTTCGCTAAGAAAATATTTTTGAATATGTCAGTCTATAGGGGTTGGGGGCTGAATTGATTCTTGTGGCTTTGTATCACATAGATTACCCGAGTGAAGCCTATTTTCTTAGCGAAGCTGTAGGATCAGCTTCGCTAAGAAAATATTTTTGAATATGTCAGTCTATAGGGGTTGGGGGCTGAATTGATTCTTGTGGCTTTGTATCACATAGATTATCCGAGTGAAGCCTATTTTCTTAGCGAAGCTGTAGGATCAGCTTCGCTAAGAAAATATTTTTGAATATGTCAGTCTATAGGGGTTGGGGGCTGAATTGATTCTTGTGGCTTTGTATCACATAGATTACCCGAGTGAAGCCTATTTTCTTAGCGAAGCTGTAGGATCAGCTTCGCTAAGAAAATATTTTTGAATATGTCAGTCTATAGGGGTTGGGGGCTGAATTGATTCTTGTGGCTTTGTATCACATAGATTATCCGAGTGAAGCCTATTTTCTTAGCGAAGCTGTAGGATCAGCTTCACTAAGAAAATATTTTTGAATATGTCAGTCTATAGGGGTTGGGGGCTGAATTGATTCTTGTGGCTTTGTATCACATAGATTACCCGAGTGAAGCCTATTTTCTTAGCGAAGCTGTAGGATCAGCTTCGCTAAGAAAATATTTTTGAATATGTCAGTCTATAGGGGTTGGGGGCTGAATTGATTCTTGTGGCTTTGTATCACATAGATTATCCGAGTGAAGCCTATTTTCTTAGCGAAGCTGTAGGATCAGCTTCGCTAAGAAAATATTTTTGAATATGTCAGTCTATAGGGGTTGGGGGCTGAAATGATTCTTGGCATTGAGGCATTGTAAGGTCAGCTAGTAGTTCTATAAAATTAAAAAGTATTATCAGCTAATTATAATTAATAAGAATTTTTACAACGCGGTCTCACCCGCGCGGTGATTGATGATGATGATGATGATGAATCTTATATAGCGTATGTTACTCAGGGTGAATGTAGCTTTCCAATGGTGAAAGAATTTTTGAAATCGGTCCAGTACTTTTTGAGCCAATTCGTTACAAACATACTTACATACAAATCTTTCCTCTTTATAATATTATAGTATAATATATAGTATAGATTTATCATCCGATTTAAAATTATAGATATATAGCTAGATATATATTAGGGGTTAAAGTATGAAATTACCATTTCATACTGAAAAATTAAAACATATTTTTTGTGGTATAAAATATATTTATCTAATCAAAGTATCCTCGTTATCTATATATTTCTGCCATCTACCATCAAACCATGCCGCTAACTCCTCGGTAGTTTGATACGGATCATGTTCCACCATCTCCAATTCATGGTTATTTACTTTAGTAGCTGGTCTACCTCGTGGTTCATTTTCTACCGACTTCCAAAAAGGAGGAGGTATTCAATTCGACTGTTTTTTGTTACCTCATAACTTTCGATAGGGTGAACCGATTCTCAAAACTCTTATTTTGTTTAAAAGCTTGCTTGGTGCTTCCCGTGTGGTGCAATTTAAATTTCATCAAATTCGGCCTAGTAGTTTTTGAGTTACACCCCAATAACTGGATAGAAGCCGCAACACATTCACGAGCGAATGACAACAGCGGGAGCTTGAAGAAATCTATTGTAATGTGTTATCAAAACATTAGATCGATATCTGCTGACGACAAGACGCGTAAGTTAGAAGTGTTGCTGCAGAGTGATATTAAATGTAATGTTTTAGCTATTTCGGAGCATTGGCTCACTGATGCTAGATTAAAATGCATACAAATTGACGGATATAAATTAGCATCGAGTTATTGTAGAAAATTAGTTCAGCACGGTGGGTCGTGTATATACACAAGCAACGAAACAAAGTGCTCAGAAAATAAAACCTTAACAGCCATGTCGAGTGAACAATATTGCGAAATATCAGCTATTGATTTAATTGACTATGACCTTTCGATTGTGTGTATATATAGGACAAACTTAGTTAGTGCTGCCATATTCCTTGACAACTTAGAACGTCTGCTCGATAAAATTAGCGAACTCTGTCTTGACTGCGTTTTAGTGGGTGATATGAACATAAATACTTTGGGTACAGTAAATAGCGATTTGAAAAGGCTACGTAAGTTATTGTTGGACCACAACATGACGAACGAGGTAGACTTTCCTACTCGTACTACTGACACGACGTCCACCAGCTTGGACCACGTCTACTCGAACCTGCCCGCCGGCACCGTGAGCGCTGCGCCCGTCGTCACAAACCTCAGCGACCATGTCGCTATTAGGAGCGAGTTAGTGTGTGACAAGCGGACTCAATCGAACGGCCCTTGGTACGGGAGAAGTTTCTCACACGCGAACCAGCTCAATTTCGTGTTCGCCTTAGATAGTGTCGACTGGAGTGAAATCCAGGCAGTCAACGGTTCTGCAGCGAAACTGGTAACGTCAACTATGAATATAATTAAAAACAAATATGACATTTGCTTCCCCGTTAAACGAATGTATAATAGTAAAAATTCTGACTCATCGTGGATAACTTCCGATGTAAAAAATTATAAATTATTGTTATTTGAAATTATTGACATTGCAAAACTGAATCCGGGGAATAATTCTATAATGACATTAATATCGGACATTAATATATTTTATAATAGATTGATTAGGAATACGAAAGCCAACCACTATACCTTTACATTAAAAAACAGCAACAATGCGGCCAAAGCATTGTGGACAGTAGTCAACAAAGAAAGAGGAAAAAATAATGACCCCTTTCTTGACTGTACTGACGCCGTGAAGGATCCGAGTGGAAATAGGTTCCCGACAAAGAAGCACGCATTGGACGCTATGAACGCGCGGTTCTTAGGAGCAGCGGCCGCGTGCGGTGCGCCGCGCGCAGACGTCGCTCTTATGAGCGACGCACTGGGCGCGGCGCGACCGCCGGCTGACCGTTCTCTGCGGTTTCTGCCATTTAGTCCTGACGAGGTGTTCCGTATTGTGACTACTCGAATACCGCCAAAAACCTCTAAGGACGTATATGGAGTATCCATGAAACTCATAAGAACTGCAATATGCTCGCTTGCTCCTATACTAGCCGAGTGTTTTAATAGGTGCATTAGGGAAGGATCTTATCCTAACGCGATGAAGATCAGTAAAGTGTCCCCGTTATACAAAGGCAAGGGCAAACGCGAAGACATCGACTGCTACAGACCGGTGTCGATTATACCTGCCGTGGCGAAGGTATTTGAGAATGGGTTGAGTACGCGTCTCGTAGATTTCCTGGCGTCAACCGAAGCCCTCTCTGACCGGCAGTACGCGTACCGTGAGGGCCGGTCCACTACATCGTTGACCCGGGACGTAGTACACCGAGTGTTGCAAGCTCGCGAAAACAAGCAACATGTGGCGGTCTTATGCTGTGACCTGTCGAGGGCATTCGACGTCGCCGACCACGCAGTGCTTAGTGCTAAACTGCAGCACTATGGCGTCAGAGGTGCGTCGCATGCCTTAGTGACGGATCTCATGCAGAACAGATCCCAAACGGTTGTAGCATGTGGAGGAACGGAGAAATCTGATCCGCTATACTCGGTGATGGGGGTAGCCCAGGGGTCTTCGGTCTCTAACATACTCTTCGCCCTGCTTCTGAATGATCTGCCGGCCGCTGTGATTGCAGCCGAAATATTTATGTACGCCGATGATGTAGGCGCAGTAGTCACGGCACCCACGGTTGATTGTCTGGAGCAGAAGTTGAACGAGACGACCGGTCAACTAGCGAGGTGGTTTAAGTTAAATGGGCTTGCGCTCAACCTAACGAAAACCCATTACCTCCATTTTAGCCTGTCGGGGCACCAAACACGGCCAATGAACGTTTTCGTGGATGGGAACAGGATAGACCAAGCCAACAGAACAACCTTCCTTGGCTTTGAAATTGACCGGAGTCTGACATGGGAAAGTCACATCGACAAACTCTGCGGCAAACTAGGAAGCGCATGCTTTGCATTAAGCAGAGTCGCCAAGGTAGTACCTGCTGAGGTGGTGAGGTCATGCTACTTTGCAACCGTACACTCCCTCCTACAATACGGTGCGGAGTTGTACGGTAGGGCCGCTGATTGGCACCGAGTTTTTAGATTACAAAAGCGCGCTGTCCGTGCCATAGCGAAGATTCCGCAGGATGACTCCGCACGTACGCATTTTAAGAGGCTTGGGATCTTGACATTGCCAGCACTGGTAATATTCCAAGTTGCAGTATATGTCAGATTAAACCAAGCCTCTTATAAGACATTAAACAGCGTCCGCAATAAGGCTAGACTCAGAGAAGTAGCTCGCATGCTGGAGAGGTCGGCCAAGTCGACGTATGTCATGGGTCCAACAGTTTATAACAAGCTTCCAGAACATATCACCGCTGCACCTACCATGGGTAGTTTTAAGTCACGGTTGAAACGCTGGCTTGTCGAGCAGACGTTCTACAGCTATGACGAATTTATTAAATTTAAATTATAAGTATGTAGGTACTTAACTATTATTATTTTTGTATTGTGTACTATAGTATGCCAATACTTGACTTGACTTCTTTTTTTGTATATTTTTGAAATTATTTTTAGTTTAATTCTTTATAATTTGACATTGTGAACGATTTTATATTTTTAATTATGTGAATGTACTCTATAGTGGAAATTCAAATACTATATGTAATATAGCATAGTACTAAATTATAAATATGTGACGTGTAACAAAAGTTATTAATAAATTGATTATGATTATGATTATGATTAGAATGGAAGTCGGTATTAAATTTTTCAAATTGTACTTGTTAAAGTCGAAGTTTCTATTACGAAAGCGGTTAAACCATAAACGAATGTTACATTCGTTAGCCATAAGTACCTCTCCAAATACAGCATTGACATTTTGAGCAGATTCTGCTGTGTTAGTCCCACCTCGACACTCGTATTCGAAAATTATCTACTCTGATTTTTGCTGTTTACATCTTCACGTTAAAAACTGAATGTTAAAACAATTTAAAGTCAAACAATCAAATGCATTTAATAAATTTAAAATGTTATAGTTTTCGTGAGAAAAAAGTTTCACTCTGAAATCTGACACTATGAAGGTTTCATTTTAATTCTAAGTGGCTAGTGCGTTAAATCGGTAATTTCATAATTAAACCCTTATTATTAGACAACAATTACCTACTTTTAATTTGTATATTGGTGTAATATTTTAGGCTCCAGACTGGAGGCACTGTCTTAGCCGGCAAGCTAGCCTTAGAGCGAGGCTGGTCCATCAATGTAGGCGGTGGTTTCCATCACTGCAGCGCTGATAAGGGCGGAGGATTCTGTCCATACGCAGACATAACACTACTCATACGGTGTCTAGTGATGGAAGATATGATACAGAACGCTATGATTGTAGATCTGGATGCTCATCAGGTATGTACACTGTAACTTAAGATTACAGCAAAAAAATTTTACCTAAAAATATACTGTAATGATTTAACAAGTGAATGTAAACTTTTTAGTGTTGAAGTCGGTTCCATGTTATAGTAAAAATATGTTTTCACCCTTTTTAGAGACCATTGCTACTTACGGAATCGATTGTAATTCACCGTCAATAAGGTTATCTCATAAAGATAGACCAAACAAAAGCCTAGCCAATAAGCCAAAACTTTTCAGTTATTGGAGTGTAACTCAAAAACCGCTGGGTCTAAATTGATGAAATTTAAACCTGGGACGTATATTCTTTCAAATAAACAAAATATATTGAGAATCGATCCACAGAAATGAGGTAGAAATTGGCAAACATAGATTAAGCAAGTACAATTTAAAAAATTAAACACCGACTTCAATTCTATTCAGTTATTGGAGTGTATCTCAAAAACTACTTTACCGAATTTAATGAAATTTAAATGGGACCACACGGGAAGCACTAGCTTTCAAACGAATTTTTAGAATCTGTTCACCCAGTCGAAAAAAAAAACATACTGTCGAATTCAGTACCTCCTCCTTTTTTGAAAGTCTGTTCTACAGAGTTTCGAAAAACATACTGTAGAGCAATGGACCTCCTCAAACAAAAAAAAATTAAATACGGTCCACTCTGTAAAAAAAAAGTTATGGCTGATTATACTTAAAAATATACACGTCGATTTGAGAAAATCCCCCTTTTTTGAAAGTTGGTTGAAAAATATTTTGTAAGAATGTAGATTATAATACTTTTAGTTTAGTATAAAAATATAGCGATCACCCCTCTTTCCTGAATGAAGTTTCAAAGTGTTTACTCGATTTAACCCTCTTCCGAAGGTTTACTTTCGTTGGGATTGAGTAAGACATTATTCTTAACCCGTCGCGTGTCGCGCGTACACCATGTGTACGTTTAAAAAATTGCTAAGCATACACAAAAAATTTATACACATTTTTAGACCTCGAGTTTGTAACAAATTTTATCAGATCCAATACACTCCACCGGTATAAACTTGCTTTTAGTTGGTCAAACTATTCAAGTGTGATATTTTTTATATGAACTTAACGCATAAAAGTTCATATAAAAAATACCACATTTTTAATATGAACGTTTATGCGTAGTTCGGAAATAAACCGAAAAACACTAGACACGGTCCCGTGTTAAAGCATATTAAACCATCATAAACAAAAAACCCACATTCGCAAAAATTACTTCCACTCTTTTGCAAAATATCGCCTATTTTGACCAGACTAGTTAGCAACGAACTATCGAAGATGCATCCCAACCTACCTTCGAAGATTGTGAAAACACTATTATCATTAATAATTAGCGCATTTTGTTCCCACTGCTAGGACTCGAGCCTTCCTCTCAGAGACAGGAGGTGGGCCATAATACACCACGCGGGCCAACCCATGTCTAAGTTTTCAAGCCGCCTAAAGGTCTTTGACATAGCCTAACGACTGTTGTCCTAAGACAAACAACCTGCTACTTTATTGTCTAACTTGAATGAGAATGAAATATCACTTCATTCTCATTCCTATTGATGGTTCCAACCAATAGGCTTGCAGGGTTTCGCACAGAATGGGATTCAAATGTCTAAATGAAGCCCATTCCCATTCTCCGTAAAGATAAACAATAAGGCAGCGGGACCGACGGCTTAACGTTCCCTCCGAATCACAGAAGCGCTCAGTTGAACAATGCCACTAGCACACACCCATCCAACTCCTGACCGCAGCAAGCGTTGTTTAACTTGTTCGATTAAGATCGCCAAGTCAAGCTCCGCTGCGACCGCTGATAACATTGCTAAAGTAATATTTCCAGGGTAACGGCTACGAGCGAGACTTCCTAGGCGTGCCTGAAGTCTACATAATGGATATGTATAACCGCAATATCTATCCGAAAGACAAGGAGGCAAAGCGAGCTATACGGAGGAAGATTGAGTTGCCGAATAAAGTTGAAGATTTGGAGTATATGCTGAAGTTAAGACAGTAAGTTCAGTGTCATGGTTTACTGCTGTTTTTTTCTTTTGTGTGTGGACTCTGTCGTATGTACATTTGTCATTCCTCAAGTCAGTTATGTCAATACAGTAGAATCCGTTTATCATGACTCCGCCTATATTGACCAACCGATTCTTATGAAGTAATTACACAGCGAAGTTTGGTTTTCACATAAAATTATGTATAACTACGTCGGATATAATGACTTCGCTTATAGTGACATGTCGCTTATTGTGAGTTTTTAACAAATTCTGCCCTGTTATAGTGACCGACATGACTAAACTAAACTATTGATAGTAATTCACACAAGTGAATTGCTACCAATAGTTTAGTTTTTTGAACAACCAAAAAACTAAACTAAACTAGCGAACTAAAATTTAATTATGGTAATAGTTCTGTTAACACCAAAATCCAAAATGATGTAACACTTAAAATTACATTTCTAATAATAGGATTATTCGTAGAATGTTCTGGGGGTTTCTTCTATTCACTTGTGGGACTTTTCAATTTAGTGTAGCGAGTTCCGTGACGACTAATCTGTCTTAAATATACCCACAATTGAAGAGACATATCTAATTCTAGTGCTGTCATTCAAACAGAAGTGTAAATAATAATTTGGATTTTAGCCTAAACAGAATAATAACTGCTATAATTTAGAGATTTTGATGTGATAACGTCTTATAAATCGATGAACGCCGGCTGCACGCACGAAAATGTATGACTCATTGTCACGTTCCGCCCGAGCCGAGCGTGCAAGCGAGAGCGCGGAACAAGCGATAGAGAGGCATAATCGGCCTAAGCGTTCGGCTTGCCTTATGACGCTATCATGTAAGACTTTCGTCCGTTAACCGGCTTTACAAACATTTTTTTAGCTTAGTTAATGCTTACAGAATCAACACCATTGTTGGTTATTTCGTGTCGCTTTGTCGGCCCCGTTAGTTCAGTTGCTAGTGAAGCGCATGGACCGAGGTTCGATCCCTAACCCGAGGGTAAATTATTGTGTGATGAACTGAAATGTTTGACGGCTGTCAAACTGTTGAGACATGCTGCGTGTCATACCATTTTATTTCGATTTTGTATGTTTCAGGAACTTGAAGGCGGCTCTGAACGAGTTCAAACCAGATATTCTGGTTTACAATGCTGGCACTGACGTCTTGGACTCCGATCCTTTAGGACACATGAGGATAAGTGAAATTGTAAGTGTTTCCACACACTCTAGCGTCACTCTATTGTCGATAAAGAGTTACGAACACTTAACGGTTAATAATCCACCACTCCTCCTTGCGTCGATTCTCCAATGCTGGAGGTCGTGACCCAACATGGCATTAGCCTCTCCCTTACGATGTTTCTTCATCTATTCCGGCTCACAGCTGCACGAACCGCTTCAGTGACATTTTTGAGTTGAGAGTAGTGCGATCTGTGATGTGGCCAAAGAACTCAAATATCCTTCGCAGGCGTGTGTTAGTCTACCGCACTATTACACGCCAAAACTAGAAAAAAAAACACTAGTCTGGGAACATTTTTTTGGTGGTAGTGCCGCGCTGTAACCCCACAGCCGAATGGGCCGGCACGATCGGAGAGGTACCACACTCCCACATAACACCGACGTGATGTAACATAGCTTGCTATTGCGTTTCAGTCGGTTTGTGAGAGTTTCTGGAAGCCCGATTCCCACCTCCCCGGTCCTCTATTCTTGCCCCTCCAGCTCCACCCTCACCCCTTCTATCTCTTCCTTCCTATCTTCCATACTCAAAGGTCGGCTACGCATCCTCGAAACCTTTTGGTATTGTGGATGTCCGTGGGCAACGGTATCACTTAACATCAGGTGAGCCGTTTGCTCGTTTGCCAACCTATCCCATATTTTTTTTTAAAGTTAATGATGGCCGTATCTCAGACAAAATAAAAAAACAAGACAGAATGTTGTGAACAGAGAAGTGACGCCGGGTGAAACTACGCCTCGGCTTGTCCATACAAAACCTACAACGCAACTACGCCTTGGCTCGTTAGTCGAACTATCGCGGCGCGTGGAAGTAACCCGTAAAGTTTTAATTCTCATTTAATTTAAGTTTATTAATTATTGATACATTTTTTTTAACTTTAATTTAATTTGAATTACCATGACATTACCGAGTCACGCACATGTAGTTTAGAAAACCGTCCTCACTTCTGTGTTCACAACATTCTGTCTTGACTTTTTTATTTTGTCTGAGGGCCATATTGGGCGTTTTCCAACTATCTAAACCAGAAAAATGTTTCTGCCTACCGTCTATGATAAAATTTAAACAATACGTTTCCGTTCCACGCAGTAGTAACACGAGATCATGCGGTATTCTCCTGGTTTTGGGATTCAATTGTCTTAATGACTATATCCCAAGTGTCAATTATAAAAGTACAAGCCTTTACCGCGACTTCGTTCGGTACACAATAAGTATATAGCTATCCTTCCCATAAAATTAAAAAGTACCCTTACAGATATGTTATTGCTAGTAGAAAAGCTGTCATTAACCCTAATTTCAGGCGCAAATACGTAACAGACAGTATCAGAGATCTTACAGTGAGCCTTGTAATTCGATTTTCTTTTAATACTATAATTCCGCATTGAAGCAAGCGGTACCCACTTCCTAACCTAGAACCCCTACAATTGCGTAGAACTATAGCTTAGCTAAGCGTTTTTTATCGGTTGTTTCATGCGAATGTTCTGAAGAGCTTTTTAATCTTATTCCATTCTCACCATTCCGATCCCGAACTACTCGTTCCGGCCTAGCATTGCATCCATATACTGTTGAAAACTTCTTACCACGAACCGAAAAGTTTGGCAGTTCCTACCTCTGTCGTGTAAGTAAATTGTGGAATGCTCTGTCGGCGTACGTATTTCCTTGCAGTTATGACCCTGGGCCTTTCAAGCGTCAAGTGAAAAAGCATTTGTCAGGTCATCATAGGGGTGGCGGTTAGTGCAGTTTACGGCTGCACTAATGCTCATTGCTTCTTGATTCCATCTCCGCTTTCCATCAGGCGAGAGGGAGTCACTTTGATGAAGCATTATAAAAAAAACCTTATCGTAGCGGTGTTTTTTATAATTATTTGCATAAATTAATTATGATTGTATTTGTTATACTATCTGAGTTGCGCGGTTTCACACGCGTGGTGATGGATGAGGATAATGATTAATCAAAATATATGGGCTATGTACATCAGGGTTAATGTAGCGTTCACCAACGGTGAAACGATTCTTCAAATCGGGTCAGTAGTATAGGAGCCTATTCTATTCAAACAAACAAATCTTTCCTCTTTGTAATATTAATGTAGATAAATGGATTTATAATTTATTACCAAATCTATATATTTTTTAAACGTGCGTTTAAATTATCAACCTAACGCTAAGAATTCGGTTTCGCTTTTACATCAAAATTTACCAATTATTATTAAATTTCAGGGCATTATAAAACGCGACGAGTTCGTATTCGAGATGTGCAAGGAGAAACGCATCCCCATCGTGATGTTGACCAGCGGGGGGTACCTGCGGAGGACCGCCAAGATCATAGCGGATTCCATCATCAACCTGCATCAGAAGGGACTCATCACCGGCTCTAAGAACGATGTAAAATGATGGTGATGAGGATATTTATTTCGTTTGTAAACTATATCGTGCGTCTTATACGATTTAAAACAATTACGAGTTTTATTCAACATTTACACATTTTAACTAGTAAAAATCTGTAAATGATTAATTTAGTAATGTAATTAGGACTGCACATCCCCGAAGGGATTGGCAGGGGTGCATATACATTTTACCAGTTATGTTGTAGGACTGGGATGTATTTTTATAATGCCCGTGGCGTTAGTAAAATCTAACCTTGATTATTGTTTCATAGAAACTTGACTGAAAATTATTTAGAAACTTTTCCTCCGTAGTGGGACTAAAATATTGTTACTTATATTAAATATAATATAGTGTTGCTTGCTTACCGTGAAAATTAAATATACCACCATCACGCTCTATGAAGAAGTGGCCCGGAAGGTCAAGAATCGGCTGTCGGTAGGATAAGATAGGATAAAATTTATCGATAAAAAGACAGTAATTATCGGTAAAAGACAACCACGATAAAGCTATTAAAGTATTCGATTTCAATGTGCCAAATATACCTAATTATGTATTTGGGTCAGTTTGTTTCGTTTATATAATCATATTTTCCTTGTTTATAATTAATTGTGATATTATTGTATTAATTATTGTTTCTTTTTCTAAATAAATTATATTTTTCCTCAAGCCGTCGTCGTATGATTCATTAAAACCAAATATTATAACATAAGTTTTTATTTATGAATACTCAAAAAGTAGAATAAATTAAGTACAACAATGACAGATATAATGGGGCTAATAAAATGACATAAAAAGCGTTCTAAAGAGGCGTTATTAAACTCACACATTTATTACTAATAATATTTTCCGTTATCAGCGTCATTTTATTTTGAAGTTAGGGTTAGTATTATATTTAGGGCGACGAATAGGCTGCATTTCCACCATATTTTATGCAAGACATACGAAAATGTAACCAATAGGATTGAGTCATTATGACGTGATAGCGAAATGAAGCATTCCTATTGGCTTAACTTTGCATTGTTCTCCGCTTGTCTGCCCCGCATATTATATTCCGTATTTTTAATAATACGGTTATTCCAATCGAAACCTCTGGCAATAAAACAGGAGGTTGATAAATAACTTTTTTAACAAAATTTAAAACCGACATCCACTCAATGAAACCCGGTGTTTGTATTTGTTTTCAATAAACAACCGCTTTAGTCAAATGTTGATCTAATTTGAATGGGAGCACATGAAAAGCACAACGTTTTATTTTAAAAAAATCAACAAACTCTGGTTCACTTAGAAAAAAGTTATGGAAGTAAAAAAAACAAATTGAGAACCTCCTCTGTTTGGAAGTCGGTTGAAAATGGTATAATTAGTTACCAAGGTATTTTCTAACGCCACTAATGGAGGATCCCAATAATCTATCTATCCACGGTTTTCCTTACTACCGATAGGAATTTGACATAACGTTCATACAAAAAGTGTCAAATATCTATCTCTAGTAAGGTAAACCATAGATAGATTATTGAGACCGGCCGTTAGTTATAATGCGGTACGAACTATGAATTTATAGCTATCTAATAAATAATATAAATGTACCAGTGCCTTCATTGAAACAATAAACTTGCAGGGTTATTACGTATCCCAGTTGCAATCAAATGTCAATTGAAATCTTGCAAAATTACGGCTTTATGTCAGTTCTGACAGCTCCAGTAAGCAAAAATGTTAGCAAGTTGCTGCCTTTATCTTTTCCCCTTTAATTTACTGTGTATGTAGTTATATTAGTAGACATAAAATTTAACTATAGTGTTAGTTAATATATCATAAGTATTAACTAAATATTTATTTGATTAATTGTGGCATAGTTTTTGATCTCTCTTCTCCTCGTTCTCTCACTGCTGAGGATCGCGACCACGTATATCCAGTCTCCATTGGGTGCGGTCATAGGCTGTGTGAACCGCACGGTGTATGCTACCACCCACCGCCTTCTTAATCGTGTCAGACCATCTTATAGGCGCCCTTCCCTGACCATGTCTACCGTTAATTTTTCCTAAAATAATGACTTTCTCCAGACAATGCTTTGAATACCGCATAATATGTCCGAAGAAGCTGAGGACTCTTTGTCGTTCTTTGAGTAGTTTTTGATAACTTGTATTATTTATGTGGTTTTTGTGCGTTTTAGAATACTAACTCAAATGGAACAGTTAGTTATATTCTCTTTTCTTATTGCCGACCATCAGGCGCGGATCCAGACGTCAAAATAGGTCGTGGTCATAGCCACCACAAAAACGGCCAAGTGCGAGTCGAAATAATGACGAGTTCATTCATGATCGATATACTTCGTACATTCTTATACTCCCAGTATGTCACACTGGCCAAGATTCTCTAAAATGCATGGTTTCACGTGGCCCAAGCTGTGGGGTGAACACTAGGTATATAGTAAATTAATAAATCTAAAGACAGATCAAAAGACAGGCCGGTTGGCGCAGTTGCCCCTGCCTTCTGAGCCGCTGGTCCCGGGTTCGATCCCCGGACAGGTCAAACATTTGTGTGCATGAACATGTCTGTTTGATCTGTGTCTGGGTGTGTATATGTATATAAGTATGTATATCAGGTTACCATAGTACAGGCTATGCCTAGTTTGGGACCTGAAGGCCTTTGTGTGGATGTTGTCCCATATTATTATTATTAATAAATCTGTATAATGTTATTTTGTTCGCTGTCGAAATGACTAAAGCCAACATTCTCTTACATCTCTTTTTTTCCAATAAAAGTATTCAAGTGCCAAATAGAAGTAGAAGCCGAACAGAGTGTATATGGTTAAAAATGTGACATGATATAATTATGTCAGCACTCTTATAGTTTTTATTTTATTGTATGGCGTCACATTAACCAGGATAACAATTGATTTTTCAATTTTTATCGGCTTTTATACACCGTGAAAGTATGACATCACAAGTGTTAGGGTTGTGGGCATGATGGGCATGCCCACAACCCTAATCGCGGGGCTAATAAATAAACGCGGGGATCCGCGCTTGCCTAACTTATTTTAATTTCTCCTTGCATTTTATGAAACTATCATGTACTTAACAGAAACTGGCAAAGTTGGACACTCAAGTCAAGTAGCAGAGACCAACCCGTAGACTCGCTAGTCGCTATATTTGGCCAATAATACAATAGTTTTCCTAGAAAACATTTTACGATGCCAGGAATTTCGATGTGTGTGGTTAACAAGAAATTAATCTCATCTAGTAAGTTGCTGACTGGAGTTGACCAAAGTGACATAAATTCACCATTTTTTAGATTTCATTTGTCATTTGATTGCAACTGAGATATGTAATAAGCCTGACTAGCACATTGAATCAAGAGATTTGAGTATTACCTACTTTGAAACGATATCCACTTCAGGTCTAATATTTGTTATTATGTGCAGCTGGATAATATTATGTGCTGCAGGAAAATATTAAATGCCGTAGGATAATATTATGTGTTGCAGGATAATATTATGTGCTGCAGGAAAATATTAAATGCCGTAGGATAATATTATGTGCTGCAGGAAAATATTAAATGCCGTAGGATATTATTATGTGTTGCAGGATAATATTATGTGCTGCAGGAAAATATGTGCTGCAGGAAAATGTTGTTTTGTATGTAGTAAGTTATTTATCTAGTTGTAGTATTGAACTGTGCGTAGTATTCGTCTGTAGGCGTATTACTGTTCACCACTTCTTTATAGTATTTTTCCTTTTCCTTCTGCTGTAGCGCCAGGAGTTGATTCTCATCCATGAGCTGACGGGCAATCTCCCTGGAAATATTAAATAGTTTAAAGCTACGGCACATGGCATCACTAACCAAGCAGCTTTATACCAGCTACCATAATGGCTGGTTGGCGCAATTAGTAGCAACCCTGCCTTCTGAGCCGCTAGTCTCGGGTTTGATCCCCGGACGTCAGACATTTGTGAACAAAGCTCTAATGGAAATGAAACAAGATATAGTCAAATTATGTATTTTATGGGCGGCATGTGAATTAAGTAAAGATAAAGATTTTTCACTGCACCTCCTCTCGTGTGATCATTGAATATAGATCGTCAAAGTGGCTAGCATTTTATAAAATTAAATGACGAAATGAGCAAGCTCGCCACTTACAGTTGCAGTGCCACCCAGAATAGAACTGTAGTTTTGTATACCTACCAATGTATTGCGCTCTTCACCCCTGGGACATTGTTTTTGCGTCTCTTGTCCACAAATTGCACTCGCCACAGTGCCCTTCACGCCCTAACACAGTATAAGTAATGCTTGAGCACTATTGCATTGTGGAAGAATTAATCTAGAACTGGCACTGCAGTGGTACCGAAGAAGACGGCCTCTTATACAATAGGCCTACCTAGTAAGAATTACGAAGTCAGTACCTTCATCATCATCATCAGCCAAAAATTTTCAAAAAGACTGGTTGGAAGCGGCCTGCATCCAACGTCGTCCTGCTACCTTTATCAGGTCGTCAGTCCACCTTGTCGGTGGACGACCTACGCTGTGCTTGCCGGTCCGTGGTCTCACTCTAGAACCTTTCGGCCCCAACGGCCATCAGTTCTGCGTGCTATGTGCCCTGCCCACTGCCACTTTAACTGGCTAATCTTCTGGGCTATGTCGGTGACTTTCGTTCTTTTATGGATATCCATCGTTTCTGAATCGATCACGTAGATAAACCCCGAGCATAGCCCTCTCCATAGCTCGTTGTGCGACTTTGAGCATATCTATGAGGCCCATAGTAAGAGACCACGTTACAGTGCCATATGTCATCAATGGTATAACACACATTGATCAAAGACTCTTGTCTTGAGTGAGATAGAGTTAGTACCTAACATGAAAGATTACATTTTGCATTGAGTTAGGGGCTTTAAGACTTAGAATTGAAGAAGCCTACGTATGTGTGTCATCTATTCAAAAACATACCAGAGTCGTTGATTTTGTGCATACCTGCGTTTCCTCTGGTCGGCCATGTCCTGGCGCGCCACCTCTCTCTGTATGGACTTGGAGAGCGCCTGCCACTCGGCGTCCATCTTATCGAGAGCGTCGCGTTTGGCCTGCCACATAATAACGTTCACACTGGCATCGAACTTTCCATGCATGTATACAATGTACAATGCAAAAACCGCGAGTGCTACCATAGGAGCGAGCTACATACGTGTAGGTATACATATTAACGAATTTTCCTTTTTTTTGTGATTATGTAATAGGTAAGCTAAGATTTTAACTTTTTTTATCCTGAGGTATGAGTGTGTAAGTACTTGGATGAGTGACTTCGACGGATTTAGGAAGGGTGGGGATGTGTTGAGAAGGCATGACACGTGTCGCAGCAACATGTTCCGGAGAACTTGTTGGCTGAAATCGTAAATATCGGCGCACCAGTTTGTATCATATTCATTTCGACATCAATTGCTGGTAATGTTATGAAATTGTTTACAACTCAACAAACAAATGCCGCAATGTAGTATTGCGTATAACGATACTCTCATCGCGTAGTGAGGCCGCTGCTATCGGCGCCGGGAGTTATTAACGTTCATTGGTTGATTCGTCAGTGTGCATTGTAATGAGTTGGTGTAAGTAGCTATTGAGAACATTGCGTCGAGTGTATTACTTTGAGTTTATTGTTTCATTTGTAGGTGTGAAGTGCAATGAATGCGTAATTGAAAAACTGCGACATGTCAATCAGTTGGAGAACTATTGTATGCCGGGAGCAACCTATGCTCAGATTGAAAAAACAATATTAAACTCAAAAATAGATAATAAATCAATAGTTGTTGTCTTCTTAGGTCATAGTTTAGGTATTGATAGAAAAGAGGTTATTACTAGAATAACCACTTTGTTAGAACTTAAGGCATGTAAAATAATGTTATGTGCCTTCCCTTATTCAGATTTATTGTCTGAAAAAGAGAACTTGCGCATACACTCACTCAACACATTAATGTATAACTTGACATGTCGTCATAGTGACAAACTTTTATTTTTTGACTGCAATAAGTTTATTTGTAATTTTAAGTTGACATGGGACAGCATGTACTGTCCTAAAAAATCCAGACAGCTAATTGCTACTTTGGTAGCTTTCAATATTGAGGCAGTTATAGGAAATATAACAAAGAGTAGTGACAATGTTGTAGTTTTTAGTACATGTACTAATAATAGTAATAATGTATCTATTAATTGTTTAAACTTTTAAACAAGACAACAGAGAAGTGTGCTGACATCTTATCGCTATTTTATCAAAATATTAACCGCTTCTCTGGCAAAATATTAGACATTGAACTTTTATTAGATAAACATAGATTTGATATATTAGGCTTTACAGAAACGTGGCTAAAACCAGATAAAATGTTATTTAATGTTACACATTTTGAGGTAGCCAGTGCGTTCAACAGAATATCTGCTGAAGGGGGAGGGTGTATTATTCTTTGTAAAAGAAACATACAATTTAAGGAACGGTCTGACATAGTAGGTTTTTCTTTTGAACGTGTCTGCGAAATTGCTTGTGCAGAACTGGAAAGTCATATATTATTGTGTGTATATCGGCCACCAGCATCTAATTTCTGTAATTTTATGTCCATAATGGAATGTGTACTCAAGAGATTAACTAAAAGCAATAAATCAATCATTGTATGCGGTGACTTCAATATTGATATTTTGGTAGATTCAACTAATAAAACTAATCTTATCTCTTTGTTTAAATCTTTTAATTTGAATTTTTTGTTCAGTGAGCCAACTAGAGTAACCGACTCTTCATCCACCTGCATTGATAATATTTTTTCAAACTGCAAGACTACAGAAAAATCAGTAATGGTGGGAGTTAGATCAGACCACAATGGCCTCGCTATCAAATTCGAAATCGGGAGAACTAAGAAAAATACCATTATCGAACATAGGCCGCTAACAAAAGGTAAACTAGAAAAGCTTAAACAAAATATAGAGTTGAAACTTAGTCTGGTGGAATTCACTTCTGAAGATCCACATGACATTTATAGTACATTATTTTCATTAGTAAGTACAGAATTTAATTAAATCTGTCCGAAGAAAAAACTGCAGCTCAACGGTAGGTTACAATTTGGTGACTGGTCAACTAGAGGTATTCGAAAAAGTAGAGACATAATGTTTGAGTTATATAACAAAAAATCTTTAACTTCTAGTAAAGATTTTCATGATTATGTAAGAAATTACTCAAAAGTTTTTAAGTCAGTATGCAAACGCGCAAAAGCTTTGTTTATAAGGGATAAAATTCGAAAATCTAATGACAAAATTAAAACAGTTTGGAAAACTATTAATACAGAGACCGGCAAAAGTAAATCTTTTAATTCAGAATATGTGCTAGAAATAGATAGGTAACCAAAAAGTTTCAGACCCAAGTCATGTTGCGAATTCATTTGAAAATTTCTTTTCTAACATACCACTAGAAGTCGCCAAATCTCTTGATTCTTGCCCTTGTGTTGCAGACTGCAGTGGGCTTTCTGAAAGACAACTTCCCGCTCCAAATTCCTGAGTTTAGGTTCCGACATATATCTACTTTTGAAATAATAAAAACATTTAAAAGTTTAAACGTTAAAGCAACAGAGGATTTATGGGGATTATCCGTAAAAATGCTAGAGTCAATAATAGAAGTTATAGCGCCACATTTGATGATCATATTTAATTTATGTATTGATAGAGGTACATTTCCTGACCTAAAAATGAGTAAAATCACCCCTATTTTTAAATCAGGTAGTAAGGCCGACCCCTCAAATTATAGACCGGTCTCTGTGCTTCCGGCTTTGAGCAAAATATTCGAAAAGATAATGCTTCAACAACTCTTGTCTCATTTTAATGAACATAGGATTTTACACGAAAATCAGTTCGGTTTCACGAAAAGCAGATCAACAACAGATGCAGGAGTCCAGTTAGTCAAGCATGTGCTGGAGGCTTGGGAGAGCTCACAGGATGCCATTGGCGTATTTTGTGATCTCTCCAAAGCTTTCGACTGTGTAGAGCACCGCACTCTAATTTATAAGCTACACCACTATGGAATTCGTGGAGCTGCTCTGAATCTTCATAGAAATAGATCATACTTATCTGATAGGCAGCAAAAAGTTGGCATTAATGGCGTGACATCTTCTGGATCTTTGGTCAGAATGGGGGTTCCACAGGGGTTGATCTTGGGTCCGTTCTTATTCATAGCATATATCAATGACTTACCACATATGGTTGAGGGCCTTGCTGACATAGTTCTTTTTGCGGATGATACTTCTCTGATTTTTAAAGTAGATAGGAAAGATAGAGAACTAGTTTAAGTCAACAACGCGTTAACTATTGTTTCAAATTGGTTCGCCGCAAACAACCTGCTTCTCAACGCAAAGAAAACGAAATGTTTAAAATTTTCCATGCCTAATGTAAGACATATAAGGCCAAACGTATTACTCGACGGAAATAAATTGAAAATTGACAAGGCAATAGTCTTTCTAGGTATTAGCATAGACTCTAAATTACAATGGGGTCCTCATATTGATGCACTATCTGGAAGACTGAGCTCAGCTGCATATGCGGTTCATAAAATTAGGCAATTGACAGATATAGCTACTGCTCGACTGGTCTACTTTGCTTACTTCCACAGCATAATGTCATATGGTATCCTGCTGTGGGGGTCAGCGGCGGACATAGAGACAGTTTTTATATTGCAAAAGCGGGCAGTTCGAGCCATCTACGAAATGGGTCCCCGCGAATCCTTAAGACAAATGTTCAAAGAAATTAATATATTAACTCTTCCATCTTTGTATATCCTAGAAAATATAATGTACGTTCGTAAAAATATAGAGAAGTTTAGAATAAATAGTGATATGCATAATATTAATACTAGAAATAAGGATAGGATAGCTGTATCTAAATTTAGACTCACGAAAACTAAAAATAAGTCCTTCTTAGGAAATTGTGTACGTTTCTATAATAAAATCCCGAAAGACATTACTGAGCTCACTGAAGGGAAATTCAAGTTACGTGTCAAAAATATACTAATGAAAAAAGCCTATTATAAATTGAGTCACTACTTAGAAGACAAAAATGCCTGGAAGCTTTCCACTTCTGCCTAATAGCCAACTATTGAATAAATTTGTTATTTTAATACTTCTCATATGTAACCTCAATGTACAAAGACTTGAAAAAATAATGGCCCACGAGTTTCTTGCTGCTTCTTCTCGGCGGTGGTTCTTTTCCGAAGACAGCGGTAGAATCATTTAAAAATTTTGACGTTCATAAGAGTGTCTATGATGCCTAAACTGAATAAATAATTTTTGAATTTTGAATTTTGAGTAGAATAAATGCCTCGCGCCATATCCCTTCCCTTCCTAAATCCGTGGTGACCGCTATAGTCTGACAACGTAATGGGCGACCGTCTTACGGGGAGACAGATGGTGGCGGGGGCGAGGTAGCACGTCATTCTAGCACACGACTTCACGCGTTGGCTTTCCCCGCTACTCGGTGACATCTTTAGTACCTCATCCCCGCCACCGTCTGTTACCCCGTAGGACGGTCGCACACCATTTCAGTTCTGAATGAAACGTTAAGTCTTCGGTCATGATGTGCCTTAGAACAACACTTGTTAGGTCTGTGGGTGGTTACTAGATTCATCAACCCGCACTAGCGTAGTGGATTTTAGCCCACACTACCTACTCTGAGCGGAAGGCCTGAGGCCTTGCAGCGAGAACGTAATAGTGTGCTTCATCTGCTGCGGTTCATTTTCAAACGTGCTTTAAAAAATAAGTTGTAGTAAAAGTTATCTCATGAAATGGTAATCATTTAGATAATCATTATCAAATATTCAAGGATTCATGCCAATACTGAAGTCGTGGAGATAGTGAAGTCATGGAGATAAGTAGTAATAATATGAAGTGAAAATCATACAGATATCAAACAATTGGGATAGTCATGGGTAATCGTGCAAATCCAGATAGTGGTAACATGAAGTATAAACATGGTGATAGTGAAGTCATGGAGATAGTAAAAAAAATAAAAAACACGCCAAGTTCGAGCCGGAGTCATGCACGAAGGGTTCCGTACCATTATCTAGAAATCTCCAAACATTCTTGGTTTTTTTGCCATTTTTACGGAAGCCTTTTTGCGTGAGTCAGACTCGCACATGGCCGGTTTTCTTAGTATTTATTAGTAAAGTATTATGGCAACAACAGAAATACATAATCTGTGAAAATGTCAACTGTCTATCACACAGATACAGCCTGGTGACAGTCTGACAGACATGGACGGACAGCGAAGTCTTAGTAATAGGGTCCTGTTTTTACCCTTTGGGTACGGAACCGTAAAAAAATAGAGATTATGAAGTCATGGATAATAAAAACATAGCGGAGAAAACATGGAGTAGTGTACTTAGTTAATTATTGTACGCAAGTAATAATTGCCTATTCCATACCTTAGCAGCGATCATCTGTTCCTTCTGCGCTACGTAGAACTTCTTCAGTTCCTCTTGGTTCATACCCTTGTACATGTAGCCGATTGCTCTGTAATTAATAGGTATAACTGATGGGAAGTACAAATGCTAATGGTGGAGAAAGATTCATCTAGTTTGCTTAATGGTTTCACCTCGTCCGGGTTATAAGTTCGTACAAATAGATAAGAGAGAGACAGGAATATACAAGAGATTATGAAAAAAATGTTGTAATACGTGTGCGTACGTTGTGAAATACGCGGTAAGTTGCGTTACTTACGTCTGACATAATTTTATTTTATATTGTACTAGTATGTACTAACACGGGCAAGCCTTTCGCTTGATGGTAGGTGTCACGCCTATCAATGACTATGCAAACTCAAGTCTTTATATTTTCAAAGTGCGGCAATACAGCGCGCCTCGAGACTCTCGAGACACGGCTGTTTAGTGACATTACTGGGTTTTAAAGGGAGAACTCATGCCGGTACACCTGCCGAGCGTGGGAGCTACGACAAACTCTAAGGGGAGGCGGGTATTTAACATTATTCATCTTCAGACTGACGATGAATATAAGTTTGGGATTAGGCGACGTATGTATACTACGCTACGCTGGCGTCATGTTTAGTACCACTCTACTCCGTAGCGGTTGAGAGGGTTCTGATAACATTTGGTACTTATGTGATGCAGATAACTACATTTTATTTTGCCTTGACCACTATACCCGTTCGTCCATCAATGCCTCTTTTGTTGGTCGCTGCAGTTATGTAGGTACTATTAAGCGAAACGCAGGATTAGGCGATGTATGTAATATACGCTACGCTGGCGTCATGTTTAGTACCACTCTACTCCGTAGCGGTTGAGAGGGTTCTGATAACATTTGGTACTTATGTGATGCAGATAACTACATTTTATTTTGCCTCGGACCACTATACACGTTCGTCCATTAATGCCTCTTTTGTTGGTCGCTGCAGTTATGTAGGTACTATTAAGCGAAACGCAGTTCGCAGGGTGAGGTATTATAATGTAGGTACCTGTTTCCACCAAGAGCACTCTTAGCAACGTCCGGGTTCTCGGTGAGCATGTCGGAGGTCAAGTTGTTGTACATCTCCGCCGTGTTGTCGGCCTCTTCCTGCTCCTTCATTATCTGATCTAGCTGTTTCTTTTCAGCCGCCTAGAATGCACACAATAGCAATGTTTCTGAAAACTATCGTGGGTATCACACATTATTATACTACTATAAAGATACCGGCTGCACTCACTTCGTATTATGTCGGCTTGGTAGTATGTCGGTAAGCCTGAGCCGAGAGGCGAGGCGCGACGCGATCTCCGCGCGTGAACACTCCCTGAAGAAAAACGTCTTACACGTTCGTAACGTCGTCCCACTTAAACCGACATACTACCAAGCCGACATAATACCAAGTGACTGCAGCCGGTATCTTTATATTAGCAATAATTCTTTCCAACGCTTCTTATGTAATGTAAATAATAATAATAATAATAATAACTAATTAACTACGAATCTAATATTGTATTTTCCAAATCTTTATTTCTAATGTACATAATACTCGTAATATTTAGTGTAGCACCGCTTTGGTTAATAAACTGTAAAGGTGTATATTACTATTGTAAATAAATAAATAAATACATGTTTTTCTCAGGTTGTTTTGGATGTCTTGATATGAATAAACAGTTACAACTACACTATTTAAGACACAATTTCAAATATTCGATTTTTACAGGTACCTACATTAAAAAACATACAATATAATGTTAATTAATAAGAATATTTCCTTTTATAAAAATACTAACTAAGAAAGACAAATAGATCAATCGTTTTTTAAGAATATGGAGCTGCTGCTGCAATTTCTAGAACACTATATAAGTATTTAATAGTTTAAGTACTTTATATATACTTTACCGAAAATATAAAGATATATGACGTGCGACAATAATATTAAACGTAGGTGTAGGTACCTATTAAAATTTATACATATAAATAAAATTCAAGTGTCTGTCTATAATTTCTTTTTGTTTTTAAAGGTTTTTACTAAATGTTAGCTCAGCATAGCTCTCTAAACTGCTGGAACAAATATAGGTGCTTTAGTGACAGGTTTTTAATCTTAACGGTGCTAACCCTGCACCTGCACCCTGTATCATGTAACACAGAATACAAAGGTTGCCTGAAAAAAAATGTATATCGGTTCTATGACACTTTTGTCAGTTCCAGTCAGCACCTTAACATTTTAGCTTACTGGAGTTGTCTAAACAGACATAGAGCCGACATTTACCAAGATTTCAATCAACATTTGATAGCAACAGAGGTACATATAGCCTTGCAGGTTTTATGAAAAGTGCCCTTTTAAGGAATTGTTTCTGAAATGTTACCAAAGCTTCGTTGTAGCGAAGGTTAGCCTGCCCGAGCCGGTACCGGCACTCTCGTTCCAGCTGGTCCAGCTCACTGGCTCGAGCGTCTCTAGCTTTTATCGCCATCTGGAACAATGTGTATAAATATTTTTTGATTTGAAGTCTTTTACAAACTTTTTCCCCGATTTCCTCTCTAGATCTTGAAGCTAATCAAAATTTTTATGTGCCTGATATATTGGCCACTGGCATGTACCTATGTTTAGTTGATTTTGATTGACTAAGGACGGATCCCAATAATCTATCGAACCACAGTTTTCCTTACTACCGATAGAAATTTGACATAACGTCCATACAAATAGTGTCAAATATCTATCTCTAGTAAGGTAAACCGGCGATAGATAGATTATTGGGACCGGCCATTAGTAGGTACTTCCTGTAGAAAGTAAGGCCAGGAAATTGAAAAGTTTTAAGTATTTTTAGGTGTTCATGTGATTTTGCTTTGATCACAGCGTTGCCGGACTTATTAGATATATATATCAACTACTATGGATTTTTGGCTTCGCCTACTCACATATCTAGATCTTCCTTCAAAATTTTGCGTGGCAGATAAATGCGCTGCTGTGCGAGACTCGCGAGATACTATTAATGCTCGTAATATAGCCTTTAGCCCAGAAATATCACTTGCTTCTCAATTAGTTTCACTCAAGCTTCGAGGAAGACTTTCAGGCAGGTGGTAGACCTATGATCTACCTAGGATCTACTATGACTGAGTTTTACACTGCGAGAATCTAAAGCTCGTTTAGTTCTTTCCACTTTTGTTATGATATCTGATGGAGTTTTGATATCTTGGAATATAGGGTGGTTTTATTTTGTAATGCCGCCGTCACGTTCAACTCGTCTACTTATTTAGGCTGGATCGTAAGACTGCGAACGTTTCGAAGCATGTTAGAGAAAATGTTATTTACCATGTAAGCAGCTTCAGCTTTCTTCCGTTCCTCTTCGGCCGCTTTCCTCTCTTGGACCTGCTGCTCGAGCCACGCGTTCTTCTGAGCAGCCATGATCTTCTTGCGCTCTTCGAATTCTAGATCTTCGCCTTCAAACCTAAAGGAACACATGGATAAACTCGAAATGTGTTACTTCTTTACACAGCTGAATGAAATAAGGTGTAATTTGGATACTATACTATACCCAAGCGCAGCGTAGGTCGTCCTGATAAAGGTCACAGGACGACGTTGGATGCAGGCCGCTTCTAACCGGTCCTTTTGGAAAATCATGGGGTAGGCCTATGTTCAGCAGTGGACGTCCTACGGCTGAGATGACTATACCCAGGAATTAGAAATGTACTATGGATACTTATCCTGGGTACCGAGGAATTCTGATAATGTTATTAAACGCCGGCAAAATTGCTTGCGCAGTACCTACATACAGTGGAGGAAGAAAATACAAATAAGTGGCCTGGAAGAGTTCAGCTCTACCAATAAGGACCGCTTTCTATACCGGATTACTGGTAATCAATTAGCATCCTGTTAAGGGCATATTCTGTACATCAAAACAACTTTTGTTCTAGAACTTTTCCCAAAACTAGACAAATTTCCCAAAAAAAATTTTCAAGATATAAATGACTTTACATTACCAGTTATACTTACTTCTGAGCGCTGGACATGCCGACAGGATCGCCGTCCGAAGCTCGCGGTGGCAGCTGCTTCTTCAGCACGTCAGGATCGTTCAGGTCATATTCGCGCCGATCTTCAGGTCGCTGGTACTTTTGGCGGAACTGGTCAATCTCCGAGTTTATGCGGCGGCGCTCCTACACATTTTAATGCTTAATGCACTCTGATTGGTAAGGCAATGATTATTATCTACGCCTTGAAAATATAAGTTTCATGGCATAGGATAGCCAAACTCTGTAGTTTGGCTATTCTATGCCATGAAACTTATATCGACGGCGAAGTGCCAATACCTCCTATCTAACATTTTTTGTGAAAATCACTTTCTTATTGTAATGAGCTTAAGGGTCAATGTTGCTTAGTTTAGTAAAACCTCCTTAGTGAATTTTTGCCTGCAACCATATAAAACGAAATACTAGAAATACCTCCTAAGTCCTAAGCGTATTTTTTGTATGGAAATATCTCCTATCTTTCAAAGTCGTTACACGTCTGCACGTGTCCCATATTCGACGCCGACTAACCGTTTCGTGCAGCGCTCAGCGGGCGGCGGCGGCAAAGCAGGCCCGGGAGAAGTGAGGGGTGTGTTCTCTATCGAAAAATCTAGTTACATTATTGTTAGTTGTGACTTGCTGTTGGTCCGTTTCGTTGGTGTCGCGATCGTTTTAAAGAATACTTTTAGTTAAATGTTACATAACGTGCTTATTATTGTGTTTTTGGTGTAATAAACAATTGACAGAGGTAAGAAAATGATTTGATTGTTATTAAATCTTAATTAAAAGGTAAAATTCCACATTTTCTGAAAATTCAGTTGTAGTTAGGATATATTTCTTCTGCATAAATTTTGTACGTTATATATTGTACGTATTTAGGAGATATTTCTAATTATTGCTTTTTGCATTGTTATAGCGAAATGTCTCGAATGGCTAAACTTTACCAAGGGGTTCGAGCTCGTCAAATGTTAAACGTACTCGAGGAAGCAAGAAAACAGAAAAACACTACTTTTGATCTATGTAAGTTTTTGTTATTGATCATGAATCAATTAGCCAAATTTGATTTCATCTGTCAGTAAGTTAGTAAGTAATAACTAAAGAAAGTATATTCTTGAAAATTGCATAATTGCATCTGTGATCTAGTTACTTAAAATGTATATTTGTTGTCCATTTGGCTAGCTATTTTCATAATGTAAAATCTATCGCTGAGCACCTAATTTTGTTTCCCAACAGCCTCGTTTGAGAGCACGTGTTCGAATGTCACTTCAGGTGAACTATGGTCAAATACCTTACTGTTCTTTGGAAATAAAATGTTTGGTTCTAATATTTTTTTAATTTTTAATTAAGTCTTGTTGTATTTTTATATTTATTTCAGATCCGCCTGACGAACAAGCTCCTGAAAAGGTGCTGCAAGACTGCATTGCTGATTCAGAAACAGGCATACCAAAGAAGAAACCAAATATTTCGAAATCGTATTCCTATTCAAATCTACCGTATAAGATTATTTCCCTCATGAGACGCAGACGCTGTTCTTCAGCTCCACCTACACAAATTATGGAACAACTTCACCAAACAAACAGTTTTGATATTTGCAATGCGATGTCTTCAACAGATAAAGGCCTCAGTCTATCACTAACAGCACTGACGTCTGATGATACTCACGAGTATGTTATGAAAAGGAGCTGCTCGATTCCGCCAGAATTCCGTTTTCGTGATTTAGTAGAATCTCAAATTATACAAGACCATGATCTTTTTGATTTAATAGACGACACTTGTTCAAATGTTGAAAATTGCGACTATTCAGGTGATGACAGCGATAGTACTTACTGCCCGTCAGATGCTGATCTCGATTTAAATTTATCTCAAGATGAGCCTTCCACATCATCGGGAATATATCACGGTAATCAGAACGATGGGAGAAAACGCAAACTGAAGGCAAATCCGAAGACCTGGAAGAAAATAAAGAATCAAAAACTTCGTATGTTAGGACAAGAATATTTGGGATATACAAAACCAAAAAATACAAAACTAAAGCAAGACAAAATAAGGCCTGCAAGAAAGTTAGGCAGTGCATGTAATTCAGAGTTTTGCAGGAAGAGTCAAGTCAGAAATTGCCAAAAGTTCAACGATGAAAAACGACTAGAGATTCATGAAAACTTTTGGAAACAAATGAACTGGGATCAGCGTAAGGTGTATGTTGCCGCATTGGTGTCTCGTAGAGGAACATCACGTAAAACAAGTGAGAACTCATCGCGACGCGAAGGAACATTTGACTATTACTTGCCAATTGATGAATCTCAAAAACTGC
Source organism: Selenia dentaria (assembly GCA_917880725.1). Classification (NCBI taxonomy): domain Eukaryota; kingdom Metazoa; phylum Arthropoda; class Insecta; order Lepidoptera; family Geometridae; genus Selenia; species Selenia dentaria. The sequence goes on from OU862885.1 coordinate 9,622,248, forward strand.
AGGTGTGTAGGACAACATTTTTGAATACTTTGTCTCTAGGATCGTACACAGTTCAATCTTGGGTCAAAAGGGCAAATTGTGGAATTATTCCGTGTCAAGAGATTCAAAATGTTGCTAGGGTTACTACACCAAGATCTGGAACACGACGAAAGCTTCTAACAGCACACAGCTTTTTGGACAATATTCCAAAGATGCCGTCTCACTACGCAAGAAAAGAATCGTCAAAATTATATTTAGAGCCTACTTTCCGTTCCCTGAGTGACTTGTACAGAAAATACAAAGAATATTGTGCTCTTAATGAAGAACCTGATATTTCCCGGTTCACCTTTGAAAAACTGTTTCACGAAAAAAATATTTCACTTTATACATTAAAAAAAGACATGTGCGATATTTGTAGCGGTCATAAAACAGGAAACATTAGTATTTCTGATTATGAAGAACACACGAAACGTAAAAACAGAGCCCGGCTAGAAAAAGAAACTGACAAAAAGAAAGCAACCTCTGGAGAATTCATTTTGCTGTCGATGGATCTGGAATCAGTAAAAGTGTGCCCTTGGTTAACAGCCAGTGCTCTTTACTTCAAGACAAAACTAACTTGCCATAATTTTACAGTTTACGATCTTGTATCACATCAAGCCACATGTTACTGGTTCGACGAGACCGCTGCGGATCTAACAGCTAGTACTTTTGCGTCCTTCGTAATTGATTATCTCGAAAGATATTGTTTGCCGAAGCACTTGCCCATTGTAATATATTCTGATGGTTGTACATACCAGAACCGCAACAATATAATGGCGAATGCATTGCTTAATTTCAGTATAAAACACAAAGTCACCATAACACAGAAGTACTTAGAGCCTGGTCATACTCAAATGGAGTGTGACTCTGTACATGCTGCCATTGAAAGACAGTTAAAAAACCGGGAAATACATTTACCGAGTGACTACATAACCGCAAGTAAAGAAGCTCGACGAAACCCTACTCCGTATGAAGCTTTACAAATAAATTTCAGCTTCGTAAAGAATTACAATGATAAGTCGACATGGATATACCAAAGCATTAGACCGGGCCGTAAAGCAGGTGATTCAGTCGTTGTTGATTTACGAGCCATTGAATACACAAAAAATGGCATTATAAACTTCAAGACAAACTTCGATGATGATTGGAATGAGATGCCAGGAAGACCAAAAAAAAGTGGTTCAATAAACTACTCACCTTTGCGTACTGCTCCGATCGCCATTGCTGCTACCAAATTTAATCATCTTCAACAGCTTAAGGAGGTTTTGCCAAGAGATTGTCACCTGTTTTATGACAACTTAGCTCACGATTGATCATTTTCAATTACAAAGAAAACCTATTGTTGTGTACCTACATCGCGTTTCATCTTGATTGATCTAAGTTTAAGCTTTTCTAAATTCATAAAGTCTGATTATTTTTCGTTTCTAATCTGCAGTATCTAAATTTAAATTCATCATTTAAATAGCCAATGTGTTAGTAAAGTTTGATTATTTGACTACATCTAATAAACATACCATTTATCTTGGATTTTTTTTATTTTATTCAAACGATTTCCTACTATCTGTATTTTAAATATACTAAATTAATTATTACTTTCCATACAATACCTCCTAACTAACGATATACTTACTTAATCTATTTATAAATCAATAAATGTATTGCTACAATAATTGTGCTATTTTATACAAAATATTGATGTAGGTATATAAATTAATATATTTTAAATTTTACAAAGAGATAATAATTTTTTTCATCTAGTGTAAAGTTTTGGTTTTGTCAGTTAGAAGATATTGGCACTTCGCCGTCGATATTATTATTGAGTTTTAGCGCTAAATAGTGGTCGGGTCTGGGTTTCTGAGAGGGTGATAGGGTAGAGGTGATCTCTATAATCACTCCTTCATAGGCTATATAACTATCGTGATAGGTCATGCTTGATTTGGCACCTTACAAGATTACTCGTCGCGCAGTTCCTTGATAAGTGTTGGAAAAAAAATATTAACGAGGACCTGCGTCCCGCGGTTAAACCCGCATGGTGATGGATGTAATCAAGCGCGGATCCACCGTTGTGCGCACAATGGGCATGCCCACAACCCTAAAAGACTTGTGACATCAGACGTCACACTTTCATATTCGATAGGCCGATGATATGACGTTTTATAAAATGTACAAAACCTGGATACCGATGAATTATTAACATTTTCGCGAAAAGAAACGTAAACTTATTATTTTAATTTGACATCATTTGATATCCTTTGTAGTTGTTACCAACGAAGTTACAGAGCAAGAACATCTAATAGAGCAACGACTTGATACTATATCTATCATGAGAGAGTTCATGCTCCGACTCTGATTTTCGGGTGGCTGTGACCACAACCTTTTTGTGGGCTGGATCCGCGCCTGTGTAAATCTAGCGCCTAATCTACATCCATACCAAATTTCATGAATATTAATTTAAATTTTAACATTTACCGTTCCTTTCCATTTCCTTTTTATGTCCCACTAATATTTTCTAATTTTTAGTGCCGTTTCTAATACCACATGACTTTAGATTGTCGATAAATAAGTTCGAAATACCGTTAAAACTAGCGCTTGTTGAAAAGAGGCTGTCACGCCCGGCATAGCCAGCTCAGTTTTGCATTTAAGGCATCAGCCTAAAATGCAAAACTGAGCACCATCCACCATTTCATGAACTGAATCGCTAGTTTTAATCTAGCTCTAATCTCTTGTATTTTATAGAAAATAAAACCATTTAATTAATAATATATTTAGATTTCGAACTTTTAGTATCAACATTTGTATGGACACCCTACATTAATGATATGGTCAAGTCGCTGGCCGTAAATCGTTAAACGTTGAACATTTAATAATCTGTTCAGTAACAGTGAATTATTTCATGAAATGCGACCATATCCTGAAATGGTCGACTCTTTCATGAAATGTTAAATTCTAGAGGAAGTTCCTCTAAAGTCCACGGAACTGGAATATAAAAACTTAGGTACTCTACCAATCTCGCCTCAAGCTCAAGGATCACAGCAACTTTCTTTACCCTTAATTATTTTCTTCAGAATTGCTTTATACTTCTGCTTTTTGCATGTCTGCTTCTTTTCCGATTAAGTATATATATATATATATATATTCGTTATAGTCTGTACGTCGTATAGGTACTACAGATACTAGGATTTAACGCTTAAAGATGTGTGTTTTCCTAACTCCAAAAATAAAAGCATGGTCCACATACCTCCATCTCCCTCGCCTCGAGGACTACAGCCAAGTTGCTATCCTTGATCATCTGTTGCGCGAACGCCAAGTCTCTTCGCTCTTGCTCCTCTCGTTCCGCTTTCTTTTCCGCTCTCTGCCGTTCCAGGAATGTGACATCCACCTAAGATAAACAGAAAGAACATTATAATATATCAAATAAGAAATGGTTTAGAGAGAGTACTTAGGAACTTACATGTTCAATGCTGAAAAACTACGCTGCCATTCAAGGATTTAGAAAAGATAACTTAAAAGTGACGGACTTCCGCTTTCTCATGGGATTTATGAGAAACCTAATATAAAAAAAGTGATAAAGAGCTCATCCGTAGAGCCCAGGTGGCTAAGTCATTGTGACTGAATGCGCGAGCGGGCCCGCGCCCCCTGCCACCTGTCGACGACGAAGGAACACCGCAGAGGTTTGGTGAGTAGGTCACCCTTCTGGTGGAGACTCCCACACGCGATCAGGGTATAATACCTTCCTCTGCGACAATAAAAAAAAAAAGGTGGCTAAGTCAAGCAGTAAAGCGGTTAGAAAAGATTTGGAAGAATCGAGGGATCAACCGAAATACCAAGGTGTTGACCTTATGAGTACCCTAATCTATTCTATTTTTCTGTACGCCGCTGAGACCTAGACGCTTAAATCCGTATACGATCTAGGCAAGATGTATTTGAAATGTGGTGTTGGCGTTAAATGTTAGGAATTGCATGGACGGCGCGCCGCACCAATGCGTCTATCCTAAAATTATTAAAAATTGAAACTAGACTGGCCACTGCATGGCCATATGCCTGCAGCAACTCTTACAAAACTTGGGACACGTGGTGACAGAAGAGATGCTAACAACTTAGAAAAGCTCATTGTTGTGGGTCACGTGGAAGGAAAGAACGGAGTCGTGGAAGATCTCCCACCAGATGGAACGTTGTCAAAGACACAACTAAGGCAAATGTACCGACTGGTATGAGACAAGCCGAGTGTTGCAATACTTGGAGAAACATAGTACAGAAGGCCGAACATGGTCACGACCCTCGGTCATGAGGAATCGATCAAGTAGAAGAAGAAGAATATATAATGCTCGGGTTACACGAGTCAAGCCAGGATAGCAAGACAGTATCAGTAAGATAGCAAGCTAGTACTTCTGGCTTTGTGTAGACAGAACTAGCTTCATTTTTAAGCCAGTAAGCTGGTAAGCCAGTGCACAAGCCAGGACAGTTTTTAATAGGATGGAGTTCTATTTTTACGCCAGTAGCGCCCTCCCCACCACTGATTTTACTATCCTGGCTTGTGTACTAGCATCATGTGACCGGTGAAGCTAGTTTTCAGTTGGTTAGTAAGCAGTAACCACGTGTTTTGTTGATTTATCTGATGTCTTTTAGTGATTTTAAGATGCCCAAACTAAGTACGGAAATTAATTTAAAGTTTGTACAACTGCACCAAGATTATTAATGTCTGTGAAATACCACCCTTCCATGTAATAAAGACGACTATAAACGTGATTCAGGTACAAAAAATGTCTGGCGAAATAAAGAAAGTGGTTATTGTCCCGTACCGTTTTTGTAAGTCATCTTTTGCGAATTGGTACAGTTTTCGAAGTAACTCCTTCAGACGAATAATGTGTTTTTGTCGCATGTAATTCATGTTGGAATTACATGCGACAATTACATGCCCAAGAGCCAAGCTGACCCGACATTATACCGAAGATATCCCGGACATCAGCCTGTACGAGATTAGAATGGCCTTGAAACAGCTTAAGAACAACAAGGCGCCTGGTGACGACGGTATCACATCTGAGCTTCTGAAAGCGGGTGGAACACCGGTACTTAAAGTCCTTCAGAAGCTCTTTAATACCGTCTTACTCGAAGGTTCAACGCCAGAAGCATGGAACAAAAGCGTGGTGGTGCTGTTCTTCAAGAAAGGTGACAACACTTTACTTAAAAATTACAGACCCATCTCGCTTTTGAGCCATGTTTATAAGCTGTTTTCGAAGGTTATAACGAACCGTCTCAGTCGCAGGTTTGATGAATTCCAGCCTCCGGAACAAGCCGGTTTCCGAAAAGGCTATAGTACCATAGACCACATCCACACGCTACGGCAAGTTATACAGAAGACCGAAGAGTATAACTTGCCTCTTTGTCTAGCGTTTGTGGACTATGAGAAAGCCTTTGATTCGATCGAGACGTGGGCAGTGCTTGAGTCTCTCCAGCGGTGCCGTATTGACTATCGGTATATTGAAGTGCTGAAGTGTTTGTACAAAAACGCCTACATGTCAGTCCGAGTACAGGAGCAGAGTTCGAAGGCAATTCCATTGCAAAGAGGCGTGAGACAGGGAGACGTTATATCTCCGAAACTGTTCACCGCTACATTGGAAGACGCCTTCAAGCTTCTGGAATGGCAAGGACTTGGCATCAATATTAACGGCGAATATATCACTCACCTTCGATTTGCCGACGATATTGTAGTCATGGCAGAATCCATGGAAGACCTCAGTACAATGCTCGAAGGCCTCCATCGAGTTTCCCAACGGGTAGGTCTTAAGATGAACATGGACAAGACGAAAATTATGTCTAATGCCCATGTTGTACCTACCCCAATATCAGTTGGGAACTCAGTTCTCGAAGTTGTTGACGAGTATATCTACCTGGGACAGACAGTCAAACTAGGCAGGTCCAACTTCGAGAAAGAGGTCAATCGTCAAATCCAACTCGGCTGGGCAGCGTTCCGGAAACTTCGCGAAGTCTTCTCGTCAAAAATACCTCAGTGCCTCAAGACAAGAGTCTTCGACCAATGTGTGTTACCAGTGATGACTTATGGCACTGAAACGTGGTCTCTTACTATGGGCCTCATAGATAAGCTCAAAGTCGCACAACGAGCTATGGAGAGGGCTATGCTCGGGGTTTCTCTACGTGATCGAATCAGAAATGAGGAGATCCGTAGAAGAACGAAAGTCACCGACATAGCTCAGAAGATTAGCCACTTGAAGTGGCAGTGGGCAGGGCACATAGCACGCAGAACAGATGGCCGATGGGGCCGAAAGGTTCTGGAGTGGAGACCACGTACCGGCAAGCGCAGCGTAGGTCGTCCACCGACACGGTGGACAGACGACCTGAGAAAGGTCGCAGGACGACGTTGGATGCAGGCCGCTTCCAACCGGTCCTTTTGGAAAATCATGGGGGAGGCCTATGTTCAGCAGTGGACGTCCTACGGCTGAGATGATGAATTCATGTTGGACGCATGGTCACCTTAGTCACTGCAATATTACTAGCTTAAAATAACGAAGCCTCGTGTAAACGGAACTAGCCTGTTCCAAGCCAGATCAGCAAGTTAGGACAGTTTAGTAGAAAACTGGCTTGCTATTCTGGCTTGAAAAACTGGCCTCGTGTCACCCGGGCTTAAGAGACAACTTACACCAATTTTCCTGTTCCTCGCATTGAATATTCTGTTCCTTCTTTCAAGCTCACACTGTCTCCTCCGCTCTCTGTTCTGAGCCTCCTTCCGGTCCTGATCATTCGATATTTGCATTTTAATCATTTTAAATACAATAAAAGTGGTTTCTCAAAAGTGGTACAAAATATTCGCGCGTCAAACGATCAAACAAAACAAGATGTTGTCATGGCAACATATTTTTTAACGGGTACGTGGACTCCTTGGTCTAATTTATCTACGTTCAACATTTGTACAAATTTCTTTGATGTATGCAATTCCGCTCGACAAATATCTTTGTCCATGTTTTTTTTGTAAGTTACTTATTTGATTGCTTTCATAGGTATACATCAAAAATGTCATCATTGAAATTGTCAACGAAATTGTATTTATATCCTTGGTTTGGCATTTGGATTGAAATGTCAAAATCTTTGATCAAATTACGGTGCTTTTAGTAAATTAGATGAAGTCATCTAATTAATTAGATCAAACGTACATTGGACAAAGATATTTGACGAGTGGAATACTAGCCGAAGTTCAGGGCTTTAATGACAGGTAAGAAATCAAAGGGCAAGGAAATTGTACTAGGGTCCGGACCTGGCAGTTCATACCTTCTATAAGGGAGTAAGGGGCATTATAATAGGAATTCGCTGAAGCTCTACCTAACGAGAACCTAATCAGATCAGTCTACGTCGATATATTGTTAATATTTTGTGTTCGGGAGTTCAGATATAAATAATAATAATAATAATAATATGGGACAACATCCACACAAAGGCCTTCAGGTCCCAAACAAGGCATAGCCTGTACTATGGTAACCGGATGACTGATATACATACTTATATACATATACACACCCAGACACCCAGATACTCAAACAGACATGTTCATGCACACGAATGTTTGACCTGTCCGGGGATCGAACCCGGGACCAGCGGCTCAGAAGGCAGGGGTGCTACCAACTGCGCCAACCGGCCTGTCAAATAAAATTAAGTATAGTTTTGTTTGTTTGAGTTCAACAGGGGGCTGATTCCACTAACATTGATTTGTTTCAACTACAATCAAACCGTAGTTGATTTACACACATTCTTATTCTACTGTTGGAAAAAACAGTCCAGCAGTTACGTTTCTATTGACGCCAGCAATTGAATAATATTTTATATTATGGTTACTCGATAGATCATGAACACGATGCTAACTCATGTTATATACGATACGTTTACGTGAAGTTACGTTCCAATTTGTATATATAGTTATATGTATATATAACTATAGTAGAATGGCATTTTGGGTAATTATCGAACAGCAACCGGAGTCGAACTGCAGTTGCAGCGGGGTGGATTGTTGAAATTTGTGAAATAGTAGAATTGCCCCCCAGACTCCGAATCTACTGGACCGATTTAAAAAAATCTATAACCATTGGAATCCTTTTTTTTTATTAACGTGTGGGGAATGTACTTACACATCCCCGCCAACCCGGGGGGATTCGACGGGGTATGTCGGACCGTGCCAACTGCACCCATAGTAGCAAGCAGACCATACCGACTAAACCACCACACGGTGTTTCTCCGGGCGCCTTAATATCGGAACAACGGGCACGCTATTGCAATCATCCGAGGTCCCGGCGGCGTTGGCCCTCCCATGAGGACCCCGTCCCGGTGGGATGGAGTAGGAGTCACTCTACCGCAGCACTCATGAGGGGCGCACGGAAACACCGCACGCGCCACCTCGAGGTCTTTTGGCGGCAACGGACACCCCCGTGTCCATCACCGCGACCTCTGTTATGGGGGATGGAGAAGGGCTTGATATGCCCTCCTTATACGCGCGGCTCTAAGGGCGCGGATCGGGAGAGTAGAGGTAATCTCCCTCTTCCTCTCCGCAGATTCCTTCTGCGACACGACCCGACGACGATATTTATGGATTTATTCTAAAAATGAACGTATTTATTACACAAATTCTAAAAAATTACATGTTTTTCACAGGTGGTATTGATACTCTGTATAAGCGGCGCTTGCAGAAGCAGTGAACTCACAAATTTGACAATTAAGGACATTGAAAGGCAAGGCCAATTATTACTAGTAAAACTGACTAAAACAAACACAAATATTGAACGCTCGTTTGTAGTACAAGAAGAGTTTACACAAATAGTAAAGAAATATCAAAAAATGAGACCCAGTGATGTAAAGCCGGACGGTTTTTTTCTCAACTATCAGAAGGAAAAATACTATAAACAAGTGATCGGTAAAAATAAAATCTCAGGTATGCCGAAGCAGATAGCAACATATTTGAATTTACCAAACTGTGAGCAGTATACCGGACATTGTTACAGACGAACGACAGCAACACTTTTAGCTGATTCTGGAGCAAACATGACAACCTTAAAAAGACATGGAGGCTGGAAATCCAGCACAGCCGCCGAATGCTACATTGAAGATTCAGTCCAAAATAAAACTAAAATTTCAAAATTTTTAAAATTTTTAATTTTTAATTTAAAATTAACTGAAACTATAAAATACGCCCCAATTCGCCTCAACCGACAACTTCCAGGGAGTATCCGCCATGGAATCCATCGTCTGATGAAATACCAGAGTCTCCTACTTGTACAGATATCCAGATCACCCAAATTTGTCATAATATATCAAATAGCATAAACATTCCAAATAAAATATTTAACTTTTAATTTCATGAATTGTCCTTATTTGACAATTCATTTTAAATAGGTACTACTAATATTATTATATATTATCAATAAATAGTTTAGATAAACAACTAGTTTTATTTTCCTCATATTCGAAATGAAAAGTAGAGTGTTTAACACGGGTAAAATAATCAATTCCTACTCGGTGTAAATACCTCAGGAATTGATTCTTTCGACCCTCGGTTAACAATCTACTATTAATAAATAGTTTAGGCGTTTCCAGAGTTGCGTAAAAATCATGTCATAAAATATCTAAGCACTGTATTACATTAGAACCACATAATTACATTATATACATGTACACAATTTCTTCGATAAGATTTTTTAAACGTGACATATTAGAAATAGCGTTGTTGATTCAACATAGGACTATATTGTAATTACTTAATCAAATTCTTAACTGTATTGTATTAAAATTGAAAATCTACAAAGCACAAACTGAAACTGCGCGTTGAGCTACGGGCTTACTGCGTCAAAAGTATCAATTTCGCAGTTGGTAGCCCAGAAAAAGGTTACCAGTATTGCTGACTACGCTCGTTGATTCAGTAAACAAGATCAAAACGCGGTACCTACAGCACTATACTGTGCCTACAGTGAATATAAACAAAATAGTGTACGGTGCGATACACTACACACGATCATAGCAAGGTTTGACGATTTTGACGTTCGTTCATCGTTAGTTATCGTTCGGTCGCGGTTCGTCATTCGCTCGCATAACGCCCGCACGTACGGACGTCCCGCGCGCGCTGAAACGCTACTCTGTGTAGAGTTATCGAAATACCGCATCGTGAATTTCGCAACGCACAAAGTAAACAAAGTGTTCAGTGACATTGTGATTGAAAAATACAAAAAATTTTAACTGTTTTATTTGTGTAATGTGAAGGCATGACTAGTGTTTTGAAAAAGGCAAAGGGAAGTAAAGGTAAATCGGAATCCATGCAAGAGGACTTGCCGGCGAGATGGGGGAACGGTTCCCGAAGCAGGACTGAGGATGTAGAGCACCTGATCAAGTATATAGACGACAATGTTATCGGCAAAGGGAATGCTTTCTGCGGCCCTTTTGGAAGGAGAAAAGGTATGTACCTTCCTATCTATATTTATAAATTGAATCGGCTGTTAAAAAAATATCTTGAGTTTGAGTGCGTGAGTCTCTACCAATGCCTTATCTGTTATATTGTATTAGAATCACAATTCAAGCAAAAGCTAAGAAACCAGCTGACTACTTCTTAAACAAAATCGCAATAAGGGAAAATGTAGAGCTACATTTTATAGAATGTAGAGCTGTAATTTCAGGTGTCAGCAGTATCAGCACACTTTTGTAGATACCTAATTAATTGTAATTGTATTAAAAACTTGTGAAAAACAATATCGGCACATATTTAATAAAATTTTTAGGCTCTACTGCCAGTATTGTCAAGATAAGTCATCTGTTTTTAAACAAAAGAACTCTCCCACGTGAAGTATTTCTAGTACTGCGGGATATCATCAGCTTAAAAATAGTAGAGCAGAAATAATAAGTTAGGTTTTAAATTGCCGTAGAGTCTGATGAGGAACACATAGGATGGTGGGATAACGGAAAGATTTGATTGAGGTTATGTCAATATTAGACTAATATATTTATATGCTAGGTAATTCATGCAAAAGTTTATGCATGGAAAGTGAATGTGTGTAACCTTTTTACGCTGAAATGGCTGAACGATTCGACTGAAATTTGCATTGATGATAGCTTATATCCAGGAATAACACCTGGGCTTTTTATTCCCATTCCAAGTAAGCTTATTCTAAGCGTACGAAGACGCAAACATTGTCTAATAAAAAATAAGTAGTACTTAAATAACTAAAAGAGGTAGAGTCGCAGAAACTGCATGAATACCTTCACCTAGATTTGCAAACATCAAGTAAAAATACCACAATAATGGTATTTCTTTTGCTTTGAGATAAATCCGATACTGAATTCGTTCTAATTTATAAAGTCAACAATATGTAAGTTTTGTTTTAATGCTTAACGAATACAAAAAAATCGAAGTTAACAATTTTATCGTGAAAGTTAATCGAAATGTACTCCATACTACGTTATGACATAATTGCTACAACTTTTAAAATGTATTTGACATACGACGTAAAAATTATGTTTATATGTATTAATATTGCATGTTTCGTATTAATTTTATTATTATTCTTTGTAAACATCTTGTATGCATATCAAGCGGATCTTGTGAAATTATTTAATTTTAACATCACATGTATATGTACTACCTAGATCCACAAGGTTTAAATAAATGATTGATGATTGTAATTTAATATGAATCTTAATACTTACTAATTTCGTTGTTATTAGTGCAGTAGTGTGTTATTATGGTCATCGATAGAGTTTATTATAATGTCCGTGAACTTGCAAGCATTACCCAAAGCGTTTTTCCTCTCGTTCTCTAGTAGTTTCAACTAGTCAATAAATACTGCCTTAATAGTGGTCGACGCATTGAAACGTGCAATATTTTAAAAGGTATTTAGGTCAGACACTGAGGCTTTTGGAAACTTGATCTAAGTACCTAGTTAGTAGTAGCTAGATATAGTTAGAAGGTCCACCAAGAAAGACTGCACTGATCGTGATATATTGATTATTTCTATTAGTTCTGGTAATAACTATTGTAGGTAATTATGAATTCGATAAAAACAGATGAATAATCTGATCGCTTCTATGTCAATAAATATTAAATAACGCTGAAAGGTTTTACTGTACCTATCTATATGGAACCAGGCTCAGCGGATCACGGTTTCATGACGTTGATGCTCAGAACAATAAGTGCCTAGGTATGTAGGTACCTAGTCTTAATCAGTAGGTACTCGTATGTAACTATGTATCTAGTCGTAATAGGAAATATGCATATTTTTTATTACTTTAGTTAAGTTTAATTAATCCTTCCTACACCGTGATAATTAAAACAAAAGATTTATGAATGAAACTGACACGTATATGTACGTCTCTGGGACGCAAAGGATTAATTCACTTTAAAGTTCATTATAACATAGACAAAATATAAATACTGGCGGAAGTGTTTTTTAATAATATATATACTGATTAAATTTGACCTGTTTAACGCCCCCATTTTAGTTCGCTTTATATGACGTCACAGGATACGATCAGTGTTGTTTACTATTTGCACAGAGAGTTATTGTTATTAGGTAAGGATTTTCAGTGTAATCGCAATTTAGAGGACGAAAAACACTACAGTAATATAAATAATACCAATTTTCTTTCAATCACGACTAGCACGGTTTATATTTTCGGTGGTAGTGCCACGCTGTAACCCCACAGCCGAATGGGCCGGCACGATTGGGGAAGTACCACACTCCCACATAACACCGACGTGATGTAATATAGCTTGCTATTGCGTTTATAGAGATATATATATATATATATATATATATATATATATATATATATATATATATATATATATATATATTTCAGTACATACTATTATTATTACAGTATTTAGCTCCATAGAACCTATAGCTAACGTTTTAGCTAATTGAGAAAATAGTTTAGATGTAATGTCAAGACTCTAAACAGTATCTAGGGTAAAAAATCTAGTAACTTTAAACCACTTGCATAATAATATCATCCCTATTGCCTATTGTGTCTTTTTCCAGTGACCTAAATATCTTCTCCCGATACGGATTGAACCCAGCAAAGCTACGCTATATGAACTAATACCACTGAAATTGTAAAATTTCCCTATACCTAAAGATAAAGTAGCCAGATGTTATATTATTTCAAGTTTTCTGAACTTAAAATAGTCTGTCTGGTACATTATATCCTAGTTCATTATCTATTTTTCGAGAAATGTCATATTGGTTGTAATATTTGTCCTGTATTTGCATTGAGTTAGAATGAGTATTTGTCCAAATTCTCACTTAAGAGGATTGCATAGCTAGTACTTTCTATGCTAAAAGAGAAAACTCTTTTCTACCTCTTAACGTTGTCTGATTTCAGTGATTTTTTTTTCATGGAATCATGACATTGTTTATTATGCCCGTACGTTTTGATTTTTTCAGTTTTTTTAAGTTCTAAATAAGGAAATTTATAGTACTTTGAAATACTGAAAAAATCAATACGCACGGGCATAGTAAACAATGTCATGACTCCATGAAAAAAAAATCACTGAAATCGGACAATGTTAAGAGGTAGAAAAGAGTTTTCTCTTTTAGCATGGAAAGTACTAGCTATGCAATCCTCTTAATAGGTAGACGAGATCAAGTATCGAATATAGATGACATTTATGTTGCCAACTCAAAGTAGGGCTACAGGTACCTATTAACGATTGGTCATGCCACCATACGTAGGTGTACTATATCCTTACGAATAACCTCTCAATTATGTGGTAGTAGGTAACTATGTTCTTTAACAGATGTGCGTTAATCTATAGGCTTGCAAAGCTGTTGTTGCACGATCAAGGTCGTATGATTATAAAACATTCACAGCTCTATGCATAAACGCTAGGATGTGTACCTTCCTTTGTTTCTCTACGACTCTACTTTAAAACAATAGGGAAAACAAACAGTAATTGATTAGGCGACACGTGAGCAGCATTGTTTATTATTATAAATGGAATAGTATTGTATAAATTGGCATAATCTTATACCTTTAAACGAGCCAATTCTATATAGATGTGTATATATCAAAACAAGAGTCTTTGACCAATGTGTGTTATCAGTGATGACTTATTTCACTGAAACGTGGTCTGTTACTATGGGCTTCGCAAACAAGCTCAAAGTCGCACAACGAGCTATTGAGAGGGCTATGCTCGGGGTTTCTCTACGTGATCGAATCAGGAATGAGGAGATTTGTACAGGCCGCTTCCAACCGGTCCTTTTGGAAATTTGTGGGGGGGGGGGGGGGGGGTCATATGTTCAGCAGTGGACGTCTTACGGCTGAGATGATGATGATGATGTATCTCAGATGAATCTCAGACACGGCTCGAACGATTTTTATGAAATGTAGTATGCAGGCGGTTTCGGGGGCGGTTAATCGATCTAGCGAGGTTTAATTTTTAGAAGACGTCGTTTTATCAAAACAGCGATGTTTTCAGGCAATGAAAAACTGCCACAACGAATTGTTTTGCCGATATAGGAACATTAAATCAATTATAATAGATGGCGTTGTTAAGCAACTCTAAGGCAAAAACAGGTCAGGTCTCCGTCATCCAGGTAGGTACAAGTTTATGCTTTATGTAATGTCGTACTAACTTTGGCCCGCGACTTTATCCGCGTGGATTAAGATTATAGCAATCCCTCTCATTATATAATAATATCAGTCCCGGATCTACGATTTTTTCAAAGCCGGGCTGAAACTTGACAGTGGCGCCTCTCTGTTCAGCGTTTGAGATAAATTACTTTGAAAAACTCAAAATTTGTACTTATTTTTTTATTCTGGCGCCCCCAGAAACTGTCTCCTGGGGCGGGTGCCCCGGTTTGTCTCCTCTAGATCCGGGGCTGAATAATATCCTCAAACCGAGGTAGGGATTGAATTCAGCGACTGTCAAATAGGCGACCGTCACTCGCCACCCCCGTTCTCTCATCACTTCAAAGCCTTTCTTATGATCAAATATGATAAGTAATCTTTTTTCTTTGAACTTCTTATACAATATGATCGTGTGTAATATCATATTAGTGCTGTCCTATATTCGTGTCCCGTTTATAAACAGCTTACTGACGCACGACACCGGAAGAGTTGGATTTTTCGTATATTTTCTTCATGCTAGGTATAAATAGATGAACTTGATTTTTATATACACACTTCAACCATCTCATCTTTTCAATAAAGATAGGGATTCCACAATCAGACGATATTATAGCAAATACCAAATATATCATTATCATAGTTCGTTTTAAACAAATCTCAGCCGTAGGACGTCCACTGCTGAACATATGCCTCCCCCATCTTTTTCCAAAAGAATCGGTTGGAAGTGGCCTGCATACAACGTCGTCCTGCGACCTTTATAAGGTCGTTTGTCCACTGTGTCGGACGACCTACGCTGCGCTTGCCGTTCCATGGTCTCCATTCCAGAACCTTCCGGTCCCATCGGCTATCTGGTCTGCGTGCCCTGCCCACTGCCACTTCAACTGGCTAATCTTATAGGTTATTAAACAATTACATAAAAGTATGAATGGCTATGCATGCTCTAACTACTGCAGTCGTCACGTTTTGTCGCCACTTATCGTTTTATTAATTAAGTACATTAAATTAATTTATACAATGTGTTACAAAAATGTGTAGTAATACTGAAACCACGCATACAGTACCCCAGTTCGAATTGATCTGTACCTTTTTTCAGAGAAGTAGTTAAAATGTCCAGTTATGGGAAATGTATATAAATAAAGATTGGACGGACTATGTTTGAGATCACACGGGTCAAAAGATAGGGTTAGGTGCAGAATACTTATAGGATCATTAATGTCCGTGTTGCCTTTTGCCAGTGACGTTTTGCGTGGAACTGCGCTTGTCCCCCTACACATTGGCTTTTGAGGCTAATTTTCTTAGTTAAATTTTACTTGCTACAGTGGTTGGTACCAACTGAGACAGCTTCTTGCACAAAAGGCACACCACCTAGCAAATCGAATTTTTATCGCGTGGAAGGAGTGTTAATAGCAGGCGCGGATTCAGCCTACAAAAAAGGTTGCGGTCACAGTCACCCGAAAACGACCAAGTGCGAGTCGAAGTATGAACTCGCTCATGATTGATATAGTGGCAAGTATCTCGCCTGATGTTAAGCGTGACGCCTGCCCATAACAGTTCAGTGCCATTCAGAAATTTGAACTACGTACAACACCTCAAAACTCCGCACGACAATGGACTGCGCTCATCACTCTGAGATATACTGTAATTTCTCTCAACCCAACTACAAAGGATATGAAATGATGTCAAATTAAATTATAAACGCTATAATATCATCATCATCATAATCAGCCAGTATCAGTCCACTGCTGGACATAGGCCTATAATATATTTTACGTATAAATCTAAAGATAATAGACTACGTACAACGTACGTACGACGTAGTATTTGTATTAAAAAAATTAAGCTTACGTTCCATTTCGGGAAAACGTTGATAATTTCATCGACATCCAGGTTATTTATATTTTATTATGGCACTGGATATAAATAATACCTATGTAATCATCTTGTCGTCCTGAATAGATCGACAGTGTTACGTCTGGACTAACATGTCTATTAACATTGTAAACATCTATATAAAAAGAATGGCCCCGAGTTTCTTGCCGCTTCTTCTCGGTGGGCTCTATATATTTTGGAACGCGGCGGTAGAGTCTTTAAAGTACATTATAATGAAAAGTTGACGTTCATAAGTGCGTCTTTTATGCCTAAATTGAATAAATGATTTTGACTCTGACATTAAGGTTGTAGGCATGCCCATCGTGCCCACAACGATGGATCCGAGCTTGGTTAATAGTGATTAGTATATTCAAAAGAATGAGATAAGTATAAGTATAAAAAGGACAAATTTCTGAAGCACTGATAATCATCTCTATTTTCATTCGGGTCGTTTTTGCGTTACACAAAAACACGTAAATGGTGTCGCATAATATACAATTATGAGGTATGCCGTGTCCCATTTCCCCGTCCTATATATGACTATTCGTGCTAGATATGGGCGCCAAAGTGCCAACACTGGCACGTTGTCGTTCCCACATTTGGCACGACCAATATCTCGTAATCAATACTTGTCAATGTGGCATAGGATGGCCAATAACATCGTAAACATAACGCTTTATGATTATTTTCCATGATGCGGGCGATATGATAACGTAGGTATTGGGTAATAGGTTTGTAATTAGATATTACGTTGGCGTAAATTGTGTGATATGCGAGCATCTAGCTCATTGTTTATGTAACTAATACTAGGTTAGAAGCGCTCGCAGCGGAGCTCGACTTGGCGATCTTAACCGATCAACAAGTTAAGCAACACTTGCTGCGGTCAGGACTTGGATGGGTGTGTGCTAGTGGCATTAGTCAACTGAGCGCTTCCGTGCTTCGGTCGCTTAAGCCGTCGGGCCTGGTAGTGTGTCTTAGGACAACAGTCGCTAGGCTATATCGAAGGCCTAGGGGCGGCCTGGAAACTTTGATACGGGTTGGGCACTAGCCTATCCACCAAGCCGCACTGCTCCGCGGAACCAGCCGTAATCCTGGTGGATTATGGCCAACTCTTTCACACTAGTGGGAAGATAATGGGTTGATTACGTGTATATGTATGTTAGGTTATTTTTTTTCTGTGGTTTTTGTTTGGCACTTAACTTTTAATGACTGTTGTCCTAAGTCAAACTACCCAGATCGACACCTTAACACCTTATCCAACTCCTGACCGCAGCAAGCGTTGCCTAACTTGCTCAGTTAAGCTCCGCTGGGAGTGCTTTACCATCCAGCTATTAATCTGTCGCATATAGGAAACCAACCTCATCTATGTTCAGTCCTTCGGAATAGTACGATCAATTTAATTTCTTTAATATAGAAGACATAATAAAAATAAAGCAGTACAATTTAAAAATAGTGTCACAATAATCGATCTAAACCAAGTAAAACTTAAGTCATCCATTTTTAAGATGGCCTCATGATTCGCTAACAACTTTTCCTGTTAAGTTTTGAGAAAAAGTTCCGGTGAGAGGTTGTTACTCGGGACCGGTTTTGGAGGTCGCCGGGAGCCGGGAGTGGGGAGCCGGGAGCGAAAACCGGGATGCTTGAGTTATGGCCTCTTGTTTGACGGATGTCGACGAAGTTAATCGGGGGAAAATACGAAAGAGTTATCTTTGCTTGACTTTACTGTCGTTTTGGGCACAGCCATGAAATACCACGTATTACGTAGTAAATAGGTCTTCTATGGTTGGCAACCGTATCAGCTCAAAACTGTAGTATAGTAGTGCCATAAGAAAATAATATCATGTTACTACTCAACTTATGTCACTTATGAAGATACAATCTCTACCTACGTATATCTATAATACAGCCTATGGGTGTTATTTTACATATTTATACCATCTTTAAGCTATGCCCTATATATTTTGACCATCGGTTTGAACTTGTTATCATTCCTGTAGCATAATTGAAAACCTTAATAAAACAAAATAAAAACAAAAATGTCACTTTATTGCAAAAAACATCACTCTTACTTTAAACCTTAAATAAACTTTACATACTAAAAACAGAATTCAACTTAATCCGCCTTAATCCGTCCGAATAAGCAAGCCTCCAGTACATTCATAAATCTTTTGTTATAGCGTAAACCTGATGCAAACAGATTAATATAAAATGTGCAGTAAAGCTAATCCCGAGTAAGCAAATTTAGCATGTATCCCTTATATCCCTATATAACCAAGGGTTAAATTCGGGACTTTATTTATATTTACATTTTCTATTAAGGCGGAATGACTTTAAAATGCATAATAATTTTTTTTTTATTATAAATACAAATACATAAAATTGAAATGTCTGTAATTACAAATTTACAGCTTTTCACTAATTGTATATGAAAGTATATATAGTACGTACATAGAAAATTAAATTTTTGTTGTGTGTGTGTCTGTTTGTTCCAGCTAATCTCTGAAACGGCTGGACCAATTCTAACTGGACTTTTACTGGCAAATAGCCAATGTTATAAGGAGTAACTTTTATTTTCATCATCATCACCACGCGGGTGAAACCGAGGGGCACACCTAGTTTATAATAGAATATTGGCAATGGGAATACATATACACAGCGCTTTTTTTGATAAATATAGAAAGAAAAGCCTGCGTGTATGACAGTCGTTTATGCGCGGACAGATCTGTAGGGCACAGCTTGTATGCATAATATTTAGCTAACAATTAACACTAACTGTATATTATTGAATACATAAATAGGATGTTGGTGTCGGGTTTCTAGTACTTCCATACTTGTAATGAAACTGCATTATGCATTATAAACAATGCGTTGTTCCCTCACGTGTTTGTTCACGTGTACGTATTCACTTAGTCACTTCACTTCATAAACCTTATATACCTAATATAACTTCTATCACGAGGATATGTCTAGCGAGTCATTGCAAATGGTAATAGTTTTTGTTCCAATCAGCTAAGTATTATATATACCTAATTAGGTTAAGAGTTTGGTATCAATACTATACTATAATATTGTATGCCTTCTCTATAGTATCCACTTTGTTCCTACAACTCCTTCCTATCTCATAGAGCGATTTTTATTTTTAAATCTTTCACACACCTTGTCTTTACGTTCCTCTAATACCCTTCAACTTCGAACACCTGCAGGGCTATTATGTACCTCAGTTGCTAACAAATGTTGATTGAAATCGAAAAAAATGGCCGCTCTATGTCACTTTTGTCAGCTCTAGTCATCAACTTACTAACATTTTTGCTTACTGGAATTGTCCAAACTGACATAGAGCCGCCATTTTTCAAGATTTCTATCAACATTTGTTTGCAACTGAGATACATAATAGCCCTGCGGGTCATACTTCCCGGTACTATGACAAATCGTTCACAGTTCAGGCCGTACGGCTATGGAATGCACTGCCCTTTGATATCAGAAGTGCTAAAACTCTGACAATTTTCAAAAACATTGTTAATAATCACTATGTATCGAGTATGTAACACTGTTATTATTTTTAAGCTTGTAATTTTTTGTATGTATTAGTATATAATTATTAGTATTTTAGTATAAACATAGAGTTAAAGGAACATATTTTGCACCACCGTCTACTATTTCTTATGATAATGTCCATACAAAGGTTGTATGGAAGAAATCGCTATAAGCGATAAGACCGCCCATTGTACTTTCCTAATTTAAGAGTATACTTTGCAAGTAATATTTTTGTATATTTGATTAAAGTGCAATAAAGAATTTTTGTACTGTATTGTATTGTATAACATTATAAAGCTGAAGAGTTTGTTTGTTTAAATTATGATTTTAAAAAATATTTTACTAGTGGTTTTCCACTAACCTATCCAACCCGCACTGGGCTCGTGTGGTGGATTATGGTCCAACTCCTCTCTCTGAGAGGAAGGCTCGAGTCCCAGCAGTGGGAACAAAATGGGCTGATTATGATATGATGATTTATGGTGAAGAAGCTTATCTTGCCTTTAGTTGGCGTAATATCATTTTAAAGGCCTAATCAAACCTGAGCGTTATTCGCTTCGTTACCGCTGTGGGTAGCGACCACGAAAATACCACGCGGAACTCAATGGGTAAATAGTATGAAGTTCCGTAACTGCCGCGAAACTTGTACCGCCTAGTGAGGCGGTATTTTCTCTTGTTTGGCGAAACTAGTTCCGCTGCCCCGCTAACCGTTGCCAACGAATATCTCTGTGAACAGTGAAATTAACGCATACCCTTTCGGATTTCTCTGTCGCTCGCGGTAGCGTATAACGCCCAGGTTTGAATAGGCCTTAATTAAAATTTTACCATCACTTAAGGCGCTTCAGCGTTAAGTTTTTCAGTACATAAAAACCGGAAAATACATACATATAGTATAAATAGGTACCCTCAGTTCACCTAAAGTCGTACTCGTACTAGGTACATAGCTCGTTGGTCTGGTAGAGTCGTTAAAAAGATTATTACGCTAATGGCTCTACCAGTCTCCTTTAAATACGCGATTATGCTTGATTGTCTACCCTCTTTTATATATACACTTGTTGCTTCTTTGTGGGGTATCCCGGCTTATCCATTGGGTAGGTCAGTGAAATTTGTTGATGGTAGAGTTGATAGAGTACATTTGTTTAAGGGTCCCATCGGTTGCTGTGTTGTTTTTGAGTTTCCAAAAATCTTATCAAGGTATGATAGATAGATGTATGTTAAAGAATAGTTAAATAGGAATTGGAATAGATTCATTTTAATATAATAAGAATTAATAAATACTAAGTTATTTTATCCGAGTTTGATTAAGGTTCAGAATCAGAATATATTTATTGCAAGAATTCAATTCATAATAACTAGAGTATCAACAGTTTACCCATTTCGGGCGTGCAATTTTTTTGTATGAAATTATATAAAACTACCGAAAAACTGTATAAAACTAACTAATAATAATTACACATAAAGCATTTACATTACACCCAAAACGAAATAATAATTATACAAAAGAGTAAGTATTTACATTTGCTTGGCTTAACTTGTTATAATTCAATAAGACTAAATATTTAGTTATCATCTAAGTATTCTTTAAGACTATAATAAGTTTTTATTATAAGCAAGGCTTTTAATTTAATTTTAAACTGTGGTAATTCTAATGACTTCAATTCTGTAGGCAAATGATTATAAATTTTAATGGCAGTATAGAAAGAACTATTGTAGAACATGAAATTATTTACTTGACGAATGCATATGTTGTACTTTTGTTTACATCGCAATATGTCAGCACGGCTTGAGTGAATGTTATAGAAGTAAGTTCCATTATTATTTATAAATAAGCATAGTTCTAATATATAAATTCCTGTAACGGTGAGAAAGTTATTTTCTTTAAATACATTTCGTAATGGATCAGTACTTTCTAAATTATAAATAATACGGAGGCATTTCTTCTGTAAAATAAAAGTTGATTCTACTTCAACCGAGTTCCCCCAAAATATAATGCCGTAACTCAAGTGAGGATATACATTGCCATAGTAGGCGTTTGTAGCAATGGCTTTTGAAGTAGAATCTTTAATTATTGATAGAGGATAGCAGTATTGAGCTAGTTTGACATTAATTTTATGTATATGTTGTTTCCAGTTTAAGTTAGTGTCTAAAATCACTCCCAAAAAATTTGTTTCTTTGACTAAATCGACTTTACTGCCGTTATTTTCAATATTTAGCTGTAGAGATTTTTGTGTATAGTTTTTAAAATGAATTAATTTTGTCTTATCAATAATACCTTTAAATTTATATTATTTAGCCAATTTACGATATTTTTTAAGGTATTATTTATTTCTAATTCAAATTCTTTTTCGGATTCAGAATTTTTTGGAATGTATACTTTCGCATCGTCAGCAAACATAATACTTAGATGCTTTGTAACTAAGGATAATTCATTAATAGATATAGGTTCTCTATATCTATCGATTACCGCCTGTTAAGAAATACACTTTCATCTTGTATTTAGCTCGATGATTAAAATATTTATATAATAAGGTTGTGTTTGACAACCTTGGTAAAATAAAGAAGTTCCTAAATGTTTTATGGCCAAATTTTGTAATCTATCTATCTATCTATAAAATAATAATGAACCCCTATTTCTCCTGGTCAAGCTGTTTTTTTTACTTCGAAAAAGGTTTGTATATTAAAAAAACGAAGAAAGGATGGGAGGTTATGGCGAGGCCGCAGGCGGAGCCTACTTCGCGAACGAAGTCGCGGGCAGTCGCTAGTATGTATATAAAAATGAACCCATATTTATCCTGGTTACGCTATAACTTGAGAACGGCTAATACCGATATCATTCATCTTTTTTTAAATGTTTTATAATACGTCGTAGAAGGTTCTTACATTAAAACAACCAAGAAAAGATGGGAGGTTATGGCGAAACCGAAGGCCGAACGCGAACGAAGTCGCGGAAAATGATGTTCGTGAGCTATTTAACAAACATCTACTTATGTGTTTCAAAACATCCACGAGTAGCATCAGCAGATTCCAACCCTGCTGTAAAACTACAATTCGTATATTATAGAAGAAAGTAAAATAAAAATTAGTATTGAGCCCATAAACATGAATGCAAATTATATTTGGCTCGAGGATGAAACAAGAATAACACAGCCTTGAAATTATGAGTTCTGCAATTACACTCGAGAGCAATGAATCCGGGTCACTTAAAGAATGTTAAAAATCTCGGAAACTAAAAATGATAGGTTAATGCAATAAATTGTATTTAATAGACAATGTAATACTCCTTAAATGAAAGTAAAAAAAATATGAGTCACCATACATTTTATTAACACAAAATTACATAAAGAAAAAAACTGCTGATCTCTCCTTAAAACAAAAATAGGAAACATGAAATTTTTGAACTTTATTACGATTTTCTTGAATTTTAATACTTCGTATTGCATCCTCGTGCTTCCATTACTGCGTTTACGCGGTTTGGCATGCTGTACACCAAGTTCCTTATACGATTTTGGGGAATATTCTCCCATTCCTCTGTGAGAGCAATTTTGAGCTCACGAAGCGTGATTGGGGGAGGGTTTCGTTGTTTTACGCATCTGCCTAGCTCGTCCCAAGCATGCTCGATCGGGTTGATATCCGGGCTGCGCGCTGGCCACTCCATACGAGTAATGTTCATCTCTTGAAGGTAGTCATTCACAATCCTACCTGTATGAGGTCGGGCATTGTCATGCATAAATATAGCATCCTCACCTAAATTGACCATAAATGGACCAACGTGATCATTGAGGATTTCTTCCACATATCTTTCGCTAGTTAAAGAGCCGTTTTCTATGATCACCAGCTCTGTGCGACTTTCAGAAGAAATTCCGGCCCACACAAGTACAGACCCACCACCGTAGGCTACTTTTTCTTCGATGCATGCTTGCTTGAATGTTTCCCCTGGTCTTCGATACACTCTGTGTCTTCCATCGTGCTTGTAGAGCATAAATTTTGATTCGTCGGAGAAAATAACTTTTGACCAATCTTCAATACTCCAATTTACGTGGCTCTGGGCATATCTTAGTCTTGAAATACGATGCCCACGCTCCAGTTTAGGGCCGTTTGCAGGTCTAAGGGGTTTTAAGTTAGATTCAGCAAGCCGACGTCTTACTGTCCATGCACTTGGGTTACTTCCTCCGAGGCGTCGAAACTGATTTGTGAGTTCAGTTCCTGTGAGAAAGCGATTTCGAAGCATGGTGTTCACCAAGTATCGGTCTTCTCGTGCTGTGGTACACCTGGTTCTGCCCGTTCCTGGTCTGCGTAGGTTAGAACCAGTTTCTTCGTAACGTCGGAGAACTCTTTGTACTGTTGACAGCGACACACCGACAGTCCTGGCTGTATCGCGCTGACTCCGGCCGGTTTCCAGCATTGTAAGTATTCTGGTGCATTCTTCAGGCGTAAGCGACATAATTTCAGCTTGAATAATGAATATAGAGCACTATCAACATGGTTTATGTACCCACATAAATGACAGATTACAAACAAAAGCAAAACCAAATGCTGTAATTTCGTAGTTCCATCTTCGAAAGTGGCCCTTTTTCAAATTTGATTTTTTTATGATATAACTTTACAATAACTAAGAAGTTTTAATACCTTCATTTAAGGAGTATTACATTGTCTATTAAATACAATTTATTGCATTAACCTATCATTTTTAGTTTCCGAGATTTTTAACATTCTTTAAGTGACCCGGATTCATTGCTCTCGAGTGTATATTATCTCAATACATATAATGGTATTTTAGTATGATAGCGTATTAGGATTACGAAATATGTCGTTACGGAGTTATTTTTATTTAGAGAAATACCAATATATGTATTACAAATTACACCGTTCTTTTTTTTCGCGTAATCCTCACTGTTCTCTGGGAGGCTGTTCTCGTAAGCCTTGTTTGTATCAACGGGCTGCTTTGAACTTTAATTTATCACTGATATATTTGCAGCATCGCATGGGGCCGCTTACTTATGTCTAGTTCAAGACTATGATTATAGTGTCAAATAATAACACGCATTTAGTAAACAACAGTAAGAATTCAAAACAATCTAGAAAAAACATCGAAGTCGTTGTTTATCCCAGGAAAACCAGGTGTTACCTGCATCCTCTGACAGTACGTGTCGAACTATCTATGGCTCGGTCCTCATCAATATGGAGGACAGCGTGTTCAAAACTGTCAGTCAAGCTTGTCAGTACCAGACTGCAAGTAGCGCATGACATTTGCGATGCATTTGTGACCTTCATTTGAGTTGACACTTGATGCTGTAGAAACTTGATCCTTACGATCTTGACGGTCATAATGGATATGTGATAATCCCTAGCAAACCGGCGAGTAACACTTACATAATGACAGGCTTAGCACGTTGAAATATAAAACCTAGGTCATTGATTGGATTGACTTAAATGTCAAGAAAGGTCAAAATGTATGCCTATAGCTAACTGCCGCAGGTTCTAGCTGTGGATATGGTTATCCTTTACCAATATTGGATTACGCTTGTTCTTTCAAATACATCTGAAGTTTAATTAATTAAATAACCGGTTTATCGATACCGGTAACTTTAAAGCTAAAACTTTCAAAGCAACTCTGCAACTATTGTAGGGCGCGTAGTTCTTAAGAGGAATTCATCGCTCAAAACCCAAAATTGTGATGAAAGATTTGTCACTTGTTAACATAATAAGTATTATATATGATATTTTAGAATTGTACAAATTTACCACCGATTCCAAGAAATTTAATGATCCGTGGGCTGCGCGTCTCATGAAACAAATAGTTTACCTAACCGATTACTACGAGTATAATGGCATAGCTAAGCGACGATTCCAATGTTACCTAATTTATCACAATCCATCTAGTTGTTTTAGAATTTATTATTATTAATTTATGATGATCATAAGAATCTTATACACTCCCTAAAAATGTAACTTCAGGCAGTTGTGAAACTATTGCCATCATCCACTTGGGCTTCACTAATGTACATCATTATCAGTCCATTATGTGTTTACTGCTGGGACTCAAGCCTTCCTCTCAGAGAGAGGAGCTGGGCCATAATCCACCAAGAGTGCTAGTGTGGCTTGGTGGATAGGCTAGTGGCCAACCCATGTCGAAGTTTTCAGGCCGCCCGAAGCCCTTTGACATAGCCTAACGACTGTTGTCCTAATAACCGGGACCGACGGTTTAACGTGCCACCCGAAGCACAGAGGCGCTCAGTTGAACAATGCCACTAGCGCACACCCATCCAAGTCCCGATCGCACCAAGGGTTGCTTAAGGCGCGGTCCAACCCCAATTTTAAAATAATCTTCGATGCTTTACGTAAGGTTGAAAATCGCTTGTTAGATTGGACGATGTAATGCGAAAATGCGTTAATTTTGTACGTTTTCTTTATATTTTTCGATATATACTAACAGAATCGAAAAAAAACTGCTGGTTATAACTTTAGTACTATACGTTGGCTATGTATAACCTAAAAAAAATATAGTGTTATCGCTGAAAATTCTGAGAGTTTGAACGTGAAAGTTTATTTTTGAGGACCTATTCAGGATTTTTTTCTGCAGAAAGAGAGTTATATTTATAAACGTTAAATTACTTTTTTCCTATCCCTTTTCTAACCTTAGTATTTTTTTCATAATATATTATCCATCTGTTTCGTTACACTAGGTGTTTAAAAATTCTGCTTTTTACTATTATCAGGATACGAGCGCGTCTTAACTTGTTGATCGGTTAAAACCGCTAAGTCAAGCTCCGCTGCGGGCGCTTCAATATTCAACATGTACTCATGAAGTACTTACGTCCAATGAACTTCAATATCCACAGTGAATTTGCAATATCCACCGCTGACCTTTACCAAAGCCGATTGCGTGGGCGATAGCCACATGGATTAGATAAAATGAAACATTATTTTGCAGTAACAATGACATTGAGATCGATTTCTATCGGGACAGTGGCCTCGTATTAATTTTACAAGCAATTTTTTACTGTCAATGCCATGTAAAAATGTACTGTGGTTAATTTTAGGTTTTTTATCGAACGTTTATCGTGTGCTTCTTTTACCATAATTTTACTTAGCTATAGCTTAGGTACCTACACGTTTGAAACGAATGTTCTTTTTTTCTAACGCTCTCAGGCGTAAGACGTCCACTGTTGAACATATACCCCTCCCATAATGCCAATACAATCAATAGATACACGTTATTATTAAAGTTGAGTTAGCTCTTTTGCTTACATGTACTTTACGACTACCTACATCTTTGGAATACCCTTACTTCCTGCGTTAGTATTTTATTTCATGACATCAAATACCCACGGGATGTCATGAAATAAAATATGCAATGCAGTTATTGGTTCTGAGAACCTTTTAGCAGTGCGACTGCTAGTATCGAGAGCATGTTTACGACACCTATACGTCTATAGTAGAGTCAGTAGAATCCATAGTAGTTAAAGTGATCTAAGTAGATTTCATCGGAAAAGGGTAATAAAATGGAGTAGCTCTACGTTTAAATAATGCTAATATAAAAGTTGAAATCATCTTGAAGTAATATAGGAAGAGATATCGCACAAATCATGTAAGAAACTAGCATTTTACGAGCATTCTTTATCTAAATTGTTTAAAATAATCGCGTTATTACTTTTACAGAATTTAAAATTTTTAAAATAATAAAACTAAACTAAAAGCTCCTGTTTCATTTTAGTTTCATTCAAAAATCCTGTCTTCCGCAGGTACCAAATTCTAGGACGAGTTTGGGGAGCAGAATCAGATGATTAGGGTTTCTTAAAGATTTCTAGGATACCCGTTAATTCAATAGATAGGTACTGATTTAACTAGCGCAACAAGCAGCTTCGAGTCGAGTATAAGTACATGTCTACGGTGCTGTGAGATCTAACGTGGTGTCAGCAGATTTTTCGAGAAGATTGAAATTTAGATGATATCTTACCACGTTTTAGCCGAAAAAAGACACCTAGTGGGTGCCCTATAAATGATTCGTTAGACTTTATAGTTAAGTATTGTATGTATTATAATTAGTACTCACGGGATGTACACCACGACTAAGCAGGTTTTGGAGTTCCCGATATATCGGCGCAGTTGCATGCATCATGTTCACTGAATGTGTGGGGATATGAAAAAGTTTCAAGTTATTATGAGCAGACAAAACGGTCTACCATCTTTCTCACTCTTTTACTACGGATACCACTGACCCTCGAACTCGATTGTAAGTCTCGACAATACACACTAACTTAACTAATCATGGTGTACATCCCGTGAGTACTAATTATAATGTAGTTAACAACCGCGAAAGTCTACAACAGGTATTGTATTGTTTATTTTAAAATTATTCGACTTTATAGTTATAGGTATTGTATTGTTTATTTTAGGAAGTAGCGAAGCAGTACTCGGTCTAACGCCGAAATAGTTTGTTAGCCGTGCTGTGAGAGCCAGCTAAAACCACATGTAGGTTTAGATTTGATTAAATTTGATTAGAAACTTATATTTAACAGCGTTGATTACATAGCGCAGTAATCGCTTAGTTTTACGGTTTTCCGCTACCTTAGCAGCTACAAAAGCGCTTGTTTTTCTACTCATAGTTTGTACTCTGTATCTATAATATTTTTATATGAATATCTAACACATAATTAGTAAAACATTGCTAAAATAAAAGGCTAGTATGTTTTTTTTTCTACAGACTTCCAAAAAGGAGGAGGTACTCAACTTCAACTGTTTTTTTCCCCTTATTTTTTTGTTTGATCTCATAACTTTCGGTAGGGTGAACTGATTCTCAAAACTCTTTTTTTGTTTGAAAGCTGGTACTTCCCGTGTGGTCTCATTTATTCAATAATCATTTTCATCAAATTCGGTCTAGTAGTTTTTGAGTTACACTCCAATAAATGAATAGAATGGAAGTCGATATTAATTTTTTCTAAATGTACTTGTAAGTATAGTGAAATAAATCATGTCTATTATTTAGGTTTTTTGTGTAGGTATGTATTCGGTAAAGTATACATATTCATAAAGGTATAGTCACAAGCATGAATTAATAAAAACGCAGTTGTTATGTAAAACGAATAAAACGTACGTTAAAACCTAGTAGGTACGAGCTATTATTACTACGTATAATAATGTCTCAAAGGTAATATGTGTAACAAATATAATATGTACGTATGTAGCATGAACTATTATATATACTTACCTACACTAGATGTATGCATGTCAGCAAAAAAAATGGCCGTTCGTATTGTGATGAACACTCGAAAAAATCCATGCGACCGTACGTGGCCACGATGGCAAAATAACATTATGCCATTGAATTGCTCAACATTCACAGATTACTTACTAGTATCTACTGTACCTCCACAGACTACGTAGCAGTGTGTATGAACTGTGTGCTATTTATATGCGAACACGCAATTCGGCATTCGCGCTTGGATTCGGCCATGTGGACATAATTAATGCGAACGACGACACGCCGATTGTTATTGTGTTTCTGTATGGGCGATAGGAAAATTTTAATTCGCCATGTCTTGGGTGATTTAATATCTTGTTTTCATTAAATTCGCAGTAGTCAATGGTACCTCCATCAACAATAGATGGCGCAAGTATCAAAATAGGTCAATTCCAGTTCTTGGGATACGTTGTTTTGGACATGTTGTGGATGAAGCATTAAGATAATTTATATACAAAACATAACGTGTGCATACATTTAATATTTTATACAACTTAATAAAGTACAATACAGTATATTGTCTGTTAATGTATTTTTATCAACACACTTACTCGTGAACCTTATTACATAGCATTTAGGGCCATAAACCGAGCTGTAACAAACACGTGCAAAATTAAATTATAACCTATTGCATAATAGAACTATCCCTACAAAGTTTATTTAGTATCGTACCGCAAGCTATAGGCGAGTAAGCAGAGCATTTTCAATTTAACCGGGTTATACGTATATACGTATAAGTAGTAACAAGTAACAACAAGTTTTTTGCCGCTGAAAATCCATGTACAATTTTGGAATAAATCAATCTGCATATAAAAAAAATAACCCATATTTCTCCTGGTCACGCTATAACTTGAGAACGAATGGAACAATCTAGCTAATTTACATACATTAACTAATTTCTAGTTAATCTACATACATTTCCACAACCACTCACACTCACACACACGCACACATACACTCGCTTACACACACTCACACAACCTCACACACACTCACTCACCCACCCAAACACGCATACATCACGAGCTTGCAAAAAGGTGCATTACACTAACTAATTCAATACATGCTATCGTATTCTCATGTTATTAAATATAATTCTATGTATAACTATATATTTACTTAGTAATAACTTTTGATTACCTGCTTTAAGAAACACATAAATTTTTATTATTTCATCTAGTTGGGAGAAGGCACTGGCACTCGAAACACAGTTCGAGAGCCTGTGGATTCAACAATCTTATATGTAACAGTTTTATGCCAAATAAATAAATAAACTATTAAATTATTTTTGTTGTGTTAATTAATGTCAGGAGAAGGTTCTTATGAAAGAAAAACCAAAAAAAGATGGGAGGCTTTGGCGAGATCAAAGGCCTAGCCTACTACGCGATTGAAGTCGCTAGTAATAAATGAAAATCAATACATTCAGAATATTTTATACAATTTTGGCAACGAATACATAAAAATAACATAATCAAATAACCTGCAATATGTCATGAAATGGCAACCACTACATCTGGCACAGATTACGTAATAAACTCTAATCAATACGGACATCTGCTAACTAAACACATAATTAACTATTTACGATTTTCTTAATTCCCTGCGCGCACGAGTTTCCGGAAATAATATGTATTAATAGGACTCCCTTGGCAGAGTTTGCTTTGGGGAATCTATCTTTACAACATTATCATACTTCTGAGGTGGGTAAATGTGTTTTAGCTAACCAAACTGCGCGTATTGTTAAGGTTTCGGCTCCAGTTTGGTTACAGCCGTGCGATTCTCTAAGAGCAAACATTGACGAGATCACAAGAAACGTTGGAAAAGCAACCTTGTGTACAAGGGCGATATCTCATAAAGTATTTGACATCGGTGAGCTCGTCGACGAACGCACCGACGAGTCATTAGAGAATGGCCGCCTGTCTGGCGTCAATCCTCGTTGATAGTAAAACAACCGCTTACCTTCGGGTCATAAGTGCGTTAAGGTACAGACAAACTGAGACCACGTATGCAACTTATGACATCTAGCTATTTTCTACCGACTTCTTTTTGGAAGTCCTTTTAGGAGTCCCCTTTTAGGAGATCCTCAATTCGACTATGTTTTTTTTAATGTTTTTTACCTCATAACTTTCGATAGGGTGAATCGATTCTCAAAATTTTCTTTATTTGTTAGAAAGCTGGTGCTTCCCGTGTGGTCCCATTTAAATTTAATCAAATTCGGTCCAGTAATTTTTGAGTCCAATAACTGAACTCTCACACTCTGACACTCCAATAACTGAATAGAAAGGAAGTCGGTATTAAATTTTTCAAATTGTACTTGTTTATTCTTTATTAATTGGGTAACTTTACACAAAATGGTAAGTCAGTCCCATCGTGCCCTCAACATAAAACTAGTTTTACATTAATATTATGACTACGATATTTAAAATAGCTATAAGTAGAATTATGTGTACAAGACGAAGTCATCAGTGCAGAAATATATCCAGTAGCGCGCGGGCTGCTTCGCAACTAGGGTCTGATAATTATGTTGATTAATGTACCCGTATTATACCTATTTAACCTAAATTTATGCATTGGTGCTGTCATATCATGATGTCGATAAATATGATGATTTTTAAAGCAGTTTATCTCTTAAGCAGCGATTTAATTATAAAACTACAAAAAATCATATGACATTTGAATCATATGACATTTTTTCTTGAATTGATTATATGATTTTTAAGACTTATTAATACACATTGACGGAATTAGAACTTATTTTAACATACTAGAGTACATTAAAAAAAATCAAACAAACCACTTAATTTGACATTTAAAACAGTTATTCTCTTTATTCACTGTTGTATTTGTCATGAAACACATATCATAAAATAGTAATTTTTAATACACATACATTGACGTATATTTTTTTTATTTAAGTGTACACATTATTTTTTTATGAATTTTGTACGTTTTTACGTCATGTATTTGCTTGATTTCAAGTAAAGTAAATTGAACGTAGCCAAGCGCTGAGCTGACAGCTCCTTAATGAGTCCCTCTCGGCGCTGTACTTGGTACAATCTAGACATCTAGCTAGACTCTTAACTTTGTATGAAAACAATTATTTCAGAAACAAACTTGTCATACGTAACGTTTCATACACATTCTAGAGTCCAGATGTCATAATGCGTTAAATACGTGGGCTCAGTTTGTAAGAGACTCGTAGTAAGGGCCCCGTGTGCCCTATATCACATTGACGTGAGTAGCAGCGTTCTGTTCTTTAGGCGCTATTTCTTTAAGTCGCCTTGTACGAAAGGGTTCGGGGAATTAAATATAGGGTGTTTGGCAGAGGGACCGACAAACCAAATGAGCGTGTTCGGGGGACCACTTGGAGAATACAAGTTGGCCAAAAAAAATCCCCGACCCCCCAATATGTTTAACATTTTTTTGTGATTTTTCCCTTTTTCTCCGAAATTGTACCTATTTACCACCATAACATTTGAAAAATTTGTTTTAGACCGGATGTTTTTAGTTGAATTTGGTCTCTAATACACCTTCAGGCCACGCAAAGCAAAATTGGATACAAAACAGAGCTAACTACCTGATAAAGTTAAAAAAAATTGGGGTGTCGGGGATTTTTTTGGCCAACTTGTATTCTCCAAGTGGGTCCCCGAACACGCTCATTTGGTTTGTCGGTCCCTCTACCAAACACCCTGTATAAACAATGATTATGATTTCAATTTTAAACACTAAAATATCGATATTTTGGGAAAAAAGTAATGTTTTCAAAATGATAGTTGATATGGTCCTCATATTAACCTACTAAAATAATACTTGTAGTATTACTTCATCATTAATCATAATCAGCCTATTATGTTTTCACTGGAACACGTGTCTTCTCGGAGAAAATCAGAGAGAGGAGTTGGGCCATAATCGACCACGCGGGCCCAATGCGGCTTGGTGGATAGGTTAGTGGTCAACGGAGAGGCCCCATGTGAAGTTTTCAGATCGCCGACCTAACGACTGTTGTCATGAGACAAACAAATGGGACCGACGGCTGAAGCACTCAGTTGAACAATGCCACTAGCACACACCCATCCAACTCCTGACCGCAGCAAGCGTTGCTTAACTTGTTGATCGATTAAGATCGCCAAGTCTAGCTTCACTACGAGCGCTTCCCTATTACTTATTTTGTGGAAATACAAATAAACTTATACCGTAACTGGTTCGGGGTTCAGTCTCAGAATACAGAAAAAAATTTATTCTGGTAAATTAAAGTTTATTCTGTTTTCTGAGACTGACACGGTTCGTTCCCCGAACCAAATCTTCGGTGGATCGGTTTTATCAGTCCACTTGACGCGTTGCCAAAAGCTCTGAGTGAGCTGCTGAACTCAAACCGCGACGATGAGATCTCAACAGAAGGGTACTCAGGCAAGGCGACAAGTGGCTGTCCAATCAAAAAAACCCCAAGCGTAAGGACCTCTAAATCATTAGCGCCTGAGGAGACCGGGCACAACTGTCTAGAATCCAATACGGCCTCGATCTTATAAACACAGATGCGAGCTCCTCAAATGTTAGTTCCCGAAGGGTTCAGAAGTGGCGTATTTTTCTACCGACTTCCAAAAACGAGGAGGTACTCAATTGGACTTTATGTTTTTTTATGTTTGTTACCTCATAACTTTCGAATGGGTGGACCGATTCTATAGGGTGAACCGATTCTCAAAATTCTTTTTGTTTGAAAGCTGATGCTTCCCTTGTGGTCCCATTTAAATTTCATTAAATTCGGTCCAGTAGTTTTTGAGTTACACTCCAATAACTGAATAGAATGGAAGTCTGTATTAAATTGTTCAAATTGTAGTTGTTTTGTTCTCGTCTGTGCTAACGGTTACGCTGCCCAACTTTAAAATCACTGAAACTATGCATAAAGGGTTCTCATAAAGGGTTTATTTCTTATCGCATTATTTGTAGTTTTAGGCCTTTTGCAGCGTCCGCCTGGCGAAGTACCACACATTTGCCAGTTATTCAACCGTGAAGCAGTAGTGTGCAAACATTACTGTGTGTTTCGGTGAAGGGCAAATTACAGGGCAAGAGATTTAACATCTTATGTTTCAGGAAGCGTATAGCATTGCCATGCAGAATTTTGAGCTGTTGTAGTTTGTGCCCATACTGAATGGCACTGAACTATAATGGGCATTAGAATCAGAATATCACAATCAGAATAGTTTAATTGCAACAACCAAGGATAATTTTAAACAAAGTAACAATTATAATTTAAAAAAAAAAGTATTTGTCACAAACCGGCCTCAACTCAGCGTTGTGCTGATCGTTCGACCAGCGCTGGTCTTCCTTAGATTAGACGAGTCACTTGCTCGTCTTGCCACCGTAGTCCAGTCAAATTAGGATAAAGTATGGAAATAATTCTGACAGTAGTAGGTAAATTCTTCTGGAATCGTTAGGAAACCCCGCGGTTTGCACCGTTTCTAGCACCTACGGAATCATGTTAAATATTAGGTAAGTATAAACTTTAACAGGCCGTTAATTAGAAAAAATCAAAGAAGTTTGTTGTATTTGTGAATATATACTTCCTTTATGTATAGTTATTAAGAGTGAAAAACTCGTGCGACAAACAGAATATTTGTCATTGGTTTTTTTATTAGCGGCTCTAGGAAAATTCCGACATAAGTGCAAACTTAAAATTAGGTATTTTTGTAATATATCAATTACAATATCATCGATGTAGGTAAAACACTTTTCAGTTATTGGATTGTAACTCAAAAATCGATTGTCCGGACTACCTTGGACGTATACTCTGCAAAACAAAATAAGAATTATTAAAATCATAAAAAAAGTCGAGGTGAAGATTTTTAAAATACTCCTGTTTTTATTAGTTGGTTGAAAAATACTTACCTAGTAAGAAGGTAGATAATAATACTTTAAGTATAGTATAAAAATATAGCGATGACCACTGTTTCCTGAATGAACCGAACACGAATTAACCCTCTTCCGGAGGTTAGATTTCGTAGGGATTGAGTTAAACATGATTATTAAAGTATATTAAACCATAATAAAATAAAAAACCCATTGACGCGAATTATTTCCACTCTTTTGCAAAATATCGCCTAATTTGACTGGACTACCGATTAAAATAAAAAGCTGCTGACGGCCCCTTTATTTATTGCCCCTTGATTTATATGTACAAGTACCCTTGAAACATATTCTTAGGTACTGACTGAAACTCCCACGGGACCTATACGGACATAACATGTTTATAATATCTTGCGGCATTGCAAATATAGGCAACTAGGTGTGTTCGGTCTGTTACGGCGTTATCTGTACAGCCTTGGATGTTATGACCGTGTTCATGTCTGTGTTATTGTAGCTTTGATACCA
This sequence comes from Selenia dentaria, assembly GCA_917880725.1. Classification (NCBI taxonomy): domain Eukaryota; kingdom Metazoa; phylum Arthropoda; class Insecta; order Lepidoptera; family Geometridae; genus Selenia; species Selenia dentaria. The sequence goes on from OU862885.1 coordinate 9,657,886, forward strand.
TTTATTTTCCAGATAAATGATCAGAGAAAGAATATACAGGGTTACTGGTAATCAATTAGCACCCTGTTAAGGGCATATTCTGCACATCAAAAGAAATAACTTTTGTTCTAGAACTTTTCCGAAAACTAAACAAATTTCCCAAAAAAAATTTTCATGTTTTTGTGATTCTCTCGTACACTTCATAACTCTACATCGCATCCACTTCATTCATCTACGTGTAGCCATGCATGTAGTTAACAGCGCGTCGTAGCGTAGCACAGCTACGACGACGCGGCGACGGCTTGCCGCGTCTCAACCCCTTTCTTACGCTGCCGCCGCGCCGGCCGGGGCTTGTTGGCATAGTGTTAATTATGTTTAGACCGGTCAAATTGATTTTTTAAGTTTTTTATGGAAGAAAAAAAATACATCACTTTGAAAGTCGTAGAACAAAAGTTGTTTGTTTTGATGTACAGAATATGCTCTTAAAAGGATGCTAATTGATTACCAGTACCCCTGTATATGTACGAACGCCAACTCACACTTTATACACATTCAAAAAGTCTGTATACGTGAGTGGTCCAAAACTATATAACTTATAACCTGAGTGCATAAAAATGTTTCTTCTCATAATAGCTTTAAACATAAATTGATTTTGGCCAATAATACAATAGATTTCGCAGAAATCAACCTACTTTTCCACGAACTGCAACGTGTCGTTAATAAGCGAGGCGTATTATTCCATTGAAGACTTCCTCAGTGATAAATTGTTTTTAAATATTAATTAGGTGTAATTCTAGCACAATTATTAGGTACTACTACAAGTACTTAAGCGTCATTCTAAGCACAATTAATTTAAACTTTGACGTGTAAACTTGTGCGGTTTTACCAACAAATATACATGTGTCTGTAAAACATTTTTCATACCAAATAAGCTATCGTTTGATCATTATTTTTCATGTAATACGATGATATTATGGTCTATGCATGCAGGAGGTTCCTGGACGCTATCGTCGCTTCTAGATTTGCTAGCGTTTTGTGTAGCACAGTCTTAACAAACGAATAAGAAGTGTATACCTATTCGTTTTTATTCCTGCGAATAAAATTTATTCCTTAGAGTTTTATAATAAATTCCTAGAGATATATATGTCCTTGTAAATGTAATTGTGGCGTTACAAACAGACAATTTTATTTTATTTAATCAAGTGTTACTTATTAAGTTTCAATTTTTATAACTAGGTGTAACGTATCTCAAGAGTATTTTAAACATCAGGCGAGCGACTGGCTCGTCTGTTGATTAAGCTAAATAGGCTAAAATTAAGTTAAGCTTCACGCTAGCCCAGAACAGCTCAGTAGTGGGCTGAGCACGAAAATCGTGTTTAAGTGTAACGTAATCGCACCGTGAACATATTTAGAACAAACTGTCATTTATCTAGTACAATAGAGGCACAGTTATCTCATAGTTTGTACTGAATACGTAAACGATACGGTTACGTTACACTTAAGCAGATTTTCGTGCTCGGCCCACTACACTGATGGTGTGTATTATATTATACTAGCGACTGCCCGCGACGTCGTTCAAGTAGTAGGCTCGGCCTTCGGCCTCGCCATTACTTCCCTACTTTTCTTGGTTTTTCTTTCATAAGAACTTTCTCCTGACACAAACAAACACAAAAAATAATTAGCGAGATACTTCCATCCGTTTTTAAGTTATAGCGTGACCAGGAGAAATGCATGGCAATGCAATGCGCTCTTCGCCGTGAACTATTGGAAAAATCCAGACTAATCTGGTTTATCAGTCAACCGTTAATCTGATAAACTAGCATCAAGACCATGTAGCTTGAGAAGGATCAAATAGATTTTATGCATCTTTGGAACTAGAAATTTTGTCATTCATTTATTTTTCTTTCATAATGGTAGTACATCAGACCAATAAGATCTTCTAGTTATTATTATTTTCCATCGTTATTATCGACTTATTACCACTAATGAAAAGATTAATTGTGACAACAATTCCTTCCGATAAGCTTGGTAGACAAAATGACGACTTCAGTACAGAATATGAGTGATAAACAACACTTGGATACTGACCGCGAATCGTTTAGATAAGTGCCTATGTCAGGGGTTAAGGAGATTAGCGGGGTAGGTATAGATAAGAGATATAGCTCTTTGTAAATAACAACGCTTCTAGAGATACCTATTCGCTCATTAGTAGTGCTCGACGGAAACAGATTTTTCAGCCGAAACATAACCGAACTTTCGGCCTTGCTCTCAGTTTCGGTCGAAACCGAAACTGTACCTTCGGCCTTGCTCTGAGTATCGGCTGAAACCGAAACCGAAACTTACTAACCGCCGGTGCCAATAATCTATCTATCGCCGGTTTACCTTACCAGATATAGATATTTGACAATAATATCGGTAATAAAGTAAACTGTGGATAGATAGATTATTGGGATCCCCCAATAAACATATATGTCCATAATGTATTTATATTGAATCGAATATAACCTCTTTTATTTGTTGGTTATAATTAAACTCAACAAAAGGAAGTTATATATACCAAATAATTGCTATTGAAATGTAATAAATAATAACAGAAGTACTAGTAAGAACAAAAGAAATACTTACCTGATCATTTATGTGCAAAACACAACCTCATTCAATGCGATTGACAACGGACGGCGGCGAACTGAGCTGAATTCACGAGCACTCGAGTTTGGGCGTGGCTGAAAGTTTCGGCCTTTTTAGCCGAAACCGAAACTAAGGCCACACTAGATTTCTTGGCCGAAACAGAATTTTCAGTCGGTCACTGCTCATTAGTAAAGCCTATCTTACATTGTTGTTGAAAGTGGCCGGTGGTATCAAACTTTAGATAATTTTTTATGCCTTGCCGATGAATTGGCAACAGAAACGGATGAAAATTTGTGCTATGATTAAAAAATACAATAATTAGTCACTCACGTTACTTTAGTTACTACACGTTACGACTATAAGTGATAATTTGTTTGAATGAAGTTTGCCAAAAAATTCCCCATCCGAAAATTCAGTGTGACAAAAATGAGATTAGGTACCTACCTGCAGATTTCGTATTGTAACTTTTATACTTTGTTGATTTTCTTAAAACCTTGGTTTTAATTTTGTACATTGTTTTTGTTAAGTACAAACGACAACCTTTATACGGTTACTATGGTGTCCACATGGATCCACTCGCGCACAAACCAGAATAAAAAAGAAACAAGTAGATGTCGATTATGGAAATATCAGGCCCGCCTGATGTTATGTAACCTGTGCCTAGAACAGATGCAGTTCCTCACAAGTGACGAACTGCACCCGAAACCCTGAGACATTCTCATGTGCCTGTAATTTTGCCGGCAACCATACCCTTCAAACCAAACCGCCGTATTGCGAACATTACTGCTGCACGGTACCACCCGGACGAAGTCATTCGCACAATCGCACAGAGTTCTATTGGTGTAGGCAAGGTATAGACGTTCGTTCCACCCAAGCAGACATGTTTTCGCATTCATAATATTAGTTTATACAAACAAGTTTTCCACTATTACAATGTAGACTATTAATGCCCACTTATCAATTAATAAACTGGCAGTCATTGAAATCAGTCAAAACCACAACAGCAAGGGTCACGGACACATTCTTGCGCAAGTTACCTAATAACTATTCATATAGTGATTATTATATCAAACTATATTACCGTATGAATTTGTGCTTATATTTATATATTGGTCTATGCATATATATATATTAATATTACAGGCTATACTTGTGTGTGGTGTTGGACTAGTCACTTGATGGTCAGTCGATGATTCTTGATCTTGATGCGGTCGAAGACACCGAACCCTATCTACTTGAATACAGATCTATGGTCTATGGTGTACTCGTGAACCTAGAGAGGGGCCTGGCTCTCTAAGACATAGCTGCCGGAACACACCTGCAATAAGACATGCAACGTTCAATGTGACAATTTACAATTATTAATATTTAGCAATAGGTAATCATTAATAAGAATTATTTATACATCGAATCCATATAATTAGCCCAAGCCAAGATAGACCTAAGTGGCGTGCAATTGGAGAGGCCTATGTCCAGCAGTGGACTGCTACAGGCTGATGATGATGATGATGAATCCATATAATTACCAGCAGTCGCAAGTGAAATTAATGGGTCAAATGAAACTCAACAACCAATGTCTCGGGATGACGAGCACAGTGCAGTGCCACGCTAAACTATAGTACTAAGCTCTGGGTGGCACTGCAACTGTCATGGGGACACGTAATGCCTACCTACAGGTGTACGACTTATAGATCTGGACACTTTGATAGTGGAAAAATAAGTCAAGATTAATTAGTGTTCGATTTGCATGTGGGTGTGGATGCCAAGGGTCAGTAAGGCTGACTCACACTGTTATATTGATATAAACGTCTTTTTGTTATGTCCATAAGTTATATGTCATCATACTGCGCTGCGCTCCGTGGTTTTACCCGCGTGGTGATGGATGATGAAAAGTATGCCAAATTTCATCCGTGAAAAAATGTCTAATTAGGATTACCCCACTTTTGATATTTTCGAAAACGTTTTCAAGCATGTTCATATCAGATGCTATAATGACTATTTTAAAAAGCCTGATGGAATGAACTTTATGACAAGGAGGCATATACTCCGTATACGTGAGAACTACTATGAAATTTCGTTTTACGGATTTCTAGTATTCTTCTGTGAAAGTAGAAAAGCACAAATATAGTCAAGGGTGATGAAATGTAATGGCAGGTTTTTTTTCACAATGATTAATTTATTCATATTTAGGTACTTAGTGTGTTTTATTTTGGACAGTTTTGATTTGTGACTTGATGAACAAAGTTGATATTTACTCACACTACTATGTAGCAATTTGTATAGTCTGCATGTAAATATTTTAAAATGTTCACTTGAAGGTTCTGTAATGGAGACCACGGACCGGCAAGCGCAGCGTAGGTCGTCCACCGACACGGTGGACAGAAAACCTGATAAAGGTCGCTGGACGACGTTGGATGCAGGCCGCTTCCAAACGGGTTTTGGAAGTGGACGTTTTACGGATGAGATGATGACTTGATATATGTTGTATAAATAATATGTTCTATATAAGTATGTTTTGACATGAGTACAATATCTAAAAAAAGAATATTTAAAGACGGGTTATGCACCTACTTACACAAAATTAAACTTCAACAATTTACACATTATGATGTTTAAATTTCATACATCATCACTATAGCATAAAACACGAATCATTTTACTATGTCCTTACATTTCATACTCTTGTGCTGTGCTTTTTCACTTTCACAGTAGAAAACTACAAATCCGTCAAACGAAACTTCGTTGTTTGTTTTTGGTAGTAGGCCTCCTGGACGGGAGGGATGTCTTTAGTTTGGGATGCAACTCGCGTTTATCGCCATCTCATCTATCGGAGCTGGCAACTGTACACTGTAGGCTTGTGAGGCAAGCTAAAATTCGCACGGCGCAAATAAAACAATAAGTTTATAGGAAGACGATATAGATTTGTACCTGTAGTACGAGTAAGTGTACGAGAAACTATTAAAATCCGTGGAAGATTTCAATTCATCTAGTGATAAATACATATTTGATGTTATTCATTTTGCAGTAGGTGTGGTAAGAAAAACAAAAGTAACTTATTGAGTGTTTCTAATCATTTCTTTACGCAGACTAAATAGTGCAAAAATCTTGACATTCAAGCGTATTTTGCTAAGCAATCGTTAAAACGTTCACAAAGTAGTACCTAAGGGCCAGGCCACAACAGTGCGTTGCGGCGTCGCATCGCAAAAACAACATTGCACAGCTATGCGATGCGATGTCGCAACGCAAAAATTTCATCGGATACGACATCGTACGACAAGACGCTAACCGTCACTTCAGTTTCTAGTGAGACATGGACCGCACTGCGCGTGTTCTACTTCTGCTTGCGTTAAGGCGTATTAAGAAAAAGAAACAGAAAAGAAAGTACTGGGTGCACCCATTACTGACAATTATGAATAAAGATGGAAACCACTTCAAAAGGAAATATGAGGCGCTAAAAGTGGACGAGGTTAAATTCTTCGATTACTTTAGGATGAGTGTAGTAAGTTTTGAAGAACTTCTTAGTTTGATAAAGCCTCATTTACAAAAGAAATACATATTTAGAAAACCCATCGAACCTCTGGAGATGCTGGGATTAACTCTAAGGTAAGAAAAAAATAAACTATTTTTACTATAATCATACTGTTTAATCATTTTCATAATTTAGTGTTATTCAAAACTCGTATTCCGATTGTGTGTCATTCGTCAAATTTGTTAGTTCCTCATCGAAATGAATTTGTTCTGGCTCATTTACATCATCATTCCTTGGCGTTTGTGGAGACGATTGCATAGGTGCCGGTGATGTTTCGCATCCGCTTTGGAAGGCACTGCGTTGAATGGATGTTTGATAGCCACTCTGCATAGACATTTGAGCTGTTTGATAGCCAGTCTGAACAGTTGTTTGAGATGTTTGATAGTTTGCTTGGACGGATGTTTGTGAAGTTTGATAGTGGCTGGGATAGTATGATGGTTGGTGTAAATCACTTAATATCTGTAGGACACGACTTTGGAAAATTATTGTTTGATTATCATTAAATTTTTCCAATGATGGCAAAATTCCTTTAAAAAAAGATAAATGTCTACTTTCAGGTGTTTTTAAAGCAGCTATAATATTCTTCTCAAATTCGTCTTCGTCAATTTTTCTTTTACGCGATGCAGGCTGGTAACGTGGCATGACAGGTTGCTGGCTTTGTTGGGTTGAGGTGCTTGGTCTTATTTCTTCATCGTCAAGACTTGATGTTGTTTTATTTTGAGAATTCTTTTTCAGAAATAGGAGCTGGTCGTATAGATGATATTGTTTAATTTTTTTGGCCCCATCTCCGGATTTACATTGCTCGTTTAATTTTTTTTCGTATTTTGTAAAATTATCCTTGATTCCTCTCCATTTCTTTATGACATCGTTACCTAAAAAAATATGACGAATAATGATTTATTTTGTTTTCTTTCAGGTACCTGGCGACGGGAAATACTTTTAAAGATATGCATTTCACATATTATCGTGGAAAATCTACAATAACAGGAATAATAAAATTTGTTTGTCGTATTGTATGGAACATTCTTAAAAGGTTGGAATTACCAAAAATTGCAACAGAGCTGATGGAACAAATTGCTCAAGAGTATGAAAAAAAGACCAACTTTCCTAATTGTATAGGAGCGCTAGATGGAAAACACATTCGTATATTGAGCCCGGATCACAGTGGATCCCTATTTTTCAATTATAAAAATTATAATTCCATTGTTCTATTAGCACTTGTTGATACGAATTACAAATTTATATATGTCGATATAGGTGCATATGGTAAGGAATGTGACTCCACTGTTTTTCAGAACTCAAATCTATACGACTTATTAAAAAAAGGTCAATTATCTATACCTCCGCCAAAACCGTTACCTGGCTTTCAAAAAGAAATTCCTTTTGTCTTCGTGGCGGATGAAGGATTACCACTGACAAATAATATAATGCGCCCATATTCTGGGAAGTTTTTATCGATAGAAAAACGAGTTTTTAATTATCGTTTGAGCCGAGCCAGACGATATGTTGAGAGCGCTTTTGGCATACTCGCAAATAAATGGCGCATATTTCATCGACCCATTAATGTTTCTTACGATTTCACAATAGACATTATAAAAGCATGCTGTGTATTACACAACTTTGTATTGAATCGAGATGGCGCACAAACGTTTGAAGAAATGATTATTGACGATTCTTTGCAAATTTTACACGAAACAACACATGAAAGTAGAACAGGAGCTAACATAATCAGAAACGAATTTTGTTAAACAAGTTTGTTAACTTGTTTTAAACCTCTAAATCATTTGCATGGTCGAATGTATCTAGTATATATGTATCTAGAATTTTAAGACATGTTTTAACCATGTTTTGGTTATCGAAAGAATTAAAAGATTTGAGCAATTTGTATTTTCTTCTTTTTCTCATATAAAGTACCTACCTACAGTTTTTTGTAAAGAATAAAAACTAATTCAAGGTTTTATTTGTTTCAGGTATGGTGTCCCCAATAAGTCTATTATTATATACTTTCTATCAAGTAAGTAAACAAAACCATTACAGTAGTTGTTAATTTACTGTGTCAATATTAACGTTGAATCGAAACTTTTTACGTTTTTGAGGACAGGCCTCACAAGACTGAGCGCAGAGAGCGCCCCATTTTCCGAACCCAACACAACATTGACCATTTCAAATTAATTGTTACATCACCGGCCTTCGTTTGTATTAAACAAAGTGCGGAATATCTAAAAGGAAACACTTAACATCCTTAATTCAGTACAAACTATGAGTTGTCTGTACACTATTATACTAGATAAATAATAGTTTGTTTTGTATACGTCGACGATACGATCACAGTAAGCTTATTAAAATTGTCGTGTTAGGCCAACAGTAGTAAAACCACATCGGTGCCTTAAATTTCCTTGGTCTGAAAACTATATCTAGCATACCAAAAATATGATAGAGCAGCCTGCACCGCGCATAATATGTTATGTGACTAAGGTAAGAAAGGCCTGTGAATAGAAAATATGAACATAATTGTAAAACATAACATAATCAGCCCATTATGTTCCCACTGCTGGGACTCGAGCCTTCCTCTCCGAGGGAGAGGAGTCGGGCCATAATCGCGGGCCCAGTGCGACTTGCGATAGGCTAGTGGCCAACCCATGTCGAAGTTTTCAGGCCGCCCGAAGGCCTTCGCTCTGAAGCACGGAAGCGCTCAGTTGTATAATGGCACTAAGGGTCACCCATCCAACTCCTGACCGCAGCAAGCGTTGCTTAACTTTTTTTTCGGTTAAGATTGCCAAGTCAAGCTCCGCTGCGAGCGTTTCTTACATGACACCATCATCGGAACATAATAAAACTATTGCTGATAATCTGTATCTATCTAGATATATATATATATATATATATATATATATAACAATGAATCCCTGGTTCCCTTGGTCATGCCATAACTGGAGATGAAAAGACTATGACGAAATCACTATGGGAAGTGGCGCATTTATTTTTTACTAGCGACCCGCCCCGGCTTCGCACAGGTGCAATGCTGATACTAAATAATATACCTACTTACTACAGAATGTATTAACATTCTGTAGTAAGTAGGTTTATAATATAAACAACGTTTACAGCTTTTTTTTCATGTAGTGTCACTATGCAGTGATAGTGATTCCACGGCCATAAAACTTTGGGGTGAGTTGAGAAAACTTAACACTAAAATATACATATATACACATAAAATATATATAAGTCTACAATTTGCATTATCCTGTTCATCTGATCATTATTATGTCTGTTATTACTAATATGATGCCAAATTATGTATTATCTAATAACGCAAAATGTTAGAGAAATTTTGCCTGCAATAATATTTAGATGCTTTTATTATGAACATGTATTAATTTAACACCTGATTAATTACTATTTAATTCATATAATTGTAACCTTTTTTTTTCTTTTTTACTTTACTTGAATTCTATAATTAATTATGTAGCAGCGTTTGTTGTTTTACGGTTAGTGAGTTGGCGTTGTGCTGTTATGACGTCACCCACTGGGTCCATCAGAAGACCAGCGTTGGTTAGTAACCAGCATATGCTGAGATGGGTCCATTTTGAGACAGGTACCATTTAGTTAGCGTGTACCTTATTATTTTACACACAGCAACACGTACTCGTAGGTACGTGTTTTTTATTTACCTTTTTGTTTATTGTTTGTCTTTTCACTGGTTTTTATAATTCCGCGCTTGCCTTGTCTTGAACATGTTAATTTAGTGTCACTTAGTCTCAAATAAATATAATTTCATTTTCATTTTTTCATTTTCATATAAACTTTAATACATATTTTATGGCGCAGTCGGGTTATATGTATGTATATGTGTACACCATATATATGTATACCATATATGGTATACATATATATGGTATATATACTCGTACATATACCATATAATAATAATAATAGAAAAAGGGCCTCGTAACCTGCTCAGGAGCAGTTACAAACAATCCTAAACCTGTGATTAGTCGGACTCGCTGAGTTTATCCATCTGTATCGGATTCAAAGCCACGGCGGCGATGCGCCAGGGATAGACATTATAGTAATACTAAAAATTTTGTAAAAAATGTTGGTTATTAAAAACGGAATTTTAATTTATTTTTAAATCTGTATAACTCAGTTCAGACTGATGTTAGGTTATACAATTATGTAATAACTTTTGCTTATTATATTATTTTACACTCAATAACCTTGGATTTGTTGATGGCCGCGGTTGAAAAAAATTGCGCCAATTTTGGTCATTGGCCTAGACTCCTAGAGCAAGAGCATAAGATTTAATCCCGGGATGGAGTTGGGTTACTTTTCTCCTCTTCATCGTCCATTGCCTCGCGATTGAAACCGCGGGGCGCAGCTAGCACACTGATTATGATCTTTCGCCAAGCGAACACGGAGCTTTACATCTAAATAAAGCAACTTGACTTACATTCCTCATTGTCATTGTCATTACCGACAACTTTTCTATCTCAAAAGGCGGGCCTGCCATCAGTCTCAAGATCATTTCCGTGCGGTTATTATGCAACTGTCAGCTGACTGGCGGAGGACATTTATAAGCAGCTTTGTCGCCAGAGGTTGCCGTTCATCATATACCTACAATTATCCCACTAATCCCACTAATATGTTTAGATGGATGGATGTATGTATGTATGTGTGGATGTTTGTTACTCATTAGCGCTTAAACGACGGGGCAAATTTTAATGAAATTTGGTATGGAGGTAGATGAGGCGCTAGATTTCCACATAGGATAGTTTTCATAATCATCTTCATCATCATCATCCATCACCAGACGGATGAAAAAGCTTAATATTTTTGGGCACAGTATAGACATAATAAGATCTCCGCCTACGTGAAGATCGTAACGATGACAGTTCTGTCAAAGTTTGTGTCAGTTTCTGATAGCTTAGTCAAAAGCACGCTATCATTTTGAAAGCTCGATTTATTAGACTTGCTCGGCGACCGTCAAGGTTCATGAAATGTAACACAAATACCGTCAAGGGAGATGAAATGTAATGACAGTTTGTTCCATGGTGATTAATTTTATATTTGTGTGTACGTAGGTACTGTATTTTATTATTAGTGTTTACTGATTGATTTACCTTGTTTTTAAATTTACTCATATAATACTAGCAATTGCGTTTGACTATGTAAATATTTATGACATTTTGGTATAAAGATAGCTGATATGGCCTTGGAGATGTTAATAAGCTACTCGAAGTACTAATCCTGAGCAGACGAAGTCGCGGGCACCAGCTAGTATGATTATATTATTACTTTCTTGTACTGGTAGGACTTATGTAGAGGCCCACTATTGAATCAAGACAACATCCGAGACCCTCCGAAGCCGAATTTGGAAATATATAATAAAGACTACCAATAGTGAGTTTTTTATAATTTAACTTAAAGCTGGAGAGAAGGGCAGTGTCAAGTTATTGCCCAGTTTCGAAAAAATCGTAGATATGGGGATACTAGTGAGTCTAGTGACTGAGCACTCTAGTTTAGTGAACGTAGCAAGGTTTTGTATTCATCGGCACTTCTACGAAAGAGTAGTTTATACTTATTATAGATACTTACATGTAAAACAAATATTTATTGTATACTAGCGACTGCCCTCGCGTAGTCAAGTTTGGGTAAGCTCGGCATTCGGCCTCACCATAACCTCCCTGCATCTTTTCTTGTTTATTATTTCATAAGAACCTCCTGCGATGATAATTAACACAATAAAAAAAATATTTTTTTGTTATGTCAATTATCATCAAGAGAAGGGAAGATCAATCAAATAGGGGTTCATTTTTAACTACCAACTTCTAAAAAGGAGGAGGTACTCAATTTGAATGTATTTTTTTATGTTTGTTACCTCATAACTTTCGACTGGGTAAACCGATTCCCATAATTATTTTTTTGTTTGAAAGCTGGTGGTGCTTCCCGTGTGGTCCCATGTTATCAAATTCGGTTCAGTAGTTTTTGAGTTACACTCCAATAACTGTTTTTTACCAAAGTAATAGAACGGAAGTCCGTTTAAAATTTTTCAAATTGCACTTGTATATTTTGTATATATATATATATATATATAGATAGAAGAAGTTCAAACTGCGATTGCGCTCAGTACTTAGTACCTAAGTATAATGAGTTTGTATTTCACAATCTGTTTCTTTCCTGCATGGAAAAGACTTTACCTATGCTACGGCGCGCTGGTACCCTGATAATAGTAAAAAGCAGAGTCTTTAAACATCTAATGTAACGAAACAGATCAATAATATTCTATGAAAAAAAATTAGTTAAGCTAGAAAAGGAACAGGAAAAGAATAGTAACCGAATAGAATTCATAAGTATTACTCGGTTTCCGCAAAAATAAATCCTAAATACTCGTAGCTTCACAAAAACAAACTTTCACGTCCAAAAACGTCCAAACTCTCTGAATTTTAAGCGATAACACATTTTTTTGCTAATACATTGCTAAGGTATAGAATTAAAATTTAACCAGCAGTTTGTAATAGAAGTAGTTTATATCGAATAATATAAAGAAAACGTACAAAATTAATACATCTGCGCATGGCATCGTCAAATGTGCATTTTCAACATTGCGCAATGCATCGTAAATGATTTTAAAATTCAATTGGACTGCCCTTACATAAATTATACCGCAGAAACATAACAATAAAAACCGAAGATTTAACGATATAGTACGAGTAATGGATTAAATACAATAAATTATCGTCCCGCCCACTATTTACCTATATTACTCGTAGTAGAATGTCCGAGTGCCTTGTTGTTTGCCAAAAATGGCACAGTTTTGGATCATATTTCGATCGTCTGCGGATGGCATTGCACGCAGCCATATTTGGCACGGCTTCCGCTCTGTCGAGGCTTAGGGAAAATAATATAATAAAGCTTTAAATGTTAGCTATTAGTTTGTTATTGAACGTTTGACCTAGTTATGCCTTAGTAGCTGATATAGCAGAAAGTCAGAACATGTCTTGAATTCAAATTAGCATGTTTCGATGATTTCTTAGTTTTTGGCAATTACCTACTAGCTTAGCATTTTTGTAAAGGTATATAAGTACCTGCTTAGTTGTAGAATTTTCTGTACTTTGAGTACTATGTTCTTTTGTTTCGGTTTTTTATTTGACCCTACCAACCTTGAACATGTGGGTAAGTTTAACTCAAATAAATAAATACTTATTAGTGTTAGAGAAGAAATAGCAACAAGTAGAGACGGTGCTAACCTACTGAAAGTTAGCACCTCCACCTATACAGGGTTTTCCGAAACTCAACGATTACCTGGTACCGGGCGAGAGACCAAGGTATAACTACCAGATAATAAAAAAAACCAAAAAACAATATTGTGGAAACAAACATGGAGTGTCAAAGTTAACCGACATTAATTTTGTAAACAATAACTCGTCTAAACTTAATTTATTGTACTATGTTAACAATGTTTATAAATTTGATTTGTGGTTGCGATGAATAGCACTGTTATTTGAGATTACTATATTACTATATTAAAATTTAACTGTCTGTCTGTTAACTATCCCTCTGCCCCATTAGAACGGATGTTTTGACGAGGCAAACTAAATTATACTCGTATATAGTTTGGTTTCTTTCGAAATTAATTTTTTGATGTGGAATTAGATTTTTTTATTATGGTTACCAGGAGTTTCTTAGAACATGAATAAACTTTAAAACGAAATATCGAGGGTTTAAAATAATTATAATAAATTGTAAACATCCCGTTTCTAAAGTTAATTCTTATATTAGTGACCATGTCAGTTTAATTATTTCTTAGAACATATTTTAAAAAAGCGTTGTTTAGGTGTATGGTAACGACTTATGTTTAAAGCTGCTATATTTAATTTATTGTTTTGACCTGCATGCCCACATATTACTTGCATGCGGCGACAGTCGTAACTATATTTTGTGCTATGCAGTACTCATTGATGCCCTCTTGAGCTTGAAGAAGGCAGATATCTTTTTGGCTATTTGCCACCTACAGATCTTTATGTGTGCTTTTTCTGATGATTATTCTTTTCTTTGAGGGGGAGAGGGGATTTATTTAGTTAGTTAAGGGTTTCGCTGTCACCTGGAAACTTAAACAGGGGTTCGTGGAGCCGAAAGTTTGAGAAACCCTATCATAGATGACTAGGTGACCCATAACCTTCACTACTCCTGAGCTGATAGGATAGTTTAATAAATTCAACTATAGAACCACGCTTAAAATATTTATTTACGAAAAAAATATTCAAATTAGTTTTTCATATCATACTAAATAATATATATCCTTCAGTTTGTTCGCGGTCAGCAACAGGAAAACGAATGGAGCGCTCGCAAACATAATAACCATAAATTCTAGGAAGTAGACCATTCTCCTTGGCCAATTAGTTAAACGAAATATAAAGTAGGAATTCGAAGAGATATTATCTTTCTGTTGCTAATTATGCGTTGACGTCAAGTATGTGGAACAGAAGGTAGATGGCCTGTCAAATTTAATACTGAGATATTTTTTTAAATAGGTGAAAGCGTGAAAACGAGTCGCGAGATCTCGAGTTTTAAGTGATAATGTAAGAAGGAACGGAAGTTGGTTTAGTTTTACTCTATAGTAACAATATTTTGTACAGTTTGTATAACCAAAAAATCAATTGTCTAAGGGGCCGTCCATTAATGTTTGTGTGTTTTTTTAGCATTTTGACCCACCCTCTTGGTGGTGAGGTTTAAGACTAAAATAATCACGTGTATTTTTGGTACCTTACCTTATCTTAAAATTTTTAGAATAATATAATAATAATAATAATACGGGTAAGTATAAAGTATAATATACTTATATTCTAGAAAATTAAGGACCATGATAAAACGTTTAGGCAGAAAGGTTGCAGGGTGTTTTTGACTCGCATATAATAATTAATATTAAAGGAATGGTGTTATCATACGAAAAATATATATTGTACTATAGTACATGAAGATATTTAATGTATCGCGTTTGACGAAAAATAAATACACGTGATGTCTCTTACTGCACCCCCCTGCGATATTTCGTGATTTTTGTCGTACCCCCCTCCCCCCCTTTCCGAGCTTCACGTGATTAATGGACGGCCCCTAAGTACCTATATAAGTACTAACTTAGACAATTACATAGGTACATTCCCATATTTTCGCTTTCGTTATTATTTAAATTAATTATCTTATTTTTTTAAAATATTAATATGTTTTAATCTTGTCTTATATATTGAATAAATTAATTACCTATTTTTTCTAAAAGTGTTTAATACTATTAATTGTTTACAAATTATTTTCTTAAGCCAACGGAAAACAATCGACAACTTAAATAACTATTATGTGTGTCTCTTTGATTTGTTTGATGGTAACGTTGTATATATTAATACATAAACATGTTTATTTTCTTTAATTTTATGACAATATATATAAATATTGTATTTAGTGATAAAATACACACAGCTTATAGAAGTGCTTGATACATGTTTACTTTATAATGCAATGCTTATTATAGATGTACCATGGAATACGAAGAGTTTGACATTGAATACCAAATCCCTTTCTCTTTACTCCTCTCATCTACACAATAGTATATTATGCAACTAGTGAATACGAGTAAAGGACGGATTTAAAGCGAGGGCCATAGATGAATCACGTCACGTGTAAGTGAAGGATTCTAACGACTGAATCACGACCGTGGGGAGTGATTCGTGATGATTGAAGCACGAGCGTACCGAGTTATTCAAGTTTTAGAATCCTGAGCGATTTGATTTGAGCGATTCATGACCCTCGATATAAATCCGTTTTATTCAAGAGTTGCATACTATACTTTATACCATGACTACGAGAAAAAGAAATAATTTATTGAAAATAAACATTTAATGAAGAAAAAAGGAAGGTTAAAATAATTAAAATGCACATTAAAATTGGAAGAATTACTAAACATACGAGTTTATTATTATTATATTTTTTTTTCTATAGGTAATCGCAGCAAATAACACAACACAGTTCTTATTCTAATGCTAAACTCCTTGTTGCAAATATCGATCAATTCTCGAGGAGTTACTTGCACAAAGAGTTTGTATGTCGACTATGCTTTGCGTAAGGAAGATGTATAATCATTGAGATGGAGATCGAATATATTGGTGTGTTCTAAATTCAAACACCAAAGCAGTGATTAAAAGGCCTTTTTATTCACTGTATTCAGTGAATAAAATAAGCTTTTTAGAGTGAGAATGGAATACAATAATGAGCACTACAACAAAATAAAATTATCCATATCCATACTAATATCATAAAAAAAGTTTGTAACTGTGTCACTCTATCGCTCTATCTGTTTGTTACATTATCACAGGCTGAACAGATCTTGATGAAATTTGGCAATCATCATTATTTATAATCATTACGCAGGTGAAACCGCGGGGCGAAGCTAGCACCACTATATGTGGGCGCGCCCATCCAATAAATTGGTGAGCATAATGTATGTAGCAGAATCAATTTGGACACCCACGAGTTCCGCCTATATCTTATAAAGTAGTCCATTAGAAACCTTTATCTTTTATTATATTAATGTAACGGAATACTACTGCTATTGAAAGATATCGGATGTTAGAATAAAGGTGCCTGCATTATAGCTAGCATTTCAATTAATATTCCCAAAATAAAATGACATGCCCAGATTGCCCAGATAACTGGGCAATCAATAAATATGGGTGTGACTCGTGAATTGAAAAAAACCGCTGTGTGGCTTATTGGCATTCTGTTTTATGAAATAGCCTTCATTATATTATGAAATACAAGCCGCGCTCCGCGGTTTCGCGGTCATGGATGAAGATGATGTTGAATCAAAATTTAAAGCCTATGTTTATCAAAGATTACATAGGATTCTAATGGTGATAGATTTTTTCAATTCGGTCCGGTAGTTCAGAGCCTATTCAAACGAAGTAACAAGCCAAAAAAATCTTTCCTTTTTATAATATTATAAGTAAAGACTTGCATGTCAAGTCCCCTGTTAAACTAGTTGGTAGTGAACCTATCTTTGAAACTAGGGGTCCCAGGTTCGATGCCTGGCCGGGGCAAATATTTGCGAAATGAACAAAAAAATTTATACTCGGGTCTTGGATGTGTATGTGTACGTGCAGCGACACAGAGATTTCTAGTGCTCGGGCACGAGCGTGTCAACGTGTGTTGGTACATTAAACATACAACATATTATAATATATATTTATATACATACATATATATTTCGCCCTATCGGAAGTAATCCTACTTAAGTAGGTATATTATAAACGTGAGTATGGATGTATGGATGTTTGTTACTCTTTCACGCTCAAACAGCGGGACCAATTTTGATGAAATTTGGTATGGAGGTAATTGAGGTACTGGATTAACATATTCGACACTTTTCATCATCATCATCATCATCATCATCATCGTCCACACAAGCGGGTGTAACCGTGGGGCTCAGCCAGTAAATATATAGGTATATAAACTTTTTTCTTCGTCCACGCGATTATTTTGTTTTGTACCTGTTATGTTTTGTACCACAGTTAAATTTGCGGGACAAACAATATCCACTATGTCACGTGCATAAAATTCCGTCGGTGGGTTGCTCAGTTATTGCTGAGTGATAGAAGGACAGACCATGACCAATTTCGGATTTATATAATTGTTGACTAACTAGCGTTAGAACAAGGCGAACCAGTTGCTTGCAGCGTTTAGTTAGGATTGTTACATAATATTACAAACTTGTATATTTTGACGAAACGTTTTCTGTTATAATATACTAGTAGTTCTGCGAACTGTAGACCTCGCGAGCACACAGTCTTATCAGCGGCAATTTTGTGCAGTACTTCACAACCTATTATCTCGGCAACCACATAATCAATTATGCTCATATTCGAAGTCACTCACATGTGTGTACCATATTTTATCAAAGTGGGTCGGTAAATCGGTCATTCAAAAATTGCCAGAGACAAGAAAAAATATATTGAGTAGTATTAATGTGCATACCAAGTTTCGTCAAGATAAAATGCTACCTGTACTGAAGGACCAACATACAACCTAAGAAACATAGGTACGGACAGATGAAAGCCAATTTGGCCAGTTTAAGCAGAGACGCTTCGGTCGCGTCGCTCGCTCGGTCAACAATTTCTCCTTAAATGCCCAATTTAGTTACACCGGAAATATATATTTATATCTCTCTCTCTTCGGTCGTTCCCTCATGACTGAGGATCGTGATCATCATGGCAGCACTTTGGTTCTAACGAACTGTCTCCATCGGCTCCGGTCTGTGGCCATCTCCACCGCGGTGTAAAATCGGGACGTTGGTGTTTCTTTCAGTTGGTCAGACCACCTGGTCGGAGACCATTAAGAAGATTAATTAAGGACATTCCATTAGTCAAGTTGGTAGTGACTTCGCTTTTGAAGCACGGAGTCCCGGATTCAATCCCTAGCTAGGGTAAATATTTGTGTGATAAGTAGAAATGTGTGAATTCTTCTCATCTATACTACCCGCAAAACAGGGAGTTGTATTGTGAGGTGAGGGTATGAGTCTGTAAACATTACGTTTCGTTACGCTTTACAATTTAAACATATAGAGTACCTAAAAACAGCGGAACTATTAAATTAATCCGTAAAATAAGCAACATGCACAATATTTTATTTGCGAAAGCATTAGTCATACACACTATTAATAATACGGCTATGTACAAAAAACTATCACAAAAACTACGTACGTACTTAGTTTGGAAGTCAATATCAATTTGGTAGGTATTCAAAAGAGTTATACAATATTAACATTCTATCAATTTCATCATACATAAATACATACGCTCAGTTCGTGATGTGATTTCCAAAGAAATTAAGTTAAATAAACTAATAATTAGCTAGTTAATCTAACTGGCAGCTGCGCTTGTACCTGTGTGAGAAAAGCTTAGCTCCTTTGTAAATATGTTCATTCTATTATCACAGGATAGCCAGTGTGTGTAACCAGAGTGTGATATCATAATTATGTTGTATGACCACAACATTAAATTCAAATGTAACAATTTTTTTCCCTATTACATCCTCCTCCTCCTAGCGTCGTTTTCCTCATTGCTGAGGGTCGTGACGCCTTCCACGGATCACCTTCTGCCGAACGAAGTCTTTCCACCTTGATCTTCAGCAGCGTGTATCGCACTGTGGACTTTACTGTCAAGTGCGGTACGAATTTGGTCCGACCAGCTATATCACATACTATGTATATATTTTATTCAAATAAGATCGTTATCATTAACTACACTTATAATATTTATCAAATATATTATAAATAGGTACTTTGATAAATTATATTAGAAAAGTAACATTCGTTATAATTTTCTATATTGAAATGGGATTCAAGTGATACTTGCGCGTTGGCGATATTACAATCGGCAATTATTGTTTCTGCTTCGTCCGCACGCATTTCAAAAATCTTGAGTGTAGTGTCCCGTATGTTATATTATTAACCCTTTGCGTACCAGCAGGCCTAGACAAAAGATGTTTCTGTCATCGTTAACACCAAATGACAACTTCAAAATGTATGGCGTTGACATTACCTGTGGAAAAGTCACGCGACGTCGCGCTAAGTTCGTAGACACATTTTTGTCTGTAGCGTGTGCGGAAACACGCCTGTTTGAATTTTGTCTAGGCCTTCAGATACGTAAATTTTCGTGAGTTTCATTCATAAATCTTTTGTTTCAATTACCTATCACGGTGTAGTAAGGGTTAATAAGAAGAATATGAAAAATACTGTCCCACAGAATCATAGCTTCTGGATAAAAAGTATCTCATACTAATACTTTAAATGTGAACTTCTATTACATCTATAAGCAAAAGTCATACTTACTACTTACATATATTATCTTATTAGCTGCGGTTTCATCTGCGTGGTGATGGATGATAATGATGATGATTTTGAAAATAAAAGTAGCCTATGTTAGTCATTATAACATCAGTATATGCCAGTGAAAGTCCCCTTAAAATAAGTACAGCCGTTTCAGAGATAACCGAAACGATAAGACAAGAGAAAAAAAATAAAAAATAAAGTTTTTTCTATAGGACTGTATATACTTTTTCATAAGCATTTAGTGAAAAACTGTTAATATGGAATTACAAACAGACGCTTCAATTTTATTTATCGATATGTGTAGATATAGTATTGAAAACATTGTTGCATTTTAAAAACATATACATACCGATACTTCCGTCACGGTCAAAGAAAAAAAAACACACATAGCAGGCGGCCTCAAAGATAAGTACTTAGACTCATCTACGGACCCACAAAAAACCTATTCGACGACCAAATGAACACATTTTTTCTTGTCTTAAATAAGCAAATTGAAAAAACGTTCATCATTGTAGTGGCAAAAAATTCACCATCATCAATCTAGCTTCGAGAGTTCAACGAACTCAGGCGTCAGTTTGTCTGGTGTTCAAAAACGTCAGAGCTAATAATAAATGTATTTTTTGCCAACAAAATATTCTCTAATTAAAACTGACATGGTCATAGGAGGTGTAGAATGTCATGCGGTTACATCAAAAGGTTGACGACATCTGGTTGTCAATTCTGACCAATTGTTAGGTTAGTGCCCTATTTGTATAATTCTTCATCCTGGTTAGGCTATGGTACGCGTAGATAATTTTACCAAAAGAGAGACACTGAGGCACCTAATCATATCTGAAGAATAGTACATTATGGTACAAGTGTGTAATGTTGGTGATTACCGCTGAAGCGCCATTGAGACCCGAGCCGTCAGGTGAGAGTCCGAGGACGGTAATGAATAGTACACACGTGTATCATACGACGTTATTCAACACACTTGTGAAGAAAATTATACTAAATAAACATTTTCTTCATAATGACTACTTAAAGACATTTTAATTAATAGATAACTGTAATTTAACAGTGAAAACTAGTTGTGAATTTTTTTTCGCAATGGCAGGAAAAATGAATCAGTTTTCCTATACGCGCGCATTGCGATCAGCCACAGACTAAAGGGATGAGGTTTCTTTTTATTTTCCGCGCCTAGAGTTTGCGCCTATTCTGCCACGTACAAAATGGGGAATTTAATGTTATACTTGAGTGAAAGTTTTATTTATTAAACAAGTACGAGTTAAAATTATCTATTTAAATAAGAAGTTGCATGAAATGAGAAAGCAGTAGGAACATTAATTTATTTGTTCTATTGAACACGGTCTTTTTTTGAATAAAAACTTTTTTAAAAAAGGTCACTGATAATCACCATATATTTATATAAATAATCGAGGCTAAGTCCAGAGAAGTCTTAAAAGGGGGACGTTTTAGTATGTAGTTGAGGTCATGGAGAGCGTAAATGAAATATTGGTATTATATAGTATATTATGAAAGTCGATCTAATAAGATTATTTATTGGTGATCATCAGTGACATTTTCAACTAAGCGATTCTGTACGACTTTTAAAGTCTACTATGCCAATATTTCATTCTCGCTCTCTATGACCTCAACTACATACTAAAACGTCCCCGTTTTAGTCTTTCTCTGGACTAAGACTCGATTATTTATGACCCATCGATGAGGCCAATACACTAGACAAATTACATAGTCACAGATTATACTGTTTCGGCAGACTGCCTGCCGCCTGCTGGTCGATGACCCTGAATTAACGGTCACATACCGTGTATTATATCCTACATTAAAATCACTAATGTTAAACACGTAGTAAATTAGATATTTGTAAATGATAAGCTCACATGCTGTAGCGACGCTATTTAAATTCACTTGATGGAATGGATAAAGCTAAAAAGGCACTAGGTACTTCTAAGTATGCGAGTATGTATAGGGTTGCCAACGTCGCCATAAAAGTATGTATAATATTGCACTGAGACGCGAAGGTGTGAGCACCTTACTTACAAATAGTAAAACTGTAGAGGTCGAATTTCTGTACAATGAAAAAAATGCTAAAAACCGAGTCAGGGGGATGTAAGGTGTGAAATCGAACAATTTTTTTTTGTTTCTCTGTTTGTCTGTCTGTTTGTACGTGCTAATCCCCGAAACGACTGGACCGATTTATGGTAGCTTATAATATCCCTGATCAACATATAGATACTTTTACTTTTGCGAGCGAAGCCGCTGGCGGGTCAGCTAGTAAATAGTACATAAATTAAGAAATAATATAGTATTTTTAAGTACTGCTACTTTATAATAATCTTTTTTACGGAAAATAACGAAAGTGCGACGTTTGAAATGAGCGTAAAACAAAAAAAGAATTAAAAAATATAAACCTAAGTGAAAAAGAATGTGGAATAGATATCTTAAGTTTCTAATTATGTTTATAATGCGAAATTTGTACCACGTGTAATAAATCATTGTCATCATAAACACATTAAAAAGAATGAAATAAAATACTTAAACATCCAGTAAATATTTTTTGGCCTAATTAAGTATCCCATAAAATACTACATTTTTAAAATGCACCATACTTTTATAGCTTCTAAAAATACTTACTATATTCAGCGGGAAAAAAATGTTGACAACCTTTGTATAGTGTGGCTAGGAGTTCGGTTCCCGATAAGGATTTCAAAGTAAAATGTATTACGTAATCGACGAGCTCTACCGTACTTCTGAGAATAGTGGGGATACTGTATTTTGCATGGTGCTGCCAAAAACGCTCTGTGGCAACGCCATTTGTATTTGTCACGACATTTAACATTTTGTGATTTTCAACCGACTTCCAAAAGGAGGAAATTCTCAAACGTGTACATTTTTTTTAATTTTTATGTTTGATCACGCATAACTTTTTACAGAGTAGTCTGATTTTGATAAATCTTTTTTTGTTTGGTAGAGTATACTTCCGAGGTGATGCCATTTAAATATCATCAAACTCGGTCAAGCGGTTTTTGATTTTTAAACCAATAACTGAAAGTTTTTCACGTATATCGATAATATCGCAATTGACGGTGAATAACAATCGAGCCCGTAAGTCACTAAAAATTGTGAAAAATGGTACCGCATACACTAAAAATTGTGAAGTAACTTGTTGAAATCGGTACCATGATAGTTTAAAAGTACATATTATCACAATATTGTGCGCAGTGCGTTTACATTTTTTTGGTATTTTTTTTATTTAAAGAAGAATAATTTACTTCAGAAGAGAATACCTATTTTGATTAATATTAAACTATTATTAAGCTGTAAAACAATCACGTAAGGGATGGGAGGGAGCACGTAGACGCCTCAGCGGTCTCTGAAGATGAGCATCTGATATTCTTCAAACCCGGGTCGACGTATTCGATCCCTAACGTAAATGTTTTGTCGTTTAATGATAGTTTAATATGTGTCAAACAAACAAGAGTTTATTGAATTATTGTTTATGTTTATGAATCTTAGTATTGACAAAGATTATGATTCATTTCAAATTCAACCATAAAGTCACACTAATATTATAAAGGCGAAAGTTTGTGAGTGTGTTTGTATGTTTGTTACGTCTTCACGCTCAAACACCTGGACCAATTTGACGTAATTTGATATGGAGGTAATTGAAGCGCTGGATATACACATAGGATACTTTTCACCATCATCATCATCCATCACCACGCGGGTATTAAATCTTACTTTTTTTTCTAGTCTATACTCTTGTAGATAACATGTACTTGATTAATAATTATCATAATTTGTTAATTAATGTCGATATTAAAAATAAAATGTGTCCTGCGTGATATTTTATTTCACCTTTTTGACCTACGTCTATTTATGACAAAAAAACCAAAGTAGTTAAAAAAAGATCCAAATATTAATGCGCGCTATTTTGCTCAAGCGGTAAGGCCACTGCCGCAGGGCGCGCTAGTAAGTAACTCGCTAATGTAAAATACCTAAACTCGCGCAGCGCTGCGCTGAATAAAGGCTCTTAAAGATGTTGATGTTTCTTCGGGACAAATCATCAGCATAAAAAGATAAATATGATATTATATATAACATAATTTAAAAAAACAGTAGATACTTAATGTACCAACTGGTAGGTAGGTACTGCAGTTTTGTGTAACATGGTCCATAATTTTTTTATTATCTATAATTTTATTGTTTTCAGTCAAAATTAACGTAGTACCTATAACTATGCTGGTTTTCACAGGCAGTCATACGCTTGTTTTTCTAGCTTAAGTGCAGCTAGGCACTTATTTTGCCGCATTGAATCGGCAAGCAAGCGAGAATAAAACATAACAAGCAAAACCATTGCACATTACATTCGTTTCAATATTTAGTCCAGAAGAAAAAAATACATCCTAAATTAAATAAAAATTGACTGGCTTTATTTTGCATAGTATTGACCATCTCGATTTGTTAACGTATTTGAACATCTTTGAATAATTATAATTTTGCTATTATTTACTAGTAAAAGTGATCCCTGGACATTTTAATCGTGTATTGTTTCTGCACCACTTCACAACGAATGCTGGCATGATGATCCACAACTGAAGTTCACAATGATAAAAATGAAAATGTAGGTACGCGAAGATTTGAAGTGTGCTCGCTTGCAAGAAAAATGTCCGACTGATGACGTACTGAACACGACTTTTAAGTCCCGCCTACTTGAACACGACTTTTGTTGGGTCATTTTTTTAACGCAGTTACTGTTCCTGACTATTATTTCTTCGTAGTTTCCTGTCATCTCGTCATTTGTTTCACGGATGTTGTCAAAGATGCAACGATGTTTGCTCTTAGAGAATAGCACGGCTGGTTAATTAGTATGTATTCAAATGTACCCTGCCTTAATTTACTTTACTAAGAAGAGTCGAGACGGCCAAGTCAAATCGTAGGACGTAGACCTACTGGACATCAGACAAACGTCAACTGTAACTGTCAAGCACACGTATGTCGTTCGTCCACTAATGCCACTTTATGTTATGCGAATTGCGAACCTACGCACTTAATCAATCGACGCGTAACAAGAATATTTTATAGGACATACCAATCACATGAGCAAAGAACTGCGCGTTTTATTTTTTTTATGTTTTATACTAAAAAAATGTATCACAGGTGCCAGAAATAATGCCGATAGACCCCTCAAAGTGGGGTCCAAAAAAAAGACCATTTCAAGCCGACCCTACATACCAAGTTCAGAACGCTCTACCATCGCGAGACCCCCCTTTTTTTTTTTTTTTTTCGCAGAGGAAGATTTTATACCCTGGTCACCAGCTCTGGGGAGAGCTGGTGCGCGTGTGGGAGTCTCCGCCAGAAGGGCGACCTGCCCACCAAACCTCTGCGGTGTTCCTCCGTCGTCGACAGGTGGCAGGGGGCGCGGGCCCGCTCGTGCATTCAGCCACAGCCCCCACCGACGTCGCTGCCCGCCTACGCAGGCCCAGCCTCTGGGGTGGGTGTAAAGATCCCACCCCATTTCCGCCTCGTGAGATGCCCCGGAACACAGGGTACATCCACACCTCGTGAGGACCTAACCCTGATGGGGGGCACCAGCCGTCCCCGCAGCCGATGCCCCAGGTCCTCGGAGCGGAGACGGAGTGCGAGCTCGATTGACTCGCCTCCGTGTCCGCGCCCTCCGGATCGCGAGACCCCCTAACCTAACCTAACCTAGGAAAAAACTGTTGTTTCTTCAAAAATTCAGTTATGTTTGCGATTTTACAGGAAATATCTGAATTTTTAACGCTCTCTTTACTCGTTTCGTCACGGCCGCCGGTATTACTATCGACCGCCGTCGCGAAAGCGCCGAGAAAGCGTTAAACATTTAATAATCAAAAATAATTCTATACAAAAATCTTCATTAGCGGTGACCAAATTAATTATTCGAACCTTGTAACTTTCTGAGTTCTGCCCTCAGCTTCAAAATTGAGACGTCGTTAGTTGCGCCTCCGGTGGTACTCGACTTAATTATACGGTATTATGGTAGGCTTAATTCAGCCTACCATACCTTCAAAACCTTGGTTTTTTAAGTTTAAAAATGCTGAGAAATGGGTCACTTCCACCGTAGTTCGTTTGCGCCTAGGTCACGTTTGTTCTCCCGTGTTTCTTGCTAAAATCAGGGTCAGGGATCATTCGCTTTGTGAGTGTGGCCTAGACGACGGTACTTTAAATCACATTTTCTTTTCATGTCCTAAGTTAAGTTCTTCTTTGTATGATAAACTTAATTCTGATATCGCTAGACCTACTGATATTACCTCTCTTTTATCGCTTGTTTTCACACCATTTATTTATATGTTATGTAATTTTATTAAAACCAATAATATACGTTTGTAAAAGCGAAACCAGTTTTTAATACTTTTGATATTCATATTACTTTCATTTGATTTCGTACCGTACAATGGTCACTCCTTCAGGGTTGGGGGAGTACAAGGGCAAAATATCCGCCAAAAACTTTTGGAGTGCAAGAACATGACACTGGCAGAGTAACGTCTTCCCACGTTAAAAAGCCACATAAGAAGAAGAAGAAGAACCTACGCACATCAATAGCTATTGATCATGTTGTTTAAACTTTCTTTGAGTTTTGTTTTTGGAGTTTCGACAGATTAGTGGTGAATTAATGGAAAATGTAAAAAAATACTTTTAAACTAGAAACATTGATGATCAGTAAAACATTATTTATAAATGTATATTAAAAGGATTAAAAATTAAACGATTACTAATGTATATATTACAATTTTATTATTAACTTAATAATGTTAGATATAAAAGAATCTAACATCATGTTAAGTATTTCAAAGCTATGCATAATTATTTTGATTTAATTTTCATTTCAAATGTTTTTTTTAAAATATTGATGGAGGGAATGGTTAAAACGGGGGAAATCTATGTATAACTGGAAGCCTGAGGTAGGATTTGAAATGGCGCCCGCCTGGTCGGCGACCGACTCTCTGTCTCTGAGATATCGCCACTTAAATCGCGTCAATATAATTTTCTACAGTTTACTTACCGACTTATTGTCAAATCATATTAGAGACTCTTTAATCATATTCCTTCCTCATCACTCCGATCCCGAAATACTCTTTCCGGCCTAGCATCGCATCCATTATATACTGTTCAAAATTTCTTACCACGAACCAAAAACTTTGTCAACTACGTCGCGTATGTATAAATTGTGGAATGCTTTGCCGGCGTACGTATTTCCTTGCAGCTGGCCCTGGGTCTTTCAAGCGGAGCTTGAAAATGTATCTTCTGGTTATCATAGGGGTGGCGATTTGTGCGGCTAACGGCTGCACAAATGCTAAGGTTGTGTTTATATGCGAGTACCACATCTATCTTTTTTTAATCATCATCGGTTTATGTTGAATATATTGCCCACAATGACTTGACGTTTCTTTGTTTTGACTTCACCTCACCAGCTGTATTCTCTCGAAAATAGGCCGCCATATTGCAATTTAAGTTTAGACAAGAGACAGCTAAACCTGGGTTCAGTTCTCCTTCATTTGACAGCTATTATATTACGAGTAGTAGCTACTTAGCAAAAACCGTTTATAAGTAAGATTTCATTTTAATCAGCTGCTAATCTTCGTCTTAAGCAGGCCATGGAACTGGCAAAAGTGACATAAAGCCACAATTTTTTATAATTTTAAACTTGCAACCGAGATACATGCCTTGCGGGATGGGTGCCCTGACACGCTGTGTCAAAATTAGATTGAAACCCGTCCGAGGTCAGAACATCACTTCTTGATTCCATCTCCGCTTCCCGTCAGGCGAGAGGGAGTCACTTTGATGAACCATTATAAAAAAGGGTACGTCCACACAACGTTGGCATCCGCATCTAAGATTCCAACTAACCATATTTATAGTCATCGTATTCCTAATCCCCTTCGTCCGATGCCAAACTTCACAACGTGTGTTATAATTATAGGAGTTATTGTCGCCATTTGTTAACATTGAGCTAAATGTACTACGTACTAGAGGAGTTATCCCAAGCATAAATCGTGCTCCATTTTGTTACTAAGTTTAAACTAAAAGCAGCTGAAGCGCTGCAACAATAATTCGTCATCTAACCAAACAGTATGAACACGCAGCGCTAGAGCGTTTTTAAGTTATAGTTTTCTCGCGTCCAAAAGATTGTAAGCGCCGTGATTTTCATGGCGCTTACGCGTTTTGCTTAACGCTCTGCAAGGGCTAATCGCTTCTATAGACTAAACTGCTGACTGATTACAGAAGTGACATCGCTTTATACCTAACAACAATCTTCATTAGTGTGTAACTTGAATTAATTGCAGAATTAATTGCTTATTAATACATATATATATATATATATATATATATATATATATATTAATAATAAGTAATTAAGTATTTTATGTTTAACGTCGCTTAAATACATTTTCTTATATTGTTGATAGCAAAATACTGTATAGTATGACCGCAACCGCTGTACTGCGCCTTAGGTATGTGCTCGGTACGGCGCGGGGTTCGCCCCTCGCATTCATATTGGCTGATGGAAGCGAATGCGGGGGCTGCCACGGATTTCATCATAGTTACTAAGGTTTTCCCTCTTTCCGGCAACGCGTCTGTCACACCTAAGGCAGGGTACAGCGGTTTCGGTCAGACTATAATAATAACCACCAAGTAAGCTAATTCATTTTATTCAATCCAAATGATTTCTTCTTATTTAATGATATTGATATTCTACCATTGTGTTAAATGTACTACGTACTAAAGAAGCTAGGGACTACTAGAGAAGCTACTTTAGTTACTCTATTATTATTCTGCCTACTTGATACTGTGTGTACTTACAAAGGGAATAAATAAAATAGTATATTTACACTGTAACGATATTTTAATTTCCCTTAAATAATATAAGTTTAGTTAGTTTCTGCCGTTTGGTACAGTAATCCACAGTTTTATCAGTTTTTGCTTCATGATGCAATCTAATTTTTGTGTACTGTTTTATAATGGCTCGAATTAAATGAATTCTGTGATTGAATGTTGATGGTTGATCTAGTGAATGTTGATTCAAATTTGTAAATACTTCTTTCCCGATGAAATGCTTCAGGGTGTTAACGGTTATATAATTAAAATCATATTTTGATGCAAGACTTCCACCGCTTTGCCGTATTAAATTACGAATTATCTTTTCCGTAGCCAAGCATATTATGTACACATCTTTAGCAGAATAACATAGACCACCCATGTCTTTTATAGTTATTAGTGTGTGATGTAGAAGTTTATTTGGTGTAGTCAAACTATCAAAGCAAACTTCACATTTTAACTTTTTTATCAATTGTCTTGATACGTATCCAGATATATAACCAACTATCAGTTTTGACTCGCATGTAAAGGATTCGTGGTCAAGCATTGTTGCAAAGATATCGCAATTATTTTCAGCTTCTAAATTGGAAGTCATCAATCGTGCACTTTGTAATATTTCATAAGGTTGTTGATCATATCTATGTACTGTTAATTATGTTTGTAGACGTAGAGTTTAAAATTGAGAAGTTATCCAGATGCAATTGCCAGTAAATGATGACCGAAGTTCAAGATGATTTAAGGTTTTTTTATAGGCTGCTCTGAATTGCAAAATATTTGGATTATTATTGTAGCCGCCATGTCTTCTTATTAACCCAAAAAATAGCTCCAGATGGTCTTGACTTATCCGGTATGTAGCTATGTAACTAAGCATCTGCTTTTCTTCAACTATGTAGTTGTATAGTGTTTTAAGCGATTCAATACATATTATAGCACCAATGAATCCAGTTTTGTTGGCAGAGTCAACTATGTTTTTCTTCGACATTTGTAATAATATTCTGGATGTCTGGTTTGTTCGTTTAATTATTCTTCTTGATTGAAAACGAAATTTCTATTCAAGTATAAAGGATTTCACTTTATCCAAATAAGAAAATATTTCAGACTTGTTTTTGCTATCTACAGGACGCTTAAAACCATAGAAATGACATTTTCTAGAATTCATAACGTCAAAAAAATTATTCATTAGCGTTATGAAATTCACTGTTCCTGATGAATCTTGAAACTGTCTCGAATTTAAAACTTCATCACATAGAAGTAAAGCTTTTGTTACGCTCATACTCAGCAGCTGTGTTGCGAGTTTCACTTTCATAATCTGTTGTCGAAAATGTATATGACGAGGTGTTAACTTGTTTCCGAATCTAAGACCTTCATTTTGTTGAAGCTTATTTAGATTTATTAGTAGCTGCCATTTGATTTCTTTGTCATTATTATCGAACAACAGTCTTTTCTTCTCGAACGTGTTCCTTATTAGCTTTATAACATGGCAAGGGTCTATAAAAATGCAAACTTTTTCTCCTGTGCATGGATGTGGAAAATAAGTCTTCATATTACTGACATCAGATACTTTACAGCCCAAAATTTCAGCTGCACCAAAGTTTGCAGAACAACCATCAAATGTAAGACTTAAAACCATTACGCCAACCTCATGGCACTTTTGCAAGCATATTTTTATCAAATTTGCCTTTGCTTCAGCTTTTACACCGGCTGTCAAAAAATACCCCACAGGTAGTTTCCAATTTTCGTTTAGGGCAACCAGCATAAATACTAAAGCTTGCGTTGCCACAGTCTCATCTTCTTCACCTTGCATAGGGCCTGCTCCAAAATTAACTGCACCCAATTTTTGATTCTTGTGAAATAGCTTCTGTCTCCTGATAGCTATTTCATCAAAGACTAATGAGCACAGTACAGGTTTATTGGAGTTTGCGTTAGATTGTGATTTCTTTTTTAAGGCTGCAAAGGCTTCTGTTGTAAAACCGGGTTCTGCATTAATCGTTGAATACCATCTGCAAATTGTCCTAGGATGTGGAAGGGCTTTATTGTAGCATTCTCTGACGTATTTATATCCAGCTGGTGAATAATAGTGTAAAGTCAGTGCGAATTTACGTAAAGGTGCAGTGTATAGTAAATAATGCTTGCTCTGTTTATTCTTTTTCATTAAAGATTTATGTAACTCCACAACTTCTGCTTTAGCCATTAAATCAATCTCAGCATTTATATTGAGACCGAATTTATCCTTCAGATTTTGTAAGAAGCACACTTTTTCTTAAGATAATAATTTTGTCTTTGTATTCTCTTAAATTTCTCAGCTAGTTTCGTTTTAGCTGCAGATTCCTTGCATAGTTTTTATTTTAGTAAAATTTTTTTTGGAGTGTCAAAAATTGTATTTGAACTGCTTACTGATGCAGACAACGGTTCTAAAACTTCCTGATCACCACATTTTGTTAGCTGAAAAATAAATATATAGTTATTTGGGTAACCTGTAAAAATGTAACGTTACAGTATTTTAAAAAAACGCTATAATTATACTAGTTTGACTCGCACACCAAATGCCTCGCCTTTCATAAGTCAGTATACCGAGCATTACAATAAGTTCGTTTTTCTGATCACGATATAATACAAAAATCCCAGCAATAGAATAATAAAATTGTATAATTACGTTATCGCATGGTACTGCAGATTTCTTTAAGTACACTCTTCCTGTCTTTGTGGTATATTTTTCGTCTTCTTTGAAATGCACAGAACATATGCGTGAATAATCTGAAGGTAACCACTTTTCTTCGCTGCGATTCTTCTGAACAAATTTGATCCACGATTCTCTTGTTTCATGACACGGCCGAGGAAACCTTTAAATCCAAATAAAAATAAACAAATCAATTTGAATACCTTAATATTTCATATCGTCATTTTATATTAATATGTTTTTATCTGTAATTATTTAGCATTATACGTCGGTAGTGTCAGCTCTGCACTTTCACATATTCTTACTCTTTGACATTCACATAAACATGGCCGCCCCCTCGCCGCCACGGTGAAGCGTTCACGAGTTACAAGAAATTGGTAAAATATAATTAAATCATGCGTATTTTAAAGATAATATGTTGAACTTACTGGTGAAAAGTCACTCCTTGACTTTTACTTATGTTTCTTGAGTTGTTTGAACAATATCTCAACACACAAGAAGGCATATTTTAAAAACAAAACTTATCATTCAACATGTCACGTTACAGCAATCGCTAGTCACAGACTAAATGAGTTGGAGTGCGTGCACTCTAACGCGTGTTACAAACAATGGATTTGAGGCGTCCCCTCTAGTACGTAGTACATTTAGCTCAATGTTTGTTAATATGGATTTATGACCTATAAAGTGTGCTCTCCTTGGCTTAGGTTGAAGTTGGACGATGTACCAGCCATTTCTGGTCTGGACGTTGTTAGGTCATCAAACAACTTCGACCTTGGGGACCGATTAGCGGTCAAAGAGATTAAAGGTATAATTTTGATGCAATTTAAATCTATAAAAACATATGAATACGTAAACAATTGCTTGAGTTGTTCGCGGAGCCTAACATCACTGTCGAATTTAAGACGCACAGGCTTCAGTGAATAGGCCACGTCGTGCGTATGGATGATTGAGCGGTGAAGCAAGCATACCTCGGCCGACCATTAGTAGGACGTCGGCCAGTTGGACGCCCCAGATACTGCTGTTCAGATGAGGTGAAGAAGGGCCTACGCGAGCTCCCGAGTGGTCCCATTTAAATTTCATCAAATTCCGTTTAGTATTTTTTGAGTTACACTCCAATAACTGAATAGAATAGAAGTCAGTTTTTTTTTATTGCACTTGTGTTACCCTCTTTTATATAGTAGGTGTAGGTATTAAATTTAAAACAATAAGGCACATAGACAAGAGAGCAGCTATTCAGCTTCTTAGGAAAATTGAATTATATTTTTCAAATTGTACTACAAAGAAAAGAATTTTGAGAATCGGTTCACCCTATCGAAAGTTATGAGGTAACAAACATGAAAAAAACAGTAGAATTGAGTACCTCCTCCTTTTTTGGAAGTCGGTAAAAAAGACCACGTTTCAATGCCATAAATCACTGGTAACACGTATCAAATACTTTTATCTTGAGGCACTGAGGTGTATTGGACGAAAAGTGCTTCCGAGCGCTGTCCAGCCGAGTTGGATTCGACGATTGACTCTCGAAGTTAGATCTGCCTATTTGCGGGAATTTATCTTTATTTGCAATCTTAGCTAAACCAGAATTTAAAGTTTAGTGTACTCGCCAGTTTACTTACCTAGTTATTACGTCACTATATTTATAATCTTCAGTTTACTTACCTAGTCACTACATTTATAATCTTTTTGGCAAATAGACCAAGCCTTTCAACAAATGAAAACAAACCTATCATTGACGACGCAAGACCGTGGCCGTTTGTTCATTGATAATTCAATGGGTTTCCCAGTCGATATCGACTTGCTTCCTTCATAAATTGCCTGTTTCCTAGTACATCTGTGTGCAAAAGGTCTATCTTTGTGCTATGATTATCCTGTCATTTATAACTGAATACGAAAAGTCTTGTATGTGTGACAGGTAACATGCGAAGAAGTTCTCGGAAGTGGTACGGACGTTAGATACTCGTACCATTATATTCAATTGTTTTGCTTACAATTTCGAATTGAATACCAATATGTTAATTGACAGAGCGAGCGAAGCGTCTCTGCTTCGACTGACCAAATTAACTTTAATCTGTCCTAACGTTTGTTGGTCTCCCTGTACCTATACAGGTCCCATTTTTACCAAACTTGGTATGCATGTTCTAAGTATTCATCTTTTCCTTAATTTTTTGTTGTATTTGCCGACCGATTGTTTAAGTTTGGTACACACATTATGTACTAACCTGACTTTAAAGTCAGGTCAGGTAGACTCGAATATGAGTCTATCTAATTGGTCGATAGGTTTCCGAGATAGTACGTTGTGAAGTACTGCGAAAATTGTCGCTGATCAGACTGAGCTCGCGAGGTCTACTTTCGGAGAACTACCTACTACTCGTAGTAGTATTTTGTGTTTTGTTTCGATCATTTATAGGAAAATTGTTTGTAAAAGTCTTTATTAAGTTCAATAATCTTTATTCAAGTTTTTATTCTGGAATCTCGAGATACTTTACCAGCCTAGCACATTGTGAATGTACAGAGCTTCCGTACTCTTCTAACGTATTCTGCGGCAAAGCGATTCCATTAATTCATGAAGGTGAAGTTCATTATAGTTGACGTACGGTATTAGCGATTGTAATCGACATGACAAACAGCTAGATTCTCGTATAATTCCTCTGGACAAGGAAGTATACCCAGCAGTATGCAATTGCTATGGGTAATTAATTGATAAATAACGTCCAAAATCACAAAAAATAATTACTTAAGTTATGATGATATTACAGTGGGAACCACCAAATCTATATCTCATTTGTAATATACCTAATCTATACATTATATCGAGTGGTTATATGAAAATCAACATAGCCCATTGAAGAGAAACAGAATCGCCATTATGGATCAAAGATTTAAAAAAATAAAATAGAAACACCTAGAAGTTCTCTCAGAGTAATCTTAATTTTCTTTTATTGAAATATTCACAGATAATATTTCTCTTTTAATATAGATTGCAGTATTTTGCAGGCTATGAAATCTTCGTTCTTGAGAATTCGAATTCTTCTAGGACATAGGCGCCTTTGCTTCTACACCCGTATTAAAATTACTTATGCTGACTGACCAATTTATCAAAGCAGAACCTAAACCGTACGGGCTACTAACTTGAATTTTTTGCAGTTCATGCCTTTGATGTAAGACTAGCTGCTCTCCGCGGTTTCACCCGCGTGGTGATGGATGATGATGATGATGAATCAAATATAGCTTATGTTACTCAGGGTGAATGTAGCTTTCCAATGGTGAAAGATTTTTGAAATCGGAGTAGTTTTTGAGTTTATTCATTACAAACATACACACACACACACACACACACACACGCGCACACACGCACACACAAAATACAAACATTTCCTCGTCATAATATTGTGTAGATGTAGATAATAAAAATTCAGGAAGGATTTTTGATGATTTCAATATCAAATCTATATATATATATATATATATATATATATTTGATATTATATTTTTATTTTTTTGATATTATTATCTACACACATATATATATCATACAAAGGCATGCCATAGACCAAGAGAAAGAAACCGCTGGAGGGTAAGCTAGGAATTATTATTTACGTACTTATTTATGTACTGAAAGAGTCGCATTACTTCAACTATTACGATTAACTTAATTCTTAAAATTATTTCATGAACACCACTCATTTCCATGCAATGTATTCTAAATTTAACTTAGCTATAGCTACATTCAGTAATTAGTAATTTAATTTTAACCTAACTTATTTTTTACGCGTAACTAAAACGGCAAATATTTATCAAACCAACCTCACACGCAATCTATGTCATATCCATGAACGCTCTTGTCTTTGTAACGTATGCCGCGGTCCAATCCTAATTTTAAAACAATTTACGATGCTTTACATAAGGTTGAGAATTGCTTACCAGAATGGACGATTTAATGCGAAAATTCAATCGAATAAGTGCTAATACTTTTTATATTTATTTCGTACAATCAAATGATTAAATTTTAATGATAAAAAAGTCCATAGTTCACTAGTAAATTTCATTGGGAATTCGAATATGATACATTCATTGAAATCTTTTTGCCCATAATTGAATAAAAATGCTTTTTCCCACGAAGCACGTAAGAACGATTGCAAAAATTAGGGAATGTTGCCGATTTTTTCTATCGAGCCAAGTTTGCTCAATCGTGTATTGGCTCCCATACTTCATAAGGACGTATATTCAATTTACATTACTTTTTCGAACTTCGGTTATTAGGTTTAAGCGTCGAAAAATTAAGTTATCGCGAAGTCGAATCATGAAATTTGGAACTCATTTCGCCTTCACGAACTAACTATAATACGAGTACTAGGTTATGCGTGCGTCTTCGTACGCGTGGCTTAAGACGCGATCCAACCCCAATTTTAAAATAATTTACGATGCTTTACGTAAGGTTGAAAATCGCTTGTTAGATTCGACGATGTAATGCGAAAATGCATTAATTTTGTACGATTTCTTTATATTTTTCGATATACAGGTTGTTTGGTAGAGGGACCGACAAACCAAATGAGCGTGTTCGGGGGCCCACTTGGAGAATACAAGTTGACCAAAAAAAAATCCCCGACACCCAAATTTTTTTAAACTAAATCAGTTAGTTAGCTCTGTCTTGTATCCAATTTTGCTTTGCGTGGCCAGAAGGTGTATTAGAGACCAAATTCAACTAAATACATCCGGTCTAAAACAGATTTTACAAATGTTATGGTGGTAAATAGGTACAATTTCGGAGAAAAAGGGAAAATCACAAAAAAAAGTTAAACATATTGGGGGGTAGGGGATTTTATTTGGCCAACTTGTATTCGCCAAGTGGTCCCCCGAACACGCTCATTTGGTTTGTCGGTCCCTCTACCAAACACCCTATATACTATTACAATTGAAAAAACTGCTGGTTACTACTTTAGTATTATATGTTGGCTATGTATTACCTAAAAAATAATATAGTGTTATCGCTGAAAATTCTGAGGGTTTGGACGTGAAAGTTTATTTTAATGAACCTATTTAGGATTTTTTTCTGCAGAGTGCGAGTAATATTTATGAATTCTGTTCGGTTATTACTCTTTGCCTTTTCTTTTCTAACCTTAGTATTTTTTTCATAGATTATTATCTATCTGTTTCGTTACACTAGATGTTTAAAGATTCTGCTTTTTACTATTATCAGGATACGAGCGCGCCTTAACATAATTGCTACCCTCAGAAAGTACACCTTTCCGGTTACTATAATACTATTGTTTATTTTAGGAGATAACTCTAGGCAGGTATTATTTATAAAGTAAAATATTCTTAATAAACTACTGAATAGAAACAGGTGAAGCATTAAAGAAATAAAAATAGTTGGAATAATACAATCGCTTTATAATAGTTGTTGATTACAGTTGGTTTCTTTAACTGCAGTTGATTGAGATTCCGCATTGAATGTGGAGATTTTTTTACCGTTTTATAAATAATTAATCTGCGGTCGATTGCAAAAAGGACATGGTCGGAAAATTCTTACATTTCATTGAATATAAATTGTTTTATAAAATAATAGTGGAATGCCGCTTTAATCTTTAGCCGCTCAAGGTAAACTATCATGGCTTATTCCAGAAATCCCCTAGACAGATCCCCTACAAAGGGGAGTTCTAGATTTTTTGTCCAAAAATCCCCTGCGCGTCGTCTTTGGGTGCCGAAAGGGGATAATTGGAAAAGAAGTCTAGAAATCCCCTTAACCATGCAATTGCACAAAAACAGCAGTCCTTAACCATTTATTTGCAATAATGATATATAATAAAATAAATAATAATATATGCACAGTGGTTTACATAAATATACATAAACAGTGGTAAAAATATATCATGTTTTTCGTGGGCTCTATGTAAAAGTCCACGAAAAACATGATATATTTTTACATTGTCTTTGTTGTTTTGTCCATCGTTTTCTCTAACTTTTGATGAAGATTTCTTCGCAGTTTTAAGTTGTTAATTATCTTCATCCTAGGCAAACTTCTCAATGAAACCCTTCATATTGTGATGATATGTACTTTTGAACTATCATAGTACCGAATTCAACAAGTTATTTCGCACTTTTCGGTATTGAAGTCGGTTCCATTTTTTGTATTAAATTTTTTTCACTATTTATAGTGACGTTTGCTACTTACAGGATTGATTGTCATTCACCGTTGATGATGATATCATCAAGAGACATTTCAGTTATTAGAGTGTAACTCAAAAACTACTGGACCGGATTTGATGAAATTTAAATGGGACCACCTCGGAAGTATACTCGACCATACAAAATATAATTTTGCGAATCGGTCCATAAATGGGGAGAAATCGTCTAACATAAAAAAATACATTCAAATGATACTATAACCTTCTCCTTTTGTCAAGTTGGTTAAAAATGACAGACAATTTTATAGTTATTAAACAAAACTACTTGAATATCTGACTTTGTTCTCGTTGTGAGCAATATAAAATAATATATTTGTGTCGGCCAACTTGTAACCAAAAAATTCATCTTTAAGTTAAAGTTAACATTAAGTTTAAGTTAAAGTAAGTATTTAAAGTTTATCACTCATCTGGCATCCATACCGTTGCTAACCGGTCTTGCAAGTTTTATTAAACAGAAGCTGTTGCGTTTAGCAATCATATGGAAATGAACTCGGTTTTCTGCCCGCGACTTCGATCGCGTAGTAGACTCGGCCTTCGGCCTCGCCATAACCTCCCATCTATTTTTTTTTTCTTTCATAAGAACCTTCTCCTGACAATTTGTGATTGTGAATCTCGACTTTAGTTAGAGATAAGTAGAAAGTTGTCTACCAAATTTAGAGCTTTTTTTTATTTTGTTAAGAAGAAAAAACAAAAATAGCCGAATTCCATAAAAGATAAAAATATATAAAGATAAGAAAACAAAAAAATATATTTGTTGTACCGAAACTCAACGATCGCCAAAACAATGATGAAATAACGATACGATAACCTGGTACCAGGCGAGAGGCCAAGGTATACCAGTTATGAAAAGTATTAGGGTCAATCCCTTGCTATTTACGGGATCGATTTTCACCTTTAAAGCCATTTTAGTGAAAAAGGGTGAAAAAAACATTTATTTATTTTCTACCGACTCCCAAAGGAGGTACTCAATTCGACTGTTTTTTTATTGTTTCGTCATAACTTTCGACTAGGTGAACCGATTCTCAAAATTCTTTTTTTGTTTGAAAGCTGATTTCCGTGTAGTCCCATTTAAATTTCATCAAATTCGGTTTAGTACTTTTTGAGTTACACTCTAATAACTGAATAGAATGGATGTCGGTTTAAAATTTTTCAAATTGTACGTATTATGCATGTATAATAAGGATACTATTTTTAACAAAACACATTGTGATTCCGATATTTCTATTCTCCGCAAAAGGACATATAGCGATTCATGTAAATTGAAGGAGTCAACAATATCTGCTAATTTTTTCGTCATTGTTTTCGAGAACGTGCATCTAGTTCATTAGCATTAACTTTGTGAGCATAAATGTAATGTAGTTTAAAATTAAGGCGCGGTCGTACCCTGATAATAGTAAAAAGCAGAATCTTTAAACATCGAGTGTAACGAAACAGTTCGATAATAATCTATGAAAAAAAAAACTTAGGTTAAAAAAGGAACAGGCAAAAAGTAATAACCGAACAGAATTCATAAATATTACTAGCTCTCTGCAGAAAAAAATCCTAAATAGGTGCATAAAAATAAACTTTCACGTCCAAACTCTCAGAATTTCCAGCGATAACACTATATTATTTTTTAGGTAATACATAGCCAACATATAGTACTAAAATAGTAACCAGCAGTTTTTTCAATTGTGTTGGTATATATTGAAAAATATAAAGAAAACGTACAAAATTAACGCATTTTCGCATTACATCGTCCAATCTAACAAGCGATTTTCAACCTTACGTAAAGCATCGTAAATTATTTTAAAATTGGGGTTGGATCGCGTCTTAAGTGTTTATCTTTTACTGTTAACCCGTTCAGTGTCTTCTTTCGTTGTCTTTCCGAACTACGCATAAAAGTTCAGATAAAAACACTACTCTTGAATAGTTTGATCAACTAAAAGCAAATTTGTACCGGTGGAGTGTATTGACTCTGATACAAGTGCAATTTGAAAAATTATATACCAACTTCCATTCTATTACCTTGGTAAAAATCATTTATTGGTGTGTAACTCAAAACCTACTTGAACGAATTTGATGAAATTTAAATCGGACCACACAGGAAGCACCAGCTTTCAAACAAAAAAGAATTTTGAGAATCGGTTCGCCCATTCGAAAGTAATGAGGTAACAAACATAAAAAAAACAGTTGAATTGAGTACCTCCTCCTTTTTGGAAGTCGGTAGAAAATAGTTACAAACAAGAGTTATAAATATGTCTTTCATTTGGAGTACGTGCACATGGAGTACGCACGACACGCGACGGGAATAGATGCTAAAAATATTGCACATGGTTTTTGAACTAAGTAACACTAACCACGTTAAATTACCGTGACTATAACACCATCACCTTAATTAAAAATGCAGTTTGGTTTCACAAAGCAGGCGTAGTGCTTTAAAAATCATTGTTAAACACTATCTACTTATTCGTTTTAAATTTCGTTCCTTATTTGGCCCATAATACAATAGATTTCGCAGAAATCTACCTACTTTTCTAGGAACTGCAACGTGTGTGGTTAAACGAATTATTCTTTATGTAAGATAATTTTCTGCCGACTTCCAAAAACAGG
This sequence comes from Selenia dentaria, assembly GCA_917880725.1. Lineage (NCBI taxonomy): Eukaryota > Metazoa > Arthropoda > Insecta > Lepidoptera > Geometridae > Selenia > Selenia dentaria. Next base: position 9,698,211 of record OU862885.1, read on the forward strand.
AGGAGGTACTCATTCGACTGTTTTTTTTTGTTTTTTGTTTGTTACCTCATAACTTTCGATAGGGTCAACTGATTCTCAAAATTATTTTTTTGTTTGAAAGCTAGTGCTTCCCGTGTGGTCCCTTTTAAATTTCATCAAATTCGGTCTTGTACTTTTTGAGATAGAATGGAAGACGGTATTAAATTTACCTACTAATATAAGGTGAATTTTCTAGCCATCAGTTAACATTTGATATTGCAATTTAATTAAGAAATATTGTATTAACAATGATACCCAACTCGTCTATAAAAATACTGTTGAATGAAATAAAAAGGGAATTATGGTTTTTCGAGTCCTTTTTTGTAAACAAAGAGGACAACGTGCTAAAGTCGTATCTTATGGCACTAATAATAATACTTCGAATACTATGAAATGAATATGTAATACTATGAAATTAAATAAAACGTATAATTGTACTAAAAACTAATACAATTTATTATTATATTTTTTAAATTATAAATAACAATAATCATATTTATTTCGTGACCAAAATTCATTCTTGTAACATCTTATACAAATATAATTTAAAAACATGTAAGTAATAATGAACATAAGACATACATGCAGCCCTAGCTCTCACAGTAGGATTCCCTGTGTTTGTAAGAGGTAGTTTGCTCCCTTAGGTTATCTTAATTAAGACATTTAATTCTTACTTATAAAGAGCAAATGATTTTTAAACGTTTAATAATACAAACGTTAATAATACAAGTAAATTAATTTACATATTATTATCATACACAGAATTAGACAAGCGTAATGTGTGTTTAAACTCAGTTATTAATTAATTCATATTTTTATGCCATAAAAATGGGATCTATCTAAAATGGACTGATAAACCGTTTAAAACCCAATGAACTCAATCGAACGTTAGTTCTTATCGTTCTACCTAAGAGTTATCTACTGTCTACTATATAAAAATAAGTCGGGTTTTCCTTCCTGACGCTATAACTCCCGAACGCACGAACCGATTTCCACGGTTTTGCATTCGTTGAAAAGGTCTCGGGCTCCGTGAGGTATATATAGGCGAAACGGAGTTCGCTGGGTTTGCTAGTAAGTTATAAAAATAAGATTTATAAGCGAAATTCTTTGCCCTTCGCCCATAGTCGCAAAAGTCAAAAAAATAATGAAAAACAACAACAAATCTAGAGATAAACTAACACAGGATTAAGGCCGAGGATTGAGTTGTCTTCGATAAGAACTATGAGAAGTTTGCTCGAGATGTATCACGCTGTTAGTATTCTTACCTTGTCTAGATCCTATGACTCATGAATAAACATGACAACCTTGTGCAATGCAAGAAATACCTTTAATATATAGCAAAGCAAGTTATACTGAAGGTAGAACTAGATCTGACTGAATCAATGAAATCACTTTATATCTGTCGACGAAACAAACACGTGAGGCCTAAAAAAATTACTGACAAAAAATGGAACCGACTTCAACACTAAAAAGTGTGAAATAACTTGTCTAAGTAAAAAATATTTTGAAGGTATAAAATTTAATTATGAACTGTCATAACAATCCCATTAATTAATTTTACTGCATTGTTTAAAAATTAAAGAGTTTTGTTACTTACTCGTAAATAATTTTGAACTAGCTGCAACCCGCGGTTTAACCTGCGTGGTGATGGATGATGTTGAAGATGTTTTTTTTTATTATTTAAACCATCCCTGTATCAGAGCGACCAAAACAATAAAGAATTATTCAAATTGGTAAATTCGTTCGAAAGTTATGCGCGTACCTACATACATTCCGGCGATTCATTTTTATTTATATAGATATAGATTTGCTTTTACTGTTTACCTTAAACCGTTAAAGCTACAATCAAATCTCAAACAAATTAAAACTAACAGTAATAAAACAGTTCACGACCGACCTTTGAATTTATAAAACTATATAAGTAAGCTTAATTGAGTTCTGTACTGTGTGTATTCAATAACTATAAACAGTAAAGTTAATTATAAACCTTATAAAATAATGCTATTGCAGATTTCATTATGTACGAAGCTCATGTCTTGGGACTTGAACCAAACTCGGAAAAGGGCCGCAAAAAACAGGCCGGTATGAAAAATGCGACGTTTAATATATTCAAGCTATCCTTATTAAAACAGCTGATACGGCTTGGCATTTTAACAGCTCATCGTGGCAATACAAAATACTAAATTGTGTAAAAATTGCATATTTGAAACTGTAGAACAATTTTCAAAACCAAGTGAAAAACAATTATTACCCAAAAATGGAGCCGATTCATTACTAAAAATGTGAAATAAAAATCACCCTTTTCAGGGTCACTAGATCCTTTCTTTTTACGGGATTGTTTGTCGTTCACCGTCAATAAGGATATCAAAATAGGCGAAACACTTTTCAGTATTGGAGTGAAATTAAAAAACCGCTTGACCGAATTTGATGAAATTTTAATAGGACCACACCTCGAAAGTATACTATAATAAACAAAAAAATATAAGAATAAGAATTATAAAAATCCGAATACACTGTAAAAAGATATGCGAGGTCATAAATTAAAAAATATATATTATGTGTCGAATTAAGAAACTCCTCGTTTTGAAAGTCGGTTGGAAATTTCATCTTCAACAAAAATAAAAAGATTTTACTTTCTCCTTTATTATAATGAATAACTTTTTATTTTGCTTTTGTCATAAAATGATTGCTCAACTTTTTTTTAATTTATCTCATTTTTATAACCTGATTTCTGTTATCTGTTACGAACAGCACAGACCATCAATTAACGTCTTGAAGAGTGAACAAACGTAAATATTTGTGCATCTGTGACGTGTGTCGACTCGTATAAAATGCTAATTTTGGATATGTATTAACACCATTTAGCACGACGTTTTTTATAGCTCGTTGTCGGTTACCACGAGCACAGAATAAATACAACCATACAGCCATACATACAATACGCGACAGGACATACGTCGGACTAGATATAGTATAAAAGCAGTTTTATACTATATGTAGGCTGATGCACTAGGAAATTATTTTTACTCGTATGTACACCCTGACAATTATTCCTCTGTCAAGTAAAACAATTAAACGGGTTTAAGATCAATATTTTAGAAATTACATAGATGTACCTTTAGATTTTTGGTGAACACAAAAATATTATCCATTCAAATTTAGATTGCAGACTTTTCTATGGAGGAGGCCGATTTATTTTTTTAGAACATTACTGTGTGTACGCTTATGTCGAATGATCACGATAAACAAGATAAATTATCAAAGATGAATGAATCCCTATACCTACGCAAGTCTCTATATCATGAGATAGATATTAGATAACATTGTTATTTGTTGACGACATTAAAGTATTGAATTTTTTATAAAACAAAGAGTTCCTGAATAACAGCCGACGTCACCCTACCATGGAATCATTTTATATTTTCTATTAAAATTCTAAACTATTTTGTATTTTTCATTGTTCTAAATTATTATTAAAATAACTAAACTAAATGAAAAATGTAGTCATGATTTTTGATGATGTAAATATGATTTAAATGATGCGTCTCACAACCCTCATTTCACTTTATATGAATTTTCTAGTAGATGATTATGATACAAAAAATAATAACACTTAATAAGACGGACTTAACATCAAACTTACTCGTTGTTGACAGTTATTGTATAACTACTTAACTAGCGACTGCCCGCTACTTCGTTCGCGTAGTAGGATCGGCCGAAAGGCCTCGCCCCATTTTTCTTGATTTTTCTTTCATAAGAATATTGCTATTAATACCTTCTCTTGACAATAATTAACACAACAAAAAAGAATTAGCGAAATTGTTCCATCACGTCACCATCCGTTCACGCGTGATGCGATAACCAAGGGAAATAGAGATTCATTTTATATAACACTAGCGACTTCCCGCGACCGCGTTCGCGTAGGAGGATCAGCGTTCGGCCTCACCATAACCTCCTTTTCTTGGTTTTGAACCTTCTTCTGACAATAATTAACACAACTTTTTATTTTATTTTTTATTTATTTCTAGCACAAGTATATAGCAGTAAATAACAAATCAGCCTTATCTTAATTAAACCAAAAAGTTATACAACTATTAATTAATTGTTCCATCCGTTCTTAAGTTATAGCGTGATCAGGAGAAATAGGGGTTCATGTCACAGAAATCTAAATAAATAGGCATTGATAATAAATAATAAATAATCAATAATAAATGCCTATTTATTTAGATTTATGTGGGTTCATGTTATATATAGAAAGATTTTACAATCGATAAATTATATTTCGGCTTCTTCCTGAACCAACGACGGTTGTACGAGTACATGTAGTAGCACTGCTAGAGTTTGTGCAAAAAGGGAACCGACGTCGTGGCGTTACGGTCAACTAACATTCAGATTTTCCGCGCCGAAATCCAGCTATTGGAATCGATTCTGTAAGCATTATCTTAACTAAAAATCTCTAAACTTTGACAGTACTTATTCTGTTCAGGCTAAAATCCAAATTAGTATAACACTTTCGAATGACAGCACTAAAATTAGACATTTCTCTTCAATTGTGGGCATATTTTAGACAGTTTATCGTCACGTAACTTGGTGCTCGCTAAACTAACCTAAAATAACCCAACATTGTATAGAATAATCCTATTTTTAGAAGTGTCATTATAAGTGTTAAATGATTTTGGAATGTATTGTTAACAAAATTAGAACCACCGTAATACATTTTTAGTTCGGTAGTTTAGTTTAGTTTTTTGAACAAGTGAATCGCTACCATTATCTGTCCGTCACGCGTTATTCAAGTGTGAACTTCGACTCGATAAAACTATAAAACTGTAAATTAGCACACACGCGACCTCAATTCCTAGGACACTTTTCTTTTTTCACAGACTAAATTATGTCGATCGTAATAACGACTACGCGAAAGATTCTCATTAATCCCCTTATCCTCGTATTAATGCAATATTACTCATAAAACATCCCGAGTTTTAATAATAGGATCTTATAGGTACTTAAAAGTAAAATCATAAAATAGAATAGCGTAATACTTCAACTATAATCATCAACTTGACTTCACGTGTACATTATCTCAAGAATTATAGTTCTGTTTACTAAGATAGTGTATATGCTACTTCTGTGGGATTGTTTACTATGGAATAAGGAGGTATTGAAGTGTCGCATAACATGGGCCCGACGATATGGGGCCAAGCGCCACGTGTCTATTTCCTTTGCGTAAACAAGGGTTTCTGGGAAACTGAATAAAACATGTCCCTACACGTAACCTATTATTTTATTTAAATCCAAACTTATAGTATAAATGCGAAAGTCTTTGTTTGTTACCTTTTACTAAGCGGGTAATTTTTCCAGAGCAAGCTAAGTATGTAATTTTCTTGATAATGTCATGCATATTGCATCTCGCGGCTCAGTCTGCAAGGAAAATGATTCTTGAGGAAGATTTTAGAATGAAAACTTCTTAAGGTGTGTTGAGCACTTTTTGAGTAAACAATAATCAAGGAACTCGCGTCATCATAGATAATATAGTTTTGAAGTGAAAACTTGTTAAGGCGCGATGATGGGTTCCATGACTAACATATTGTTGTTGATTGTGTGTCTTAAGGCACGGTCCAACCCCAATTTTAAAATAATTTACGATGCTTTATGTAAGGTTGAATATCGCTTATTAGATTGCACGATATAATGCGAAAATGCATTAATTTTGTATGATTTCATATTCTTTAATTTTCGATATATACTAACACAAATGAAAAAACTACTGATTACTATTACTAAAATAGTAAACTATACGTTGGCCATATTACCTAAATAAAATATAGTGTTATCGCTGAAAATTTAGTTTGGACGTGAAAGTTTATTTTGAGGAGCTACTTAGGATTTTTTCTACAGATTGCGTGTAATATTTATAAATTCTATTCGGTTATTATTCTTTTCCTGTTCCTTTTCTAACCTAAGTATTTTTTTCATAGTATATTATTGATTTGTTTCATAACTAGGTTTTTAAAGATTCTGATTTTTACTATTATCAGGATACGAGCGCGCCTTAAAAATAATTCGAGAACCCTTTTTGGGCGAAGAAAAATTAAGGAACTCGCGTCATAGTCACGTAACGCTTTGTCATAGATAATGTAGTTTTGAAGAGAAAACCCAACTTTAAAGGGACAGGCTCGCGATGATGGGTTCCATGACTGTATATTGTTATTGTGTGTCTTAAAAATAATTCGATTAATTTTCAACTCTATCGGTAGTTCCTTAAGATTGACCTTCATGATTTTTTTCCGATTTATAATGGTTTTTTTTTCGGACTATCAGTTCAGCCTACGTCGTAACTCGTAACGCGGCGTGAACAGAAAACAAACATATACACATAAACTTTCGCATTTATAATATTGCGATTGTTTAAGTACCATTTTTAACAAGTCACCTCCTATATCAGTGACATTCAGTACGTATATATTTTATGTAAAGTTGAGTCACGTTCTGGCAGTTTTACTGTAAGAACAATATAATCTTTGTACTGACCTATATTCAAAGTTTCCACTGTGTTTTGTGGTACGTGATGAATCATTTTGTTGCCCTCTTTTATAAAGTAGGTATTAACTATAAAGCAATAAGGCACATAGACTAGAGAGCAGATAATCGGCTTCTTAAGAAAATTGCGTTATTTACACATGTTAAACGTATTCTGGTAAATATCTATGTTTTCCTCCAATTTTTAAGACTTTGTTGTGTTCTATACAGGTTTTAATTGATACGATAAAAAACCTGGCCAAGTAGGAGTCGGACTCACGCACGAAGGGATCCGTACCATTACCTATAAATCTCCCATGCAAAAAGACAAGATTTTTGTTGCCGTTAGTATTTGTTGTTATAGCGGCAACAGAAATACATCATCTGTGAAAATTTCAACTGTCTAACTATCACAGTTCATGAGATACAGCTTGGTGACAGACGCACGGACAGCGGAGTCTTAGTAAAAGGGTCCCGTTTTTAGCCTTTGGGTACGGAACCCTAAAAACGCTAAGTTACAAAACGATTAAAGACCTATTCAAACCTGGGCGTTATTCGCTACCGCGAGGGGTAGAGAAATCCGAAAGGGTATGCGTTAATTTCACTGTTCACACCAAAGGGGATATCTCGCGGATATTCGTTGACAACGGTTAGCGGGGCGGCGGAACTAGTTTCGCCAAACAAGAGAAAATACCGCCTCACTAGGCGGTACAAGTTTCGCTGCAGTTACGGAACGTCATACTATTTACCCATCTAGTTCCGCGTGGTATTTTTTGCTACCCACAGCGGTAGCGAATAACGCTCAGGTCTGAATAGGCCTTAAAGGTGATTTCGGTTCATTTCAGAATCGTGAGTTATTTTTTTCTTTAGTTAGCCAACTTTTTCCGATTTAATTTGATTATGTCACAATACCTATACAAATTGCCATCCTTTTCTCAATATCGTTAAGTTTGTACAAACGTTTTTTTTATTTAGATATATATTTTTGTTTTATTTTATCTGCTGCTATCGTATTCGTAATATTTTACTGGTTTCTGTGAGACAATCTAGCACGAATGTTTGCGTACATGTACCGTAATCGTATCGTTACAGTACAAACTATCATTTATCTTTTATTTACGTGATCGAATCTGAAATGAGGAGATCCGTAGAAGAACGAAAATCACCGACATAGCCCAAAAGATTAGCCAATTAAAGCGGCAGTGGGCAGGGCACATAGCACGCAGAACAGATGGCCGATGGGGCCGGAAGGTTCTTGAATGGAGACCACGGACCGGCAAGCGCAGCGTAGTTCGTCCACCGACAAGGTGGACTGACGTACTGATAAAGGTAGCAGTACGACGTTGGATGCAGGCCGCTTCCAACCGGTCTTTTTGGAAATTTTTTGGGGGAGGTCTATGTTGCCACAGTTGTAATAGATTAATGATAGTTTGTACTGTATAGGTCAACGATATACCGTTTCGTTACACTTACGCTATTCGTGCTAGGGCAATAATGGCCGAGTCACCCACGTGTATGGGATAGATTACCTTCTATAGTAGATCTTGTTCTTAGTAAGCTTATCTTATCGCATTCCTACACATGGACGCCGAGTGGCGATGTGCAGTACTTTGCCAGATGTTCAGCACGCTAAGAATTTGCTAGTGTTAGGTTGAGTAAATATATACCTATAATATATAGCTATATATGTACCTATAATTTGTATGTACCCATACATTTGTGTATAGTAGTAGCTGACCCGCCAGCGGCTTCGCTCGCGTGGCCTCGCGGGATACGGTTAATTACAACTTTTTAACTATACCACCGGAACTCATTTAAATTACCGTGATCATGAATATGTTGACCAGGTATATAAGCTACCACCATACAAAATTTCATTAAAATCAGACCAGTCGTTTTCATTACACGAGGGGGCAAGTCTTGTAATTGGTATATTAACTCATTTTCTATATAATATGGAAGATTCTAATTCTTAGGAACGGTACTTCTGTATAACATATCATTACTTACTAGGCCAAAGGCTCTGTGGTCCTAGCACGAATAACTGCGTAAGTGTAACGTAACGTGTCGTTCACGTGAAACAGTACAAACTGTCATGTATCTAGGGCAACTATGAAGCAGATAACTCATAGTCTGTAAGACCAAGTGTGGCACACAGACGCTTTCAATACGAATACTTTATCGCGATTTGTTTGTGCTACGGCCTCTGAAAACATATTACGTCATACAAAAGTAACGGTTAAGCATGGGAGTACCGCAAGGAATTCAACTGGTACCCTTTTTGTTTACACTCAAGGCTATGATATCCGATAGGTTTGTTAGAGCGCGCTAAGCCGGTAGCCGCGGAATGCAAGAGAAAGAAAATGCGTAGTACAGTTTTAGAAAAATAACATATAAGTAGCGAAGTATATGAAATGTTATGATAAGAAATAATACAGTTGTTTTCGACATAAAACACGGCAAGCAGTGATCACGTAACCTGTAATACTTGCGACCAGTCAAGCGCGTGTCTGGTCATATAATGGTTATAAGGTTCCGTAGTCATGTTACGGAACTAAAATTATCTCGTCTGTATTCTATTCATACAAATATTCATATTTTTTCTGTTGTTTTTCAATGTCTATAGTATTTTTAGTAAGTTATTGGTCAACGTTGATACGGTGATCAACTCCACATTCTTTGGTTAGCTAGTAGGTACGTATCAAGGGATAGTCATTACAATTTCTATAGGAGGTAAATTAATTCCTTTTTATTTTTGACAAAAGGGGGCGGAGTGTTATAATTGCCATAACATCAAAAATACCTATTGATCAACAACCGCTCGTCAAACAATTTTTACAAACTAAAATATCGCATTTTCATAAACGGCTTCTGATAAATACGTTTTAATTATATTATTGTAATAAATATTACTTATAATACTTACTACTTATTAATATTAATACTAAGTTTTTCTGACTAACACGACTGTAGCACACAGTCATGTGAATAATAATTTAATACAAGTACAATTATATTAATACAAGTTTAATGATAGAATTAGATGAAATTTACCTATAATTTGGTGAAATGGGACCATACGGGAAGCACCAGCTTTAAAACAAAAAAAGAATTTTGAGGTCGGTTCACCCAATCAAAAGTTATAAGGTAGCAAACATAAAAATAAATTTAAAAAACCAGTCGAATTGAGTACCTCCTCCTTTTTGGAAGTCAGTAGATAAGAAAAACAACCATATTTAGGGTTCATACCCCTTGTCTTACAGGATCCTAAAATATCACAGATAAACAACAACTTCTTTTTTGTTTCGTAATGATTCATCAAAGTGCTCCCTCTCGCCTGAAGGAAAGTGGAGATGGAATCAAGAAGCGATGACCATTACACGTGAAGTATTTTTTAGAATAAACAAGTACAATTTAAATAATTTGAATACCGACTTCCATTCTATTCAGTCATTGTAGTGTAACTCAAAAAATACTGAACCGAATTTGATGAAATTTAAATGGGACCACACTGGAAGCACCAGCTTTCAAACAAAAGAATTTAGATAATCTGTTCATACCCAGTCGAAAGTTATGAGGTAACAAACATTACGCTCGAAGGCGTAAAGTAACCGCAGTTTGAAGGTATATGAAATGCTGAGTTGAAACACGTGCGCTAGAAACGTGAATGGCCGTAGCTTGTTATGCGCAGGAGTCGAATTCATCCGTTGTTTACTAAACTGAAGTAACTATTTCGCGAATTGCTTTTATACCGTTGAAGTATTGGCATTAAATTACTTTAGCTATCGTAATGTACCTTGTTTATTCTTAGATAATTGACCTACCACAAATGCGTCTTTGTGTCTTATACGAAACAGCACGTTTATTACAACACCACTGATATAATAAGAGTTGAGCAACCTACCAGCTATTGTCAGTTATGTTTCAAATATCTATCAGCACCGTATTCGTGTTTGGTTCCAGTTGTAAAGCATTTAAATACCAATATTTTGACACGTTGAGTCAGAGTGGTCGAAGCAGATTAGGTTAGACATTTTTTTAGAAAATATGACTTGTTAATGCATACACATCTGACCTATCATGGAAGGCAATTCAATGATGTGATTTTAGTCATGTCATAATGATAATTTCTACTTTGCTTGACCTAAAATGTACTATACGGACAGTGTTAATGAATTTTCTGTGGATCAATGTGTTATTCCAATTTGCATAATATATCTCTAACGATAATTTAGAACAAATGTCTCCAAATTACGGCCAACGGGCCAAATCTGGCCCGCTAGCACCTCCATTCCACCTAGCGATAATTGCACTGATAATGACTTGCAGTTGAGGATTATATTTACATATTATATAGGTACTTTTGTCAATCATCGGAAGATGCTTATCAGTGAACTAGACCTACCTCGCTTCTGACTAGTCGTGAAATAGATTAACGCTTCAAATTCAAATCTCAATATACATTCGCCTACTTAAATTTTTCATAAATGTTATAGTATTAAAATGTGATGCGCTTACTAGATCTTAGCCCTTGAGGCTCAAAGGAGGACGGATTGGTTCTAGAATGAAGAAGTTTGAAAATCTGAGACTTAGATGGTACTGATCAGCATTCCTAATTGGGATTCCTATAGGATCTATCTTATTCTTATTCTGATTGGGGGCGCTAGGTCCTGCACTGACGTCCCTCTTGGGGTGTACTGTGCATTTCCCCCGCCAGCTACCCTAGCCATCCCAACTCCTTTACATAACGGAGTATGACCCAGATATTTGAGGTGTTAAAACTGATGTTGATTTAGAACTATAGTGATCCTCTAGTAGACGGGTAGTGTTCCGTATATTTTCCGTAGCCGTGCACTCCAACAGCACGTGCTTCACGGTCTCGTTCTCCTGCAAACATCCTCTGCACAGTGGACTATCTGTTGCACCAGTTTTATATAGATGGTAGTTGAGATTGCAGTGACCTGTGATAATGCCTACCATTAGGCGGAGGTCCTGTTGTTGAAGTTTCAACAAATTATTAGTTGTGTATCTGTATTAGGATCTATCGTTAAACAGGTACTATAGAATAATTAGACCCAAATTTTTCGAGAGTCTTATTGTTTCGTATGTATTGTTGTGTGTCTGTTATGACAGTCTAAGTCGAACATTATTCGTAAAAACTTGTACATTGACTTAAAATATAAAAAGAATATTGCTGCTAAACAAAGAATAACATTATGCTTTGTTGCAAGCGCATCTTGCAAATTAGTTACATTTTTAGAAATTCATATACGAGTATATAGCCAAAAGTACCAAAGACCTTATACTTATACATATAAGGTCTTTGATAGCCACTAATGTCAATTGTGATGCTAAATGATTGCTTAGTGTATATGAAAATTAACATTCATTATTATATATGAACATCTTAAGTCATTATAATTGGCAGTAATTAATTTATCAGTTACTCTATTTCCGATATGTCTGTCTAGTTCTAACTACGATTCAATGTTATATATAATAACAGTGAGATGATCTGATGATCGAGGTGGAAGGTAGACAATGGAAGTCCGCAATAACTAACCCCCTAACTAGTAGATGAATGGTGTTTGAACACGTTCTGATTAACTTACAAAACCGTGCCATAACTATATTGTACAAATCAATAGTTTTCATTTTGCATTCTCTTTAGTATCTGCGTTTATTTAAATTTCACGTCATATTCAGTGCAAAATAATACAAATAGGCAATCGTAAAAGGAATAGTTAACAAAGCAAAATATACATTATGATTCAACTGTCAACTATTACTTGATATTATTGTTATTGTTGATGTGTTATTGTGTGTTTTCATGCCTTCCGCGACACAGGAATCTAATACAGTATGAGTGTGCGAACGTTATTAATACTATAGGTACAACACTTTACATATTGTCCACTGTTTAGAAATATTTCCTGAAACTGTTTTCCTTTGTTTAGTACATAAACGTTCTGCAACAAAGCGGCATTTCTTTTTATTGTCCATAAAATACGTGATCAATTGACGATGGTTTTTCTTATAAATAACTGGAGACACAATATAACAATAATGCAATGTAAATACTAATGTTTGTAGGTAATATCGAGAGGTTTTGACGTTGAAGTTTCTAGGTTTACCTACTTAGTTGTGAAGCGAACTTATTGGGACCTATTAGGTTTAATGTAAGTCAATGTCGCACAGCGAGCTATGGAGAGGGGTATGCTCGGGGTTTCACCGATATAGCCCAGAAGATAAACTAGTTGAAGTAGCAGTGGGCAGGACACATAGCATACAGAAGCAGAACAGATGACCGATGGGGCCGGAAGGTTCCGGAGTGGAGACCACGGAGCGGCAAGCGCAGTGTCCGTGTCCACCGACCAGGTGGACAGACGACCTGATAAAGATCACATTACTATGTTGAATGTAGGCTGCTGTCCTTTTGGAAATACATGTACATAGGTTCAGCAATGGATGGTTGAGATGATGACGATGATGACATTGTGAAGCGATGACGGTAGCTTCAAAGCATTGACGATAAACCGCTTTTTGAATACTATCTCGAGCTAAAACAAGACATGCGGGCTGGTGTAAGTACTACATGTAATTTACCGATCACTAGTCCCTTAATTGTTCTCGAACGGTTGCCAACATATCGGTTGTTTAGTTTGTCAATAAACTAATCGGGAAAGCGGAAAATCACCACCAGCTCACCGCTAGCGCCAGATGGAGGGGTGCCAGACTGACTTTCACTGTCCAAACGATTTGAGCAAGCTCTGTTTGGTGGTCATTGGGTCGGCGGTTAATGATCAACAAATTTGCTCTAACAATTTGAGCAAATAGATATTGGATTTCCCTTTTCTGATTACCAGATGACCAAGATGTTTGGAGAAAACATAAAGTCCATTAGGTACACTATATTTTAAAATAAGAATGTCATCTTTACAATCTTAAAAGTCTCATAGAAGATAGCTATGAGACGTTCTACGTTGAGCGTCTGATGATAAACATCACACCTGCAATGGCAGTCGCAATGCCAGCCAGAGTAGTACATGCTACTATATACGTTCTGATGACGAAGTTTCAAATAGTTCACTCAATTCGCGTACTTTGACTGGACTTTTGACACTACGTTTCATTGTTCCAAAGTCAAATTTTTGCATTACCGTACTCTCATTTCTTAAAGTAGTCATATTGCATACCATTTATATTGCTTACCATTAAATTTGGTTGACTGTTTTGCGTCGATGGGAGTACGATAGTAAGTATGATTATTATAAGCTTATTACAAAACGCTGATTTATGATAGTTTCGTAAAAGGTGGGAGTAGGCGCCCAGAGCTCAGAACTGAAGTTTTGCATAACATTACTGCACTCATCACCCCTAGGCGCAGGCCACACAAAAATGGCGTCGGGCGCGGACATGGTACGAGTGGCTTCTAAGATTTCAACTCTCTGCTCGGCTTCCTATTCCATTCAAATTTCACATGCATGGAAATAAAGCGCAATTTAGAGCTCAAAATTGCGCATCATAACCACGTCCTAGAAACGAAATACCGTATAAATTGCGTTTTATTTCCATGCATGTGAAATTTGAATGGAATAGGAAGCCGCCCATGCCATGTCCGGCGCGCCCGACGCCATTTTTATGTGGGTGCGCCCTAGATTCTTAGTTTTTGAGTCTCATTCACAAGTGATACTCAAATCCGCGGTAGTGCCACCCAAGATGTGGGTCTCTTTCATAGAGACAATTTTAAATATCGATGTGATCGAAATTAACGATTAACTGGATTAGATTTCAGATCGTAATTTCCTGGGATGGGCACCAGGTAAACTGGGGGCGGCCGGGCCCGCTTATGCCCCTACCTGGCTGTGCCAATTAAGTACCTAAAACATCTATTGATTTAGGTATTCTTTTCTTTGTCTACTCTATACCCATAGGAAGATACCGTAAAATTTGCATCATATGCGACCGCTGGGCAGGCTTGGCAAGAATCGTTAGGCTTAAATATAAATGATCGAAGGTCTACCGCTTGGAGAGTTGGAGTAGATCCGAAGTTTGTTTAGCCATTAAATTATACATTTCTGATTACTGTATTTACTCGTTTAAATCTGTATTTGATAACACAATATAGTATACATCTGTATCATTATAATTAGGTACTTCCAATTCATTCCATCCTACTACAAAGGATTTATGTTCAAATTTCTTTATCTATATATCTAATAATACCTTTAAACCTTGTATATTATAGTAATAATTCTTGTATAATCCTAATAATTCTTGTATATTATAGTATACATATTTTTTCAGACTTTTTGCTTTCAGGCAATGAAATACTACTAGAGCACTAAATCTACTTGACAATAGATGGCGTTATTAATCATCACTAAGTCAATGTGTGTTTAGTGACTGAGGTTATACCAAAAATAGATTTTTTTTTACTAACGTCCAAAGCTCGGTCATCCACGTGCTGACAAAATAAAATAGGATACATCCTCAAAACACTTTTTTCTTTTAAAATTTCGTTTGCATTTTTAGCCTAGTTGGTGGTGACCTGCCTGCGAAGCACGGGGTTCCTGGCTTGATCCCTGCCAACCCAAATTTGTGTGATGAGTAGAAATATGTATTCTCTCTGATCTTGGATATTTGTGGTGTGTTCATGCCTCCCGCGACACAAGGAATCCAGTGCGGGGGTGTGCGCGTGTAAAAGTTATTAGTCTCTGTCTTATTTATATTTTCTTTTTATATTTTTTGTATTTATTTTTGTATTCTTTTATGTCTCACATTTATGGGTGCTCCATATAGTTTATGGGACGATGCAAGTCGGCCATGAAATGAGTTTCTTGTTGTTCCTAAGCAAGTTGATGATGCGGTTCTCATTATTTGGATAGCGTCCAGAATTGAGACGAGGAAATGTTATATATTTCTTTAATATACTATGATGTATGCCGATTATCGTATATTGTAGGAAAACATTGTTTTTTTGTCGTAACAGACGAAAATCAGGAGTTACGAAGCTATGATAGCCTAGAGTAGTATAGTAATGAGGAACGGCCGCCAGTCAGACAGCTGCTGGATCAATCCCTACTCGGGCTTGCGTTTTCATAGGGCACTTTCGGGTGCCCGCCTAGCTGCCTAGCTAACTCCTAAAATATTAAAAGCTTTTCGCTTGTCGCTAAGTACCAGTCACTATTCTAGATATACCTACTTAGGCTACGTTCTGGTAAGCGCCGAAATCACTCGCGGCCATAGAATTCTAAGCTCATGACGTTCGCACATCCATTGCCTTACAAGCCCACGATCATCGTTACTTGTGAGCGACTGAGCGAACAAAGGTGCGTTCGTTTAACTTTTAGGGCATTGGTGGCGTTGTCATTGATGTCTCTTTTGTTAAAGCGTTCGTAAATCTCAAAAACGTTATCTTTGCCACTTTTGACACCCTATTCGAACGCTCTACTGAGCATAAGACCTGAAAGCGCATGATTATGCTGTCAAATACATAGCTGTCAAAAAACGATCACAAACAAACATGCTCCGGACGTGGGCAAAAATACCTCTTTTTTAGCAT
The DNA here is from genome assembly GCA_917880725.1 of Selenia dentaria. Classification (NCBI taxonomy): domain Eukaryota; kingdom Metazoa; phylum Arthropoda; class Insecta; order Lepidoptera; family Geometridae; genus Selenia; species Selenia dentaria. Next base: position 9,714,310 of record OU862885.1, read on the forward strand.
TCCGAACGCTGAATAAAAAGAGACATGAACGACATTTTCACCTACAGATTCCCAATTCGGACGCCCCTTGTGAGCGTTTTTAGCGTTATTTTCCCTAAACACGCTCACAAGGGGTCTATGCGAACGCACTACAAGATTCATCGATGACGTCACCGAAAACGCTCACACCGACCACAACGCTAGCGAATCGAATGTGGGTTTACGAGGTCGTTGCGAGTTGTCACTGTCAACCAAAGGGAACGGCAAACCGGGGCGCGACAGTTGTGAGCGTTGACGGCGCTTACCGGAACGTACCCTTAGTGTGATAGGCACCATCTCTGACCGTATCAATTACCATCAGCTGTGATTGCAGTCACACACTAGTCACAAAATTTCACAGTTTGAAATCAAGATTTAAGTAATTTCTTGTCACTGAACAAGCTCAACATCAGCTTTCCTTACAAGTACATCAAGCTGGCTCTGCTTACTGGTAACTACTGGTAAGCTAAAGACATATTTTTTGAGATAGGAAGGTGATAATCCCACTTTTTGGGTGCGTTTACTGATCAGTTATGGAATCACTTGGCAGTCGCAAAAAGGTACTTTTCACCCTAGCCGTGTCTATGGGAAAAATTCTTTGTTAGGTTATGGTGTCAAAAATTGATAACTTGATATTTTAAGCGACAGAGAAGTGTAACCATTTTCGATTTTCAGCTTCAGCCGCGTGGATAATTACTGTATTTTTTGTGTGGAACAGTGAACGGGCTCATTGTTTCTAAAATAAAAGTGGCCTAAGATTTCCATAAAAAATCAGTTATCTGCCAGTGCAAGTCCCATCAAAATCGATCCAGTTGTATCAGAACCACTATCAAATGCTTTTTTTATTATTAACTACCGACTGCCCGTGACTTGGTTCGCGTAGTAGGGTCGGACTTCGGCATCGCCATAATCTCCCTTAATATCTTTTCTTATTTTTTTTAATATATATATATATATAGAAGATAATTGTATCGATTCTGTAAGCATTCTATGTAAAAACTAAAAATCTCTAAAGTATGGCAGTTCGTATACTGTTTAGGTTAAAATCCAAATTAGTTTAACCTTTCCAAATGACAGCACTAAAATTAGACATTTCTCGACAACTGTGCGTATACTTTAGACAGATTAGTCGTCACGTAACGTAGTGCTCGCTAAATTAACGTAATAATATCTAAAATTGAAAAGCACAATCCTATTTTTAGAAATGTCATTCTAAGTGTTACATGAATTTGGATTCTAGTGTCAACAGAATAAGGACAACCATAATTAAATTTTAGTTCGATAGTTTAGTTTAGTTTTTTCAACAAGTGAATCGCTACCATTATATGTGTTTACTTAAAAAAAGTTTCTTGTAATAACAAACAGACACTCCAATTTAATTATTTGTATAAACTGTTATAACTTGAGACAAATCCACAAACCATAAAACCATTAGTTACAAGGCCTCGCATTTTCGTATACGCAGTCCCTATTTTGATACTCCTTGGCAACGACGTAGAAAATTCCCGCGTAGCTCCCAAATTTCCGGGTTCGCTGCCAAGGACTGGTTAAAAAGAGAGGAGAATATACGAATGTCGTATGTTAGGAAGAGGCAGAGAGAAAACAAACCTGACCCTGAACGTAAGTGTGACACAGTCCCGTGGATCAATACAGGATCCAACGGACAAAGAGGACGTTGTAGTTGTAGTACCTCCTGTCACAGAATAACTAACAGGAGATATCATTCAGAGTATTCAGACAGATAATGTACCTACCCAAAGACTTCGATAGAAACTGAGGCATATAATTCTTTGAATGGTGAACCTACATTATTTCTTGTTTGTAACAGTAAATTTTCTTGTACTTTTTTTACTGTAGGTATGTAAGGAAAAACGTGCTACCTTTCTTTCTTTCTACATTTATATGGAGTTGGACTGAGATGGCTATATAATTAAAAAAATATGTTATGGATTCTATTACCTTCCTGAATACGTAGGTACACAATAATATACAAGGTCAATATTGTGTCTTTATTATCTATACTAATATCACAGTCTATGTCAACGTGCTAATATTATAAAGAGGAAAGATTTGTGTTAAGTATGTTTGTAACGAATTGGCTCAAAAAGTACTGGACCGATTTCAAAAATTCTTTCACCATTGGAAAGCTACATTCACCATGAGTACCATAGGATATATAAGATTCATCATCATCATCCATCACCGCGCGGGTGAAACCGCGGAGAGCAGCTAGTCTTGTATGTACAGACACGACCTTGGCTAAAGTTTTATTATAATGGATAGAGTTATTAATAAAAGTCTATAGGTAACTTGATTTAAATATGGCTGATTTTTATAAAGGTAGGTTGTGTTTGTTTTTTAAATAATCGGCCATCCCATTTTCTTATGACACTGATATTTTTTAATTACAAAGTATTTTTTTATACATATATTGGTTGATCTCAGTGGAACAAAGTTAAATCAAATCCATTAATAAATTAGTATATACTTTAGAGTGGAACAATTACATCTGTTGGCCTGGCGACGGCCCAAGCCGAGGTCCGTACCTTAGTGGTGCCCTTGAGCAAGTCGCCTACTCCTCTCCTTGCGGCGAAGGGTCTTCAACGCTCGCCTTAGGCGGTGCGCCCTCTGCGCCCACACGCATCTGGCTGAGTGCCATCTGCGCTCGCCACCCGTCCGGTGACGCTGTAAATGCCGGTAGAGGCAAACAGCATTAGTCCGTAAAAAAAAAATATATATTTGTCCACCCATTTCAAAGACTTTATTTAATACAAATTTCAAAAATAGCTGTAAGTACAATGATAATTATACGATAATACTCGTATAATGATGGTTCAATGAATGAACCGGTCCTTTTGGAAAATTATGGGGGAGGCTTATGTTCAGCAGTGGACGTCCTATGGCTGAGATGATGATGATGATTTTTGCTTAATACCGAGTCCTATAATAATAACGTTTAAACACTCACACCCGCACTAGAATTTCCTGTGTCGTGTTAAGCGAAGGCAAAATATTATACACAATATACGTATTATACATATTAACACACAAAATACAAATTTTCTCTTTATTTAGTATAGAAGTAGATATCTATAATTTTAATTTAGTTAGATTTAGAAGAAATTATTTAAATCTAGATGTATTTAACTACTTAGATTTATTTTACAAACAATGTATACATTAATTTTTAATTTTTTTTACTTGGTCAAAACACTAGCAAAATTACAAAGCGCATGGACTAAATATTGAACTTAACTATTATATACACTGCTTGCTATCTCAGGTAAAGAAGCACATCTTCAAACATCGTGGGTGCGTACTGTGTAGGCGATGCTAAAACCGGAATGCACGTTTTGGTGTTAGTATTATCCATAATAATAATATAGTGTTACTCGTACCTATGTACAGACATGCATATATAGGTATAGGTTGTATCTAATTCCTTTAAACTAACAATTCTTGTATATGTATGTACCTATATGTTTATATATACTTAATCTAAATCGATTCAATCTCGGAAACGGCTCCAACGGCATTTTCATGAAATGTTGTATTCAAGGTGCTATCAGACAGAGAGCGGTCACGCGTTCATTATCATCATCTCAGCCGTAGGACGGCCACTGCTGAACATATGCCCCCCCACAAATTTCCAAAAGGACCGGTTGGAAGCGGCCTGTATCCAACGTCTTTAGTTCGTCTACGGATCTCCTCATTTCTGATTCGATCACGTAGAGAAACCCCGAGCATAGCCCTCTCCATAGCTCGTTGTGCGACATTCAGCTTATCTATGAGGCCCATAGTAAGAGACCAGGTTTCGGTGCCATATGTCATCACCGGTAACACACATTGGTCAAAGACTCTTGTCTTGAGTTATATACATAGGTATATTATAATTATATAGCACTGAAGTTAATTAGCCTTAGGCAAACCCAATGCTATGTCGTGAAAAATATTAGGATCGCTAATATTCTGAGTATCGTTCATTCATCACAGAGCAGTCTGCCAGTGCTGCTTATCTCACTGAGAACTCGCCTTGAAATTCATAATTGATTGGCCAAGGTATAAAAAAACATAGGTACTAACATACATAGTTAATACTTATCTACGTCATGGCGATACGCGAATGCATAAATGCTCTTTGAAACGAACAACTATTTACATATTCGTAGTACTAAAAACTTCATCATCATCATCTCAGCCGTAGGACGTCCACTGCTGAACATATGCCTCCCCCATTGGAGGGGTTATACCAATACTCGCCACGCTTGGCATGCGGGTTGGCGAACGCAGTTTTGGGGTTTTATACTGAGAAGGTGGTGCCCACCTTCCGATTGTTATCCCTTAGCCGACTTCTATACGGCACCAACGGGTAGAGTCGGGGGGCTATTCTAAGCCGGCACCACACGGCTAGCCGGCACCCTAAAAACTAAAAAGGTAGTAGTTACTTATAAACAAGTTTATATATATACTTACTTAGGGACATACAAAAACTAAAATATGGATACGTGAGATGCATCTAATGTCTTAGAAGTAAGTTATTTGTATGCGATTCATGTTTCTTATTCTCAATAACATCAGCTCATATAAGTAAGTAAGTTTAAGGAATATTCCATAAGGTAGGTAAGCCTACCTTATGGAATATTCCTTAAAAGTAAAATAAGTTAGTTATACCTGCCTGTTATAATATTTGTGCCTATATAGGTACACCTATTATTCTGACTACAGATGAATAGTTTTATAGGTTTCTCATATTATTATTTATTTGATTCCAAATTTATTATGCGAACTGCTAGTCTGTGGAATTCGCTGCCTGAATGGGTGTTCCCCGAAGGTTACAATCTGGGTGTCTTCAAATCACGAGTGAATCGGTTCCTTCTAGGCAAGCGTGCTTCAACGTAGACCGCATCATCGCTTAACATCAGGCGTGATGGTAGTCAAACGCAAGCCTATTTACTTATAAAAAAATAAAAATAAAATATTAACATAATTAGTCCATCAAGTTCCCACACACGAATTACATTGGGCCCAGCACGAAGAACTGTGTAACTGTAAAGTAACGTGTCATTCACGTGAAACAGGACAAACTGTTATTTATCTAGGACAATTGTAACATAGATAACTCACAGTTGGTACGCCGAAACGTGACGCCTTGACGCTTACGATAACTTTTTCGTAAATTGTTTGTGCTACGGTCTTCCTCTCAGGAAGACGAGCGTGGTCTTAATCCTTATCAACTCCATAACGGGCCTAGTGGTGGTAAGTGCCAGCAATGGTGAAGGCAACAATCGGGACCAACGCGACGACACAACCCTTATAAGCATAGAAGCGCTCCGATATATCCGACTAGCTGCTCTCCGCGGTTTCACCCGCGTGGTGATGGATGATGATGATGATGATGAATCTTATATAGCCTATATTACTCAGGGTGAATGTAGCATTCCAATGGTGAAGGAATTTTTGAAATCGGTCCAGGACTTTTTGAGCCAATTCGTTACAAACATACTTACACATAACAAATCTTTCCTCTTTATAATATTAGTATGATATATAGTCACATGGTAATGTGATAAAATTTAGGTGAAATTTCTGTATGGTAAGACGTCGATAAGTAAGATATATATATATAAGGTTTAAGGTTTAAAGACATTTATTCTCAATAAGACACATACAGAGTCACTTACTTGAGAACTTAACTATTTATAAATATACTTCGCCATATCATTTCTAAAAATACATTAAAATAAATTCTATTTTGCAATACATATCCAATAAATATTTACAGCCAACTTCACACATTTGATTTGTTTACTATACTTACTTTACATCACTTGTAACACTATTCTAAAAGCTTGATGTCCGATATCAAATAATCAGCGAGTTGCTTTTTAAATGCGCTGAATGAGTGCATGTTTATTATGCGTGACGGTAGCTTATTATACAATTGTGCTCCTTCAAACGTAACAGTTTTCTTACCATAATTTGTCCTAGCTCGGGGCAAAACTAAATAACTAGCTCGACGGTGACTACGCTTACTATAATGCTTGGCTTTAGTAAAAATTATGTTCGTATGTAAGGTTTTGTTTAAACATTTCCTAATAAAAATACATGTGCAATATATATATAATTGTTTTATGTTCATGATTCTAGTATTCTTGTAAATTTTCTTTGTAGCAGTCCGAAAAGGATAATTAAAGATTAGCTTAATCAATTTATTTTGTTTTGATTGAAGAGCACTTAGATTAGTCTTAGCTGCACTACCCCAAATTTCAATTAGGTATAATAAATGTGGTTTTACCTAAGCATTATAAATTGTGTAGCGTAATCGATGAGGAACACATTGGACAATATTACGAAGTGAGCCAAGTAACAAAGTAAGCTTATTTTTAATATGTTCTATGTGAGCGTTCTATCCTTAGGCCAAGGTACTTTTCTATTGTTTTTTGCTGAAGAGGTAAAGTGTTTATTTTAAGTGCTTCGTGCGATGGAATATTTTTGTTTTTGGCTTTAAATATTATATAACATGTCTTCGAGATGTTTATAGTCAAAAGATTATGTTGGAACCAATTGAATAGAACATTGAGATCATCTTGTGCTTTTGATATTATGGCGTGAATAGAACTGCCAAAATAAAATAAACATGTATCATCTGCGTAGAGTGTAAGGTGACCATGTAGACCAATTTCATCAATATTATTGATATATATCAAAAAGAGTAACGGGCCCAAAATGGACCCCTGTGGGATTCCACACGTTATTGGCAGTGTGTCACTTTTGAACTGATCTCCTATTTTTACAATTTGAGTACGACTACTGAGGTATGATTTCAAAATGTCTAATGCTTTGCCGGAGATATTTATTGCTTCTAGTTTTTTTATAAGTAAATTGTGACTGACTGTATCGAAGGCTTTTTTTAAGTCAATAAATACACCCACTGCGATATTTTTGGCATCAATGCTATGTTTAATTTTGGTAATTAAATCTGTTGTGGCTGTAAGAGTGCTACTTTTTGTTCTAAAGCCATACTGCCTGTCGCTTAAAAAGTTAATTGAATCTAGGTATTGTTGTAGTCTATTGTATAAGATTTTTTCTAATATTTTAGATAGTACTGGTAAAACTGAAATCGGTCGATAGTTTCCTGGGTCTGTTGTTGCTCCTGATTTAAATATAGGCGTCACTTTGGCTACTTTCAGTGTATCCGGAAATTCGCCTTCATTCATCAATTTGTTAAAACATTTAGTAAGGCTGCCAGATACAATGTGTTTTGTGCACTTAATTGCTTTAGTATTGATCCCATCTAATCCTGTACTACAATTTTGATCAAGATTTTCAATTATTTTATTAATTTCATTAGTGGTACATGGCATAAGGGTAGACAGACCAGAAGAGTTATGGCTAAAAGAATCAGGTAGAAAAAGAGGTAAATCACTATAAATATTCTTGGGTATTTATATACCTTGATGAGATATAGATATATATACCTCGCTGTAAGTAGATCATTGTTTGTCAGTACTTAAGAATATTACGCTACGCTATGACTCAGCTGTACATTTTAGAAGCTTTACATGTGACAGTAAATAAATAATACTTGCTAGGTTACTATAACTAGTTGACCCGCCAGCAGCTTTGCTCTCTTGGCTTTAGTATAGTGGCGAGAGAGTTTCAAATTCTTTAAAATTCAATAACTTTATTTATGAACCGATTGACGTGAAACTAACACTAAATGTTAACTGAAGCTTACCACAATATACTTATTAGTGATAACCCCATTTAAATCGGAGCCGTTTTTGAGATTTGCATGCACTTTTTTTTCATTCTATTTCCGTTTATAAAAGTCCATGTACCATGTACAGCGATCTGTTACATTTTTCTACCGACTTCCAAAAAAAGGAGGAGGTACAGTAAATGCGGGTTACTTTAGCTACTTTTTTGATATACATATTATAGTGATATGTCAGTACTAACGATGGTGGTGAATTTCTTACTGTTTTAATGGTTTTATTTGACAGAGAAAGATCTATGCTAATAAATAGTAGTAACAGTTTTTCTAAAAAATGCATGTGAATATTTTTATTTATTTTTTACTTTTGAGCCAAAGTTGTAGTTGTAATCAGGTTACTTTGACCAGCATATAGTTTCGATCCAAAAACTATAATTAATAACTGTATTGAGCCAATCTAAGAGTTGTTGAATAATAGATAGTAATAATACCAATGATTAAATGTGAAAAGAAGTTGAATTTTCAGAAAAGAAAACAAAACACTGATCAGTTTTTCGATATTAACCTAAACCATATTTTTCGATATTTAGGAAAATGTGTAAAAATTATAACTTAGTAAAGAAATTATTTATAATAAACAACGATCTTCTATATGTCAATAGTTGAGATATTAGAACAAGTATGTTTCCCACAAGTCGAACTACAACATTAACGGGCATTGTTAAGAAGAGGCGGGAAGTTTAAACTTTTTCCAGTTTTGAGCCAAAGTTACCGTAGAGCTAAAGAAACCCGCAAATACCTACTCAATTCGACTGTATTTTTTTTATATTTGTTACCTCATAACTTTCGACGGGGTAAACCGATTATCAAAATTCTTTTTTTGTTTGAAAGCTGGTGCTTCCCGTGTGGCCCCATTTAATCGGCCACTCTCATCTCATTATCCAATTTCATCAAATTCGGTCCAGTAGTTTTTGAGTTACCCTCCAATAACTGAATAGAATGGAAGTCGGTATTAAATTGTTCAAATTGTACTTGTATTATTAGATGTGCTATTATGTATTGCGTTTTATCATTTAGTCGCTACGTTACGCTATCTTAATTGTCTTAATTGATAAAATGTGTTTGTTTTCGTGTTCATTCATGAAACTTTTTAGGCAGTTAATACATTTGTTTGTGGGTAGGACAATCATTCCATTACGTCACCGTCCATACTGATACTTTCCAGCTGATATAAAATTAAACCTACGTTTTAGTTTGTTGTACAAATTCTAACTTCTCTCTAGTATTAATAAGTGAACAAAAACACAAATACTCTGCTGTAATAGTACCTAGCAAAAAGATAAATAGCACTAGATAGACCTAGGTATATCGGTAGGTATCCAATTTGATTAAAGTTTTATTTATATACTAGTTTTTTTATGGGATAGGTTGGCGAACGAGCAAGCGGATAAACTGATGGTAAGTGATACCGTCGCCCACGGACATCCGCTATACCAGAGGTCTCGAGGATGCGTTGCCGACCTTTGAGAAAGGATGATAGGTAGAAAGAGATAAGAGGGAGAATGGGGAAGGAGGGAATCGGGCCTCCGGAACCTTCCACAAACCGACGAAATGCAATAGCAAGCTATGTTACTTCACGTCGGTGTTATGTGGGAGTGTGGTACTTCCCCGGTCGTGCCGGCCCATTCGGCTGAAAACTAAAGAATAGACTTTTTTTTATTTATGATTTTTTTTTAATATCATGTGATGAGTTTCATAAAATTGTTATGAAAGACCAGCAGTTGCTGAAAGCTATATCCAGCAATGAAAAGTACGAGTGTTCAGATGAATAATTTATACATAATCAATAAATTTAACTCTTTTTTTTTAATTCCTGACATTAATTTTCCATGTTTCCTTGATAGACAGCTGAAATTCCGGACATGTCAGGAAAATTCCTGTGATCTGGCAACCCTACCCCGCCCGCACATTCACTCAACCTACAACCTCCAACGTGTCAACTGGTCCATACCTATACCTATATTTTCTATCAATACGCGATCTATAATGTCGCGGCTAAACACTGTATTTATCTCCGAAACAATAAATGAAACCAAGAGAAACTATTTTAACTTGTATCAATCTCGTACATAGTGTAATAGGTTGATTTATTTGGTAGTAACTTTGTTCTTATAATAATTATTCTATACAGGGTGTTTGGTAGAGGGACCGAAAAACCAAATGAGCGTGTTCGGGGGCCCACTTGGAGAATACAAGTTGGCCAAAAAAATCCCCGACACCCCAATTTTTTTTAGCTAAATCAGTTAGGTAGCTCTGTTTTGTATCCAATTTTGCTTTGCGTGGCCTGAAGGTGTATTAGAGACCAAATTCAACTAAAAACATCCGGTCTAAAACAGATTTTATAAATGTTATGGTGGTAAATAGGTAAAATTTCGGAGAAAAAGGGAAAAATCACAAAAAAAAGTTAAACATATTGGGGGGTCGGGGATTTTTTTTGGCCAACTTGTATTCTCCAAGTGGTCCCCCGAACACGCTCATTTGGTTTGTCGGTCCCTCTACCAAACACCATGTACTTATATGTATATCTAAAGATAAACTAAAATGCGAGTAACTGGATCCTATATATAGCTATGCGTGTCCCACTGGAACTGAATTATTGTTCGGTGTAAAAAAAAACTTATGTGTTAATCCTCGGTTTAAGCTTGCGATTGAATGAATGAAATGAATTTTTATCCAAATCGGAGCAGCAAGTACGGAACTTTATCATATATATTATAACGATACATATTGTCAAATCTGACATTTGTAATTAATAAAACCGATACTGTTGACGTAAAATTGTCTAATTTATCAATCGAAATGTCAAATATGACATTAATACAATTAGTAAAATCCATTCTGTCGACGTCTAATTGTCAAATTTATCGATCGACAAAGTACTGTACTTGCACTGTCGTTGTTGCGGCAAGAAGAGAGGACAATAATACTTGGACACAAACCGCGTCTATAATAAAAGCGGTAGTGTGATATATTTGCATAGTTTAAAACTATGTTCAAGGGTTTTAAATTATTTAAATAGCTCTACTAGACTTCCATTAGCAGTGGCGCCCATGTCGAGTGTGTCAGTTATGATACTCAAGGCTATAGATTGTTGTATAAGTAGCTTTTTGCAAATTAGCCTTTGTTTAAATAGAAACGAATCCTTTTGAAACCAGTAGTGTACTATCATATTTCGATAGGGACGAGGTAAATTAAAGCATATCGCAAACTGTAAAACCGTTTCTTAATTTTCAAACATTTGCACCAAAAACATTAATGAACACATTTTCATATATAAATCAATATTATAAAAGTCAGTTAACAAATACATCCATTATACATAGTTTTACAATACATCCTTGTCCGCTGTATTTATATATGTATAAATTGATTATTGAAACGTAACTATAGTTACACTTTGCACAATGCAACTATAGTTACATTCTGCACAATGTAATTATAGTTAGATTCTACACAATGTCAATATAGTTACATTCTGCACAATGTAATTATAGTTAGATTCTACACAATGTCAATATAGTTACATTTTGCACAATTTAACTATAGTTGCATTCTATACAATGTAATTAATTTAAGTTAAATTCTACACAATGTCAATATAGTTACATTCTGCACAATGTAATTATAGTTAGATTCTACACAATGTCAATATAGTTACATTCTGCACAATGTAATTATAGTTAGATTCTACACAATGTCAATATAGTTACATTTTGCACAATTTAACTATAGTTGCATTCTATACAATGTAATTAATTTAAGTTAAATTCTACACAATGTAATTATAGTTACATTCTGTACAATGTAATGCAACTATAGTAATAGTTGCATTCTTCACTCTCTAAATGAGTAGGTAGGATTCTTAAATTATGATTAAACTTTAAATCGCACACTTATTAGCGTTTTTTTTTTAATAAACGGGCAAAGTTAAATCTAAGTTTAACTGTTCTGCGAATTTCCATAAGCTACAACCCAAACAACTAACTGACATAACTTGTTATATAATTGCTCAGGTCCTTCAATAGACACGTAAGATTTATTGTATCAACTTCGTATTCACGTAAAATGATCGCAACAGAATCAACATGGCATGGGAATAAACAACGCACGTGTTTGACATAAATTCCGTGCTACAAGGTCGAGGCAACTAGCAATACTGGAACCATAGACTCGCTCCTCGATTGTCGCCCTGCCGAAATTCAAACTTCGATTGTTATATTTTTTCTATTTTTGTTTTGTAGTAATGCCAGTATGTTAATCTGTTGTGTTCTTAATTTAATTTGACTTGGAAATTGGTGACTGTGTCGATAATATCTTATTTTTTTAATGCCTTGTTTGCTTTTGTGAATTTGCAAACGCATAATAATTTAAAGTTAATTGATTACATACCTATTTATATAAGTATTTTGAAATGTGTAGATATATTTCTACAGTTTAGATTTGTATAACGGACATTATGATTTCTTACGGGTAGGTACTTCGTATTTAAATACTATACATTTACTTCTTGCCCTACTTTATTTATAGTCAGGGTTTAAAAAAAACACTAGATAATAAAGTACTAAGTAAGACTGTATACAAATAAAGAATATAAAATAAATAAAGACTCAATTACATGTTTGATTTGAATAGTAATTCTATATTGTTTTCATGCAGGGTAGGTATAGTTCCTGAGTTAAACAGGCAAAGTTGTTTATTTTTATCATGATAGATTACTATAACACTACATAATAAAATGCTGTGACTCAATCTACAAGCCTGCCAAACATGAGTTCAGCATCAATAACAACAATTGTAAAATTTAAATTAATCAAGTACGGTACCATTGTATCGCGTAACTTTAACCTTCTGCCGGAAACAATGGTTTATGTTATTGCGTTGCGAAAATTTGGCACATACATACGTATATTCGATTGAACACTTGTTTAGCGGTAAATAAACGAGTACAAACGTAGAAACGTTCGTTACAAGTGGTAAGAGAGCTACGACCACGTTTCAATGTTCCTAGATCAAAGAACATTTGAAACTTTTTTGATTTATCAAATGGCAACATCACAAGAAATCTTAAAGTTAGGATAACATTACTGTTATGTTTGACGTCAACACATTTTAAATTTGGAGTCTGAACCTATAAAAATTAACCGACCGTTGCGTTTAGTTTTTTTCCCGCAAACGTTCTTGTGATAGACCAAGGTCTTGGGGCAGCAGTGTGTGTACGATAAAATAGATTTATATTTATTTGTGGATGGTAGGTTGAATGTGCGAATATCTCGCTTCTGGCGCCGTTGTAGTAGGTAACGGATGTACGTCTACGGAACGATAACACGCGGTGTTGATTAATTAAGTGTTTGGTTGTTGTTGGATAATACGCACTGGTATAAAAATTTTACAAAAACAGAATCGCCTCGATTACATGAATACACATTAATAACAGGTCAAAGACTTATGGATTAAGAAATATATGCCTTTAATTTGTTTATTACTCAACAAAACAATGAGTAATGAATACCTATACTAATGTATACTGGATTGTATTTTGATTTGGCCAATGAATTTGTTAGCGACAGTGTAAAATAACATATATTGGTGTCTTATTCTGTAAGCATTCTCTTAACTAAGAATCTCTAAATTATGGCAGTACTTATTTTGTTCAGGGTAAAATCCAAATTAGTATAACACTTCAGAATGACAGCACTAAAATTAGATATTTCTCTAAACTTGTGGGCATATTTTAGACAGTTTAGTTGTCACACAACTTGGTGCTGGCTAAACCAACCTAAAATAACCCAAAATTGAATAGAATACGCTGTATTATTATGATTTATAAAACCTAAAACATTGACATTATATACTTCAATGAGAAGTTATTAAGAAGCTGTGTATAAAAATACATGTCATAAATACCGTTCTACCAGAAAAAAAGTCTAAACACTTCTTTATGCTAAGCTACGTCAATCTACTCAAAAACTCAAATATTGACGCTCTTACAGGCGACCAAACTGGGTCAAAATTGTGCTGAAATGCAGCAAAAAGATACACCAAGAACGTAAATAAAAAGGTTACAATTGTGATTGGCATATATATTGATTAGTCTGTAAGATGTATTTATCGACAAATTCTAACGCAGGCTAGAAAAATAGGCGTTGAGCTCCCGTGTTCTCGATCAAGGTCTGCCTATTTTCGCGGCGTCGATGGTATCGAACGATTGTCGTCATTACATAATCTTGCCTCCACACTACATGAACATGAAAACATCTACACGTTGTCGCCACGTGCCGAGTTACGAGGCTCGTTTTATCGCTATTATTTATGAGAGAATCTGTCGTTTTTGTTTTTGCATGTTTCACTACCTCATAGCAAAGGTCTCTAGCTAGTCTTAGAAGTTAGAAGATTCTAATGTCTATCAAAACTGACAAGCACACCGTTCTTTATTAACGAAGCTTCTCACTCGCTATTTTCAATGTACAATTATCTATTTAAGTAATGCACTACACTAAGCTCACTATTTGTAGTTTTTTTGTAATTATTAAGTAATTAACTATGTAAGAACATCTAATAATTAGGCAGTAAATTTATTTTTGTATTTTTTAATCAATGTTAATTTAGGGGCTTTTCCCAATATGGTATGCCAGACCCATCGTACCCTTAACATAAATAACTACAACTGTGTAAGTTTTCCTTCAATACCTATTTCTTAAAAAACTTATATTATGGCTTTCGCCGAATCACATGCAGGTGAACCTAAAATACTTAATAATAAATAGACCTAAATCTAATTTGTTTATACTAAAATTATTTAAAAAATTCTTCTCTTTCTCTTTAATTCCTCGGACATTGCATGAGAAGGTGGCGAATATCACAGGGCGCCACACAGTTCCCAATTTGGTGAAGCAGTTTGTTACATTGGAAACGCAAACATACACGGATAATGACCAGAACACTCAATTTACTTTTAATAAAATGTATCTAGTTCATAAAAAATATTTGATGTTAAAACATATGATGTTTGGATATAAATATCCAAAATCAAAGGATGGGTACGATTTGAATGTTTTGTATGTCAGCTTTTTTATGCCAAGAGTTTGTTTTATATTACCAATTTGTTTCTGAAGATTATTATTATGGAAATATTGTTGTGATAATTATTGTAATTATGTGAATGTTTTCTTACTTTATCCACCGCATCGCAAATTTATGTTGTGTGTATTTTTATTAATAAATATGTATTATGTAAACTTATTTTCTTACGTATTTATTCCATTTCAATATTACGAGTACAATTGATTTCCTCATAGATACGGACAATTCATACTAGATGTTGACGCTATGCTATTAAGTATACATACAGTTACTGAAAAACAATAGGAAATCAATAAAATTATATTCAGACTTAATTTAAATAGTAAGTATACCATTTTAATAACTCCTACGCGCAAGCATATAACCTTATTGGAAAAGATTATATCTTGTTTACCTCGATGACATGAGCTTCGTCTTTTTCGCAAATACGGCACATTATTATTCTAATAGGCCAAATTTTTATTATTTTAAACCTTTGTTATGGCTAAACCCACATTTCAACATCTAAATACGAGCCGAGTACCTCATTTTTTATTTAAACGCTTGTATTATTACTTAACACAAGATTTTACTTTACTCATGTAGTTATCACCTTAAATAAACATAGAACGAACAAACCTGTTTGTTCAAGCTGTTATATAACATAAATATTCGCACAAACATACTTAAAGTGAAGAAGTCCTTGAGTATTAAACGCCTGTTCCATATTATTAACTTGTGCGTTTACTCGTATATGATAATCTTAACTAATATATGGTACCTAAACCACTACCAGTTTTATTAAACATATATCTCTTAACTAATATATGGAATGGTTTATTCCTTTGCTAGTTTTATTATAGATTCTGATATCACTGTTAAAGTCAACTGTTTGTATGCTGTTATGGACCTAACATAATCATTTACATTATTTTAACCCATAGTGTCTTTGGCCGACCGGGTGTACAAACAAATCTTTCGTAATAATAAATAAATAAATAATAAATAAATATTCCACAACTATCACACAACGCCATCTAGTCCCAAGCTAAGCAGAGCTTGTGTTATGGGTACTAGACAACTGATAAACATACTTATATATTTCTAAATACATAAATATTATAGATAAATTACACCCAGACACAGAACAAATGATCGTGCTCATTACACAAACATTTGTCCTGCGTGGGAATCGAACCCACGACCTCCGGCATAGCAGTCAGGGTCACTAACCACTAGACCAACAGGCCTGTCAAATGTCTTCTTGTTACCCCGGTTGTACATGGCAAATGAAGAATGTAACTATTCAAATATACAATACATTTCAGCTAATGTTTAAAAGTGAGCTAATGATGTAAAGGACCTGATTAAAAAAAAATTAAGGTTAAAAAAGAAACGAGCTAGTTCTAAATACAATCAATGTTTTTTTTTATATTAGTTGCGGAAATTAAATCTTGCATGGACGGGATCCGAACTGAAACCCTCTGATTTGACTAGGCATTAGATAAATGCTTTACCAACTCCACCGAGATTCTTCTCTGAGCTTTCAATTTCCATCATAGTTAATAAAAAAAACATTTAACATTGCTCTCATTAATTGTAGGATGCTAAACGACTTTGCATAGCTTTCTGAAACTATTTTACGCGATAAATTAACAGGCTTGTCTTTGTTTATACAATTCTGATTAAATATTTCAAGTCGTTTATTTACGTACAGTCTATCAGTAGAAGACTATATTTAATCTGTGCTATCACTACGTAATCTTGATAAAGACTATCTAATCAGGACCATGAGCAAATTGTAGGAGTCCATACATTTGCATGGTTTTGAATTGACCGTCTGCTATGGCACAGTATTATTATTCACTTACTTACTATTAATACGACTGTGGCTTTGGTGTGTAAGTAAGCGTTGATAAACTATGAAATATTCTAAGAGCATAAGGATTCTCTCTCTGATTATCGGCAAGTAAATAATCAATCGAGAGAATAAAACAGCTTGGGACTGATCACTCCAGGATCTACCTACTCGTGTATTACTATGTCGAAGTGAAGCGTGTCTCGCCCTACTGATACCATTATAATGGTCTCTTTTGTAAGGCACCACACTGAAGCTAAAAATAATCCATAATTTGTTATATACATTAAGAAAATGGCGAAAAAAAAAATGTTAAAAGACAAGCCCGCTGAGTTTTCTGTCGGATCTTCTCAGTCGTGGTCGCGTTCCGATCCGGTTGTAGATTTAGGAAAAAATAAATGTTAAACTACAATTTGTAAGTGCCCCCGTATGCCTATACAGAATAAACGATTTGATTTGAATCAAAGGATTCTATATTATAAAATATTATAATGTGATTGCTAAAAACTATAGCATTAATTTTTTTGATTAAATGTCTATTTTTGTATATTATTAAGTAGTTAAAGTTGTATTTGCCTGGGCCTATATTGTATTTTACTCGTAGGTGACTAAGTTGCATCTATGTAATTAATGACATTTTAATAGCCCCTCCAGTGTCTATGTCATTATAACAATTAAATTTCTATTGTGTCTGGCCGTGTGACCTTTGATGGATTATTTTCATATCAATGCTTTAATTTTAGTGATAATGTTAATTTGTAAATATTTTGTTGTAATTTGATTAAAAGTTGTGAGATAAACATTTTATTTTCATTTAACATTCACACCTTTATTAAAATATTTAATTGTTTTAATTTTAACTAGCTTCTTCACTAAGTATATATTATATTTTAATTTTTACCTACTGTCTCTTAAATGCATTATACGGCTTTTTAGCGACTACTACTTACTTACTCGTGTCTAATTTTATTTCGTGAAAGACTATTCTTTATTACAAAATTACTACTTTAGTTGTGTATATTTAATATTACGTATTTCAACTCTTAGAGCAACAGGGAACCCAAAACAGCTGTATAAAATGAGAATGATTTTTAATATACTTCAGTCAGTTAAATGATTAAATACAAAAATCACGAGTGTTCAAGTGATGCTTATCATATTTATCTGTTTAAATATTGACTAGATATTCGCAAACGGCCTTGGCACTTTATAGTCTTTGTGCTAATCTTTTCCAAGATAACACATTTCCTGTTTGGTTAGACTTAGTACCTAAGTAGGTACTTAGATAGGTACATATCTACTTACATGTTAACTTCATTTATTTAAAGTGTCCGCAGACATTGCATTTCAAGTATTGAATCGTCTGCATCATTTTCTTATAAGTATTCGTACTATTCGTATATACTGAACTTTATAAACAACTTTAATCTTTATTATAAGTTTTAAGAACGTTTCTGAATGATAGATTCATAGACACATAGTCTCACTCTTATTTTACAAGTGCTTACTTGTTGCTAAGTAATTTTTCAATGAAGTAATTACTTCACGATAGAATACATCAACTTAAAATCTTATTCTTCGAGTACGTTACTTACTAAAGTGTCTAAAGTAAGTGCATGACATAACCCTATCAAAATTCGATGTGTTATTCATTTTACTCATGTTAGGGGGTTGTAATGGGATTTATTTTTAGAGCATAATAGATCCTTCACGTTTCACTTGTGTGCGAATGTCATTTTTATACAACTTCACTTCTACAATAAGAACGAAAAATTAAAGTGTCCTCAATGCGTAAGCAAAAGAAATGGTGACTATTACTCGGCTAAGAATTCTAGTCTTTGATAGTTCTAACTTCAGGCAAATTCTAGTCTAGAATAAAAATCGTTGCTTAAGTATTTACTTTTCCTTAAGTAATTACTTTTGTTTGTATAAATACGGCTGTAAATTGTTTACTGGAGCTACAAACTTGACATTTTGGCAGCTTATGCCATTTGAATTTCTCCCGTAAAAGGGAAGCGAGCAAGCGAGCGAAGTCGTTGGCGGGACACCTAGTGATTTAAATACTTACATATGGGATAGTAATTTAGTTGCGTAGGTACTTTAATGTTCATCTCAAATATATGATATATGAATGTAGATTAGATAAAAACGCCAAGTTAATTAAAAGGTAGAACGTTCATGCAATAAAGTTCCTATTTTACTTAAGATTATGCTTAGTCATGCTTTGCATAATACGTTACTATATTATACACAGACCAATATATCCATTGGTCTGTGATATTATACCTATTTTATGTAGCTATTGTACGTATTCGGTAAAATCTAGGTTTATATTTATATTTAGACAAGCGGGACATCATACGAATGGGATGGGATATACTATATTCCATTGTTAACTATCGTAGTTATTTTTCATTTGTACCTTATACATGAGTAACCTAAGGTGTACCAGAGGTACCTTGGCAGCAGTCCTACTATCAACCCTTAAGTGATAATGACTGCTGCCAGCTATAAGCTATAAGGTCGACGAATCGCACAAGGAAGGTTTTTTATTTTATTTTTAATAATTATTATCGTTAGTTTGCTAATAAATTACCTATAATACAAGCTGTACCTTTATTTACTATGATATTAAAAATAAGCGCTAGAACTATATACTTATTAAATATATATTTTGATTCATCCATACCATCATCAATCACCAAGCGGGTAAAACCGCGCAGCGCAGCTAGTCGTTCATATAAATAAGATGCTTATTTAAGTTTTCAAATTGCACTTTGATTAAAAAATAAGTTTTTAAGAATTTTTACTTTTCTACCTACTTCCAAAAAGGAGGAGGTACTCGATTTTTATTATTTATGGTATTTTTTTCTTATGTTTGTTACCTCATAACTTTCGACTGGGTGAACCGATTCTCAAACTTCTTTTTTTGTTTCAGAGCTGGTTCCATGTGGTCCCATTTAAATTTCATCAAATTCGGTCCAGTAGTTTTTGAGATACACTCCAGAATAGAATGGAAGTCGGTATTAAAATTTTCAAATTGTACTGTAAATAAACGCTTTTTTAATAAGTACGTAGTTACGTAAGTTAAAGAGCTCAACATACATAGCAATTAACTCATTAAGGTGCACATTTATTCAATTCTACAGGCAATAAAGCTAATTATAAGATGCATAATCCATTACAAACCACTATTTACATACATATTGCTAGATTACTACTAATAACTTAGCAGTAATATGTACGTAGTTTATTATATACTATATAATAATATCTACTCTTCGTAACTTAGTCCGCGTATTATGGCTATCACGAATCCCTGAGGAACTATTATTTGAATAAGGATAAACATTGGTCAATGTGACAAAACTTACCTAAACTATGAACAAGAAATTTAATAGGGCTAGAAGTTGCAGCTTCATAGGACTTCCGAATAGACTGAGAGAGCCTGCAGTATCCAGCCAGAAAGAAGGCACGTCAGCAGCCTTTCTTTCTGCCTATGTAGACCTCTAGTTTGACGGAGTCAGTGATGATGCAGATGAATACAGTACAGCATTAGATCTAGAATTGTGAGTGACAGTTGCCGGAACACACCGCTAGGTACCCGCAGGACTATTATGCATCTCAGTTGCTAACAAATGTTGATTGTAATCTCGAAAAATGCCGGTTCTATGTCAGTTTGACAACTCCAGTAGGCAAAAATGTTAGTAAGTTGATGACAGGCGCTGACAAAAGTCATATAGAACCGCCATTTTTTTCGATTTCAATCAACATTTGATAGCAGCTGAGACACATAATAGCCCTACTGCTGGTTTCCAATCTTAAGAGGATTGCATAGCTAGTACTTTCCATACTAAAATAAATAACTCTTTTCTACCTCTTAACATTGTCCGATTTCAGTGATGAATGGGCATACTAAACAATGTGATGATTACATAACAAGTGCAATTTCTACCTCTTAAGTGAGGTAGCAAGCCAGGCGGACACCAGGGTGCATCCACACCATGCTGTGGATTTCATCAGGAAGTTACCTTGGCTGAAAGCTCAAAACCGAAGTAAGGATCGAGACCGCAATAATTGGATTGTTGACCACCCCGTATTACCCTTGGACTATCATCGCTTTAAATATACTTAATTTATTATGTAAATTTAACGAAGCGCTCGTAGCGGAGCTTGAGATGCGCTCGTAGTGGAGCTTGAGAAGCGCTATAGCAGAGCTTGATTTGGGCGATCTTAAACCATCGACAAGTTAAGCAACGCTTGCTGCGATCAGGAGTTGAATGGGTGTGTGCTAGTGGCATTATTCAACTGAGCGCTTCCGTGCTTCGGAAGGCATGTTAATAAAACGGTCTCAGTTGTTTGTCTTAGCACAACAGTCGTTAAACTATGTCGAAGGCCTTCGGACGGCATGAAAACTTCGACATTGGTTGGCCAATAGTCTATCCACCAAGCCGTACTCGGCTCGTGTGGTGGATTATGGCCCAACTCCTCTTCCGAAAAGGAAGGCTCGAACCCAGCAGTGAGAACATAATGGGCTAATTATAATTGATTATGTAAATTAAAGGCTACATCGGTTATTGCGTCGCATTTAAACTGTGAGATTACATTGCACTTCGGAAACAATGGCTAAATGGAAAATTTTAGCGATAGAGTGTACGCACTCGATAAGAGAATATAATGAACTCTGAATGAAACCGGTGAATCGCATAGAAATAATTAAAAAAGAGCTTTGTCACCCAAACATATAAATGTATTTGGGACATAGGCGTAAGTAAATCATCAACGTTTATTTTAATCTGCAAAATTGAATTGAGTAATATCTATTTATTTCGTGAAAATAGTATCCAAGCCCTATTATTTTTCTAGCACGTCATTGCGTTATCTATAGTCTGGTAAATTGAATAATAAACAGTCACCCGTGAATATGGGTCACGTTCGTGTTATCGCTGTGTTTTGCATTATAAATATTGTCACATAAATTCTTATTCAATACTATACAATAGATTAAATATCTGGATAACTTTATTAAGAATAAGGAGGGTTAATAATCCACCACTATTATGTATCCCAGTTACAAACAAAGGTTGATTGAAATCTTGCGGTTCTATGTCAGTATTGTCAACAGCTCCAGTAGGTACGCAAAAATGTTCGAATAAGTTGATGACTGCAGCTGACAAAAGTGACACAGCCGCCGTTTTTTTTTTATATTTCAACCAACTTTTGATTGTAACTGAGATGCATAATAGCCCTACAGAACTCATCATACATATCTGTTTTATATTGTGTATATGAGTACCTAAAGATGGACTATTGGAACAGACTAAACACAAGTGCAATTTGAAAAATTTTATACCGACTTCCATTCTATTACTTAGGTAAAAATCAGTTATTAGAGTGTAACTCAAAAACTACTGGACCGAATTTGATGAAATTTAAATGGGGGGACCACACGGGAAGCACTAGCTTTCAAACAAAAAAGAATTTTGAGAATCGGTTTACCCTATCGTAAGTTATGAGGTAACCAACATAAAAAAAACAGTCGAATTGAGTACCTTGCCCTTTTTTTGGAAGTCGGTAGCAAACAGCTGGAGATTCAGTGAAGTTGAAGGTATATATTGATTTTTATATTGATGATATTGGTTAAAAAAGATTAAACAAACCGGTGTGACGCAACTCATAGTTTACGCTTTAAGTTTATTATTCTTTTTATAACAAAGTATAAAAGTAAGAATAACGTGAAAAATGGTTTAAAAGTAATAAATCGAAAACTAAACCATTTAAATTCCGTAGGTAACGGATTAAGTTTCCGTCCACGTAATTAAATTATTCAGCTGCTAATATCCATGACCTTGGTTTCGCGATGAATTGTTGCGAACTATGTAAAACTCTAATGTAGGCTTGTTTTGTAGTCTATATTTAGTGTGATATAGGCAATGGATATTTTGTTATCAATATAAGTCGATAAGGCGAAGGAAAAAGAGCTGGAGTCTTAAATAATGCAATCTATCGTGATATATAAAACAAGTTATTTGAAATCTATGTCCGTAGGCTTATCCAATATTTCGTTATCGGACAGATATAAAGGATGTTTTTAGAGGTATTCACGTTTAAAGTGAAATAAAACAAATTACAAGTACAATTTGAAAAATGTAATACCGACATCCATTCTATTCAGTTATTGGAGGGTATCTCAAAAACTACTGGACCGAATTTGATAAAATTTAAATGGGACCACACGGAACCAGCTTTCAAACAAAAAAATAATTTTGACGATTGGTTCACCCAGTCGAAAGTTATGAGGTAACAAACAAAAAAAACTTACGAATTGAGTACCTCCTCCTTTTTTTGGAAGTCGGTAGAAAATAAGTAATATTCCAAATCTATGTCGTAGCCTTACCCAATAATATTTCGTTATCGGACAGTTGAAGGATGTCTTTTAGAGGTATACACGTTTAAAGTGAAATAAAACAAATTAAAATAATAATGTGTGTGATATTGGTTTTATTAATATTATTTTTTATATAGGTAATTTTATGCCATTATTGTTTAAATATTATTTCGGGCATATGAGCGCCACGGCTAGGTCGAATGAAGCGAGATCGTGAAGACTTATTTTCGACGACTTTATCGAGCAATTGGAGTCGTATATTATCAATAACACCGTGAATTTAGACTTCCAAATGGTTCAATATCTCTGGTGTATCAGCATAGACTTGTGACTTCACATACCCCCAAAGAAAGATATCTAAAGGTGTGTGATTACTCGATTGTGGAGGTTTAGTTCACAGGTCCATTACGCGTCATTATGCGCTCACCAAAATGTTTCCCGCATAAAATTTATGGTGCCGCCCGCTGTGTAGCATGTTGCACCATCTTGTTGAAACTAATACCACAACATAAAAATCGTAAGTTACATAGGCTGTACTAAAACCCTGTCTCATCAATTCCATTCAACTGAGGTACGAAGAAGTCAGATTGCTGACTTTTCCGTACCTCAGTTGAATGGCATCTCTGTTTTCTAGTTACGGGAATATTACGATCGGAATTGTTTTAAAACAAATGTGCCAATGTTTCCACCTGCTCATAAAAGATTATGAAATGGCAAAACGTACTGACTACAAATCAACTGTCAACTGTCAAATTGACAGTCGGTAGAAAAAATACTGCCAGTTTAAAAACCAAACCTCTAAAACATCCTATATATTCATACAAAATATAATTCTATATATGTCCCCTACTATAGGGCTTATAGATTAGTTTTTCTGTAAATATTTATATCTATAGTGGACCATCAATATGATAATTTTATTACTTAATATAAAGTGTAACACATTCATATCCCCACACTAGGATAACCTGTGTCGAGGGAGGCATGAATAGACACATTTAACACATCTTTACATCAAATATCTGAGAACAAACATATAACTTGATTGAAACTTTCATAAGCGTTACATATTTGAATGTTAGGTATTTGGACGGCTTAAGAGGATTGCATAGCTAGAAGCTAAAATCAAAACGTACGGGCATAGTAAACAATGTGATATTTCCATGACAAAAAAATTCACTGAAATCGGACAATGTTAAGAGGTAGAAAAGAGTTTTCTCTTTTAGTATGGAAAGTACTAGCTATGCAATCCTCTTAACTTACGCGGTAGGTATAGTCGAGTATATCGACCGGTTTAGTGACCGTCCGGAACAAACACATATACAAAATAAAATAACATTCAGGAACCACTGTACATATATAATTAATGTGGTAGGCAAGCAATAAAATAATAGCGTATTTAAGACTAGCTGACCATCCGCGGGCATGCTCGCGTGGCGTTCAGTGAAATTAATTATAAGTAATTTGAATGAATATTTTAATGATGACTGGTAATAATTTTATTTTAATGTAACTTTTAATTGACTTAGATTAATACTATTATGATAAAATATGAATTTATAAACTTTAATTGAATTTATAAATATATTCAATACATGTACATTCTTGACAAACACTATTAAAAATCAATGCAATCAACTACATATTATTAAAAATATGTTCGTATAAAGCATGCTGCTCATGGTAAGAGTGCTATACCCAAATGGGTTCCTGTATTGTTATGAATGCAATAAATCACTTTGACTTTGACTTTGAAAGCCTCGACAAAATCGGTCCAGCCATTTAGAAGATCAGCCTAACACACAGACAGACACGGGACAAACTGGTGAATAACTTTGGCAAATTTCTTACCTGAAGAAATTAGGTTTAATATACAATATACAATATATAATATACAAATATATATAAAACACATGGGACCTATCAAATAAAATCTATTTACTTTATATTTTTCTTACTTGCGATACTAAATGCGATAAAGCTCCTTATCATTTGTTAACTTCTATTAAGGCTTCTATAGCGTCCCTTCACAATGAACAATAGCCTCCTTTTGTGATAGCAATATTAATATTCCAGTCTTCTAGAACCGATAACATCATGTTTCAAGTCCTTGTTAAGTTATAGTCTCGCTTGACATTTTGACCGCAGGGCATTAAACTTTGGGAGCGGGTGTTGCCAGTAGCTGATATACGAGTATAAGTACCTTATTATTATGATTTAATTCAAAATAACCATTAAGAAAAATTAGTACATTCAATAAATTGTGGTAATTATAGCGAGTTTTCATAAAAATGTTACCTCTAGTCCACCAAAAATGCTCACTTCGCTGTTCATGCTTATTTCTTTTTTATTACTAATATCTTGTACTAGCTGCTCTCCGCGGTTTCACCCGCGCGGTGATGGATGATGATGATGATGAACCTTATATAGCCTATGTTACTCAGGGTGAATGTAGCTTTCCAATGGTGAAATAATTTTTGAAATCGGTCCAGTACTTTTTGAGCCAATTTGTTACAAACATACATACAAATCTTTCCTCTTTATAATATTATTATAGACAACAGGCGCAGTACTTTTGCGATTTCTTTTAATATAAAACCAGTTTAGTTAATATAAAATTATGTTCAAACTTGTATCCATTATAACTATCGAATAGTTCCGATCGAGTTGTATTGACCTAGGTCACGGAGACTGCGAGAGTTGAAAGCACAAGTCTCTCAAGATGTAGGCGCATGTTTCTTGGACGAAATGTGAGAACATAAATTAGATTTGCAAGCATAGTTTATAGTTTAATGAAGTAATATCGCGCCATTTCTTCCTTGAGCCCACACAATGCCATGTCTCCTTTAAATCTATTTTCGGGAGTTTACTTATTTGTCTGAAAATATACTAACAATAAAAACTTTTAGTAGTGCGGTTTATCATAGAATTGAATAAGGTCAATGTTGAATGGTGTTTACAATACTAACCTAAAGAAATAGACTTGCTAAAGATACCTAAGCCTAGTGATCTAATACTGTCTGGTAAATTATCTCAAAAATAATAATGAAAATTAAATTTAATTAAAGACAGAGACCTTCTACTAGGGCAACACTGGCGGGCACATTTTTCTATTAAATTATGGTTAGTTTTGAGGTGGATGGTTTTTGCAACAATGACGACAGTAACAAAGGCGACACGCCTGTTTAATCCTAAAGTGACAGTATAATCAGTGGTTATGTTGGTTGGAAACAGCAAATCACTTTTGTGGTTCGTTGCTCTACGCATTTAGAAGGATTGCATTTTTGAAATTGACAAAGAACAGTTCAATCTCTTAATTTTCCCCTGGTATTACCTCAAATTATGGTAGAAGGACGAAAAAGTCGTCTGATAAAACAATAGAAACATTACCTATTCTTAGAGATCGGTTTTCATTGTTAATATTATTAATATATTAATAATCCATTTATTTCAGGAAACAAATGACAATATGGACCCCATATCACAAATACTTTATAGACTAACATACACATTTAAAATAATAAGACATTTTTATTTCACTACTCTACACACTTCGTATTGCCTCTGCAGCTTTATTTCCCTGAATACACGTTAAACTACTCCTGCAAGTCAAAAGTCCGGTGCAAGGAACACTTTTGCTTGTGTATCCGGAACTTGAAGTAGCTCTGGTCTGCTCCAACCGTATCAAACTCAGCTCAATATGCTCATGCCACCGTCCCTTCAGTCTCTCCCAGACATAGTAGAGAATCTCTTCACCTTTAGTTATATTAGCGCAGAAATAGCATTAGTATCCCACATCTTTCACGACACGACTGTAAGTGAAAATACATAAACATAATAGTAATTTAACCCTGATTTCAAGAACACATATTTAATAGCATAAATAAATATTTATAATTAATTGTTGATAATCTCACCAAAATCTATGCGAAATCTATAAACATTATTTTATTACACGGCAAAGTTTCAGCACCAGCGGAATTATTGTCAGCGTGGTACATACCATAACAAAAGTCGTAGTTCATCGTACTATTTCGCGACAAGTCGAAAATGATAAGATGGGTGTTCTTGTACATTGTACATGCTCTTGAATTCTTGTGATCTTGTCAAACCGAGTTGGACATTGGGACAAAGTCGTTTTCAGCCAATGTGAAAGCGTCAAAGACTTTTGTATAAATAGAAGTCTTTGGAAAGCGTCCGTTATCGGGTGCTCATTTATTCTAGATTGTTATAAGTATATCACAGGACTAAAGACACAAATATACTTGAATCAAGAATCAACCGTGACAAATTATAATAATACCCATTTATTAAAATATCAGAATATCATCTTGAAAAATGGCGGCTCTATGTCAATATTGACAACTCCTTTAAGCAAAAATGTTAGTAAGATGATGTCTGGAGCTGACAAAAGTGACATAGAGTCGCCATTTTTTTTCGATTTCAATCATCATTTGTTAGTAACTGAGATACATAATAGCCGTACGGGTCTAATTACGCAAAGTAAGAAAATATACGCATTTTAAAATTACGCTTTAATCTAAAATGGACCACAAAAAATGCATCGCACTCAACATCCTGAAGAAGGTTTCTTCCAGGAACTGAAATAATTTCGGTTCGTGATATCGATGACAAAACCGCTACGTAGATAGGTTCTAAATTGCTAATGATTTCTTCTGTAATACATATCAATATATAGTTATTAATAGATATTTCATATCGAGTTTCCTAGAGTATTTTTTACAAGAATGGCATCCAATTTAAGCCGAAACAAGTGCTAACTACACATTTCTTAGACTTAATTTTAATTTCTCTTGCCCACAGTTGTGTATTGCGACTATAACGGCTCTGGGCGTGCCCTACAATGGATCGAAGAGTTCATAGCGAGAGATGTGCTCCCCATACACGCGACAAGATGCACTGCACTCAGCTATACATCTGGACAGAGCGAGATTTACAGGTGAGTTACATGTTTATATTTTATATTAGAACCCCTAGAAATGCGTAGAACTATAGCTTCTCTAAGCGTTCGTTTCATGGCACATGTTCTGAAGAGCTCTTTAATCTTATTTCTTCCTCATCAATCCGATCCCGAACTATTCGTTCCGGCTTAGCATATATTTACTGTTTTACTACCTCTGTCGTGTAAGTAAATTGGGGCATGTTCTGTCGGCGTACGCATTTCCTTGCAGCTATGACCCTGGGCCTTTCAAGCGGGGCGTGAAAAAGCATATCTTAGGTCATCATAGGGGTGGCGATTAACGCAGCTTACGTGGTCATCGCTTCTTGATTCCATCTCCACTTTCCATCAGGCGAGAGGAAGTTACTCTGATGAACCACTATATAAAAAAGCATGAAATGTGAGACAGAGAGAGGGAGAGCTACTTTCACGTTTCTCTTATTAGTGTACAATTAAAACCATAAACGGCTGTCTACGGTTTTTCACAACCTATACTGCAATGCACGCAGATATGCTGCCAACCTGAAAAGACTAATCGTTTAACCTTACCGTAACCGTTAAAATTGTGGGGGCATAGGCCTCTGAAGTCTGAAACGTTTGGAGCAGTTGGAGATTCCGGTAAACATAGCGTTCCACGAAGCCACAGATTGAAAATTTAGTAAAGAGTCCCAATAATGAGGAAACCGCTGAGGAGGGGAGAAGGTGGATACTATATTGTGAATTCTTCCGAATTCCGAAGCCGAAGATCGGGCTCAGTGGCGTGCATTAGAAGAGGCATATGTCCAGCAGTGGACTGATACTGGCTGATGATGATGATGATATTGTGAATCACAGTAGCAAGACCCCTATCTCTTATCCTATAGTCAGAACGAATTAAAACTCAGAAGTACCTATGCAAGCACATTGTGCGTATAAAAATTAATCTTGTGTAAAAGAATGATGTTCTCTCACAGGGCAGAATCAAAAGACCTCATGCGCAGCACAGTAGGCGCTCTTCCAGAAGATGTTGTGGTCTTTGGAGCATCACTCACAAGGTTCCTTCGAGCCCTGAGGCCGCAGGAAGCAGTGCTTTTTGTCAGCTCAAGGGAGACAGAGAGGCAGATCGCGCCCTGGAGAGAGTATGGAGCTGAGGTAAGAATTTCCAGATGTCATTATCGCCTCTGGAGCGTCTGTCATGACTTGAGATTTCCTTGAAGTCCAGAAATGGTATTTAAAGTTAATGGTTAATGGAGTGGCAATTGCACTGTAAAAGTAGTGGGGTAGCGGAAAAGCTTAAAGACCTAAAATAAGGCGTATGGTACATGGTTTTTTCATTATTTTAGTATCGCAAGTAAAATTTAGAGTTCTTTTACCCAAGTTTCTCAAGAAAAGTCTCTTGTCAGCTCATACTGAGTTAATCGGTATTTTACTAGATACAATTCTTCATGTGTTCTCTTGAGTTTTACATAATCTGATTTCTCCATCCCTATTACATGAAACGTATATGTCAACGAAGAGTTTTGCTTCTAGATACAAAATGCGAAACTTCTTGTAATTCACTGTGTTTGTTCACCACAGATACAACCTATATATATATAAAAATGAACCCCTATTTCTCCTGGTCATGCTATAACAGGATAACGAGAACGGATGGAACAATCTCGCTAATTCATTTTTTGTTATGGCAATTATTGTCAGGAGAAGCCGAGCTATAACATACGCAAACGTAGTCACGGGCAGTCGCTAGTAATATAAAATTTTAATATATCTTTCAATAACAAGTGAACGGTTATTTTATAGGAAGGTGTGATGCAATGAAGACCTCATCATATTTGAGTTATTGGCCATATAATACATTACAGTATTTATTTAATTTTGAAATTCTTTAAGATACTTGTATAAAAGCCGCTAATATATAATACATAATTTGCTGCTAATAAATCATATTAAACAAGAAAAATCAGCAGGCACGTGTAAGTAAGCAGGCACTCAAGCGTGGAATCGTGTCGTATCAGCTTGGGAATTGCGAATGAAGGTATTTTCCTTTGATAAGGGTGACCGTGAGACGAAATACACAAGTTCAAGGGCTCCAAGCCGAGCATATTACATTATTTTATGTATTCGGTACCCTCGTCTATTGGTATCAGCTCTTGAAGAGTGATTTATATATCTTATTTAATTTTAATTATTTACAAAGCAAATTATCACAGTTATTAAATTTTATCAAGTGACAAGTAAGACACCTACTTGTTATTTATGACAAGCTGCGCCCGCGGTTTCACTCGCGTGTTCATGGATGATGAAAAGTGTCCTATGTCCTTCGCCGGTATATATCTATCTCTTAGCCAAATGTAATCAAAATTGTTAAAGCCGTTCTCAAGGTATGGCGTGACCGGGGGAAGTAGAGATTCATTTATAGGCTTGATAGGGCTTTTTTAGCTAAAGCCCTACTATAATAAAAGTTTTTATTAAGTTTTACTCCCGCACAAATTGCACATGCAAAATATCTATAAACAAACGGCAAATTCCTTTCGTTATCAGTCCGGTAGTTATCACGCTGCCACGCTGGTCGACACGTGATCGATTTGCGCTGCAAACGCTTACAAAGTTTGCGTTATTTATTATACTAGTAATATGTATGGCAATATATTATAGGTACTGACTAGGAAAGGTCTGATTTTTGATTTGATTGATTCCGGCTCCGATACAGATAAGAGCCTGTTTATTCTTTGTATTTGGTCTTATATAAACTTCTGTAAAGATATATCATCATAATCAGCCCATTTTGTTCCCACTGCTGGGACTCGAGCCTTCTTCTCAGAGAGAGGAGTTGGGCTATAATCCACCACGTGGTCCCAGTGCGGCTTGGCGGATAGGTTAGTGGCCAACCCATGTCGAAGATTTCAGGCCGCCCGAAGATAGCCTACATAGCCTAACGACTGTTGTCCTAAGACAAACAACCGGAACAGACGGCTTAACGTGCCCTCCGAAGCACGGAAGCGCTCAGTTGAATAATGCCACTAGCATACACCCATCCAAGTCCTGACCGCAGCAAGCGTTGCTTAACTTGTTGATCGGTTAAGATCGCCAAGTCATGCTCCGCTGCGAGCGCTTCATAGTTATGCACTTACAGCTTTTTGGATTTATATTTTAAGTACCGCAATTTATAGGTAAAAGCGCTCGCAGTAACCAGCCTTGTCGTTGTTATCTGATCAACAACGCAACCCCTTACTGCGGTCACGACTTGGATGGGTGACCACTATAGGAAATTTCGAGTGACCGGTAATTGATGATATTAAATGATTCGATGTAGATATTTTTCACGGAAGATTATATATATGTACAAACCTTCCGTTCTTCTTATAAAACCCTAATTAAGTTCCTATTTACGTAGAAAAAGAGAAACAGCTAATTATTTACCTATTTACCACGTAGGTACTTTATGACAATAAGTGGTAAATTTTATAGCGATTCTTAGCTTCTACAGCGAGCGTTTCTTAGTTAAATCATTACTTACCTATACATATTACTTATTCCATCAAAGGTCATTGGTCATCATGCGGCCATACACAATAGAAATTAAATTGTTATAATATAACGACTCTTGAAGGGACTCTTAATTTCTTATCTTGATCTTATTACACAATACTGATATATAGGCCCTTATATATCTTTAAGCATAAAGCATATTACTGTAATATAAACAGCAAATTTATATTTGGGCACGCTTAAATTTTTGATTAAGACCATTTTCGCCGTAATGGAGTGCAAAAACAAACACTTATCTTTTTAATTAAGTACAAAAATACGCAAGCTCCATTACTCGTGTCTCGAAAGGTTGCAATGTAATTAAAAGAGTTCTCCACAAATGAAACAACCCCCTCAAGTCTCAGGGCCGTCGAAGCCCTTGGGGGTGGTCGTATAAACCAAGGTCGTCGTGTAAGCACCCTTAGACACGATATTGACTGCGGCTGAAGGGCTCGCGTAATCGTTACTTACGGTGTATGACTTTCCCTGCCTTCCGAGTGGAGTCAACACCGATTCAACTCACTTGTTAATTTATTACTTATAAATTAAACCAAACTAGCGAACTAAATTTTTATTATAGCAGTCCTTATTCTGTTAACACTAAAATCCAAATTCAAGTAACACTTATAATGACATTTTTTTAAAATAAGTGTACCTATTTTATTCAAACGTTTTATATTATAGGTATTTTTACGTTACTTTAGCGAGCACCAAGTTACGTATCAACTAATCTGTCTAAAATATACCTACAATTGAAAAGTAACATCTAATTTAAGTGCTGTCATTCGGATGTGTTATTAAATACTAATTTGGATTTTAGTCTAAACAGAATAGGAACTTTAGAGATTTTAGTTTAGAGACTGCTTACAGAATCGATACTATTATTACTGTTTTTCATTCCGATTCAATATCGCGATTTTGACAGGTGAGATCTTGTCAGCCATTCGGAATGGGTTAGGTTAGGTTAGCTAGACCTAAGATACACGCTCACGTTGCTCACGGCATGGCTGACAATGCAGTAATCCGTTATACGCTTCTTACAAGATATTTGACGAGACGGTATGGAAGCTATATAATATACTATGAAAATAATTTTAAAACAGCCCACAAGAACTTTTGTTTTGCCGGATCGATAAAAGTAAACACACGCACACATGTGAGCGAATCGCACACACATCGACGAACTGTCATTTTTGACAGAACTGCTAACGGTGATTTCAGTACGTAGCGGAAATCGCAAAATGGCGTCCGGTGACTTAATCTATGACGTCACATGGGTCTACGTTGTCGCGCTTTCGTTGATTTGGAATGACGATCACAGCGCTATAATCAATTTTGACTTTAATCAAAAAGCAGCGTTTGTCAGCCGTTTGTGTGGACCGAAGCGAATATAGAAGGAAGTCGTATTGAAATAACGTTACATAATAGCAGGCGCTACAGTGGGGGTGTAACGGCCAGCATCTCGAAAATGCAAATTTAGGCGAATTATTAATAATAACTGTCACTTCTAACTATGTGATAGTTATTATTCATATTTTTAATAATTTTAATAATTATGTTAATTACTATTTTGGGCGCATTATTAATAGATAAGTAGTAGCTGGTCTCCGCGGTTCCACCCGCGCGGTGATGGATGACGATAATTATGATGAATCTTATATAGCCTATGTTACTCAGGGTGAATGTAGCTTTCCAGTGGTGAAAGAATTTTTGAAATCGGTCCTGTACTTTTCGAGCCAATTCGTTACGAACATACTTACATACAAATGTTTCCTATTTATAATATAAGTATAGATAACTTCCTCGTAGTTAGTTGAATAATATGTTAATATGTTTTATTATATGTTTTTGAACCCTTTGCGTCCCAGAGACGTATATATACGTCAGTTTCATTCATAAATCTTTTGTTTTAATTATCACGGTATAGGAAGGATTAATTAATTTATAGATTAATGCTCTTCGTAACCAAACTTTGCACTTTCGAAGAATAAAATTACACAGTCTCGGACAGGATTCGAACCTGTATCTTCTGCCTGTGTTAGATGCCATGACCACGACTAGGACGACGACGACGATAGGAAAAGATTTAACG
Source organism: Selenia dentaria (assembly GCA_917880725.1). Classification (NCBI taxonomy): domain Eukaryota; kingdom Metazoa; phylum Arthropoda; class Insecta; order Lepidoptera; family Geometridae; genus Selenia; species Selenia dentaria. Next base: position 9,747,969 of record OU862885.1, read on the forward strand.
AAGGCACAGGTTTACCAGATGGGCGTCGGGCTTGTCATCATCATCATCTCAGCCGTAGGACGTCCACTGCTGAACATATGCCTCCCCCATGATTTTCCAAAAGGACCGGTTGGAAGCGGCCTGCATCCAACGTCGTCCTGCGACCTTCCTCAGGTCGTCTGTCCACCGTGTCGGTGGACGACCTACGCTGCGCTTGCCGGTCCGTGGTCTCCACTCCAGAACCTTTCGGCCCCATCGGCCATCTGTTCTGCGTGCTATGTGCCCTGCCCACTTCCACTTCAACTGGCTAATCTTCTGGGCTATGTCGGTGCCTTTCGTTCTTCTACGGATCTCCTCATTTCTGATTCGATCACGTAGACTCTACGTGATCGAATCGGGCATAGCCCTCTCCATAGCTTGTGCGACTTTGAGCTTGCTTATGAGGCCCATGATAGTAAGAGACCACGTTTCAGTGCCATAAGTCATCACTGGTAACACACATTGGTCGAAGACTCTTGTCTTGTCGGGCTTGTACCGTCTTCTAATCACATTAAAAACCATTTTACTTATAAATTTATGAGCTCTAAAGTTAAAACTAATTAAATATGTATGTAACATACATTACATATAATATTATATTAAATATACCTACTGTAATTATTTACTCTCTAATTGTTGACTCTAATGTTGTGATATAAGAAAGATCCAATTGAGTAGAAGCGCCAAGAATCTCGAGGTTATTCATTTGAAATAGCTGTTAACAATGTATTATTTTGATTTCATTGCTAATTAATTACATGGGTGACTGCCGAGTTGGCAGAAGTGAAGCTCCAATCATCTTTGTCTAATAAAAATATGGTCTTACTTAATAATATGCTTTCTTCATTACAACAATTTACAGCTCTTTTTTCTTTGCGTGAGTTATTTAAAAAACGGACATAGTTTTTAATAATTACTTATTCGTCTTCGTTAATCAAAAACCATCCTATAGTATATCACTCGGTCCCGGGTATTGTACTTCGGACAATAGTCTGTTACGTTAAGACGCGCTCATATCCTGATAATAGTAAAAAGCAGATTTTTTATTATATTATATATTTTTAAACACCTAGTGTAGCGAAACAGATCGATTATATATTATGAAAAAAATACTAAGGTTAGAAAAGGAATAGGAAAAGAGTAATAACCGAATAGAATTCATAAATACTTTTAGCAGAAAAAAATCTTGAATAGGTCCACAAAAATAAACTTTCACGTCCAAACTCTCAGAATTTTCAGCGATAACACTATATTTTTTTTTCGGTAATACATAGCCAACGTATAGTACTAAAGTTATAACCAGCAGTTTTTTTCGATTCTGTTAGTACATATCGAAAAATTTAGAGAAAACGTACAAAATTAACGCATTTTCGCATTACGTCGTCCAATCTAACAAGCGATTTTCAACCTTACGTAAAGCATCGAAAATTATTTTAAAATTAGGCTTGAACCGCGCCTTAAAGATTCCGTGAAAACTCCGACACTAGGACGACGGTAATCATTATCAACATGTAAGCCGTAGGACGTACACTGTTGAACATTATGCCTCCCCCACAAATTTCCAATGGGATCGGTTTGAGTTGGCCTGCATCCAACGTCGTCCTGCGACCTTTATCTCTCGTCTCGGATCTCCTCTTTTCTGATTCGATCACGTAGAGAAACTCCGAGCATAGCCCTCTCTTTAGCTCGTTGTGCGACTTTGAGCTTACTTATGAGGCCCATAGTAAGAGACCACGTTTCAGTGCCATATGTCATCACTGGCAACACACATCGGTCAAATACTTGTCTTGAGGCATTGCAGAGACATCGCAAACGTCAACGTATCACGCTTCGGCGTACAGACTGAGATATCTGTGTCACAGTTGCCCAGATAAATGACACTTTGTATTGTTTCACGTGAACGACAGCGTTACACTTACGCAGTTATTCGTGCTAGGCATGCATGTCTATCTTAAGCAATGGCCTTTTTTTACTTTGTAACATTATAAAAAAAGGAGGTAAAAAAAAGGTATGGATTACTTGGAACGAGGTTATTGGTGTCACGTAAAACGTGGCCAATTCACCTTCGTAATTAGTACCCGAGTACATGTCTATAAATAGATATTAATGTAGTATCGTAGTTACAGTAGGTAATTAGTTTTAAAAGGGCTGCCAGCAGTAAACAAGAGATAAATTACAATAGAATGACAAGTGGGAGTGGCGTGTTTTTCAGTACACCAGGTTATCACTACATCATAAATTAAGGGATTGCATAGCTAGTACTTGTTCATATTAAAAAAAAAACTATTTTCTACCACTTAACATTGTCCGATTTCAGTGATTATTTTTTCATGCAATCGACACATTGTTTGCTATGCTCGTACTTTTTGATTTTTTCAGTTTATTAAAGTTTTAAAAAATAAATTTATATTACTATGAAATGCTGAAACCAGACCTCCACTCCAGAGCTTTCCGTGTTTGTTATAATTATGTTAAATTTAATTAAAATGTTTAAATGAAATTTGACTGTTGTGTATGTTAATTTATGTTTTTAGTGACTTATTTATGTATATTGACATGTAAATTATAAATATAATTGAACTTATATAAATTACATGTATACATTAAAATGTTGTTCTAGAAAGTATGGTTGTGTTTTAGTTAAAACGATAAGAAGGAATCCAATAATAAATACGTACTTGTCTCAAACAATATTCAGAACTATGACAATTAAAAAGTGTACTGTAAAAAAGAATACCAACATCCACAGCTGATGCACACTAAAAATAAAAATACCGTAATAAAAACTAAGTATAAATACAAATGAATAAACAAACAGGTGTGCTAATTTATTAAAGTGATAAACCGACGTTTTCACCGAGTATTACGTTGACCAAGTAAAACGTTCTGGGTGTAAATTAAAAAGGTATATATATATATATTTACCCAGAGTGTAGGATACGCCATTTTAAAACGACCGCATGATGGAGAAATTATGATGACTTGCAAGCTGATACCACGCAAACAACAAACTGATGTTATTTTACAACGGTCACGTGAGATGTCTTATTTTGAACACTGTTTACACTGAGCAATGTATACACTGTGTACACTCTAGCATAGTTCGCTAAGGTAGCTAACTGTTCTATTACAAGGGGCCCAATACTCTTAGCTATTGAATTGCGTTATCGCAACTCAATTGTATGAAAATTGTCGTTTTTGACAGTTTTTGTATTCGGCTCGCTAATTAGGTTCAATCGCAGCCCAGCAGCATGCGATCGGTAGTTTTTGACTCAATTGGTATTATGGAAAGTGTTGTGTTGCGATTGCAATTTCTAACGTTTTTGCATAAACACAATTAACCACACACGTTGCAGTTCCTAGAAAAGTAGGTTGATTTCTGCAAAATCTATTGTATTATTGGCCAAATATGGCGAATCGCGAGTCAACGGGTAAAGTAAATAAATGAATAATAAAGTATAATATTCATTGTGTTTATGTTAGAAATCCACTGTATCGATGTTTTGACTAATGCAAGATAGACAGAATGTTTTCAATCTTATTTCAGCTACAGCATTCTCAAGCCGTAGCACAGTACATACGACAGCGATTGCTATAAAACTGCGATTGAAACATGGATCTAACAGACTACCGAACTTAACATTAAATGCAGTTCAATCGCAGAAGCGTCGCTGTGGCGTGACGTTTCTCAATAGCTAAAAGACTTGGACCCCTGAGTTGGATGGGAATAGAGTCGCCTTCTATTACATGAGATAGGTCTTTGATAACGTCAAACAAAAAAGCTGTCGAAATTTAATTGTATATTATCTGCCTTCAAATCTGCTGCCATTCTTCTTCTTAAGGCGCCTCTCCATTGGCCGTCAGCTCAGTGAACTTATATCTTGATCCAAGTGAAATAGTAGTTCTACCCTGGCTATGCCGATCCATTCCCGGATATTGCGCAGCCAAGACCTTTTTTTCTTCCAGGGCGTCGTTTACTTTCAACTTTTCCCATCATTATTAGCTGGAGAAGCTGATATCTTTCATGTCGCAAGACATGTCCAAGATATCCCACTTTTCTCTTCTTAATGGTCTGCAGTATTTTACGGCTCTTGCGTTGGAGAACTTTGACGTTCGAAAAATTCTGCGTCCAGCGTATACGTGGCATTATCCGGTAGCACCACATCGCGAATCATCATGTCATCTGCTGCCGTTATACCTTCAAAATATCTTTTACTTATTAGGCCATAAAAAGTGCTTTGCCATGCTATGTATTGCAGATTGGGTACAGCGCAATATAGAACTCCATCTTTCTGAAGCTGAGCTACAAAGGGACTGGCTTAAAGTAACCAACCATGCCATTTCATCTGACTTCCAAAAAAAAGAAGCGGTGCTCAATACGAATTTTTTTATATTTATTTTTACCTCAGAACTTGTCTAAGTCGGTATACGGTCATGCGCACAATAATGTGATAATAGGTACTTTTTAACTGTCATGGTACCGATTTCAAAAGTTGATCACACTTTCTAGTGTTGAAGTCGGTTCCATTTTTTTGATAAACATTTTTTTGTCTCACCATCGGAGGAATATCTATGGAATAGTTGTAATACTTTACATACCTACAAAAAAACTTGACCCATTCTATATCCCCTCTAGAAAAAATATTATCCAAGAAATCTGACTGATACCTCTATTTCAGGTCATAAAGATTCCCGAAACCAAGGAAGGTTTCATCGACCTGAACAACCTAGAGCAGAGACTGCAGCAGAACTCTGGAACTGGCAAGAAGATGGTCGGCTTCTTCCCAGCTGCTTCCAAACTTACAGGAGTGCTCGCTGATGATGTGGCGACCACTTTACTGCTGCACCAGTATGGAGCCTGGTCCTTCTGGGACTATACGTAAGTTAAACTAGCTAGCCTATACATATTATTATCAAAGACTTGTACATGCATACAAATCCTTGATTATTATATAAACTGTTATTTTGGAAATTTCTAACAACGTTCAATAACTTTTAATAATGCACAATTTTTCTTTCATAATAAAAACTTAATGATATATACAAATATCTAGATATATAGGTATCGTTATACTAGAAATATTTGATGCTTATTTACTTCTCTCCTCTGGGAGTTCAAAGTACTTACACAATATTAAGTAGAGTTAAATGTCAATCAAATTCCGATGAAAAGTTGTAGTTTGACTCCAAAATGTGTGAAAAAAATATTACTATTCAATACTGACTTGAAACCGCTAAAAGTAAAAGTACATATGAAAAATATTGCCTTAATTACGTTTAGTTTTTAGAAGTGACAGTAGAAGTCGAGAGTAAAGCCACATTTAAATCTGAGCATATTTTGGAAGTTACTTTTACGAGTCTGTTAGCATAATCTAATGATATCACAGAAGCCATTTAACAAAGAAGTCAAGCCAATATAATGATATCTATTTAGGCTAGGTATACATAAATGATAATAGTAAGATACCTATCAAAAGGATGGTACACAAGATTTGTTTTACCTTGAATTATTTTTCTTGTATATGGTAGAAACAAGACTTCGACACATAGTAAAGGCATAGCAAACTCTTATTTACTTAGGCAATGGTTAAATCATTTATGATGGTCACATGTGAAGTCAAAGGAAGAGGGGTAGCACACTGTCTTATGGGTGGACGATTTCCACCAAATTTCCTCTCCTTCATTTGTTCGCCTACTACTTTATAACGAATAAGTAACATAATATGGAGGATGTAAATCAATGCAATGGCATAACTATTTATTGAACTTGTCATAGAACATCAATTGACTTTTATTCTAAGAGTTGAGTGTGACATCTCCCGAGGCCAACATTTTTAACAATATTTCCTTTCCTCAGGTTAGTGGCCCCATCATCAGCGGTGGACATGAACCCCACCTTTCCAGGGGTAGAAGAAGAGATGGTGAAGAAAGATGCTGTATTCTTCAACTGCGAGAAGTTTGTGGGGGGTGTGCAAGGACCCTACGTGGCAGTGGTGAAAAAAGATGTGTTCAAAAATACGCCGTTGTATTGTGAAGATGTTGAGGTTTGTCCATAAAAAGTATTTTAAGTAGCATTCTTCTCGCGACCCGTAAAAAATAACTAAACATTATATCAGGCTACTCGAATATACCTTATATACTAAAGATATTCCCTTTACTTTGTGATGGTTTATACCTTTACAAAAACAGAGGGCGTTGTGGTAAGTAACACAGTTTTTATACTACCACAGGCACCAACGATCTCAGTAAAAAGATTTAAGTAGTTACTTAGTAAATGTAATATGATATACTTGTTAGTATACTCCGCATAGAATAAGGTTATTGCGATTCCTTGGAAACTAGCAATTGAATCAGGATAAAAAGTATCCTATACCTATGCGTGGAATTACCATAGCTTTGACTTTAAATTAAATAGGAGTAATTCTGGGTCTAAAGTATTTAGGTCTACGAATACTTTTTAACTGACATCAATAAGGAGGAGGTTATATGTTCGTGTATTATTTTATTTTGTGTATGTTAGCCGATTTCTCCCCCAATTGTAGACCGATTCTCAAAATTCTTTTTTGTTCGGTAGAATATACTTCCGAAATGGACGCATTTAAATTTCATCAAATTAGGTTGAGTTATATCTCTCCAAAAACTGAATAGCCTTTCGCCTATCTTGATGATATCAATAATGGTGAATGACAATCGATCCCGTAAGTAACCAAAGCAAAAAAAAATACTGGCAATTTTTCTTTGGAGAAAGCAATGCTGTCCACAAAAGATCATAATGATTCGCAGGAATTGCCACTTTGACCTGGTTCGATATACTTACTGGAATCATTGGAAATAAATAGTTTTGTTTGTTTGAATTTGAATGGCATGCCTTGTTGTCGATTTATCGATTGAGTCATCACCTTTGATATCTGGAAGTGTCATTCGAAGTCGTAGTAACTTGCTATACGAATAGGTACATATACTAAACTTTTTATAGGAATAAGTATTAGGTATAAGTAGGTTAGCATTAGCACAGAATGAATAAAATATAGTACTAGTGCTATGCAGGAAGTAAACAAAGTGTTCAGGATTCAAATCTTCGCGCCACCCGTACAATACACTATAGCAGTCATAGTTAACAAGTCTACAGTCCTACCTCATATTTTTTTGTTCGTTTAATATTCTGTTGAATGGAATACACAGTATACACAGTATCTGTCGAATTTATACAATATTTTATGTAACAAGTACAATTTGAAATATTTAATACCGACTTCCATTCTATTCAGTTATTGGAGTGTAACTCAAAACTACTAGATTGAATTTAATGAAATTAAATGGGACCACGCGGGAAGCACCAGCACTCAAACGAAAAATGAAATTTTGAGAATCGGTTCACCCAGTCGAAAGTTATGAGGTAACAAACATAAAAAAAATACAGTCGAATTGAGTACCTCCTCCTTTTTGGAAGTCGGTAGATAACTATACATAGCCCCCAACACAAAGTGTCTATCTAGATCAAAATGTAGATGTAACGACACTCACACATATATTTTTAAAATGATATTTATTACGTGCGTAGGTAGAAACTAGGAAAATCTTTTTCTCTTACTATTACGGTTTAGTTACTGCCGTCTCAAAATCTACCCTGATACAGTAGAACTCAAAAAATGTGTTTAATAAAATCAAAAGAATTTCAATCGAGTGCCCTTGTTACTTCTTCACGCTGAACGAAAAGAGACAACATTTTCATCCACAGATTCCCAATTCGAACGCCCTTGTGAGCGTTTTTAGCGTTATTTTCGACCACTTGGGGCTATCCGAACGCACCTATAGTAAGTCATCATCATCATCTCAGCCGTAGGACGTCCACTGCTGAACATAGGCCTCCCCCATGATTTTCCAAAAGGACCGGTTGGAAGCGGCCTGCATCCAACGTCGTCCTGCGACCTCCCTCAGGTCGTCTGTTCACCGTTGGACGACCTACGCTGCGCTTGCCGGTACGTGGTCTCCACTCCAGAACCTTTCGGCCCCATCGGCCATCTGTTCTGCGTGCTATGTGCCCTGCCCACTGCCACTTCAACTGGCTAATCTTTTGAGCTATGTCGGTGACTTTCGTTCTTCTACGGATCTCCTCATTTCTGATTCGATCACGTAGAGAAACCCCGAGCATAGCCCTCTCCATAGCTCGTTGTGCGAATAAGAAAAGTGCTATTGTAAGTACTATGTATAAAAATACATGAAACTCTATGTCGTTAGGTCCTCGGCGAACGGATTGAAGAAATGAAGACGACGGACGTGGTGAGAGCAGCGATCGCGATGCAACTGCGAGATGCTGTCGGTCTTCAGAATATTGCTGATAGACAGGACAACATCACCAGGTAAGCTCTACCATTAAACTTTTGTGTTTCTCTTCGTTCATTGGGAGTCTTTAGTAGTCCAAAGACTATGCCAGTCCCATATACTACTAAACTTGTAAATTATATTATTAATAAGTATTATATAAAGTAATATGTAGGTATACGTCGCGTCGGAACGTGATTTTTTTTAATAAAGATTGGATAATCAGTTGCAAAAGATTACAGAAAACGTATGTAAGATTTTTGCATGTATCTATATTTCAAGTGATCTTTATCATGATTTTTTTAATTCCAAGGCTGATTGCGAAATAATTAATAGTACCCTAAAATTATATATTTTTATTCCCCTAGGATACATACAAATAGTACGCACCCTATTTATATTACAATCTAGCATAAAAAGGCTAATTAGTTATTATAAATGATGAGCTAAAAATTATAAATGTAATAGAAAATAACTACAAAAACAAAGTTATTCAAATATTATTTACAGCAAATGTTCATAATTGTTGACCACAGCTATAATAGCTAGCTAGTAATTTCTAATGGAAGTATCATGGTGTTACACGATTTTATAATCCTCTTGAATGAGACATGTTTTTAAAGTAGTAGGCCACCTAGGGTCTGATACATTTTTTTTACACCACAGATGCTCAAACTTTACATTGAAACAGAAAATATTATAAAAATATTTTTTAAATCTGTCTAGAAAATTACTGGCTTTAGTTACCCATACATTTTAATGCGTGTCATTGAACACCACTATTACTTAACACTACTACAAAAAAACCGATACTATTGCTTTACTTGTAAAACTGATGCCCAAAACTGTGAACAAGGGTACAAATTTTCCCAAGTTTACAAATAATTACATAGTTCACACACCATTTAAGTTTTTTCTTTTATTTTATTTTTTTCTATTCGGCCGAGCCCCACTCCACAAGTACCTGTAAGGTTATCCACTCACTACGGGACACCCTGTATAATAGAGCACAAAGACTCGCCAAACAGTGGGCGAGCCTGCTGAATGATATCTCTGACATTTGTTACCTGTTCCTTCTCCATTACATCATTCCAAACGTATTAGGAAATGCTGTCGTCACTCAAAGATCATCATTATGTCGGAAACATAAAATAAATTCAAAAAATACGTTAAAATAAGTATTTTTAACTCTAGAACGTCCAGAATCAGAAAGTAGCAAAACAGTGTCTTACATTTTAGTAGCCTAATTGACACAGAAAAAGATTTATTTTACATAATACATTAACCATTTATCAATGCTTCATCGACCTTGCGTCGTAAAAATAGGATAAATATACTGAAGACAGACTCCATCGACTGTTTCGTTTGCCTACAATATAGTAGGTATAGATAGTCGAATATCTCGACCGGTTTCGTAATCGTCCGGACCACTTCTTCATGGAGTACTTGCGCACCCGGCTGCGTTCGCGCTTCTACTACGCGGTACTAGCGCGAACGCAGCCGGGTGCACAAATACTCCATGAAGAAGTGGCCCGGACGGTTACGAAACCGGTCGAGATATACCTATCGCGTAAGTTGAACCGTCAAAATAACATTAAAACTATATTGTAACTAGTTTTAATCAAGTTCCAATATAGTACTTTTTTTAGGGTTTTTTCGTATAAAAGTGGCCTAGTGCGGTTAGTACATTTGCTACTCGTTTATATTGTCTTGTATACAAATACATATGTAGATCAAGTCACGATCTCAATAAAATGCAATTAGGTCGCACTCTTAACAATGTTAGTATAACCGCGAACACTTATTTATCGTTCTATGTCATTGACTAGGAGCACATGAAACCTAAGTTCTTGATTAAGAACAATATCGAAGATTAAAATAAATCAACTGCTACCCAATTTTAGGTTTTTACCGACAATCTACTTACAGAATTACCCTAGTAAATAAGAATTGTTACTTACCTCTTTATTACCATTCATCCCATCCGCGATATTTTAAATCATCATCATCATCATCATCATCAGCCTGTAGCAGTCCACTGCTGGACATATGCCTCTCCAATTGCACGCCACTTAGGTCTATCTTGGGCTTCTCGCATCCAGTTTTTGCCAGCCGTCTTGCGCAGATCGTCACTCCACCGTGCCTCAGGACGTCCTACACTACGTTTTCCGAGACGCGGTCTCCACTCTAGAACTCGAATTTTAAATAGCATGACTTAATAACAAAGGGTACCTTGTATTTTGCCCCTCCTTTGACCTGCTCCGGCCCTGGCGTGCTTTTAATGTTTTCGTTTAAATATTTGCAAATCGGAAGCAAGGCAAAGGAAAATCACCGAGACTGAATGAGAGATGTGTATTTACGCTTTATAAACAGTGTCGGTACTGTGACATCAATACATCACATGTTTACATTGATAATTCAAATTGATTTAATTCACTTTGGAGTAAATTACTTGGTTCGTAACGTCATCTATATGACATGACGTTACTATAAGTCTGTCAGTGCCTCAGGTCAGTTACCTTTATAATGTCAAACGTGTTTTTGAATTCGTCTGGCACGGATTTATTTTTGGATTAGGTTATTTTAAGACTAAAGTGGGCCATTCTAAAGGATAAAAATACATCATATCAACCCATTCTATCTTTATTCACTTTGAATTATAAAAATATACTTGTTTGAGAAGTTAACAGAGTTCTTTTTACTAAAAAGTTCAGTCATGGAAAATGTGAGATGAATAACAGATGTGTAATAGTTTTTTTTTCAATATGTTATTTTCTTTTATACAGGGTGTTTGGTAGAGGGACCGACAAACCAAATGAGCGTGTTCGGGGGCCCACTTGGAGAATACAAGTTGGCCAAAAAAAATCCCCGACACCCCAATTTTTTTTAAACTTTTTTTTGTGAATTTTCTCGTTTTCTCCAATATTGTACAAATTTTTTTTTTATTTATCTTTTTTTTTTACTTTGCGTGGCCTGAAGGTGTATTAGAGACCAAATTCAACTAAAAACATCCGGTCTAAAACAGATTTTACAAATGTTATGGTGGTAAATAGGCACAATTTCGGAGAAAAAGGGAAAAATCACCAAAAAAAGTTAAACACATTGGGGGGTCGGGGATTTTTTTTGTCCAACTGTTATTCTCCAAGTGGTCCCCCAAAGACGTTCATTTGGTTTGTCGGTCCCTCTACCAAACACCCTATATAATATTTTAGAACTTTAGCCAATGCTCTTTGCCCAGTTCCAAAATGTTAATTTTTGTCTACAATTGCAACAACAAAATCAATAGCTACACAAGAAGACACCAGAAACTCACATATTATTATGCATCACAAAGAAAACTCTTGTCGACATCGTAAATAGGAAGGTACATAAACTAAAATGGCTAAAATTTAGAATAATAAGAACATCTTGATCTAGTTTAAAAACTCCTCGCTCCTCTTGTCGTCAACACTATTGTGAAAACAGGGGCCTAATTTGCGTCCATTTCTCGCTGCCCCAGAACTTTACCGTCCTTGATACTTCAAAATTTAGTTATTATTTAATAAGAACATCTTGATCTAGTTTAAAAACTCCTCGCTCAACCACTGGGCGTCAACACTACTGTGACAACTGGGACCTAATTTGAGTCCATTTCTCGCTGCCCCAGAACTTTACCGTCCTTGATCCTTCTCTGTGCTCGAGCGAGGCAAAGGAAAATCACTGCGTGTCAGCATCGTTTACTTACATTTGCAAACATTGTGCGCTTTGACAGCGAATTAACGACATCTGACGGATAAACAGATTGATGCGAAATCAATATTGATTTTTAAATGGACCTGAGTGGAATTTGTGGCGAATGTATGTTTTTGTCGAGTAACGGAAAATTAGAAGCCATTATTTTTATTGAAATGTGTTCATATATTGGAACATATGAGGATGTACAGTGTCCAGGTTGAGAATTATACTTTTATGCAGTTAGAGTCAAGTACTGTACTTTTTAAGTCAATAATTTAACTTGCCGCAGCGCCACAAGCAAAAGTGACGTTTGCACCACAGATATAGTACATGAGAATAGAAACGCAAGTATAAAGATTTGAATTAAAACGATTTTAATGAATTACGGAAATTTACACATAATATAATTATAAAATAACTTACCTGTGATAGGAAATATATCCTAGCCTTTGGGGGCTCGAAATTTTTAGGTTATTGCAGCTAATTATCCGCAAAAAAACCTCATTCCCTCAAGACAAGAGTCTTTGACCAATGTGTGTTACCAGTGATGACTTAGGGCACTGAAACGTGGTCTCTTACCATGGGCCTCATAAGCAAGCTCAAAGTCGCACAACGAGCTATGGAGAGGGCTATGCTCGGCTTAGTCACCGACATAGCTCAGATGATAAGCCATTTGAAGTGGCAGTGGGCAGGCCAACAGATGGCCGATGGGGCCGAAAAGTTCTAGAGTGGAAACCACGGACCGGCAAGCGCAGCGTAGGTCGTTCACCGACAAGGTGGACTGACGATCTGATAAAGGTCGACGTTGGATGCAGGCCGCTTCCAACCGGTCCTTTTGGAAATTTGTGGTGGAGGCATATGTTCAGCAGTGGACATCCTACGGCTGAGATGATGATGATGATCACGCAATTTAGTTAACAACAGACGCGCGCGGACTGTAAGTAGCGGCGGCCAACCTTGACGCTCGGTCGGGGTTCGGACACGGGAAGTACACGCATTTGCGTTATCTATTGTACATATATATCTGTGGTTTGCTTGCTATTGATGGAGGTAGGTTATCTGATCTGGGGCGGTACCCAAGAGGGCGAGAGAATCTAGTTTAACGACTGACTTTTTAGTTTGTTATACAACTTCCATCACATCACGTTCAAACAAAGGTGTCATCCGGAGGTGATGATCATACGGACCGTCACCTAGCGTAGTTGAATATTCATTCCACAGAGAGTTGCTTATGAATATAGAGTATAGAATAGAGTAGGCTTTATTTATGGCAAAACACAAACAAAAAACATTTCTTAGTTCAACACATACATCCAATACAAAACACAATAAATTACAAGTACAATTTGAAAAATTTAATACCGACTTCCATTCTATTCAGTTATTAGAGTGTTATCCAAAAACTACACCGAATTTGATGTAATTTAAATGGGACCACATGGGAAGCACCACCTTTCAAACAAATAATTTTGAGAACTGGTTCACCCTGTCGAAAGTAACAACCATAAAAAAAAACAGTCGAATTGAGTACCTCCTCCTTTTTGGAAGTCGGTAGAAAATGATTCTTGTAGTACTTTGCCACAAATCGGCTCCAACTCAACATAGTGCTGATCGTAAACACCCAGCGATGGTCTTCCGTTGAGGCCGGTGGGCGACGCCACACAGGGATACACATAATTAGTACTTACTACAATATTTACAAAAATATACATGTTATAGATTTCATTTATATTGTAAAAGGACAAGAACACTTCTCAGGTTCCTCTTACTCTTCTAAAACTTTCCTTCCAAATAGTCTTGTTTAGTTATTTTATAAAATCGGTGCAGTAGTTTCAGAGCCTTTTTAATTCAAATAAATCTTTCATCTTTAAAATACTATTAGTATAGACCAGCACACCGCAGTTTCTCCCGCGTAGTAATCGATGATGATGACGAAAATAATTCTGTGTTATTCCAGCACATCATCATCTCCACACCAAATCACATCCAAATCCTTTCAGATGTTCTGGAGTGATTGAGTAAAAACCTCCATACATCCAAACAATGGTATTTATAATAGTAAAATCGTGGAGGCCTTGATGTGCTGTGAATCTATTTATAAAATAGTTCCTCGTACTTATCATCTGAAACGCTCATTTCCTCATCATTCTCTTTATGTGTTAGATTGATTTTGTACAGGCATTAATTTGGTTTTAACTCTGAAGATTTTCCACTTGATAAAAATAGCTAGGTATATCATGGCTTAAACTATTAAACTACACACAAGCTACAGATATATAGGAAAAACACAGAAAGAGTCTTTCAAACCACTTGTTTTGTGGAAATCATTTGTAGTGCTCAGAATATTGGCATAAAACCGAGTAGGTAGATATGGGTAGTTACTTTAAAGGAGCATTTAGTACCGAGTGTAAAGTAGGTTAGCATTAAACGCAAGGAAATTGCTTCGGTGACCTGAAATAAATCCTGAAACGTGTGGAGTTTTTCGTCGCTACTTGTGGGTAACGAGCGGTATTAACATAAATAAAACTTTGTTTCTCAGACGACCCAACAATCTTAGAATCCTTTGTTCTCTGTATGCCTGATACGTAATTAGTCTACATCGCGTTTTGTATATACTTCATTCTTAAGTAGTGTTTGGCCTAAGTCGTTACTTGTCTAAAACATTAAACTGCCTATTTCTCACTGTACCTAAATCGTATACTACCTATTTTGCAGTCAACCTTAATCGCCATATGACTTAAACGCGTTTTGCCTAAAATACATCACAGCTTGTCAATAAGGAAAAATCAATGTAAACTCCTTTATCTTTTCACTGACCGCTTGAATTTGAAGTATTTCGACAATTACTGAAAAGTATAAATTAATATTATAATTAAAGAAGATGCTGTTGCTTTTATAGTGTTATAATTTGTGGTTCTTTCAAAAAAAAAAAGTCTACAACATTTTTTGTAATTAACACACACGAAAATATAGCTTTAGTTAATAACAAAAAATGCTTCAAGAATTTATTGAGGGCTGGCTACGCTTATTCATTAAATAAGACTACTAAATATGGTGCGGATATGGCGGCGTACTTATAGAAAAATGTAGTGCATCTTTATAACTAAATTCTACAAATGTTTTTTTTAATAAGCGGTGAATATTCATGCACATAAAATCAGGAAAAAAAGTTCCATAGTTACGGACAAATGGACAGAAGAGTGTGCTGAACATTTGGCTATATTCCAAAAATATTGGAAAAGACAGGTTTAAGTAATCCCAGTCCACAAAATACAGAGATAAATGAAGTAACACTATTGAAATCTAAAAAAGATTCACACAAAGCATTTTAGTCCTAAAGCATTTTAGTTCTAAAGCGTTGTAGTCCAATGGCGAATAGGCGAATGAATTTTAGTCAAAGTCACAGACTTATAACGTTTCACGCATACAGAGAACAAAGGCTTAGAATAACTACTAGAAGGTAGGTTTCCAAACCTTCTCAAAACGCGCGCTACGAATTCGCTATGTGTGCTGTGTTTACTTATCTTGTAACGCACACAGACGCAAACATCCACTAGTATTCCCATAAAACGTGTGTAGTTAATTGGTAAAAACCAAAAATATACTTAAGCAATATTTTATGGAACATAAGTGAAAGCAGATTAAAATGGCAAGAGAGCTTATTCCTTTCTTAAAGGACGGCAACGCATTCTCGAAGACTCTGTGGTATTGCGGATGTCCGTGGGCGACAGTGATAAATTACCACTAACTAACTTACTACTTAAATTATTTGAAAATTGGGAATGGACCGCGCATATAAAGTTTTGATCGATCGCTTGCCTCAACAGAAATGTAACCGCCGCTGGACTGTTCTTCAATAGCAGAATAAGATAACGTTTATAAGCATCATTTGAAAGCGTTTTTAACGTCACCGCTCAGCTATACGGTTTGATTGCCATTTAGTTAGTGGAATCGTCCCCCAATACAAGTATGCTTCGATAATATTTGTCGTTTGCAGTTTGCTAATAAATAGTGGTAGAGTTGGCGCCGTTCGGAGTCGTATCACGCGTTGTTAATATGTTTGTAAGGCAGCTCTAACGTTTACCTGTCACTTCACACTGGCTAGATATTAAAATATAAAAAGATATTTAAAGATCAAGATCAAGGATTTTACATATGTTTATACATTTTGGACACGTTTCATTTTGAGATGGTATCTAACTGAAGTGAAGCAAGCTTTTTCCCAAACGAAAGTAGTCCTTCAGGATTGCTTTGAAAAAGTGTTAAATAATTTTTAAATTCACCCCCTTACCAATTCAAAAATTCCTTCATTAGTGCTACAGCTTAAACAGTAAACATTTAGAAAAAACATAATACTGTCTTCTAGACTATGCCAATATCTTAAACTTAAAAGTAGAAAATAATCTTTTTACGTATCAACTTTTACCGAAGGTAACCACAATCTTTAATAAGGTTAAATAATGGATCAAAGGTCGCACGGCCAGACACAATAGAAATTTCATTGTTATAATGACATCGACCCTTGAAGGGTTATGTACCTTAATATGTTTTCTGTGACAAATAAACTCTATTTTATTCTATTATATTCTATAATCTAAAATGTTACTTGTGTCTTAGAATCCGCTCTATTAGAATGTTACATTTAGACTCTATAATATGTCTATGATCTGTTCATATGTTTTTGATTTGTAGTTTCTTTTAAGAAACGATATAATTTATCGTCTAGAATATTACCAAAAATGTTAATCAAAGCACACTAGTATAGATATCGCGACACAAATATACAAAAGAGCATAGGTACCCGCTGAATTGAGAACCTTCGCCTTTATCTACAGACTTCCTAATAGGAGGAGATACTCAATTCGACTGGATTTTGACCAAAGTAATAGAATGGAAGTCGGTTTCAAATTTTCCAAATTGTACTTGTTTTTGAAGACGGCTGAAGTTAGGGCATCAACTGCCGAAATTTCAAAATTTATTGTTTCGATGGCTTACGCTATGATGCGTTGGTGAACAAGTTAGCCAGTCAGCCAGTCTGCTTAATAAGAAATTATATATTATCGATAATAATAACAAACACAGAGAGTATAGTCATTACAATTACATTCAAATGCAGACTTATGCTTGAAGAGGCCCTGACCTAAAATTTGTTTGCCCTCCAAAAATAAGCTTATTAAAAAGGTGTCGAGGGCATGACTCACTTAATCCAATTTAGGAGCGATATTATTTGAACACGAGCTTTTGAACATATTTCGAATTGATCCTTTGTTCGTACTGAACTCGTAAAGAAATAGCCATAAAGGAAAGCCGTAAAAGATACGTAATAAGTATAAGTACTTCTTATAAGTATATGCTTTCGTCAAGTATCGTTACAGTTTTTTCTATTCATATTGCTCTAGACATGGCTATGGCCCTGTCCTGGGCTACAGCCATGACGATGCGCCAGATGGTAAAAAGGTAGTTAGCGTTACCTAAATCAGTATAACTTATCTGCAATCTTCGCTTCGCTCGTCGTCCCACGTATATAAGACTGCCCGAGACTGTTCATGTTTCATGACACATTAAATGGTGTAACTCTTTTCTTATGGCACATCGCCGGCCGTTGCTGCCTGCCGCGGCACGCTCGCTTCGCTCGCTCGGCTCGCGCGCTGTGGTCAAAAGAATCCTACTTGCTTGCTACTTCCTACTCGTCGTCGTACCTGTTGCCTTAGACTAGTCATGAAAACTGAATACCATATTAAACAAACATCATTTCTAAACGGTGTTATACCAAAATGTATAGTAGATAAATTAGTATTTAGTGATATCACTAGATTATTTTAGTAAGAAGACGTAATAAAAAAGAATGTTCGACATCTACCGGAATTTCGTGAAATCCCTGACATCCTCAATTTCCTGCGACATATATATACGTACATGCAGCTTTAAAAATAGTATTATATCATAACTATAGAAAAAATTTATATTATTATTATTCCTACAGAAATTGGCTGGTGAAAGAGTTTCAAAAACTACATTTTCTTATAGCCGTACGTATATTTTTCTAAAGAAAATTTTACACACGTAACAATTTCTGTAGAAAAAATGTTGTGTATTGGACGATGCATGACTTATATGGAGTATTTTCCATACTGGATGCAATAACCCCTATTTCTTTGATATAATAATTGCGTAGATACTATTATTTAGTTATATATACGAGCTATAATAAACTATACTGTACATTTATTATGCTTTCGAGTTTAGTTATTAGTCTAACTATTGACTTCCTAGAAAATCTAATACTTATATTTTAACATTCAATAAAGTTTAACTATCTCATTGTATTAGCGAAAACATACCACTAGATTGTTTACGTCAATGCTATTGCGTAAACTGGTCGGCAATAGGCACGCCACTTGTAGTCGCCCATCGTTTTTTATATCAGCTGGCTTCCTGGTTACATGCCAGGATGAAATATAGCTCGTACTGTTGCGAATATTAAATAAATTGCTTGCAAGATGATTTAGATTAATTTTATTGAGTCTAAAATTGTACTGAGGACGTAAGTAGCGCTGAGCAGGGAGTAGCAGTGTTTTGATGTCTCGTGAGTAATTGTGATAGATGATAATTTTATTACGTAATTAATTGTGCAATAATGATATTTTACGACATAAACAATTGATATTGTTTCTTAGAGAGAGAATAAAGTTAAGATATACAAACTACACGCCTTCTATCAGTTGCAGTATTACCCAGAGCGTTGCTTTATTTTACTTTAGGATATTTGTGCGGCACTATACTTTCGTATTGGAACAGCTGGAGATACCTTTCAGCACAGCTCTACCTCAGACCAGCAACAGAACTCGGTGGAGAGAAACAGTAAATAAACTGCAACAGAGGAGTCACAATTCTTAGTAATGAGGGAACGATTAAGGAAGAAGAAAAATAATACTTTCGTTTGCATTGATTCTGTCCTTGAGAGCCAATTTCTGTTCCCGGACTAGTGTGCCATCACCTGGGGCTGCATCATCAATTACTACAAAGAAAGATTATTTTTTGTTGGAAACTTCTCGTGAGTTTGAAACATATTTATTTAATATCAAAACTGATTTTCCGATGTCCATGGTCGCCGCGATCTTGTAGCGTAAAACTTCCTGCCAAACACACAGTTATGCCCGAAACCTAGCTCGATCTTTTCTTTATATAATATATTTTATTTCTAAAGTATTTCTTGGCCGTCTCGACAAATAGTATTATATATAAAATACTTACAGAACACTCACGATCTAATATAATATGTGTGATATGATACTTGGGTATCAAGAGTTTTTTAAACCTGTGTCATCAGTCGTTTGAAAATAAAGATAATATACTAGCAAGCCGCCCAGAGTGTCACGGATGTACCTACTGTAGGCAAGTACAATTTAAAAAATTTAATACCGACTTCCATTCTATTCAGGTTTTGGAGTGTAACTCAAAAACTACTGGACCGAATTTGACGAAATTTAAATGGGACCACACGGGAAGCACCAGCTTTCAAACAAAAAATTTGAGAATCGGTTCACCCTATCGAAAGTTATGAGGTAACAAACATAAAAAATATAGTCGAATTGAGTACCTCCTCCTTTTTGGAAGTCGGTAGAAAAAAAAGATGAAAATGTGTATTTTTTTCTACTTCCATACATAAAATCTTCATTAGGTTTTATTAATTATTCGTATACATACTGTGCCTTACCATACCTTTGATAAAATATCTTTATAACTGATAGCCCGCCTCAAAATGAAACGCAAAACAAATTCTCAACACGTAAGCATGCTATTATCTGTTCGTACGTTACTCACAATCTATTTCAGTTACAAAATCTTATTCCAGACAGTTTTCTCGCTTGTTACAACCAATAATTTACATCGTTACGACAAGTCTAAATAAAATTTTACGTTTGAATTTTTTCGGCTCACCTTTCGACTTTCTGCCGACAAAATTGCCCTATTACTACGTGTCTAAATCCGTCTCTTTGTTTTGGACTTTCTCAATTTTCAATTCGTGATGTGTATATTGTAGTGTTTTGACGTATCTTGCGAAATGTTTCTTAAGGGTTTTATTCAAAAATGTGGTTAGTATTTTAATTATTTTCCTAACAATTTAATCGTTGTATGATGGTTACGTAGGTACTATCACACAATGTTATGTCTGACCAACTCAAAAAGGTTTTGCTTTGCAAATCTGCATTGCAAGCTAACTCAGCCTTTTATGGTATTGATTGCCCAATGACAGGCATAAAAAGCAATTCCGTTGTAAAAATCTTTTGTTCCTACATCTTATAGAAATTGTATCATTTTGTCAAGAATATGGTCTTAAATCAGTTTATTGTATTTTATTCAGCTATCTATACCTCTTAGTTTTTTCAATACAGCGTTAAACCTGCTTATTGTATTTTAATATACTATAATAAAAAGTAGTTCCTAATCCTTTTAAGCATGTTGGTTACTTCTGTTCCAAGGATTACCACGTAAAAACTATGTGAAAAGAACTTGTACTAACAATAAGCTTTTATTACGCACCAATAAGCAGAGAATAAGCGGGGGTAACTAATGGTAATATCACGCACAATTCACCCTTAAGATGGTCAGGCAAAAACTTGACTGATGGTTCGTCTAAAGGTATAACTTATCCCTAAAATAATAATAACATTGTTTATATAATAATATAAACAATATTATGATTTCACGGCATAAGCGACTTTTTAGTAATAGTGTCAGCGTTTACCCTAGGTTTGATTCCAGGCAGGTTAAACAAGATAGAAACCTAAGATAGAAAAACTATAAAATTTGTTCTATCTGTAAGTATAAGTTATTCCTTTAACAGTTTACGATTAGACGAGCTCGGCAAGTCGTATCCAACTGGCGAAACTTTTGCTCGCCATTTCCTTTGAGTTGTTTTGGAGAATCGGAGCGGAAAGTTATATTGTTTAGCTGTAACGAAATGGAGTTTGTAGTAATAAGTCATCATTGTTTCAAGAAATCTATCTGTACATTCCCTGAGAAATCCGGCCGGCGTGAAGATTTTTTTATCCATAGATATATATCTATAAATAAAAATTGTTTCCGTGTGTTTTCTCCCCAACAATAGCGTTGTGTAGGTAGAACTCCCAAGTTGTACAACACCATCGGGGACGTCATGGAGAGACCGAATGGCCACCGGATGGATTGTTCACTCCTAGTGTGGACTTTCCATTGACAACCACAATCCTCAGCAATAAGGGAACGATCAGAGAGAGAGAGTAAAGTCAAGTTTTGTTGTTTAAGGCGAAATTAGTTCCAAATTTCATGATTCGACTTCGCGAAAACTTACGTTTTGCGAAGCTTAAACCTAATAACCGAAGTTCGAAAAAAAACGTAGTGTAAATTAAATATACGTCCTTATGAAGTATGGGAGCCAATACACGATTGAGCAAACTTGTCTTGATAGAAAAAAAATCGGCAACATTCCCTAAATTTTACAATTTTTCTTACGTCCTTCGTGGGAAAAAGCATTTTTATTCAATTATGGGCAAATATATTTCAATTAATGTATCATATTCAAATTTTCAATTAAATTTACTAGTGAACTATGGACTCTTTTAAAATTCAAATTTAATAATTTGATTGTACGAAATAAATATAAAAAGTATTCAATTCAATTTTCGCATTACAACGTCCATTCTGGTAAGCAAATCTCAACCTTATGTAAAGCATCGTAAATTGTTTTAAAATAAGGATTGGACCGTGCCTTAAATGTTAATACACTTCTGGACACATCTATTGGCCCACCTTAGAGTTTAGGTTTCGATGGCCCCTACCGAAATATGATTGCTAGATTGAACAAAAACTGTTGATGCAGTTTTAAACCTGATACATTTTACCATCTTTTTCGATCGTATTGTTTTAAATTTGAATTCAGAATACCATACGACATGGAGCTACGCCTAACAAGTCGGATATGCGCCTTGTTAAAGGCAATTGATTTTTGAATAAAAAACATGTTTTATCAAATAAAGGTTTAATTTAATAACGCGTGTTGCCTCCATGGGCATCTACCACAGCTCTCATACGATTAGGCATAGAGTTTATCAACCGCTCTATGAAATTTTGAGGGATCATCTCCCATTCCTCTTCTATGGCAGTTTTCAACTCCTGCATCGTCTGGGCAACTGGCTGACGAGCCCTAACACGTCTTTTTAGCTCGTCCCACATGTGCTCAATAGGGTTCATGTCTGGGCTTCTGGCTGGCCAGTCCATAACTGTGATGTTCACATCCCGAAGATATTCCCTGACGATGCCGGCTGCATCTTGCATTATCATGCATAAAAAGGAAATTTGGGCCCACATAGTCCGCGTATGGTATCACGTGAGGTTCTAAGCACTCACGAATGTACCTTTCAGCATTTAATGTTGGCAGCCGTGGTCCTGTAACAACCTCAAGTTGAGTTTTGCCGCTCGCGGATATACCGCCCCAGACAGTCCATGAGCCACCGCCATAAGCAACCCTCTCTTCAAAGCAGCATTGTGCGAAACGCTCTCCCTTACGTCGGTAGACCTTCTTCCTTCCATCATTGCCATGTAACACAATTTTAGACTCATCAGAAAAGAGTACACGGCTCCAATCTTGCTGTGTCCAATTTAAATGACTGCGTGCGAAATGAAGGCGCGCTGTTCGGTGGGCTCGCGTTAGTTTGGGCCCATTAGCTGGCTTGTGTGGTACCATATCGCGTTCTTTTAACCTTCTCCGAACAGTTCGAGCGCTCACAGATACTCCGTGGAAGTCGCGAAGTTGGTTTTGTATCTCAATGGAGGTAAGGTGACGATTTCTCAAGCTGGTCGTCACGATGAATCGATCCTGCCTTTCAGTTGTGACCCGAGATCGTGGCCTTCCTTGGCGACGAACAAAGCCGCCAGTCTCTAGGTACCTCCGATAAACATTTCGGACCGCAGATCGACTTAAATTAAGTTGAGCACTCACGTTTCTTTGGCTGTGTCCGGCCTGAATAAGTGCCATAGCTTGGGCGGCGACTTCAGGTGAAGTATCCATAGATTATTGATAGAACCTCACCTTAATGTTAAGAATAAGTAATGTTTGTTGCAAAACCAAAGATATCAATCACTTTTTCAAGAATTAAATCCAAGTAAACCAATAAAACCAAGTTTTCTTAGTATTCGATTGTTTGATATCAACAAACAGGCTCCAAATTGTCTTTTGTTTCTTTAAATTCTGTGTTCGAAATTCAAAAAAAGACTATTGAATGAAATTGTGAATGTGCCAGGTTCAAAACTGCATAAAAACTTTTTGCTCGACCTAATATAAAATTTTAGCTAGGACCAAACGAAACTGAAAATACAAGGTGGGCCAATAGATGAGTCCAGAAGTGTATGTCAAGTTTTTGAGAATAAGAACTGACTTCAACCTCAATAACAACCATATAGACAAATATACGACTGCCCTATTTTAAAGTTTCGTCGTAAAATATTCAGTATTGCGGTATTTGTGAAATACCTATTTAAGCATGGAAATCTTTCATGAAAACAAAGTGATAAAAATTCGTTTTAAATAGAAAACAACATGAGGAACCTAACGTAATAAATCGTAAACACGCACGTTAAAAACGCCAGTGTTGGCTTGCAGGAATTAATCCACTCTCTCGACGCCTCGCGTGTATAAAATGTACTTATATGTTTGTCATGTATTTATCCTAGAGCTTCTTCAGTTGATTATGATGGGCAAGGTGGCCGGAAGAGCTGTTGGACGTAGAAGGAAGTCGTGGCTGCGTAATATCCGAGAATGGAACGGAGTCGGAGTGTCGCGTAGCTATTCAAACTCGCCAAAGACCGGGTGAAATATGCGGAGCTGACAGCCAGCCTTCACTAGTTGGAGAGGCACTAGAAGATGAAGTGAGCCTTGGTCGGTTTTATTATGTGTTGTTTCTCTCTACTCAGTGGTAATCCTATACATCGAAAGTAAAGTAACACATAATAAAAATCGACTAAGTCATGTCGGGCTCATATGACAGAAGGACAAAGCCAAAGTCAAATCAGATAACGAAGAACCTCTCACTCCAAAGCGCTTTTTCATCAGAGCCTCTCGTCCAAAACCAGCAAGTTTAAGTAGAGGCATGTTCAACAGTTGGCGTAAAATATATCGGATCATTTCCGGCCATCTTTTGGTGATAATAGGAGTACTTGCCAAACCTAGTGCCAACACTTGGCCAAAGACTACTACCTGATATTGTCGTAGATGATTTGGTGCTGGTGGCTAACGGGAGCTTACCAAGGAGAACGTGGCCAAGAGGTCCAATTACAGTTTGCTTGCTATACCAAATGTTGCTACAGCGACTGGAGACATCAGAAAGCCACTAAATAAGTTGGTGTAACACAGCGCAGATACTATAGCAAGCGAACATTCTATCGGAGTCCGTCACGGGAGCCGCACGTCTCGATCGTTCACACTGTAATATACAGAGTGTTCATATTTTTTATTTTGCGATGATTCGTATTTTGTTGCTAGACCTGTTGGACAGTTCCTCAGATGATGATTGGGACTGTGAATATGATATAACCGTCATACTAGCTAAAAGTAAAAAACGAAAAATCTGGATAGAAGATCACATAAAACACAGGAAACACAGTAGTGAATTTAAACTTTACAATGATCTTTCAGAAAAAAACAGCTTTTTCTTGCACTTTCATATGGTTATTTGCACAATACCTACCAGTTTTTTAATTGTTTCACTTGATTATGAATTGAAAAGGGGAGAATTGTGCATAATGCACCTTTTTATAGGTCTAAACTTTTTGTCTTTGCTTTTGTGTAATAATGTTTAGAACGCAAGAACCTAATTAAAAAAAAGCCAGTTAGCACTATACTGACAAAACCCACTATCACAGTTATAATATTGCTACGGATAATAACTTGGATACATTTTTCAGGAACAACTAGTAATCTAGTAACCCAGTAATGGATTATCAGATCTCAAGTTGAAGCATCAGTTGTGTAGTTATGTGGCACATACATTGCAAGTTCCGCCACAGCTTAGTGACTAGTTAGTGTGTGTCCCGCTGAGGAATCGAATCCGGGTCAATGCAGCTGCGTGCGCCCTCCAAACAACGGGAAATGGGTCACTCGCTACTCGGAACGTTAGGTCTGGGACATACTGTATGTGTCATTATATATATAATTATATGATATATTAAGTACTGCCCGGATGACCGAGCTTTTATAAGTTATTTTGGACATATCTTGTTTTTTGTATCAAAACGCCATCTATTGTTAAGTAGACTTTTAGTTTAAGCTGATGGCCCTAGTTGCCATATTGATATTATAGCAGCCTGAAAACACGGATATAAAGACGTTTTCTAAAAATTAAACCTAGCTAGATCGATTTATCGCTCTTGAAACTCCCTGCATACTAAATTTCATGAAAATAGTTGGAGCCATTTCCGAGATTCAGATATATATGTATATATATACAAGAATTGCTTGTTTAACATGTATGTATATGTTATTTTATAGCTATAGTGACAGGTAAAGGCAGACGTGACGATCATCAGCGAGTGCAAGTCCTGCAGGCCTGGTTGTGCTACGACTTGCGAATGTTGCCAATGATATAAAATTGCAAATTTCTACCCATCAAGCATCAGTCAGAACATCAATACTGTGGTTTTCTGGCAAATACAAAATAAATAAATACATTTTTAATAATTTTGCTATCTAAAAACCTTCTAATAATAATTAAAGAGCACCGAAATGGAGTTTTAAAGCTTTATTTTAAAATAAAAAACAATATTACGAAATAATCTATGTTGTCTATGCCTCAAAAGAAAAACGTCAACGTCTACCGATGTACGCTACTGTAGCAACTCAATCGCATCAGAATTGCTTACAGCATACCAATTATGTCAAAAACTATCGATAGCAAGCCGCTGGACCGCGATCGAACCTAAATAGCAATCAAAATACGAAAACTGTTAAAAACGTCAATTTTTGTGCAAATGAGTTGCGATAACGCAGTTCAATAGCTAAGATAATAGCCTTGCTCGTTTCTGAACATTATATGTATACTATTATATTAATAGTTCTGACAGTTTTTGTTCATGTAGAACAGGCTTTACCAAGTCTTCTTAGAGTATAGAAATAGATTCCGTTGCCAGGCAGTGAATTGACCCAATACCGGCTGACTCTACCGAGCTCTACCGCAGTTTAAATAATAGTATGTACGACTGTTCCATGAACTCTATTTGCCAATTACTTTGCGATAGATTGGTAGAGTTTATCTTTTCCTTGTAGAGATCATTTCTCCGAAACTGTAATTCAGGTCATCGATAAATTGGTGTTAGTAATCATTATGATAAAGAGGTAAACTAGTAGGATATATCGGATGTCACGAAAGTCAACGATAACCTGGTACCGGGCGAGAGTCCACGGTATTCCAGTTATAAAAAAAAAGAAAAAGCATACATGACACTTAGCCAAGCAATAATAGATATTATATGTAAAAGATACGCGGCCCTCGTCGCAGAAAAACTCTGAAGTAGTTTAATCCTTTGAGTACCATTGACGTAAATTTACGTGCGTTTCATTCATAAAACTTTTGTTTGAATTGGGTTAAATAGCGTTTTATTAATAAAACATACGATACAAAATATAAGATACGAGCAACTCCGATATTTTACATTTTTACTTTCTGAAACAAGATGTCTACTCTGACGGATACATAACAAAAAAAGTTCTAGTTTTTAAATTAAAATAAAAGGGGTTACTTTACTTGTGTGGCTTACACGCCCCGTTCGAAAAAGTTGAAACTTTTACAGTGATTGTTTATTAATGTAATCTTAAATAACAGTGCTATTAATTGCAGCCACAAACCAATTATTTTACTATTCAATGTTAATTTATTTTACTTATTTAACAATGTTTATTACTTAAACATAGTTAAATAAGTAAAGTAAATTAAGTTTTGACGAGATGGTTTACAAAGTTATTGACAGTTACTTTGACAGTCCACGTTGAAAAAAACTGGTTTTTATTTCTTATATGTTTACTTACCTGGTATATGTTGGCCTCTCGCCCGGTACCAGGTATGTAGTTTTGGGACATCATCTATATAGTATCTATGTTACCCTATATCTATTATTAGTTGTATTCTACATTTACCGAAATATAAACTAGGACTAACATAATAATTGCGTGACAAAATACATACAACGCAATTAAAGTCATATCATTTAGAATTTAGTGTTAATACGATTAATAAAATTAGCTGAAATCCGAATAGAAAAGGAACAGTGACACAGATACGAAAGTAAAAAGCTATCGGTTTCGTGTCGTAATGGTCCAGTAATAAAACATCTAGTTTTTTATGTCACCGATTGGGGACGATAAACTCATTTAGTTTTGTGAAAACCGTATCGTTTTCTGTTTATACTAGAAATGCCATATTAAAATACAATTAAAAAATAGCGTAACAGTAAGTTACTTTAAGTTTTTAAAGTAATATCGCAAATGTTTATATTGAAATGCCGAAGTATCTGAAACATAAACTAAATAATAATCCTCATCATCAACCCACATTCGTCCACTGCTGGACATAAGCCTCTCCTAAAGTACGCCACAGAGCTCGGTCTTCAGCTCTCTGCATCTACCTAGTTACTGCCAGCCGCCTTCCGCAGGTTGTGTCCACCTGGCCTCAGGGCGTCCTACACTCCGTTTGCCTAATCGTGGTCTCCACTCAAGAGCGGTTATCGGTTCTTCGTGAAATGTGACCAGCCCATTGCCACTTCAGCTTGCTTATTCTTTGAGCTATGTCTCCTACTTTGGTTATCTGTCGGATAACTTCATTAAGACTCTTATCCTTCAGAGAAACCCCAAGCATAGCTCTCTCTATA
Organism: Selenia dentaria; assembly: GCA_917880725.1. NCBI lineage: Eukaryota > Metazoa > Arthropoda > Insecta > Lepidoptera > Geometridae > Selenia > Selenia dentaria. Next base: position 9,775,920 of record OU862885.1, read on the forward strand.
GCTCGCTGATAGATAAATTTGTGGACTAGTCCCACAGTGAGTGTCCAAGTTTCAGCTCCATAGGTCATGACGGGTAGGACTAAATAATACATGATTTAAATGCCCTAAATAATATAAACAGTAAGATAGTCACGCAAAGTTTGATACTTATGTAGATGGATGTTCACTGAAATAACACAGGACACTTTTCATCATCACCCTCTCATCAGCGACTCGGGTGAAACCATAAACTAGTCTAGCGCTGTGGATTAGAGTGAGAGAGGATGCGTGAGAGAAAGGGAAGCCAGACTGGCGCCGTAACGCGTTACGTAACGAATCGATTTACCCTCCCATAAGAAGTTATCACTTCAAAACTGTCTCAGGGTGTCGTGCACAGAACAGAGCCAAAAGTACGATTTTAATCTCTGGATGGTGCTGCGATTGTCATGGGCAATTGTAATGCTTAGCATCAGGCGTAGGGTTCGCCCATTCGTCAGTTGATTGCATACCTTTTTTATCAACCTACCGATATTCCTATTTTAACTAGGTGGGTACTTTAACTAATCTTTTCTATTTTAATGACGGTTATATGCCAGTGTGATTCTTTCAGCCATTAACCCTGCCCCATTTATTTCAAGTCCAAGCTTTAAAATTTTCAAACGACACATCTAAAATTGTGTTTTGATTAGATTGTTTTATTTTTCTGGGCTCTATTAATTTTCACTGTTATATTTAGAGTCAGATTTGATCTACTATATCTTATATATATAAAAATGAACGCGCGGCATAAATTTAAATATCGTCATTTATTACAGCGCAAAATAATTTTCTAGTACGTGGTACTAAAGCTGAAAACACACAGGCACCGGAGGCGGAGACGTACCGGAGACGGTTTTTCTGTATTGTTCGAATTAGTATAAAAGACTGCACACACAATTACTTCACAACGCTCCGAATTGTGGGTGCAGTCTTTCATACGAATTCGAACAATAAAAAAAACCGTCGCCGGCACGTCTCAGTCTGGTGTCTGTGTGTTTTCAGCTTCAATGACGATATTTAAATGTATGCCGCGTATATAACGTATATGTTAAACCCTACCGTTATAAAACAAGCTGATTTTCTCACCAATAAAAACGTCTATACACCATTTTACTATAATTACATTATTTTCGTTAATTGTGATAAAAAGCATCCGACCCGTACCGTAGTACCAGTGTATTACAAATTATCTTCCTTAAAACTTTTTATAGCGTGAATTTTATGCGGAAAATAATATGGGAGTTCTGAGAACCTGCGTGCTCATAGTAATTATGTTTCATATCGTATAGTTATTACACTGTGACACAGGTTTGATACAAGCTCGTTATACTTATTAGTTTAACACGATGACGAACTTTTGAAGTACATAAAGTTCAGTTATACGAAATAAAACCGGCCGAGTGCGAGTTGAATTGTATTAAAATAACATAACTAAACAGTTTTTGCAAGAACTTCCATTTTAGAAAAAAAATATGTTTAACTTATCAAACCGGCTAAAACCAATTCGTCTTAGAAATTTATCTAAGTATCTATATAAAAATGAATCTCCATTTCCCTTGGTCATCACATCACGCGTGAACTTATTTGTTACAATTCGTTCGTTACAAATTAACAATTTCGCTTATTCTCTTTTTATTTAATATCAAAACCGACTTTACTTACGTAATTAGCCGACGTTATCGACCTAGGTTTCGGGCATGTCCGATGCCCATCCTCAGGGAGTTGCAAGATTGCGGCGACCACTGACGTCGGCTAATTACGTGAGTACAAGTCGGTTTTGATATTATATCAATAATTGTCAAACTCAAGAGAATTTTCAAACTAAAATAATTCTCTTTTTGTTGTGTTAATTATTGTAAGGAGAAGGTTTTTATAAAAGATAAAAACAAGAAAAGTTAGAGATCATGGCGAAACCGAAGGCCGAGCCTACTACGCGAATGACGTCGCGGGGAGTCGCTAGTATGTAATATAAGTACATAAAGTTTAATTTCTAGTTTAGCTAGAACACCTTGAATAGTATAGTTTGTTCTACACAATCTAAAAGTAGGTGTGTATGCAACTCTATATTATTGCATGTACGATTTGATTGCATGTATCTACCATTAATTACATTAGACAGGACATTCATTAGAGTTTACTAAATTAAAAACAAATCATAAATACATATTTATTCTTCTAATTTTAAGTTAGTCTGAGAACACGACTAACAATTTAAATAAGAGCTATTTTATGTTATAAGAGACGGTAAAATTACCAGGTGGTAAATGGTGTCTACCTAGAACAGACGCATTTCGGCACAAGTGGCGAACTGCTCTGCGCCCTGACCTTGAGACATTAGAAAAAAAAAGACGTGTGGCACTCGGAGACTGCCGCGGTAAAGCTACTGCATAGCTGTTTTTATCAACTTATGCAATTATAATTATTTAACCAATGCCATCTAGAGGCGAGTTGCTGAACTAAAGAGACAAGCGTGATATTTCAAAAAGTCATTACAAGTTCTGCTATTCATCGATAGATTCCAAATCAACTTATGCAATTATAATTATTTAACCAATGCCATCTAGAGGCTAGTTGCTGAACTAAAGAGACAAGCGTGATATTTCAAAAAGTCAGTAAAAGTTCTGCTATTCATCGATAGATGGAGACGGAGTGGGGGGTGTTAGGTTATTTTCGTTACGGAATTTCTGGATTCGGTCTCCACGCTCAAGGCCCGCGATAGAAGCTATGCTTAGCTATGCTAGCTTAAAATTTGTGACTGTAACATTGCACTAAAACTAACTTATAGAACAATAGTTAAATGATGGACAGAACATGTTACATGTAACAATACTGGTTGTTAGCCAGCGCTGGTCTTCCGCTGGAGCCGGTTTGTGACGCCACGGAGTGTTTACTATATACAACAGCGTTATATACAAACATTGTTATTATGACCGTAACAGACAAATTTAATCATAATATATACCTAACACAAAAAAAATACAGTAAGTACACATTACCTGTTGGAATATGTATGACAAAATAAATCCGTCCCACTCTAGTAAGTACTATGAGAGTATTTCTCTTTCTTACGTACATTTACACAATAACAGCCCTTATAGTTTCATATAATATTTAAGTATGAAGGGCACTGTTCAGTTAGTTACAACTCTGCGTCTCGCCTGGATAGAACTCGGCAGTAGAGAGCGCGCACAAACCTCTCCTGTTAAATAACGATATAAATAAATTAATCTTTATAAATCGTTTATTACGTCTTTCATTGGTCACCCTAATCTAATATTACCTACTACAAATAATATATACTGAAAAGAAAAGAACGGTGTTGTTAAGTTGTTAAGTCTTTGTGCCTGTAATTTCGCCGGCACCCATACCCTTCAAACCAGTGTTTCGAACATTACCTAATTCGCAATAGAAATAGATCGTTAGGTATGCTAGCAGTACTCCCTCATACGAACTCATTCACAAAGAGTTCTGTTGCACTAAGAGATAATTTTGTTGTAGAATAGAAGTAAGAATAATGTTTATTCTTGTGTAATAATTGCTATCTGTACAATATACTCACCTTGCTTTCCGAGTCGCGTCACCACTGCTTTTGGCGATATAATCACTATTTTCCATTCTAACTCAATATCGCGCTTTTGACAGGTGACATCTGTCAGCCATTCGGAATGGGTTGAAATCACGCTCACGTTGCTCACGGCATGGAATACACGCGCACACACAGACAGATGCTAGCTATCGCATCACGCACACATCAACAAACTGTCATTTTTGCTTTGAGAAATTGTAATAGCTCGATGCATTTTTGACGGACTGCTCACGGTGATTTCAGTTTGTAGCGTGGTCGTTGAAATCGCAAAATGGCGTCCTTGGTGACGTAATCCGTGACGTCACATGAGTCTACGTTCACTGCGGTCCGTATCGCGATATTTTTGCTCACAGTGCTATCGTCTACCAAAGCCGGTCCGAGACAAATATCGCGATTTGACAGCTCGTGGCACTGTACGCGTGTTGATAAATTGGACCAGAAATATAGCAATAACGAACCATTTGCGCGCGAAAACAAATTCATATAAATAACGTGCATAGTGTTAAGGTTAACTATGTGGTGTGTGGATTAAAAATAAATAATGAAATTGATGTACCAGCTTTTACATTAAAAACAAGGGACACCAGTAAAGACGTTGTAGAAATAAACAAACACCTGTCACTTTTGACAGAACGCTCACGACGATTATGGTGTAGAGCATGGTTCATGTACTCGTCAATATGGCGACAGTTAAGGCGTCATCGATGACGTAGCGTGGGCCGTCGTAATCACGCTCACGGTGAAAGGGACTGACTATGATCGCGCTAATATCGATTATGGCATTTATGGCTCAATTGGGACAGCACTGGTTGTCGCGATTTCGTTGATTTGGAATGGCGATCACAGCGCTAATAGTGATTTTGACGCCACTCGCAATAAAGAAAAGTCAGTCTATGCTTTATTATATCCCACGTTAACGTCATAAACATTATTGTTCCACAGTTTCCACACCCTTCCCTGTTATTATAAACAAAGGTAATTGTTATATCTGGCTTATTTCTGTAACAATGCCAAAATCGGCGCCTGCGCACTTTCAAATACCGGAACATCGCACAGGTGAAGTCATAGTTGCTTTGTAAACATCACAGGTTAACAAGCGGTGCCGAATAAACATTTGCAGAGCGGGAAACAATGGTATACCTATTGTCTATATCGTAACCATCAATCTGTCTAAAACACCGCTGTAAGTTGTTGTAATTTATGTTTAAAATATTCATCAACGAGCTTAAATGCCCTTGAGACTTTGGCAGTTAATGGCATTTTCTACCGACATCCAAACAGGAGGAGGCACTTTTTATGTTTGTTACCTCATTGCTTTCGAATGGGTAAACCGATTTTCAAAAGTATTTTTTGTTTGAAAGCTGGTGCTTCCCGTGTGGTCTCATTTGCATCAAAATCGGTCCAGTAGTTTTGAGTTACACTCCAATAATTGAATAGAATGGAAGTTGGTGTTGAATAGTTAGAAATTTTTCTAATTGTACTTGTATGTTGTAGGCGTTCTAGCATCCACTGGAAAAGTATATTTATTCTTTAAATTCATATAGCTGAAATGTTAACTTAACTATATGATCTGAAAAAACACGTACGCACTCACACATTATGCGAAAGTTTTTGAATAAGAGTGTTTCGGCGTTTATAAAGGATGGTTTTTAGAGGTTTGTTTTTTAAATTGGCAATACTGTTTCTACAGACTGTCATTTTGTCACTTGATTTGTAGTCAGTACGTTTTGCCATTTCATGTTCCTTTTTGAACAGGTGGAATCATTGGCCCATTTGGAAGTCTAAATTGGCAAATGTTCGATAAAGTTGTGTCCTTGACAATAGATGGCGTTGTTAAGCAACACTAAGCCAATAAGTTTTTGGTTTGAGGTTAGACCAGGAAATCGAGCAAAGCTCGGTCAGTGAGGTACTGATAACCTTATTCTGTACGGTCGCAGGTAATATATTAATGTTATTCTGGTTTTATCTTCAAGAATAAGCTTACGCAAACCAAACGGCCTGTACCTGAAACAAATTGGATTCTTCGGATTTTTCATGAATTCGAATTACTTTTGCGAAGGTTGCTTTTGTTGGTTCGAATGTAATAACTTTGTTTGATTTGTGTGTTGTATCTTTTTGTATTCGGTTTGAATGTAAATGTTTATTGTTGAAGAAAAAAGCTTTTGTTGAAACATGGTTTTTGTATAATAGTTTTTTATTGCAACTCAAATAGACCATAAGTGATTATTTCTCATATATAGACTTACTTTATACTAAACACATACAGTATTGAGAGGTTGCTGTCATAAAACAGGTTGTTAAAGTACTACCTACGAGCCTATAAGCCCGGTTTTTAAAGAATAGGGCTAAGGTACCTCCTGCCTGACGTATGAGCCGACTAAAAGGGGACCGTAAGAGGTCGGGTATAGTTAAGGTGAGGCCCTAAATATCTCACCAACGAGATCAATCAAGATGGCATCATGGTGTGGCAATTGACACCGTGCCATCTCCATGGCTTTAGAAGAAGGAGATACGAAATAAGACAACGAGGAAGGCCACCGAGGGGGTTTTAGTGGAAAGACCCACATAACCCGGATGCTCCACACTGTCCGGGTATCTAATAAGAGTTGCCCCACGTCAAAAACAAAACAAACAGGGGATTTTCATCTACAGCTTTCGTGGAGAGACGAGTGTGTGTTCGATCGACATAAAAGAAGGCTCTGGATGATCATAGAGCGATCGCCCCGGGATCACCCTTAGGACGTCGTTATATATCATAATAATAATGTCATTGTGATTCATGGGCCATGGTCAGTTGCCAAAATGTTTGCATTTTTACATTTTCTTCATCTTTCAGCAGGTGACTGATTTATGGAGATTTTTAGGGTATGTGTACTGTGTGATATAATCCTTAATTTTTTCTCAATACCATACGGTCCTGGTGCTGAGATCCCTTTATTGTAACCTTTTTCACCTTCTGTCTTGTATCTTTTCAGTATGTCGTGAAATCTGTAATTTTCCAGTGTGAGCCTATCTCAGTAACTGCGACGTACAGTAAAATTGCTATACTCTATAACTAAAAGTATATATTAACTTTGCATCAAAGCCGGCCCTTAAATAAGTACATACTAGATACAACACGATCTACGAAGGCAGCTTTGTCGCTGGGTCTCTAAGCGGAAGTAATGAGCGATGTGGGTAGATGTTAAAATATTCAACATCGCATTTGTCCTTGAAGGGTATATGTCAGGGTGATGACGTCACCAAGGGCTGTTTGTGGTGGCGCTTTCGAGTGATTACATTTGACATGATGGATTGGAACAGTATGTTTGTTTTGATAATGTGTGTAACCTTGGCTTGGAGGGTCGTCCTTGACTCTATCGATCACTTTTTAAAGTACTGTGATACCTTCTGAAGTGTGCTTATATTAATGTGTAAATAAATATTACCGCGTATATTTATGGGTAGAGCATCTAGGGGATAAACCTAAAGTTACAGTTGTTGCATTGAATCCGAGTGCATCAATTGAAGCTATAGCCAATAAGTTTACTAGAAATAAAACGTTTTATTAGAGTTATTGTCTAGTAGCAATTATATCCTCTTTGGATGATTTTTGATATATTTTTCCGGTTGTAGAACCAAGTACTCTTTGCTATACAGATCTCTGTAGTAAGTTGAAATAGGTATTATAAAGTTAGGAATTCCATCAGTACTTAGGATTATTTTAGTTAGAATTGCATATTACTTCTTTACTATAAGGGGAAAAGATTTATAGTTTGTTTGAATAGATTCTGAAACTACTGGTTTGCAAAACTCTTTCACCATTAAAATCCTACATTATCCCTGATGAACTTAGGTTAGGTTTATATGATTCATCATCATCATCCATCACCATGACGCGGAACTGCGGAGCGAAGCTAGTAATAAATAATCTACATCTACACTAATTATATAACGAGGAAAGATTTGTTTGTTTGTTTGAACTGAATAGGCTCCAAAACTCGATTAAAAATTAATTAATTAAGCATTAGAATCCTTAATTTTTCCCGATAAACATAGGCTATATAATATTTTCAAAAACGTTAGGGATCCGTATGAAAACTTCGATAATGACTTCGATAAAACCCAAGGTGTGAAAAAATACCAAAAAAGTCCTTTTAACGCATACGCTGCGGAAACTAATGACCGTAGTATCCTATTGACCATATAATATTAGTCTATGCTACTGACAATAGAGCAAAGTGACGTACTACAGTTTTATAGAAAACGTCAATATCTACAAAGAAGTTCACATTACCATAAAATTAATGTCTAACTATTACAGTTATGTCACAATGAATACTTTATCATTTTGAAATATGCAATAGTTACGCCGGTACAAACCAGACCATATTATTCGTGCCTTGGTATTAATCCTTATCTACTCTAATAATAAATAGGAAAGATATATGATTGTTTGTCTCTTTGTAATGAATACACGTAGAACTCCTTAACCGAACCAAACAATTCTTTCACGAGTATAAAGCTACATTGTGCCTGAGTAACATACATACTTTACATTTGATCCATCTTCAGCATCATCCATCACCACGCGGGTAAACCGCGGAGCTCATCTAGTAATAAAACAAATGTTCACACATACCCCGTACAAGGATTATCTATGACTCGGGAGGAAAAGACACACACTTTGACACATTGGAAACATTCAAGACCCAAGTACAAAAAAACATCTACTCATCACACAAATATTTGCCGACTGGAGATCGAACCGAGTACCCTTTGCTTCAGGTCATAACCTACTATGCTAACGAGGCCAATATTATGTGATATCGAGCAGGTATAGTGAAAAAGAAAATATGTATTCCTAATTCAACTGTTACCTACACCCAAGTTTGTTAATTTCAGCCATAGTTTCGAACAAAAGGAGATAATGTCTAAGCTGTAATTGAACTGCGTTTCAGCTCTACCGCTAGTTGGCGATCTTCCAGCAAACTTGTTTGTAGAGTCGCTCCAAATAGGTAAACTTTAGAGCTCTAGCCGGCTTATTGACATCAGTTGTATGTGGTGTGGTGACCCCATTATCTGAGTGTCTCAGTCGCTACGCCAATAGAAATGGGTTCAAAGATTCTGTATACATTCGTATCGACATCTCGCTTACAGTCAGTAGTCTAAAGTTAATTCTAGAAAGACTCTCCTCTCATTCGTGGATCTTGACTTGAGTAGAGATTTGACGGTAAATGCCACATAACATTTACTCAGATCTGTACTAAAACTAGATTCACTATAAAGGGTACTTCTGTGATTCATTCATAGATTAATCAGACTATATCTAAAAAAATTCAAGCTACAAGGACGGACTATTTGAGCAAGAGGGCTTGCTCAAATAGTCCGTCCTTGTAGCGTACTCGCGTACCAGAGATACTTTTGAAGATAAGAAAAACTATTCTTTGTTTGTCTGTTACCAAGGAGGCAACAAAAAAGTATTTATTCATAGGTAGAATAATCACGCATAAAGACTCGACTTATTAGTTTATCATAAAAAGGAACACTTTGTATTTGAAAAAGGAACTAAAAGCGGTGATCTCTTCGGTAGAATGTGTGCGTTGGGTTACGGCCACCAAAGAGAATATTATAGAGACACTTGACGGCCACAAACGAAATGGGTTATTGCGTGTTGCGGCTACAGAAGAAATTAAAAAAAGGCATTGGGGCGACAACTTTACAATTTTTCTCTTACAAATCGAATTAGAGATCTCAATTTATTTTTAATATTGTATTGGATTATTTTATTTTCTCGCAATCGTAGTAAAAAGTAGAGTAATACACGCCGCTAAAACCCAATCTAACTCAGTTCTGTGTCCCTCGGAGCTCAGGAATATTATAATAATACTTCGTATAGTTATAATGTGGGTCATTTTAGCCCCTTGTATAGCAATCTACTATTTTAAATTCAATGAGATTGACTAATAGAGGCGTTTTACTCCTTGAATATGAAGTATAAACATGGCAAATTTTATGCTATAGGTACCTACCTATACCTAAAGTACACAACTCACACAACGACATTAATCCATCAATGGTCATTGGTCATCATGCGGCCAGACACAATAGAAATTTCATTGACGAAATATTTTACCTGTTTTTATAATAACAAGTGCGACGACTGATGCTGAGATTCAACGATGTTTTTTATTATGTTATTATTTATACTAGGGAGCAAAAATTCTTATATAAGACAAGTACATTTTGAAAAATTTTATATTGACTTAATACGACTCTTGAAGAGATAATTACATTGACAAGATTAAAAGATCACGAAGATATATGAATCCTAGTTGTCAGAAAGGGATCAATATATTATTAACAACGTTCTCCTGTGACTCTGTGACCGACCATTCGACCAGACTCGTTCTCTCTGTCGCTCGCTACTTGTCTCGTTCTCGTGGGTGGCGAAGAGGCAACGTCGCAGGAGTTATTTTAAATTAAAATACAGTTTTTGATTTTCCCGTTTTGATAAATAACATAGAAAAACAATACTTACAAATGAAAAGATACATCATTCTTGTTTTTTACACTTGTTCCAGTATATGTTCTGCAGTTTCTAACACATAAGAAGGATTTTTTTCCTAAATGTAGTACACGTGCTGCGTCGTTGCCAGACAGGCTGGAACTAAGTTCACTCAAGACAAGACAACTAGCTTGTGTTGATGTCGCCAAGCCGAGCGCAGTAAGGCGTATCTCCCTCAGTTTATATTAACATCATTGTTTAAATTAGTCTAGTAACACAATAATTTACTTTGGTGAGCTAAAACAAATATCTATAAAAGAATGAACGAGAATATTCAAGATTGTGTTGGGGCCAATCCCACTGTCCCTTAGGTGGTTTAGCCAGGAGTGGTTTCCAAGGTTTCCAGTTCAAAGTCAAAGTCAAAGTATTTTATTTGCATGAATATATGGGTACAAATATAGATAGTTCCAAATAACTTAAAGTTCTCCACATTCCACCATTATGGTACTTATACAAAATAATTTTATATTAAAGTTAACATGCATCAACATAGCAGTTGAGCATCTTCCGGAGATTTAGCTCATTCTCTGCTTGAGCAATAAGTTCCTCACATCGGCCGCAGTTCATTTTGCGTACGTATACGTCTTTAGTTGTAGTTAGTATACTGCAGCGCTGTCTCTAACAATTGATTCGAAATTTACAAAAAAAGAAATTGGACTCACTTTAGTTTTTAAGCAATTTCCACCACAGCTTAAAAATGTTTGGAGAACGAATCTCCATGAATATTTAACCTAGTGAGCTCCCGACTATCATCAAATTTGCAAACCAGAGTTGCAAAAAACCCGCAAAAAAACAAGTGACTGTCGCTTTTTCGTTGATATTACCGATCTAGTATCTTTCAAGTGATACTTTGTTATGTAAAAAAAAATTCCAGGTCCTTTACAGCATCAAAAAAACAAAGCATTAGCTGAAATCTATTGTATATTTGAATAGATAACATTTTTAATTGGATCCTTATTTGATTTGGCCTTGGCATACCTGTATGCCAAGGCGGCTTTACGGAATGTTTTTTGGCATACAGGTATGCCAAGGCAGCTTGACGGGTTAATATTTAAAAAGAAAACAAATCTAAAAAAGGTACGGGTCAAAGAGTCTGTAGTGTAGAAGAATAATTAAAAATAACAGTTGATTCAGCGTATACTTCCTGTACACTGATGTTTCAGGCATCTTTTGCTAAACTCGTAATATCTTGCCATAAAGCGCGCCCATTGTGTGGTGAGGATTCAGACCAACAGCTAAGCCCACTGCCCCCATCAGGACCAAGATCAAAACTAAGAGTAAAATCTATACTCTTAATATTAGTGTTTTTGTTTTCATTCATTCGACTCGCAAATTTCTCAAGATCATTCACTCTTAATTTATCAACCACACAAAGTACTTGTCCGAAACTTCTCAATCACAATACAGAATCAATTCAGGCAACCGAAGCCCAAAGACAATCAAATCAACAGACTGCCAAGTTCAAACGTACTAGTATACCTATGTCCTTAGGTCTATTCTATTAGTATTTGTAGTGGATTATGGCAACGAGCGCTGGCTTCAGAGGTCGTAGCACAAACAATTTTCGAAAAACCCTTCGTATCGTAAGCGTCAACGCGTCCCGCTTCAGCGTACAAACTATGAGTTGTATGTGTGACAGTTGCCCTAAATAAATGACAGGTTGTACTTTTTCACGTGAACAATACGTTTTGTTACAATTACGCAGTTATTCGTGCTTGGCCCAAAGAGTCGTACAATAATTGTTTGGATTTAAAAAATACTTTGTAGGACTGTTTCTTAACCCGTCCGCATCAGCGCAAAAAATAACAATAGATTTATGAATGAAACTTAACTCGAATGAGTCTTGCTGAGTCGGACAGATTAAGGACCAAAAATGTCATCTTGTGACATTTTTGGTCCTTAGTTGAACAAATAGGAATTGGTGGTTAAAATTTTAATTAAATATCATATAATATAAATAAATAAAATTGGTTTCTAAATGTGAAGGCTTAAGTTTTTCAACTGTTTCTGTATTACATTTTAATTCTAAGCTGTTTGTTTTCCTGAAAAATAAAATAAAACTAAAAAATCGGTCAAGACCGAGTTAGGCTTGCGCAACGCGGGTTTCGTAAATTACAAAACATCATTGTTGCAATAACTAAATACAAACTAGGTGAAAGGACAAACTTACTCTGCTGTTTGATCGCTAGACACGGTTAATTCAACAACCGCAAATAATACTCGTACATTTGTAATAGTGAATTCGCTCTTTTCTACCGACTTCTAAAAAGGAAGAGGTACTCAATTCGACTGTTTTTACGTTTGTTACCTCATAACTTACGATAGCGTGAACCGATTCTCAATTTTTTTGTATGTAAGCTGGTGCTTCCCGTGTGGTCCCATTTAAATTTCATCAAATTCGGTCAAATTGTTTTTGAGTTACACTCCAATAACTGAATAAAATGGAAGTCGGTATTAAATTTTTCAAATTGTACTTGTTTTAATAAACTTCATATTTATGGTTTTCACTTTTTGACACATTTCATGTTTCTATAGGTCAATGATAATACGTATTGATGGTTTGATTCCCTTGTAAAATCTCAAAAAATCAGATAAAAATGCGACATAAACTTATAACATATACATAAGACGTTTTTTTTATCGCTTTGAATTACAAGTTTTCACAGCGAAACAAGACCGTAGATCCAATAATTGAATACCTCAACGCGTTCCTGAGAAAAAAGGATCTTGACAGACATACATGCAGACCGACGTACAACAAAGTGATCCTATAAGGCTTTCTTTTACCTTTTGAGGTATACAGAACCCTAAAAACCAGTACTGCTTGCACTACTGCTGGGGTTCAGAGTATTTCGCGCTAAAGAGGAACCGACCAAGACGGGTTCTTTCACAAGCGGCTTACCATCCACTAAAACATACATTTTCATGTAAAGTTGACTTTACTTCTCATTACCTCACGTGTCGTAATGCAGCTCACGTCCAACTTGCGGTTGACATTTCCGGAACTGACGGCTGTGTTCTTCAGGAAATGACGTCAACTTTGCGTCTTTCTGTCTTTAGTTAGACACAGTGGTTTTTGTACATTTGAGAAGGGGTTTATTATTTCCTATGGTTTTAAACTTTTGAGGCCGAGCGGGTGTTCGTGAATCTTTTGATGTTAGTGTAAACACGTACTCTTGTTATTGCTAAAACACTTTAAATAGTTTTTTGTAGCTTTCATTTGTGTTAGCTTTTAGATTTAAATAATTGACTTGATATCTCTTACTCTCACTATCCTACTGAAACCTACCTACCTATTTCAATGTATATTTTATCGACGGTTTGCTTATCCAAAGTATTAACATTTGGATATATAGTTTTCCAATCATCTTTTTCAAGTGAATTTATGATAAAAAGTACTAAATTTGTTTACATTAAATTTATAATTGTTTTTTTTTCATTTTTATACCATTTTTATTCATTTTATTCGATATTTTAAGATATTTGAGTAAAATTTTGAAAAAATAATTTTTTTCTCATTTTTCCGGAGTATCAAAGCAAAATCGCTAAACAACTAAGTTACTTAAAACTTACATCAAACGATTAAATCCTGAATATAATCATTCAGGCGTATATATGACAAAAACACTGATAAGCCCTAATTTCTTTATGAATCTAAAACATATCATATCCATTATAAAAATGAGTTTTAAGTCTATACCCAGTCTTTAAACGTTAGAGTTGGATGGATTCAGTTCCACCCCACTCTGCAATTACCAACTTGATAGCATCACAACCTATAGGATTACGATTATATTGTTTCAGACAAGTCTTGTCACACATAAAGAACATCCCAGAGCTGATCCTCCTCGGCAATGTGTCTCCAACCGTCAGGCGGATGCCAATCTTCTCCCTGATGGTAAAACATCCACGAGGCACCTTCCTCCACCACAACTTCGTCTGTGCAGTCTTGAACGACGTCTTCGGGATCCAGGCTCGAGGTGGACTGAACAGCAACCTAAACTACGGATCTGATGTCCTTGGAATCGATAGTCAGCTGCTCAAGGAGTATGAGAAATTGTTAGATGTTGAAGCGTGAGTAATTTTCTTATTCCATTCCAAATATACTAAGTACGTATTTTAAGCTTATTAACATCACAGTTCTAAGATCCTTTTTGTAGTAAATTACTTATTCACCTGCTGTATTTTTTGTGGTAAGCAATTAATAGTATTATATATAGTTGCATTGTATATCGGTAGGCCTAGCATAAATAACTTCTGAAAAGTAGAATAGGTCATGTCATCATCATCGTCATCTCAGCCGTAGGACGTCCACTGCTGAACATAGCCTCGCCCATGATTTTCCAAAAGGACCGGTTGAAAGCGGCCTCCATCCAACGTCGTCCTGCGACCATTTCACAGGTCGTCTGTCCACCGTGTCGCTGGACGACCTACGCTGCGCTTGGTAGGTCATGTTGATCCTTACAATTCAATTTAATTAAAGCTATGATTTATTTAGAAGAAGCTGTGAGTGATACCCATATTCAATTGTTTTCATCTAAGATATGAACATTGTACTCTCAGAAGCTCATGCTACTAAAATATGACATAATTTGAAAAGTTTCACCTTTTTAAAGTTGATTAAAGAAACCTAAATGCTATGACTTTTGAATGCAATCATAAAATGTTATACGACTTCTCAATTATCATATTAAGTATTTCCATATTCTTCTTCTCCTTAATATGTAATAAAATCCTGACTGTGGATTATACGGAAAAATACTAATGATCGTTCTAGACATCACACACGAAAAATGACGGAAGACTACTTTATTACTACATTTGCTGTACTATTACAGTGAGTAGTAGTACCGATAGTAGTAGTGATGCCGAAATATGTTTCCCATTAAAGATATTAATAAAATTTGACATACTCTAGATGGATTATAGGCGGTGATTATGATAAATCAGCTGATGGACTCCATCAGAGGCCGTAGCACAAACAATCTGCGAAAAAGTATTCGTATAGTGAGCGTCAATGCGTCACGCTTCGACATACAAACTACTAGTTATCTGTGTCACGGTTGCCTTAGATACATGACAGTTTGTACAGTTTCACGTGAACGACACGTTACGTTACAATTACGCAGTTATTTGTGCTAGGCCCTCAGCACTTTAACTGTCGAGCTTAGTCGATGATTTAGATATTATAACAGTCTCAAGTAATTCTTATTGAATGCTTCAGTCCTGTTGTCGCATTTATTACACTTGCTCAAGAACTGATAATAAAGCTGCATATCAGCAATTGTTATGAAATGGACTTAGATAATAATTGACTACCATTTTCATCAAATACGAGAGTTATTCATTTATAATACTTACACAATATCAACACGTGAAACACTCGAGAATCCTAGGATAGTATATTTACAGGCGATAATTGTATCTGAAGGCCGAATAGTTTAAACCGCAACGTGCTAATTTAATTATTTACAGGCAAAAGGAGATCGCACGTGTTCGGAAAATGAGTGACGTTAAATCACCAGAAGTTCCTCTACATAATGAACATCTCCGACCAGGGTTCTGCAGAATCTCATTACCGTTCTTCATGTCGGAATCTGAACTGGCTTTCGTACTTGAAGCCTTGAAGATGGTCGCCACAGAAGGATGGAAAATCCTACCGCAATATGTCGTGAACCCTGAGACGGGGCAATGGAAACATCACACTTGCTCAATCCTCAGAGATAGGAAGTCTTTGCATTCGCTGAGGTTCCACGATGGAAAGATGTCGTCCTATGAGAGAAAAGTTTCTGGTAAGCACTTTTTGTTTCAGTCCTAATCACTACAGCCCAGTCTTGATATTCTTATTTTACATATCGCGTTATGTCTTTCAGGTCCAGGGATATTCCCACAGACATACACAGAATGTCTGCAAACCGCAAGAAACTTGTTCAACAGAGCGAGAAAGCTAGCTATGAAATGTTCAACTGCAGAACAAGAAGTAACTTTCAATCCACGCATAGATTACCTCAGATGGTTTATGCTGCCCAAAGAAGCTCACGATCTACTATTAGGACGATCAGCTAACGTTAAACACATAGTGCCATTCGACCCGTCAGGGTACACGGGGGCGAGAAAGAGTCTCCACCTATCGCGGTCTTCCATTACATCTTCGCCAATTCTAGGATCGTCGCCAAGACACTTCAGCCTTTCAGCTATAGACGATTGCCAAATATATAGACTGAAACAGAAGCAGAAACTATTCTACTCAAGAGAGTCTAGTCTTAAAGAAACGCACAAAGAAAATATTGTCACCTCGCACCCAGTGCAGTTTGCTGTTGGAGAGTCGGTGTCACCATTGCGATTACAACCGCAAAATTCAAAGCCTTTGCTGGTCAGATCGAGGTGCTACAGTTTGGGGTCTGACAGCCCTCCAGCACAATTAAGCGCAGAAACAAAAATGAACCTAGGTCTTAAAGAAACTAGCCCGAACAATGTTGTTGATAAAGCGATGACCTTCTGCAACTGTGGGAGTCAAACGGATTTGCTTTCGTTAGATGACCCTATGATCTCACCCGAAAGGGCATTCCTGTACAGCACTCAAAGCAGCACATCAACATCTGATTGCAGTCAAGTCGGACGCACATCCCCTACCACATCTCTCGCTTCACATACTTCAGAAGATTTACAAGCTTACGTAAAAGAAATGACTAAAGAAATAGCCACAGAAATTAAGTCAGAAATACGTGAGGTTATATCTAAAGTTGACGATATTCTGGAGAATTCTGACGCGGTTGAACAATCTAATCTGAGTATGAATTCGATATCTAGTCAAGGTGATAGAAATTCCGTATCAGTGATTGATGTTGCTGAATATTTAATGGGGATGTCGAAAGCCATGGCTTCGGAAGTGAAGGATGAGATCAGAGAGATGGTCAGTCAAGTAGACGAGATGATATCACCAGACTATAACTCCTGTTCAAGAAAGAGCTCACCACCTCAGTCGGGCCGGCGGAGATTAGGTTCAGGTCCAGAATTAGGGCTGGATTTAAAGCCGACGGCGTTTTTAAGAAAGTGTCCCACAAGTCCAGTGCTGCCTAATTACGGCGACGATGACGATCGTTACTGCAAAATATCACCTCAGTCTCCGATGAAATCCGCGCAATGTACGCCTTCGCACGAAGCTTCAGGGCCTAACAGCATTTCCTTTAACTCAAGTGAAACGTCCACTCCAGACACCATCATCCAAGTAGTAACGACAACAAACTCTCCAACTCAGAGCTCGAACAAATTATCAGACGACGAGGCCAGTTGTAACGATGCATCTTGTCGGCAATGTATCAAGAAGACGTGGTGCCAAAATCCTTCGATAAGCTCTCAAGACAGTGGGATTAATATGACGTTTACGGAAACAGACTCGTATTTAGACTTTGGTAAGTACACAATATAATAGTGAATATTATATCTACTGAGTTATACCGTTTATTAAATTGCCATTGTTTTAATAGATGAAGGCAATTTGTTGTCCTCATCAATCTGGTGCTTGTCCGACTGTTTCCAGTTTTGGTAAAGCTGTCACAAATGCATGTCATGTCTTTATTACAAAAGCTATTACCACCTATTACAATAAATGAAACAGTTATTGGTAATATTGTGTGTGTCTATTGTAAAATAAATTGTAGTTTCTAGATAAAGAAAAACTGCTTATAGTTGGTGGTTACCCCTACAGTTTACAACTTACGAATTAGATTGTAGTATGTTCTAGCACATGGATAACGTAAAGGACGAGTAAGGGATACAGTGACAGATGGATCTGTTACACAAGATAGTTTCGAGGTGTTCTCATTTTCTGTTATTATGAGACGAGGAGATATAGGTGTTTAAACACATCTTCCAAACCCTTCACAGATGAAAGTTATGGATTCTCATCTCATTAAATCCATTAATAAACAGACTAAAAGAAGTATATAACGAAAAAGAAAAAACTATACTATTATATTGCTAGTAAGATTTTTGAATAAGCGCATCCGTGTTCCGAGTCTTCGGCCCCTATAAAAATTAGTCGTTAGGCCATGTCGGAGGCATTCGGGTGGGATCTGAATACTCCAGCTAGTCATTAACCTATCCGCCAAGTTCCACTGAGACCGCGTGCTGGACTACGGCTTATACTTCTCTGTCTGAGGTCCATGTCTATGTGAGAGCGTAATGGGTAGACTAAGATCTCTTGCCAAAGAAAATTTTGATAAACTATTGATTAACGCACCTTACAGCTGCATTAATTGACATAGCTTCTTGATTTTATATCCCGTTTTTATCTGACGAGAAGAACTTTATAAGTGCAATAAAAAAAGGATGATTTAAGAATGTCTTCCTGTCCCTCTAGACCCAATCAAAGCACGCAAACTTCAAGGCAGACTCCGAATGTGCCAGAAGTATGAGAAAAGCGAAGTCCCGGATATAATCGAGGGGGTTCCAGTGTGTTCAGAAGACCTGGCGCGCCAGACCAAACGGTTCAACGATAAAGGGGACGAAAGCAGAGTAGTGTTCCAAATACCAGATGAAAGCGACAGACAGAACAGGTAAATAGTTTATTTTTGTTGTTACTACGCTGTGTGTTGTTGAGTTTGGTTCGAAGAGATCGATTTTGGATGTAAAACCCTAAAAGTGAAATCAGTTGAAATTTGATTTGGAATCAAAATGTATTTATTGCTTGTCTTGAAACTATCATGGTCACAAACATTCAAAATGTTTACAAATACTAACGGGATAACTACCATGTATATTTTCTTTGAGTTTCCGATATTTCGGCACTGTTGCAAGCGCCATGATCACGGATGAATATCGGAAACTCAAAGAAAATATACATGGTAAATATCCCGTTAGTAATGTAAACAGATTGAATGTATTGCTTGTGTTTGTGTTATACAATGTAGGTACTTATACAATCTCAATGGACAAAATCTTGAAATTCTCAAATCACTTGTGCTCTTAATTCTTTAAGTCTTGTGTCTAATGGTAAGACCAATCCTGTTTATGACAGTTACAGTGCCAACCAGAACTGAAAACTGAAGTTTATTGTTTTTGACTCTCATTCGCCCAGTAATTTCACATGCTACAGTGCCCTTCACTCCCTAACACGACAAAGCTTTCGTTCTACATCTTACACTGCTTCAGCGTTTAGGTAAGATAGTGGAAGGCAAGCCTATTTAGAATATAAATAATAAAACAGATTCAGAAGTCATCATATTTTTAGAATATTGCTGCTCTCAGCCGAAAACGTAAGTAAAAGCCCCTACGTCTTTGACGACGTCAGGTGGTCTATCATTGCGACATTTTAAGTGTTGTTTTTAGTTGTTGCGAGAAGATGTAACATTTCTAGTGTTAAAATCTCTATGAATTTAAGTTACATAAGAAACTTACCTTCAAATCGCCGCAATCTTCTTAATATCTTCTGATTAATCGAATAAGATGATAAACAATGATTTCATTACTTAAAAATCTAATGCAACATAGACGTAGATAGACGTATTGTACCTGAATGATGACTATCCTATTAAAAGGCATCTGAGTCATAAAATGTATATATTTAGGCATTACGTAGGCATTAGTCATTACCTCATGCAAGATGATACAAATTGATACCTAAATACACAGTGTGTAACAAAAACGTGTAGTAATACTAAAACAACACACGCAGAAGCTTGCATACAATTGAGACCTAACTACTGCATCCCACGAAGTAGCAAACATCCCGAGTTATGAATAAACAAAGTCTTTCTAATGCTCAAGCACGTTCATCCCTGGAAAACTAGGCCAAAGACGGCAATGACCTCAGAACGTAGACTATGTAAACAAGAGGTCTACGCGGGGTGAGTTGGGTGCGGCGCGGGGAGACGGCTCATGCATGGGAGACCCCAAGGATCTCGAAGAATAGCCATATAATACCAATATCGTACATATGCATACATTTCAGTATTATTATGCCTTTTTTTACACGCCGTATAGCTAATAATTATTAAGTTTATATACGCCGAAGTTCTAGAGTTAGACACACTTGTGTCTAATTAATTATCAGATTTTCAATCAAAATAATTACATAACAAGCAAAAATACTTTCGTTTAAAATAAGAGTGATAGTGCCATCTTGCAGTTCATCGTTCAGCCTTGCACTTGTAGCAAAATTAGCAAAACCTTGACGCGAAAGGGGAACAAACTCTGTGTCTTGCATCATTTAAACTTGGCAAATCTCAACAAAGTTTAAATTACAGCGGAAATGAACGGGCCACAATTTTGGCAATTACTCAAAACTTTTGTCAAGAGTGTTACATTTCGTGAAAAGTAATCATTCAATTTTGACAGCAACTCGAAAAGTTTTATGGCTATTGTAATAATTTATAATGAGAAATTAGGTCACCGGATGTTCGGAAATAAATGCACGTAACAAAAATCTTCGATAAGTGGGTCTCCGTTTTTTTTGGCGTCCGCATTTTCATTATACCTATGTTCATTCTTTGACGCTGGTATACGGACAATATTGTGTCATTTTCATTAAAGAATATTTAACAATGCAGTTTTTTCTATATTTGGCTTAGTTATTCTAAAGATTTCCGGCGATAATCTAAAAAACTGATTTTGAAACTGAAAATATATTTTAATAAATATATTATAGAAAAATTACCAACCATATTTATAAGTGGCTACATGACAAGATGTTAGAGATATGACTCAGAAGTCATATCTAGTATCTCAATAGTTGAATTACGAAATATTCTCTCGTCTCAAATGACCAAAGCAATGTATTTAGATTTTCTATAACACACAGATGTTTAATTAAACATTTAAGAAGCACGAGACTGTCACACTTCACACTATCACTCTTGTATATTTGTTACTACTTTACGCTCCAATGGACAGTTTTGGATGAAATTTGGATGGAGGTAGATGAGGCGCTGGATAACACATAGGATACTTTTCATCATCATCCATCACCACGCGGGTGTACCGCGAGGCGCAGCTACTATATATACAGCCTTGAAGAGCACTGTAGCAGTAAAATGACTTCATTATGTGAAACTAATGCTTTGTGCGTGATACGAAAGCTTGAGAATATTGACTGTTCCCCTCCTTGAACTATACAATGCACGCAGTTGCTTAAGTTAACAATACTGCTTGTCATTTACTGAATGTTTCGTTAAATTACGTTCGTTGAGTTAAGAGGATTGCATAGCTAGTACTTTCCATGCTAAAAGAATTTTTTTTCTACCTCTTAACATTGTCCGATTTCAGTGATTTTATTTTCATGTAATCATCACATTGTTTACTATTCCCGTACGTTTTGATTTTTTTTTTTTAATTCTATAAAAGTATATTTATATTACTTTGAAATACTGCAAAAATCAAAACGTACGGGCATAGTAAACAATGTAATGATTACATAAAAAAATCACTGAAATCGGACAATGTTAAGAGGTAGAAAAGAGTTATTTCCTTTAGTATGGAAAGTACTAGCTATGCAATCCTCTTAAGTTACGTATAATAACATGATGTTCGTATGTTCTAAAAAGTTTACATAAATATAAGTTAAATAGCGATCACCACCCTTTTAATACTAGAAATACAAATAGGATAGCTGTACCTAGTTTTAGACTTGCGAAGACTAATAAATCATTCCTAGGAAATTGTGTGCGTATTTACAATAAAATCCCAAAACACATAACTGAGCTCACAGAGGGAAAATTAAAGTTCACTGTAAAAAACGTTTTAATAAAAAAAAAAAATTATACAGTCCGACATTATATAGAAGACAAAGATGCTTAGAATACTCCACTTCTAGCAAGCTGTCACTCTGCCACCCATAAAATGTAATATTAGTAGTAACTAAGTAGAAACATTCTATACATATCTATATAAAAAATGGCTCGAGTTTCTTGCCGCTTCCTCTCGGTAGGCTCGGTAGTATTTTGGCGGCGGTAGAGTCCTTAAAGTATATTATAGTATTTATTAGTATAAGTATATAGTATCATTATAATGAAAAAATTACGTTCATAAGTGCGTCTTTGATGCCTAAATTGAATAAATGATTTTGACTTTGATTTTTTTAAAGTTTTGTGACCTTGACCTTGTCTTCAAAATTACCGTTGTATAGGTAGAAAATATTTAGCCTTAGAATTCACATATGCTTAAATCTTAAATTCTTCCTGAAATATTTGATAAGTAGTGAAGCATAACAGAGGCATTAACACAGTAGTCACGACAAACTGAATGAAACCTCTTCTTAAAGTGTGTATACCCTTCCAGAACGGCATCAACAGAAGTAGAGTCAAAACGCTCGAGCCGTTCTTCAAACGCGTCTTCCAGCTGTTCAGACCGCAGCTCCAGGTCGAGCGGCTACGGCACCGACCAGAGAACTTCACACGAAGAACGATGCTATTATGATAGGAGGTAGGTTCAACCCTAGTAGCATAGCATATGACAAAATTCTAACACCGTCACCTCAAACCAGCTGCGCCCCGCGGTTTCACTCGCGTGGTGATGGATGATGATGATGATGATAAAATTTAAGTAGCCTATATTACTCCTTATAACATCATCTATCTGCCAGTGAAACATCCATTAAAATCGGTCCAGCCTCTTCAGAGATTAGCCGGAACATACAGACAGACAGAATAAAATTGTTTTTTTAATGTAAGTGCCGTATATACTTTTATATGCATTTAGTGAAAAGCTGTTAATTTGGCCCAAGCACAAACATTTGCTAAAGTGTAACGTTATCGTATCGTTGACGTATACAGAATTAACTAATGAGTCATCTGTGACATAGTCGTACTAGATAAATGATAGTTTGTACTGATTACTGGAACGATACGATAAAGTTACACTTTAGCACGTTTTTCGTTCTTGGGCCACAGACACTTCAATTTTATTTATCTGTATTGATTAGATATATATCACTTTGAACACTGTCTAACAAAGCTCATAAATGTTTCAATTTGTATTTGCTATTACGGTTCTTCTAAACGTTATTCCAACCGAAATCTATAAACAGCATTTTATATTTAGCGGGCATAAATAAATAGTAATAACTTCTAAAATTATATTATTTCAGAGCTTCTAAAATTATATGATTTGTTTTAAAATAAAATGTATTTTCATTCTCACAATGATTTTGCCAGTTGACAGAAAAATATTCTCCTCGGACCGCGTCGCGTTTACGAACTAATTTATTAGGATTAGAATACGGTTTGTTATTTTTAACTATAATGTCAGAATTTTGAGGATATATACTCAAACTCAATTATTCGATCAAAGGTCGTTGGTCGTCATGCGGCCAGACACAATAGACATTTCATTGTAATAATATAACGACTCTTGAAGGGTTATTTATTGCAATCATATCTGCATTGTATTAGATATTACAGATAAGATAGGAAACATATGACAGAAGGATAGAAGGTAGGTATAGAGGAAGGGATAGACACATAGAAGGTATAGAGGAACTTAACCATTTTGGAGTAGGTAAATAATGTCTTAAGAACTATTTCCAAATGATAAAGAACTTCGGAACCATTACGACAAATGTCTAAGGAAACATTTCCGCATGGCAAATAGCTCTTAATTCAAATGCATCTTCCTATTCTCATCATCCTTGTTCCATTCATCCTTTCATCCTTTAGGTGTTGAGCTTAGTATCAGTACTATATCAAACAATAAAATACCGTTACACGGCCAATTTACAAATGCATTTTTCATTTATATATGTAAAAACTTTCAAATTTTTCTTGGAAGTAATTAATGATACCTACCAAGCTCTAAACAATATAATAGCGTTCTACTGGTAATAGTGTTGCCTTTTTTAATTCTCTCCAGTGAGTCAGAATGCCGCACGTTTAAGTGCTGGGAGGAGCAGGACGACAGCAGCGCCTGCAGCGACACCTCTCTCACTGACTTCACCTTTGACGACGAGGGCAAGTGGCACTGCCCTCCGAAAGCCATCTGGAAAGCTACCGTCGAGGTATGTCCCTATAGTATTTAACTACTTTCTTCATTACAATCAGTAGACCGTGCAGGTTAATTGTGGAATACTCTGCCGGCGTACGTATTTCCGAGCAGCTATGACCCTGGGTATTTCAAGCGGGGCGTGAAAAAGCATCTCTTAGGTCATCATAGGGGTGGCGATTAGTGGTCATCAACCACTATTAAAAAAAGCCCTCGCGAGCACAAAAGTTCATCTTTTTAGGAAAAATACAACTTAAATTAAAAAAGCTGATCACCAAACATTTCTACGAAATAGTAGATTTTGTATACCATATTTCGTCTAGTTTAGATGAAAAATACGAGTTCTACGTGAGTAGCAACATCTGAACGGACGAGTCGTTACAGAGACTTCGTTCGCTTCGTTCACTCGGTCAGTGAAGTGCTTCGATTCTTTTTGGTTATTCTTATTGTCATCTTCTTCTTCGTTGCACTCTTGGCAGAGGAGTCGCGATTGTCATGTGTTGTGGGGGCGGGGTGGGGTTATATAGAAGTTATACGCCTCACGATGTCACGCCATTTTTGCCTGGTAGCGGTCGTCCTGGTGCACTCCTGCAAGGAGCCGCCGACTGCACACTTTTATCGGTCCATCGCATCGGCGACCTTACTACTATACTACTATTATCTTTGTAGCCTACATTTATATATTAGATGAACGTAACTTATAATTTATATTCATTACATGTTATTTTTCAACTATTTATATATTATGAATTTGAGTTTACCAACACGTACTACCGTATCATATTTGTATGTGACTGATTGTATTTTCAAGAAATATATAAAAAAATAGTTTCAACTATTGTTATTTCATGGGCTGGTAGAGCTGTGCTGAAACCGGAACACCCTTATATCCATCATCACCATCATATCAGCCGTAGAACGTCCATTGCTGAACATATGCCTCCCCATAATTTTCCAATAGGACTGGTTGGAAGCCGCCTGCATCCAACGTCGTCTGTCCACCGTGTCGGTGGACGACCGCTACGCTGCGCTTGCCGGTCCGTGGTTTCCACTCTAGAACCTTCCGGCCCCATTGGTCATCTCTTTTGCCTGCTATGTGGCCTGCCCACTGCCACTTTAACTGGCTAATCTTCTTTAATGGGCTATGTCGGTGACTTTAGTTCGTCTACGGATCTCCTCATTTCTGTTTCGAACACGTAGAGAAACCCCGAGCATAGCCCTCTCCATAGCTCATTGTGTGACTTTGAGCATTTTATATTATTATGATTAATATTTGTTACCTTTTATTATTTTATAAAAGCTGTTGGTACCTGTAACAAATCGAAGAAAAAGAAAAAAAGCAGTAATATTGTATTTACTTGAGTCTTGGCTTTTTGTAATGTAAATCTAACAATTGCAATGTTTGTTATCGCTAAGCAGGCGTTAGTGCTTTATAAAAGTGATACTATAATAATTATAAAGGGTTGTGACGTCAACACGAAAGTTTAAGTATTTCTAATAATTCTTCTTTTTGTTTGGATAGTGCTGTCAAAGCTGTTTAATAGATGTCGCTCCGACCCCGTAAGACGGCTAAAATAAGATAGAGAGTTAAAATTCGATGCTCCGAGCATCGAGCCTCCGTGGCCTAGATGGTCATGGCGTCTGACACGGTTAGTCGGAAGACGTGGGATCGAATCCCGTCGATGATAGGATTTTTTTCTCTAACAATTGCAATGCTTTTGTAATGTATGTGTGTGTGTGTGTGTGTATGTCTCCCTCGACACAGTTAATCAGAGGTATGAGAGTGTAAACGTTCATATTTTTAATAAATAAAGTGAAATTCGTACGAATTGATATCAAAATATCATTAGCCTAGCACAAGT
Source organism: Selenia dentaria (assembly GCA_917880725.1). Lineage (NCBI taxonomy): Eukaryota > Metazoa > Arthropoda > Insecta > Lepidoptera > Geometridae > Selenia > Selenia dentaria. The sequence continues at coordinate 9,801,907 of OU862885.1, forward strand.
GATCTGCTTAAAGTATTTCTAAGCATAGATGTGTACGTTCCAGGCTATCCACGAGTTCAACATGATAAGGCCTGGAGACAAAGTTCTCGTCTGCCTCTCGGGAGGTCAAGAGTCCATCGCACTTCTCCACACCATGCACCAGTATCAATTCTACGCACGAGCTAAAGGGATGCATTTCAGTATCGGTAAGTACATACTCGTACCTTGTAATGTTGCAGCCTGCGGGGATCGAACCTGCAAGGGCAATGCTTACATTACGGATCCCACGCGCCGGCTGCGCGTGAGATTGGGTGTGCTCGGCTAGCTATGGTCGGAGGCTTCCTAGCGGTGGAGGTGAAATTAAATACGGATCACTTTCCACTGGCCGTGTGCTTTATTTACTTACAATGATACTTTATACATAAAGGGGGTTTTACCCCGGGTTACAGAGGTTACGGTCGGAACGCGGGGAGGGCTCCCTCTGACGGGGCTGTCCGTCCTAGTCTATCGTGAAGTTTTATTATCTGGCGAGGGGTCGTGCTGCTCGGTAACCCCCGAGCCGCGCCAACGTCCCCGCTGATACGCGGATCCCTATTTAGAATACCACCGTGCTGCCCGGTAGCCCCCAGGCCGCAACAGTGGTTTCCCTACCGGACCGCGGAACCCTGAGTGCTGCTCGGTAACCCCCGAGCCGCAGCTGCAAAGCTCCACGGGAGCGACTTGGTCTGCTTGCCTTCTCACTGGTAAGGGTGCGAATCGGTACCCCAGTCCGCACAACCTTTCAGTTCGAGCGCTCGCAGACGAGTGCTGCTGTTTATTTTTTTTTTTTTTTTTAGAACGGACTAATGCTGTTTGCCTCTACCGGCATTTACAGCGTCACCGGACGGTTGGCGAGCGCAGATGGCACTCAGCCAGAGAGAATCTAACCAAGACATAACTTTTGCCTCGAGCTCGCCGGCGAGCTCGGTGTTTGACTGTGTTTACCACTAAATCATAACCTTGTGTACCTCGCCTCCTCCCATTTCCGCGACATGGGTCCACACCGCGACCAGGATCGTCGCGTTGTGCACTCATGACTGTACTTTGGGTGGGGCTACAATAAGAAAGTGTAATACCTCGCCCACAGCCATGGTGGCTGGGACTACTTAGAAAACCAGTGTTACCTCGTCCGCAGCCATTTGCTGGGCCGGAGGATACATCGCGACCGGGGCCGCGGTGTATACTCCCACCCGCACCGTGGCTGGGACTACAATCGTGTGTGTGTGAATTACCTCGACTGCGACTGGGGCTGCGAAGAAGATCTCGGCCGGAGCCTACAATGCGATCGGGATCACAGCCCTGGTCGGGTCTACAACCATTACCGGGGTTCCCTTGGGACGACGCTAAAGCTGCCGAAGTAACGGCTGCGATGGGGTCGTCCGGGTCACCCAAAATATGCCTTGGACGGCGACGGGGGGGAAGGAAGTGGGGATCGGTTATGTCAGTGGAGTAGTTCGCCGCTTCGACCACGAGGGGATTCGAGTGGTGGGGAGCTTTGTCGAAGTGGCGGCGGGAGCAGTCTTTCATATACTGCGTAATAGAGGGGAGGGTGAAATCGCAGTGCAGTTCGGCGTTCCGCAAGTACCACGGAGCGCCCACTGCCCTGCGCATAAAGCGATTCTGAATCACTTGAAGTTTGTGGAGGTCGTGTTTCTGAGCATGGGCGAACGCTACAGATGCGTAAGTCATGATTGGGCGGATGCAAAGTTTGTAAAGAGTCGTCTTATTTCTAAGAGACATTTTACTGTTTTTGCCTATGAGGGGATTAAGACGACCCATAATGAAGGCCGCCCTATTGCGAACAATCTGGATGTGTTTCGCGAAAGTGAGTTGGCAATCAAGGGTGACGCCCAGGTATTTGGCAGATTTAGCCCAAGGGATGGGTTCGCCGAATAGGACTATGGGTGACGGCATGAGATTTCGCCGGGTCTCAGTGAAGTACACTGCTGCACTTTTGCTAGGATTTACTGCAATCCGCCATTTACGAAACCATGCACCGATTACGGTGATGGCTCGTTGGATGGCGCATCTCTGCCTAACCTTGAACCAGCCAGTAGAGTAGATTGCAGTATCATCCGCAAACTGAGCGATCTGAACATTAGGTTCAGATCGTGGGATGTCGCTGGTGTACAGCGAGAAGAGAATGGGTGAGAGTACAGAGCCCTGAGGGACACCTGCGTGAATGGGATGCGGGGAGGAGAGCGTTCCCTCGGTGCGATAGCTAAACGTTCGATCCCTGAGAAAGTCTTGTAAGATGAGTACAAGACGGTCTGGCACACCCAGTTGGTACAGCTTGAATATCAAGCCGTTGTGCCAGACTTTGTCGAACGCTTTCGCTACGTCGAGGAAGACAGCTATGGTCCCTTGGGGCTTTGGTTTCTTATTGAAACCGCCTAGGATGTGCTCCGTTACGCGGTGCACTTGTTGGACGCAAGAGTGTTTGGCTCTAAAACCAAATTGCTCATCGGGAAGGAGGTTATTGGACCTAACGTGGGACCAGAGTCGGTTCACAATGAGCCGCTCGTAAATCTTCCCCAGAGAGCTGAGGAGACTTATGGGACGGTAGCTGGAGGGCTCGGCTGCCGGTTTGCCTGGTTTGTGAATACCAATGACAATGGCATGCTTCCAAGTGTCTGGGAAGGAGCAGTTGCTCATAGCCGCATTGAAGATGCTAACTAAGAGATGGACTAGTGGGACTGAGAAGTGTTTAATCACCTTGTTGCTGATACCATCAGCCCCAGGGGATTTACGGGTCTTGAGGCTCTTGATCAGAGACACAACCTCGGATGATTTTACCGGTGGGAGGAGTGGGAGGTCAGAGATGGACATAGAGCTTTTACGTTCGACTTCAGATTCCACCGAATCGAGGTGTTTCTGGTCGACGTGATCTACATTTAGAGTACACTGAGCCTCAAGGCTATCAGCTAAACACTCGGCTTTGTCTTCGTCAAGGAACGCTATGGAGAGGGGAGGTGGCCTAATCAGTGGAGGCATTGTCTGTTGTCCGTCAGATTTCAGAGTTCGAGCCAACTGCCAGTATGCCTGGTGAGTTGGCTCAATCTCTGACAGTTTGTCGTCCCACCTTTGATCACGCAGCTCACTCATGCGTTTCCTTACAGCACGCTGTAAATAGCGCATGGTGGCTTTGTTCTCTGGGGTTGGCATCGAGTCATACGCCCTAGTGGCGGCGTTCTTAGCTGTCAGTAACCTCCTCGCACCCTCGGGCAGTTCAAAGCGGCGACCATCCGCCACTTGGACCTGCTTTGAGGATTCACCTACTGCGGTGCGGAGGTGGTCACTGAGAGCCTCGATCGTAATTGACACGTCTTCTACTGTCTGTATGTCATCGGGGATTCTATCGAGAGCGGGTGAACTGATAGCTTGGAGGGATTCCCCCAGTTGCTTCCAGTTCACTACCGTTCTAGTGATAGGGGTTATGTCCGTCGGGTCGGGGCCTAATTTCAACAATACAGGGCGGTGGTCTGAAGTCAGTTCGTGTAACACTTCTATAGAGCGCAACCGGAGGGTGACGTTCTTGAGAAGTGCTATGTCAAGTATGTCTGGTCGTTGGTTGTCAACATAGGGATATCTTGTGGGCTCCAGAGGGGAGAGAATATCAAAGTTTAAGTGGCTGACCAAGCCTTCAAGGATTTTACCATTACTATTGTTACTAGTACAGTTCCATATGACATGTTTACTGTTGAAGTCACCGATCAGAAGGACGGAGCTTCCTAGAGAGAAGAGGGCTTCCAAGTCTGTCTGTAATAGTTCTTTACCAGAGGGGAGGTAACATGAGGCTATGATGACAGGTTGATGACCTGACATCGCTAGAAAGCAAACAGAGGCTTCTAGTATTCTAAGTGGTGGAGTAACAATTGGGATACAGTGCAGAGCTCTTTTGTAATAGATGAGAGTGCCACCTTTTGGGGTGGCCACTCTATCATTACGAACCAAACGGTAATTTGCAAACCTAGGGTTCGCTGTACCTGGTTTCAGAAAGGTCTCCTGCACGCATAGGATATCGACCTGATGGGTCTTACAAAATTCGTGAACTTCGTCCTTTTGACTAGAGAGGCCGTCAGCGTTGAAAGTCGCTACGGTGACTGAGTGGGGTTTAATTCGTTTCGGTGTACTATCCATATTGGATGATACCTAAGAAACGCTGGGGAGGGCGTAGCGCCTCACTGCGCTGATTAGACCCTGTGTGTGAGCGTGGCTCGCAAGCGGTCTTGGTCGTTTGTGGCAGTACGAAGTTTGTGCGCGAATGCACGTACTTCGTCCACGTCTATGACCATCGCGTAGTCCATGACAAGGGCTATGTCGGCCGCCAGGTCAGATTGACCTGGGGCGTCCATGAGCCCAGCCATTGGAGGCCTAGAGAGCGGCGGTTTGGGCTTAGGAGCCGGCGCGCTGGCAGAGGCCTGCGGGCGGCCGGGGGTGAGGGGGGCGCTTGCTTGTACCATGCTCAAGGGCTTGGACCAAGCGTTGCGTGCGGGCGCGGGCGCGGGAACAACAGGTGTTGCCTGCGGTGCGGGTGTAAGGTTAGGCTTAGGGCCGTTCCCTTGTGAGCGGGTAGTGACCGGGCGAGGAGGGGGAATAGGCCTCCTAGCCGGCCCACTGGGTGCGCGGGGTGCCTTAGGGCAACCGCGGTAGTTGGCGGTATGTCCCTGTGTGCCGCAGAGGACACAACTAGGCGGGTCTGATGAGTCCCTAGTGCGAGAACACTGGGCTGTCCCGTGATCCCGTAGGCACTTGACGCACCTCGGGCGGGCGAAACAGAATCGGGCGGCATGCCCGTACAATTGGCAGTTATGACACTGGCCAGGCGCTCGGTTTCGGAATGGGGGTTGAACGGTGATCCCCGAGAGGTTCACTACCGTTTTGACATTAAAAATCGCTTTGCCCTCTGGCGTGCGATTGAGGATGACCAATAGTAGGTCGTAGGGCCTGCGATCTTTGCCACTGTACATCCGGTGGCATTCGCGGACGGGGTAGCCTTGCGCCTTTAAGTCGGCGAGGACACTGTCGGTTTGCACCTCTTTTGGTACGCCGCGTATGACAACGCGTAGTACCTTCTCTTCCTCGAGAGCATAAGTATGAAAGCTTATACTCTCGTTTTTTAAAATTCTGGTGAGCGCCCTATGGTCGCTTGGGGTCGGCACCTGGACTTTGATACCCAGTTGGGTTGAGCGGGCGCTAGTATATTGGATCTTACGATCCGTCAATAGTCGTGAGACCATGTCCCACTTCGCCTTGTCCTGAAGGAACAGAGGCGGCGGCGGTTTCTCGCGTCTAACTGACGCTCCTTGAGAGGAGACGTCGCGTTGAGACGCGGCGATGCTTGCGGGAGCATCGGAGTGAGCGAGAGGGTCGCGGGAGGTGGGAGCGAGAGAGCCTGATGGCTTCGCTCCCGGGGCGGTGCAGGCCGCTTTGGGTGGCGGGGAGGGAGCCTCTGAGGCGGCTTTGGGGACGCGCTTTCTCTTTCCGACGGTAGTGAACCCGTCGTTGGAGATGTTGCCAACAGAGTTAGCGCGGGAGCGGGAGAACTCTACATCCATCTCATTCTCCGAGTTGGATGCCGAATCGTAGGCGCGTTCGTACTCAGTCCGAAGGACTGGAGAGCGATCGCGGGGTGGTAAAGGTGCGCTGGGAGCGCGGGGCGCATAGGGCGCAGGGTCGGGGGAGAGAGGGCTATCTAACGGCTTGAACGCCGAAGAACCGAAGGGCGCCCTCGGAGGGAGGGAGCCGGAGGAGGGAATTTGGGAGTCCGTGAAGCGGGGTCTCTCTTTAAAGTCCCTATTGGACTGGAGATACTCAGACAGCATGTCCGGGTAGCAATTTGACACCCACGAGGCGAACGCCTGAGGCGAAACGCCTTGCGGGAGGCTCATAGCGGGGGAGAGAGATAGTAGAGACATCTCGAGGGGAATACTCGAGATGCGAGTGAGGGGTGAGTGACACTCCCGCCGGGTACAGGCGGGAGAGTGAGTGCCTAGGTGTCCCTACTGTGTGCCCTCTGCCAGTCTTATTGTGCAGTGGGATGTGTGCCTAAACGCGAGGCCCTAGCTGCTCCGGGGGCGAGGAGAGAAGACCGAGTAAAACCCGGCTTCCAACCAAACACTTGCCCAGAGAATAGGAGAGTAGGATAGGGTAGGGTGGGAAGGAGATACCTGCCGTCGGCGAGGGGAGACCCCAAGGCCGGTGAAGGCAGGCCCGTCCGGTTTTAGCCGTTCCCTCCCACGCTCAGGAGGGAAAGGCTTGACGTACCGGGTCCGCGCCCAACTGGGTGGCGTTAACACCGCAAGGATCGTCCAGAAGACCACGTGAAGCGTGGATTTGTTTGACTCGACTTTGAAAATTGAAAAATTAAAAATCGAAACTAGAGTTCGCTCTGAGAAGAGCGGTTTTGATTAGACAATGAACAATAGGTGATTGATGTGTCGAAGCGCTCTTACAAGAGCGCGCTTCTTCCGCGACGCGAGCCGAGCCGAGCCGAACGCCTCCGTGCGCCGAACGGTACACGAAGCGGTGGCTTGACGTCGAATCTGCACACAGAAAATCCACTATTAGCGAAGTCCAACACTGAATCCTCTTCAATCGAAACGATACAGGTAACCGGCACTAAAAGCGCAAGCACTTTTAGGCCGATCGGAATATTCTCGGGGAGCACTTGAGCGCACGTCCGTCCCACTCGAGCGCGCTGACCGGAATGTCCTGTGCTGCTGTTTTTTTTTTTTTTTTTTTTTTTTTTTTAGAACGGACTAATGCTGTTTGCCTCTACCGGCATTTACAGCGTCACCGGACGGTTGGCGAGCGCAGATGGCACTCAGCCAGATGCGGGCGCAGAGGGCGCACCGCCTAAGGCGAGCGTTGAAGACGCTTCGCCGCAAGGAGAGGAGTAGGCGACTTGCTCAAGGGCACCACTAGGGTACGGACCTCGGCTTGGGCCGTCGCCAGGAGAGAGGGGAGTAGGAGAGAATCGCCCCGGTACATAAGTGTACCGTTGAAAGTGGGCCCTATGAATTTTAACTCTACGACTATTTGGAGAGAATCTAACCAAGACATAACTTTTGCCTCGAGCTCGCCGGCGAGCTCGGTGTTTGACTGTGTTTACCACTAAATCATAACCTTGTGAACCTCGCCTCCCCCCATTTCCGCGACATGGGTCCACACCGCGACCAGGATCGTCGCGTTGTGCACTCATGACTGTACTTTGGGTGGGGCTACAATAAGAAAGTGAAGTACCTCGCCCACAGCCATGGTGGCTGGGACTACAAAGAAAACCAGTGTTACCTCGTCCGCAGCCATTTGCTGGGCCGGAGGATACATCGCGACCGGGGCCGCGGTGTATACTCCCACCCGCACCGTGGCTGGGACTACAATCGTGTGTGTGTGAATTACCTCGACTGCGACTGGGGCTGCGAGGAAGATCTCGGCCGGAGCCTACAATGCGATCGGGATCACAGCCCTGGTCGGGTCTACAACCATTACCGGGGTTCCCTTGGGACGACGCTAAAGTTGCCGAAGTAACGGCTGCAATGGGGTCGTCCGGGTCACCCAAAATATGCCTTGGACGGCGACGGGGGGGAAGGAAGTGGGGATCGGTTATGTCAGTGGAGTAGTTCGCCGCTTCGACCACGAGGGGATTCGAGTGGTGGGGAGCTTTGTCGAAGTGGCGGCGGGAGCAGTCTTTCATATACTGCGTAATAGAGGGGAGGGTGAAATCGCAGTGCAGTTCGGCGTTCCGCAAGTACCACGGAGCGCCCACTGCCCTGCGCATAAAGCGATTTTGGATCACTTGAAGTTTGTGGAGGTCGTGTTTCTGAGCATGGGCGAACGCTACAGATGCGTAAGTCATGATTGGGCGGATGCAAAGTTTGTAAAGAGTCGTCTTATTTCTAAGAGACATTTTACTGTTTTTGCCTATGAGGGGATTAAGACGACCCATAATGAAGGCCGCCCTATTGCGAACAATCTGAATGTGTTTCGCGAAAGTGAGTTGGCGATCAAGAGTGACGCCCAGGTATTTGGCAGATTTAGCCCATGGGATGGGTTCGCCGAATAGGACTATGGGTGACGGCATGAGATTCCGCCGGGTCTCAGTGAAGTACACTGCTGCACTTTTGCTAGGATTTACTGCAATCCGCCATTTACGAAACCATGCACCGATTACGGTGATGGCTCGTTGGATGGCGCATCTCTGCCTGACCTTGAACCAGCCAGTAGAGTAGATTGCAGTATCATCCGCAAACTGAGCGATCTGAACATTAGGTTCAGATCGTGGGATGTCGCTGGTGTACAGCGAGAAGAGAATGGGTGAGAGTACAGAGCCCTGAGGGACACCTGCGTGAATGGGATGCGGGGAGGAGAGCGTTCCCTCGGTGCGATAGCTAAACGTTCGATCCCTGAGAAAGTCTTGTAAGATGAGTACAAGACGGTCTGGCACACCCAGTTGGTACAGCTTGAATATCAAGCCGTTGTGCCAGACTTTGTCGAACGCTTTCGCTACGTCGAGGAATGCTGCTGTTTACTGTCGCGCGTGGCTTATATAGCTCCGTGGCGAGTCGACGTGCGTCGTGGGTGGGCGCGGTGTGCCTGTGTGCGTGCGGCCATACGTCATCGCGTCGCTGTGCGCCGGCCCATCGGAATGCGTGGAATGCACTGCGTGTCGGCTCGTTACAACCTTATCCTGATTATTAACTCATCTCTGATGGCCCATTCTCAACCGACTACGAAACAAGTACAATTTGAAAAATTTTATATCGATTTCGATTCTATTCAGTTATTGGAGTGTAACTCAAAAACTACTGAACCGAATTTGATGAAATTTAAATGGGACTACTCGGGAAGCATCAGCTTTCAAACAAACAAAAATTAAGAATCGGTTCACCCAGTCGAAAGTTATGAGGTAACTAACTTAAAAAAACAGTTGAGTTGAGTATCTCCTACTTTTTGGAAATCGGTAGAAAAAAGGTTCTCAAGTCGACGCGTTTAATTTTTTACAATATTTAACACACATATATACGTGTAATTTTTTACATTACAGTAGTCTGTATTTGACCGACATCAAAAAAGGAGGAGGTTAGATGCTCGTGTGTATGAATTTCTACCCCATTTATGGACCGATTCTCAAAATCCTTGAAATCCAAAATTTTCTTTGGTAGAGTATACTTCCGAGGTGGTCCCATATAAATTTCATTAAACTCGGTCAAGCAGTTTTTGAGTTACACTTCAAAAACTGAAAAGTGTTGATTTATCTTGATGATATCATCATTGACAATCGATCCCTTAAGTGGCGGGCCACGAAAATGGTGAAAAAAAAATCCATTTATGGTAAAAAATAATTAGATAATTATTTTTTGTTTGGTAGAGTATAGGTGGTCCGATTTAAATTTAATCAAAATCAGTCAAGCAGTTTTTGAGTCACAATCCAATAACTGAAAAATGTTTCGCCTATCTTCGTGAATGACAATCGATCCCGTAATTAGCAAGGATCACTAAAATGTGCGAAGAAAATTATTTTACCAAAAAAATGGAGCCGACTTCAACACTAAAAAGTATGAAACAAATTTTTGAAGTCGGTACCATGCGCACAATATTGTGATATAGGTACCTACTTTTAAACTATCATGGTACCGATTTCAAAGAGTTATTATTTCACACTTTTGTTGTGTTGTGTTGAAGTCGGTTCCATTTTTTGGTAAACATTTTTTTCATTGCCAGAAAGGTCTATATTGTTAATGTTTTGTAACAGATTTGTATGTTTGTCTTCAGGTGCCCTTTACGTTCACGAGCCAAAATCCGAAGTCGATCCTCTCCACCTGATGGCGTACTGCAGAACCCTCGGCGTCAAGTTCATCTATCAAGACAAATTGGAAAATGATGAAAGTGACAGTAAGTTAATTGTTTTTACAGAGTGAGACGCATGGTCTCTCTTACTCCGTCTATCCACTATGTCTCTCTCATCTTACATATATAGCATAGAGTTCAAGGCGCGGTCCAATCCTAATTTTAAAGCAATTTACGGTGCTTTACATAAGGTTGAGAATTGCTTACCAGAATGGACAATTTAATGCGAAAATTCAATTGAATACGTGCTAATACTTTTTATATTTATTTCGTACAATCAAATGATGAAATTGTAATGATAAAGGAGTCCATAGTTCACTAGTAAATTTCATTGGAAATTCGTATATGATACATTCATTGAAATATATTTGCCCATAATTGAATAAAAATTATTTTTTCCACGAAGCACGTAAGAAAAATTGCAAAATTTAGGGAATGTTGCCGATTTTTTTCTATCGAGCCAAGTTTGCTCAATCGTGTATTGGCTCCCATACTTCTTAAGGACGTATATTAAATTTACACTACGTTTTTTTTCGAACTTCGGTTATTAGGTTTAAGCGTCGAAAAACTAAGTTATCGAGAAGTTGATTCATGAAATTTGGAACTCATTTCGCCTTAACCCTTTCCCTACTACGCACTTTTTACGTCACTTTATGAATGAAACCTTTGTTTTAAGTATATAATAGTAGGAGAAGGGTTAAGACCTTTATAATGGTCTCATTCAAACCTTATTGACTAAAGGAAGAAATTTAGAAATGCTGTCAAGCTATTTAATAAATGTCACTCCGTCCCCGTACGACGTAAAATCAAATAGAGAGTTAAAATTCGAAGCTCCAATTTCGGGCCTCGGTGATCTAGTGGTCATGGCAACTGATACGGATTGTCAGAGGACGCGGGTTCGCATCCCGTGTTGATAGAATTTATCTCTCTATAATTGCAATGTTAGGTGTAAAAATTCTCAAATCATATATTTAAATCGTTCCCAGGACGCAGTAGCGTGTCAAAGCTATCCTCGCTCCACCGCTGGTCGTGTCACGGCGTGCGGCGCGTGGCGTACAGTGCACTGCGCGCGCACGGGTATGGTGTGGCTGCTATAGGCCAGCACTTGGACGACGCTGCGCGCGCTTTTGTAGCCGCTGCCTTCCACGCCGCTGCTATAGCCAGCTTGAAGGCGCATTATAGAGTCAGGTAAGCTACAATAACAATTTATTCAACATCACCACCATCGGTTAAGTACGTGAGTAAAGTCGGTTCTGTGGGTCGAGGACGAAAATCTGTTTAAGAGTAACGTAATCACATCGTTAACGTATTCAGTACAAACTGTCATTTATCTAGTACAATAGTGGCACAGATAACTCATAGTTTGTACTGAATACGTAAACGACATACCTAACTACCTATTACTAGATATATTGGTGATCTAGAAAGTAACTGCAATGACTTTAATTGCCACTCTACGCCGTTATTAATTGTATGATTCTCCTTTACTTCCAGAGAGCACGAGGTCCGTATAATAAGGCCGTTCATATACGTGCGCGAGCGCGCCCTGCAAGCGTTCTCATGCGCACGCGCACTGCCGGACTTCCGCGCGCCCCGCCCCGCGCACTCCCCGCCAGCCAGTCCCGAACCATGCACACACGCGGAGGATAGCGGGTAAGATTGTCTATCACAAAAATAATCTAGCTATATTTCATCTATCTATTCTATACTTATAATAAAGGAGAGAACCCAAAAGTCTATACTTACTTGCAAGAAAAATTAAAATAAAATCTGGATGAGAAGACTTAAAATTACCGAATGAACAAAAATATGATGTTTTTGAAATAAAAACTGTCTATCTGTCTGTTCACGTATAACTTAAAAACTACCGCACTGATTGCGATGAAGTTTGTTACGTATATGGATAGAATCTCGGCAAATGTAGTGTAGGACGTCCTGAGGCACGGTGGAGTGACGATCTGCGCAAGACGGCTGGCAAAAACTGGATGCGAGAAGCCCAAGATAGACCTAAGTGGCGTGCAATTGGAGAGGCCTATGTCCAGCAGTGGACTGCTACAGGCTGATGATGATGGATAGAATAGAGTCCGGAGCTCCCAACTGTAAACGTTTTATCTTGATCCATTACATCCGGATTGCTATTGAGAATTTCTTTGTCAGAAAACCCCATAAACTGTCCAACCCGGGTATTGAACCCAGGGGCTGGAGATTCCAAAGTGGTGTTCGAATACTACACTAAGACCGAGCAAGTGAAGCCGCTGGCGAGTCAGCTAGTATATTATAATAGCGTAACTTTAAAGTTAGATGTTCAATTGTCCATAATTATCATATAATGAGATGATGTAATTTTTTTATACCATCAAGTGACGTCATGTGTCAGTCGTGTGCCAATAACTGCGTTTGGCCATGACTGTGGCAGTGCCATGTTTTTCATCATTATCATTATCAGCCGAAAGACATCCACTGCTGAACATATGACTCCCTCATATGCAGGGAATTTGCCATAATATACCACGCTTGGAAGGCGTCTTGGTCATCACATAGTATATAGTATAAGTTATTGCAGACCGCGGGAAATGCTCCTATTTCCCGGATGTTCCCTTAGCCGCTCCTTAGAGCACCCACGGGAAGAGATGGAGTGGTCCTGTTTTTACGCCGGGAGCCAGCCAAGTCTCATTTGGCCTTATTCATTTTACTTGCCATAGTGGCCGTCACTAACACAGTAATGCTAGCTCGCTATTGCTTTGCAGCTGAATATCTAAAGTCTAGAGTCTCTTGCACAAGAGGTCTTGATTGGCACTTTGAGTATTTTGCTGGGAAGCAATACCACAATAAATAGATATAGGTACCACCTAATAAGTTGGGTTTTCTCTTTACTTACGATTTGCTTCCTTACTGTGTGGGAACTCCTTAAACTGTGTCTCCTCAGGGTAAAATTGATATCTCGTTGTACACTTAAGTAAGGTAAGAGATAAGAGTTCCTTCCAACGTCCATGGTTCTATGTAATAGAGGACCAACTTCCATTATACCACGGATAATGGAAGGGAGGTGATGGAGCAGTAGTGATATATATAACTTGAACATGGCATTGTAACTATAATGGGCAGGTGTGACGATCAGAATAATAATAGATATATGAAGAATATATACCTGACTAACGTGTCACATGTGATTAAAGATCATTAATATTATCTCTCAAGATTACAATCACTTACTAGAAACATTCATTGTATTAAAGTAACAAAAAAGTTATATTCGTAACAAGCATTTTATTTAATGTGGGTAGTACGAAAAATATCCGAATTAGATGAATGTCAGAGAAATTACGTATTTACAATCAAATGGTGATTGAAATCTTAAGAAATGGCGGCTCTATGTCAGTTTTGACAACTCTAGTGAGCAATAGGTGATGACTAGAGCTGACAAAAGTGACATAAAGCCGCCATTTTTTTAGATTTCATTATACACGATGCAGATTGCAACTGCGATACATAGCCCATGCGATACGTACATGCCGAGTTGCCAGACAACTCGTGAAGGACAATACCCGTTCGTATAAAGATGTGGTCACATTGATGTTCAATGAAAATCTTAATCATTCCAGAAAAGAAATTAATCACATAGATCGTTCAGTATCCGAGCCGTGTGCGTCATCAGAAAAGGAGACAATGCCATCTCGCCGTTCTTTGGACGAACTAGAACCTTCGGGATCGATTTCAGAATCAAACGAGAGCATTCAGGACCCTGTGGAAGCTGCCAGAGAGATATTGATGAGTCAAGAACAACAGTTCCCATATCTATTTGCTAGTTTGAAGAATGCTCTACATCCTCTGTTTAGCGCAAGGTTTGTTTGTTTTTTGTTTCTTTTCTCTTTAAACTAAGTTCAGTTAACCCCAATTTAATCGGCGTTCTAAGGCGTTTATACTAACCACCATCAAGGGCCAATGTTTGTAACTGCGTCTGATCTGGCATTAATATAGAAACTCGGCAATAAAATACTCGTACAAATGAATCCCTATTTCTCTTGGTCACGCCATAACTTGAGAACGATTTTATCGATTTCTATTAAATTTGGCAGATAGATAGATTATATCCCGAGTAGGACACAGGATACTCTTCATCACCACCGCGGGGCGCCGCTGGTTGTATACAACAATGTACTCGTACCATTTAAATGTACCTACACAGCTATAGAACCGTTAAAAATTGCTAATATTTTCTTTACTCGAGTTTTTTCTATTTTTGCAGGCCGATCGAAAAGGACCAGAGAGAACATAGACACCGAAAGAAATCTGTGATTCAAATGAAGAACGGAGCCCCAGTGTACGATTCCGAAGAGGGAACTGACGAGGAGCCAGTGCCATAGACAGCTGTCAAATCTCCCGCCAAACGCAATGCATAGACAATGCATGTTTATATTATTTTATTGTATCGTGATGTCCTCATACTGGTTATTATTGATTTATTAACAAAAGAGTAAGCTGTATAAATTACTTATATTATAATCATACTTAAATAACAAATTTATTTCTCAAGATAATATATTTGCTTGAATTGTTATCAATGGCAACATATCCATGCATAAAGTTGCTAATGTTGCCAGAAACCTTCAGCAGTTGTTTTAAGCGGTAAAATTGTAATTGTGTTTAAGTATCTTTTGTTTGGAAGATGAAAGGGTCAGAATGATGATTTCGAATAAGATTTTAAGTGTTATTTTTACTGTAAATCGCATACCAGCGCTGCACTAATGTTATGTGCCGGGATTGTTTTCTCAAAAACTATAGGTATACAACCTCGCACAGCTGACCGCACGATAATTTGCCTTATTTCACTTAATGACGTTAATGACGTCGTCAAAATCGGGCTTCGGCGCGTACTGGTGACTTCTTTGGCAATCAAAAGAATTGATTATGTACGATTAACGGAATTGTTGGCCCAGAACAGCCGCGCTGGTCCTGGTATTTATACCAAACTTAGAATACTGAGAGAATAAGTGCGAAGAGTAACACCACGTAAAGCATAACTTACAACTCTATCTATTTTCTTTGATTGAGGAAAAAATAGTTTCATACTTTACTCAGAAGTATTCGAAGCCTTCGGAAAAAGTAGTGCGTTTGGAGCGGTCATGGCTGGGATCAGCATTATCCTGACAAAGTTATTAACCGGACGTATAAACCCTTTTCTGACTATACTTAAGACCTTAATACTTCGTACCTACTTACATATAATTTGATAATTTAAAAAAACTATTCGTATACATAAAGTATGGGGACACCTATATACCAATGTGATTAACTCAGTGATCATATTACTTTAAGCATGATAAACGTTGACACAAGGATGATAGTATCATTCTTGATTGACATGGTCGAGTAGTGAAGGGGGTTTGTTAATGTTAGGTCAGAGTTGCCATGGTGATAATTATTTCTACTATAATGGTAGGTAATTATTTTTTAAGTGAAACTGTGGAATTGAAATCAATGTGCATTTGTTAGTCTGCTATCGAATAGTTGATGTTGACAAATATATTTTTAATTGTTGTGTGTGTTCTGATAAAATGTGAGTATATTGTGATAGAGGCCTATTTATTCTGTATTGTTCAATCCATAACTATACTACGATTATACAAAATATATTGATGTGTTACTATATCTTTGGTATTCTATATTAGTGGCGTAGTAGAGAACGTATGATTTATTTTGAGATAATATTAAACTCATTAAGAAATCTAAATGTATTTATACTTCGATATACATGTTTACAATTCAAAAGTTAAATGTTCATGTAGTTGTAGGAGCTTTTTCTACGATATATATTGTTTTTAATTGTTCTTGAACTCTATTCTACTATTTACTCTCTTGCAATTATTTTGACAACGATTATGTCTAATGGCAACATCAACATTCAGGTTCCATTTTGAAAATTTTAAAAATATCAGACTGGGACATGGCTGCTGGTGTTAGACTGATAGATACCTACGTTTAAAATTAAGATTTATTATCTTAATATTAATGCAACTCATTTTATTGATGTTATATTTAGTTTTAAGTTATTACGTACGTGTTTAAATGAATTACTTATTTTATAAATTCGATTGCTGTTAATTTTGTATTGCTAGTAGATTTAATCTAAATGTAAACTTATGTTGTAAGGAAAATTCCTAATCTACTTAAAAGTGGGCGTAGTAATATTCGAGTGAAATGATATATTAATGGTAAACGAGTCCCATGCATTGCTTCCATGAATGAACCGTATTCATATACATTTGTCATAGTTATACCGTAATAAAGATATGTTTTAAAATTTGTGTTTGATGTTTCCATCTAGAGCTTTTAACCCTTTGTGTCCCAGAGACGTAAATTTACGTCAGTTCATTCATAATTGTTTATTTTTACTGAGCCTTCGTAGTTAGGATCAGGGAAAGACCCTGTTTTGTGTTGTGTATGTCCGGAGAACATCTCATAGTTTTGCAAAATTCTATATTAATATCTCGTAGAAAAATATGAATGCATACTATCTCTACGTTCTTAATAGCTTCGTTTGTAAGATTATTCTGATAAAAATAACCATAGGACGCTGTTTATTTTTACTGAACCTTCCTAGTTAAGGATCAGGGAAAGCCCATGTGTTGAATGCCAGGATAGCATGTACCTATAGTGTGCAGATTCTACATTAAAATATACTTCACCAAAGAGACCTTAGTTCAATTAGCGAAGAGCCCTTTTCAAACATTCATTCCTACGCAAGGTGGGTAGGTTCCTACAATTCTAAACGTACCTTTCTTATAATCTACTAGCTGCGACCCGTTGTTTCACCCGAGTGGTGATGGATCACGATGATAACTAATAATATGTACTTCCCCGTGATGTATTGTATAACCTTGCCATTTTGATTACGATCCGTTCATCCGTTTACAAGTGATGAGGTAACGAATAGACAGAATTATAAAACTCAGGTATATTTTTTTCTTAATCAAATGTAGCATAAGTTACTCTATGTAACATCAGATATCTGCCAGTGAAAGTCCTGTTAAAGTCAGTCCAGCCATTTCAGTGATTAGCCGGAACAAACAGACGACCAGACATATAGCCAAAAATTTAAAAAATTACTTTTTTATGCAAGTACTGTATATACATTCATATATATTTATGTTACAAACATTAGTGGAAAACTGTTTATTTAGAATTACAAACAGTTATATTTTAATTGACTGTATTGATAGAGAGTTATACAGTCTCCTAACTAACTCGTAGAAGGTCAGCGATGACGCATTCAGACTAGACTTAGGGCCATGTTCCAGTAGTACCTACGCTCAACTGTGATCCAGAATCAAGACTCGAGCCTGTATGATTGAGTCTGGATTCAAATCTTCACTCAAGTCATTCACATCTTAGCGTCTTAACGGAATACCGTCCTTAGAAAGACGCTAGCTCTCAAGGACGGCTTGGCCATGCAAGCATACCTAATTTGTCCTTTAATTACAAAAAACGGAACCGACTTCAACACCAAAAAGTGTGAAATATCTTGTTCAAGCCGGCACCATGATAGTTCCTATACAGGGTGTTTGGTAGAGGGACCGACAAACCAAATGAGCGTGTTCGGGGGCCCACTTGGAGAATACAAGTTGGCCAAAAAAAAATCCCCGACACCCCAATTTTTTTTAACATTTTTTTGTGAATTTTCTCGTTTTCTCCAATATTGTACCTATTTACCACCATAACATTTGTAAAGTATGTTTTAGACCGGATGTTTTTAGTTTTTACAAATTTTACAAATGTTATGGTGGCAAATAGGTACAATTTCGGAGAAAAATCATTAAAAAAAAATTTTAAAATATTGGGGGGTCGGGGATTTTTTTTGGCCAACTTGTATTCTCCAAGTGGTCCCCGAACACGCTCATTTAGTTTGTCGGTCCCTCTACCAAACACCCTATATAAAAGTACCTATTATCACAATATTGTGCGCATGGTACAGACTTCGACAAGTCATTACACACTTTTTGGTAATCAAGCAAGTTTAGTTTTTAGGTAAAAGAAAAAATTTCACCATTTTCAGGACCCTTGCTAGTTACGGGATCGATTGTCATTCACCGTTTTTGATGATATCATCATAATAGGCGAAGCCCTTTTCAGTTATTGGAGTGTAACTCAACTATGCGGGACCGAATTTGATGAAATTTAAATGGACCACCACCTCGGAAGTTTACTCTACCAAACAAAAAAGAAAAGTATAATAAATACGGGAGAGATCGGTGATCACACACATAAAAAACATACAGTCAAGTATATAACCTTCTTTTTTGAAGTCGGTTAAAAAGAAATCATCATCATGTTTCCTAGCCGATATCGGCCACGGCGACCAAAGTTTCTGCTGTAAGCTATCGTTTGTCATGTAAGTCTAAGCGCTTCTCATGCGCTTTAATATGACTTAAACGTGCGCAAACAAATGTTACACGTTAGGACACCACCCACAAAATTATACTTGAGGTTTGAAGGCGGTCTATTTTTAAGTTCGTCTCGTTTATCATCAAATTCGCGCCTCCTGTCATCTCCAAAAACATACACATTTTGCAGCACCAAACGCCGCCACTCCTCGCGGTTTTGTGCGAGTGTCTCCCAATGAGAGGGTTCAATTTTGCACCTCTTCATGTGCCTCTTCATGTAAAAAGGATACATGTATATACATACTCTTCATGTAAATAGGTACAAATAGAATGTAGAATAAAACACTGATTTACTTGCTTACATTTACTAAATACGCTACATACAGAGAATATTATGCATGTGTGCGTGCCCACACTTGATGCTGACATACACTTACATTAATGAGTATTATAAGTACTACGGATTCACGACAAAAGCTTAAGTTGCAAACACTGAATGTGATTAATTACTACTAAATATCTTAGACAATAAGCAAAGATGAACTAGCCTAAGAAGTAAGCTAAGAATTACACATTTAAATACTAAACACTTAAATTTCGGTTCATGACGACACAATATTACGATCAATTTTAATAAAGTTAAATACACGTAAAGCCTACATTATATACTTTTATTTGACGTAATTAATACAGCTAAAGATAAAGAGTAATATTTTTAAGTAGAGATTCATAATGGGGGAAAGAATTTTAAGTTTTGGGGGCATCCTTCTTAACTCCCCCAGCGTTGCGCTCGCTTCCGGCTGTAAATTAAAATATGTATTATTTTTCTTGAACATCTTACATTTTTTAATGATGCAAATAAAAAATAAAAAGTCTAGTCTATACTAATAAAGGAATAAAAAAGCTCGCATGGCGCATGTGCTTGATATTACTTTTATATTAAATGACTACTTTGGAAAAGATTTCAAAGGGTAAATGCGGTAAATATTATTTTACTTTACGTATTTACGTATAGACAAAGATCCGATGGCACTTTTGTGCGAAAGTCGAATGCCATGAATTAAACAAAGGTTCGGTAGCACTTTTGCGAAACAGTCGAATGCCAGATATTGACGAAAGTTCGATAACACTTTTGTGAAACAGTCGAATGCCACATATTGACAAAGGTTCGACAGCATTTTTTGTGAAACAGTCGAATGCCACATATTAACAGAGGTTCGATAGCACTTTTGTGCAAGTTGAATTGCACATATTGACAAAGGTTCGATAGCACTTTTGTGTAGGTGAATGGCACATATTGACAAATGTTCTATAGCAATTTTGTGCAAGTCGAATGGCACATATTGACAAAGGTTCTATAGCAATTTTGTGCAAGTCGAATGGCACATATTGGCAAAAATCAAATGGCACGTTTTCACGAGGGTTGATATGTGCGGATTTCCCGTGAAAAATATTAGTATTTCGTCGAATTGTTTAACAATACAGTGAAAATGGAATCGATAATAGTTAGATTTTATTTTCATGTATAAGTGCTTGTAAATCAATGTTTGGTACAACATGCCCTTTGAAATCTGATGAGATGATATATTATATATAAATAAAACCCACCTCTCGATGGGGATCTCGTTACGAGCATAGTTGTGCAGTCTGTGGCAGAAAACATTACTAGCAGTATTCATGGCAATTATTAAAGTGCTTTATTTTATATAATATATAAATACTGGATTATTGGAAAAATGCTAACAACGTCTTAAGGAGGACTCATGTAGAGCATAACAAACACCATTACCTCTACGTTTATATAATCAAAATATATCTTTACTCATACAAAAAAACAATCCATCTCAATGTCCTAACTCTATGAAGCCGTCACGTGACTCAGGCGATGACAGAGCTACGGAGCTCGCGGGAGGCGTTGCGTTGTAGCCGTCGTAGTTACTTTCCTTTTAAGGCCACTTTCAGTGCTGGACCGACCGTCAGTGCGTACGTCAGTACATTGTACGATCGGTTGTGCGTATCGTCAGGACCGACGGTACGCGTGGACGGTCGGACGAGCACTAAAACCGGCCCAATAAGGCAGAGTTAAGAAGTGTCAGATAAGTACTACAAGAACTAAATGATTTTAATTTTGAGAAATAATAAGGCGTTAAGAAAAGTCGTAGACATAATGTTGTTTGTAATGATGTACTCGAAGTGTTTTTAAGAGGTGGTAAGCATTTTTCTAATAATCCTGTATACATGGCAATATACCTAATGCCTAAATAAAAGCTGGCTTACACTTTTAGATAAGTTGTACAACAGCCTAAAGCCTGGTGCTAAAGCCTGAAGTAGCTGTAGGTAAGAGTTCAATTCGATACTCGAATCGTCTTAAGGCGCGGTCCAACCCCAATTTTAAAATAATTTACGATGCTTTACGTAAGGTTGAAAATCGCTTGTTAGATTGGACGATGTAATGCGCAAATGCGTTAATTTTGTACGTTTTCATTATATTTTTCGTTATATACTAACACAATTAAAAAACTACTGGTTTTGAATTGTGTTATTATATAAAAAAATATAGTGTTATCGCTGAAAATTCTGAGAGTTAGGACGTGAAAGTTTATTTTTGTGGACATATTCAAGATTTTTTTTCTGCTGAAAGTATTTATGAATTCTATTCGGTTATTACTCTTTTCCTATTCCTTTTCTAACCTTAGTATTTTTTCATAATATATTATCGGTCTGTTACGTTACACTATAGGTGTTTAAAAATACTGCTGTTTACTATTATCAGGATACGAGCGCGCCTTAATGCTTAGCGGCTATGGCGTCTGACACGAATTATCGGAAGATGCGGGTTCAAATCCCATCCGAGGGTATGTAATTATTCTCACTAAAATTTGGTCTCGCTCGGTGTTAGTGTTTTTTAATGTTAACAAATTTTATTAACTACAAATTTCAGCTGTAGGTACTCTTAATATGATAAAAAGTAGGTAATTACAGCGTTTAATTTATTTTGTACGATGTTTCGTATTTTAATGTTAAAATGTTCAAAACTTATACCTATATGTTACATTTTATGCTACGAAAATGTAACTGTATTCCAGAGTCGTGGAATAAAACAAAATTTACTATCCACGTTTTTTCAGATATGACTGTCTCAATGATGGCTATACATTATAAGAAGCGTAGGTATGCTTATGCACTATTGTAACAGCAATATACATAATTATGCATATACAAGGCTCTGGTTGATGCCAAATTTTACAGACATTTCTATTTTTATTAGGGCGAGAAACGGATGTGCAAGCATTTAAGGCTGAGTAAGTCTATGTCAAAATATTTCAATTATTTTCCCAGATTGCTGAACGAAAATGATTAAAAACTTTTGAATTGAATGCCTCTTACGAGTTTGCTATGGAAGCGTGACGCCTTACTATGACCAATTTCCCAGTCTCCTCATATATATTACTCGTATATACTTACTGAACACGTTGTATTTTATAATGTTACAAATTAGTGTTAAGGTTTTTTTGTTTGCTTCATTTAATACTAGCTACGCCGTTTTACGTGTGGTGATGGACGATGATGATGAAGAATTAAAAATAAATAGCCTATGTTCATAAGGGATAATGTAGGATTCTAATGGTGAAAGAGTTTTTCAAATTGGTGCAGTAGTTTTCGAGCCTATTCAATTTAAACAAGCAACAATCTTGCCTCTTTATAATTTTATAATTAATTATAAACAAGTACAATTTGAAAAATTTGAAACAGATTTCTATTCTATTCAGCTATTGGAATGTAACTCAAAAACTACTTGACCGAATTTGATGACATTTAAATGGGATCACACGGGAAGCTCCAGCTTTCAAGAAAATACATTTTGAAAATCTGTTCACCCAGTCTAAAACAAACTTAAAAAAATATTGTCGAATTGAGTACCTCTTCCTTTTTGGAAGTCGGTAGAAAGTTTATAAATAAATCACTTTGACAAAGTTGTTGACAGGACAGGTCAACAATTTTATGAAATATCATTCCTTACGGAATACCCTTTCATGAGCTGAAGTATTTTAGCATTAGCGTGATTTAGTTTTTTTAGAGCTTTGATTGTAACGTAATAAGCAATTAAAACGTGCTGAATTTCTAACTATTATAATTTTACCTTTGCTAACTTCGGGGATAACCCATCAACAGTCTTACCTACCAGATACAAAACCGCACGCATTGTTATTAGGCGCGGGGACCGGTGACAGGAGTTACTAAGAAAATATATTAAACTAAAATAGAAGTATACTTATTGAACTACAAAATATGAAAAAGCGTCTACGTACTGGTCCATGACTAACCGGTAGTTGACGAGCTCTTGGTCGGCCCGCAAGCGCAGTTCGGGCCGCATTTGCATTTGTCTCCACAGGCCGCCGCGCCCCCACCACATGTCTCTGGGGGAGAAGAAACGGGAAACGATAAGAAGACAATAGACTAACCTAGAAGATTAAAGAGGAGATAAGAATAAGAAAATACTCGTATTTTAGGTTACTTATATAGGGAGTACATATTTATTTTTGACCCGCTCATAAATGATAACTCCACAGATACATTTTAACGGGATGAAAAGTATTTGTAATACTTTATACCAAGTCGTCATTTTATGTCAAAAATTTCACCCAAATCGATTCCGCAGAATTATAGGAATGAAAGCGAAAAAAAACATTCTTTCGTATTTTTGCTAATTATTATTACGATTATCTTAGATGTAATGATAGTCTATCTATAACAATACTGTATCATGTATTATAAAGAGGAAAGATTTGTAAGTATGTTTGTAACGAATTTGCTCAAAAAGTACTGGACCGATTTCAATAATTCTTTCACTATTGGAAAGCTACATTCACCCTGAGTAACATAGGCTATATAAAATTCATCATCATCATCCATCACCGCGCGGGTGAAACCGCGGAGAGCAGCTAGTTATAAATAAGCCGGATATGAGGGATAAAACGCGGGGTATTTGGACGCGATTCACTTGATTAAAAAAATGTAATCATGGTAGTCCTTATTAAGTAAACACTAAAATCATAATTCATGTTATATTATTATTATTATTATGTTATATATTATTCATCAGGTTACCATAGTACAGGCTCTGCCTAATTTGGGACCTGAAGACCTTTGTGTGGATGTTGTCCCATATTATTATTATTATTATGTAACACTTAGTTTTTAATTAATTTCTAATAATTGGACAGTCCTGTTCAATTTTGGGTATATTTACGTTAGTTTAGCGAACAACAAGTTTAATGACTAATTAGTATAAAAATTACCCACGAAATATCTAATTTTAGTGATGTCATTCGGAAGTGTTGTACTTATTTGAGAAATAAAAATAAATTAGATTTGATAAAGCCGCGTACTAACTATGGAAAAACATCGATTCAATTTGAAGGAGCAAAGCTAAAGCTACCAAATGAAGTGAAAGAATGCAATAGTGTTAACGCATATCGGAGTAAACTTAAGCATTACGTAAATAATCTAGTTTAAAAAGCTAACCACGCCAGAAGATTTAGTGTAATTAGATATACATATTTAAGTTAATCTCATTGTAAGTGAACAACAGTTCTTATGAGAAATAAAGTTCTTTAAACCTAAACCTAATTTGTCTTTAGCCTGAACATAATAAGAACTGCCATAATTGAGAGGTATTAGTTTAGAGAATGATTACAGAATACAATTATATAAGGATACATTGTTTTCAGTGTTTTTTTTATAATGGGCAATACAAGCAGGAATACCTATAAAAATTATGTATACATCTACGTAATTAGCACATAAATTGGAGCTCCAAGTATGACTTAGATTTTAATTTAAAAGTATTTTTTACAAGTTCTCTATATTGTCTTGCGATTTTCAGCTCTAAACATATAACGGCCCTACAACACAGCTTAAAATTTAATTACCTACTTTGCTTTGCGCAGTACTAAATAAAGTAATTTAAAGATAAATAGCGTTTATAAGTAAGGCCCTTAACGGTTTACATTACAAAACTAAAAGATTTAGGTTTTTAATACATTACGTCATCAAAGAAAATTCGACACAATCTTCACCGGCAGAAAGCACCGGCAAAACACACTCCCTACATAGAATAAAAACGAATGCATCTTAATTATAAAGTAGGAAAGGTTTATAAGAAACTAATTAATAAATAGCTTACCTTTACAGGCTTCACAAGGCGCCGGCATATCGGTAACTGGCTGGTACGGTATCGGCTAGGAGGCGGAAATCGATCGGTAGACGTGCGCAGTCGGCAGCGCAGCGAGAGCTTCTAGCACCACACTCGCTCGGGTCAATAACTGAGCTACGTGGGAGCGCACAATCGAGAGAGCTAGTGCAGGAGATAGCTGACTAAATTCGGACACAAATGCCTGTAGACTTTTCACCGTGAAAATAAGGTTTATGAAAAAGCCAAATAAGTAGAGTACGGACAGTCTGTTGGAGATAATAAGCTATACCAAAGTACTTACCTAAGTCTATAGAGTTTATTAGATCGAACATTCATACCTGTCAATGTAAACGTCACAATAGCTTGAAGGTTTGTATTTATAAAACTCTTCTCCATCTCAATAGCGTACGTGCAGTACATACACGTTTTTAAGCTATTTTCTTTTACGTAAATGAATAACAATTCTACAAATACATTCAGACATCTATCATCATCAATCATCAATTATTTATTTTAAACAAAGTTGTCGATATCGAGGGTATTTTTTTACTTACTCTGCCTTGACGCTCAAATCTAATATAATCAAATAATACAAATAAATTTCAAGATCTTATAGTAAAATTGGGTCAATGTACTCAGCCTGCAAGCAGACGTACAAATAATTATTTGTTGTGTTAAGTATAATTAAACAAATCTATTTAAATAAAATTATAAAATATATTTATATGTAATTACAATGACAATGTTGTATTGCATTAAAATTTAAAGATTAACAATTAAATACGGTTAGAATATTCTTTCATGCCATAAAAACATAACCGGGCTGTCAATCTACTCCTAAAAACAATTACCCGATTTTATCTAAGACCCGCTATCATCTAAGACAGTCAAGGTAGATAGGTTATGTAAGTGAGCGCTAATGCACCTTTTAGCAAGAAGTGGTATACTTATTTTAGCCTCTCACCTGTCGATTGTCAATAAAATAATGAAATTTTGTATTGAGTGTGGGTCGTTCGACAGATGAAGTATTAGTTTGAAGAACACTATAGCAAATTAAAATAACTACGTTTGAAGATTATAGCAATCAATCACCATTCGAGTCAATAATCTTGCTACTAGGAATCGCTCGATCCAGGTGAATATTTACATCTTAACAAATACCTTCTTTAATGGAAATTATTACGACTATTAAGAATCTAAATTTTGGGCCTCTAAGCTCTAAGAATCATCTTTAGTAAACCTGAATGCCCAATTACGTCTTCAATGAGAATACTGATGGTTCGTGTTTTTGGGCTTTTTGCTGATCTCTTTTATTTTGATCTACCGAATAAAATTACTAAAACTTAACTAAAACTACTAGTAATGATACGCTGTGACTTTGAGACGTTGTGAAAAAGTAAGCAAGTTGCTTTCCTCATTGAAGTTTCAATCTCATTTGTTATATAATTCACTTATTACCTTTCAACCATATATTGCAACAGCGTAGTGTTAGGATCACAGAAATAAGAGAGATATGAAATGGGGACGGGGCCGGTGTCTCAACAATATGCCCAAAACCAGAACATAGCACGCGGCGGTTCGCAACTTTTGTAACGCCAGTCGTGATATTGCATGTAAACAGTTTACAACGGTTGCTCTGTACTTACAAATATTCAAACGTTAAGTTTCAATACTGCAGTGGATAATGAACTTATCTAGCTAACAGAATAAATATTGCAAATTATAGAGAAGAAAAATCACATCATCGGACGGGATTTGATTTTTCTCTCAATAAATTGCAATGTTTGGTATCGCTAAGCAGGCGTTAGTGCTTTAAAAAAAGTAATACTATAAAAAAGTAATACTAACAGAGTAAATTGAAAGGTTTTGTACTCAGCGCACGGATCGGCATCTTTCTAGGTGGGGGATCCGAGTAATCTGTCTATCCATAATTTTCCTTACAACCGATAGAAATTTGACATAACGTCCATACAAATAGTGTCAAATATCTATCTCTAGTAAGGTAAACCGGCGATAAATAGATTATTGACACCGGCCGTAAATCTATGGTCAGAACATACAAAAGACACTGCGTTGCTATACAGCGTGTAACAAAAATATGTAGCAATACTCACACACGTAGAACCTTGCCTAACCTAACCTTGCCATTGGGACCGAACTACTGGGTGCCAGTGCATCCGAAGTACTTTCAGATAAAAAACCTTATATAGCGCGCCGTCCTAACTCATCTGGTAATTCAAATATTTCCGCGCTCAAGGGAAACCAATCTACATGCAGCGACGCCGCAACCCGCCTTCGCTGCCCAAATATGAGCGCCCTCTCGCGGAGCGGTAGAGAGATACGACTCACTATGTCGGGTCGGGATATAATGTAAATAATTGATAATAGGTATATTATACAACTTAGATGTTAGTTGTAGTTAAAAACTTTTTATCTCTTTTGTAAGTTGTGTGTTATATATCTACAAGTATATATGTGTACCTACGTGTGTGTTTCTATTGACTAACACTCTGAGCAGTGCCAGCCGGGCGGTTTAACTTACTTATTAATAAATTGTAACATCGCCTCTTGGCCTAAAATGAGATAGTTGGGCAATTTATAACCCCGCCATTCGCCAGGTAGGTACTTACAATAAAATGATCAGAGGGCCGTAAACAAAAACAAGCAGGCCTGAGGGGAACCGGTTGTCTCGCGCTGCCCGACTGCTTGCTCCAAACCAAGATACCTAAGGAATGCTAACAGGGCCATGCAATGGAATAGTCTATATCGATTGACGTATAGTATTGTATTCTCGCAGTAAACGAATTTATTGAAGTTTCGTTTGATGGATCGCTAAGATCGATAAAAAATCGAATCGCCCCTAGCAAGTATGGAAGTCATTTCGACGACTTATACGATCGTAGAGTTGTCGACAGTATGTCGGTTATTACGAATTGTTGGCATTCCAAAATGCGTCGCTAAGCATTTCGCTCTCCTAACGATCAAAAGAAGGCCGAAGTCTATTTTTTTATTGAATACTAGCTGCGCCCCGCGGTTACACCCGCAAGGTGATGGATGATGACGATGTGAAAATTATCCTATGTGTTAATTCAGCGCCCCATCTACCTCCATGCCATATTTCATCGAAATCGGGCCAGCCGTTTGAGCGTAAGAGAATAACAAACATCCATTCATCCATAAATACAAACTTTCGCGTAATAATTAGTAAGAACAAACGCAACAAAACAATTCCCGCGTCGCCTGTCGATAAGCTATATCGAGGTCATTTTCGAAGCTGACAAAACAATCGTTAAAACCGATTAAATAGGCGATCTCAAACGTAACTTAACAGTTCTATGCTAGGGTTATCGTTATAATCGTATAAGCTTATCGAATTTGTCTACCGATCGCTTAATTTTGTTACTTACTTGCAATGATCGACAAAACTTGATATACGATTGATATAGCCAGTTTTTTCGAAGTATGACACTTCAAGCCTCAAATTTATAGATCGGTAAGTTCGGTACTTGCACTGCAGGGGCTACTATTTTCAAACGTAAGTACATACATCAACATAGGTAAGTACTAAGTACGTACAATTACTTGCCACTCACAATAAGATTAAGAGCAACTTTGGTCCAAACATCAAAAGTCATGACACAATTAATTGTCAACACTTAATTATTCCAAAGTCAGAAACACTAAAATACGAAGTGAACAAGGAGCATTGATTATTAGATAACCAAAAACAAGTTTTTTTAATACAGTTGCTCAAAAATTGGCGTATTGCAGGGACGTCAGCGTTCGGGATGTGGGCTACATACTCGTGCTATTTTTTTACCTTTCCCGAACTCGTGCGTTCTCTTTCCCAACTGTCAAAATAATGTCTATTAAAAAGAAAAACCAACCATGAAGTTTTTACTAAAAAAAATTCATGGAAGTTTTTATGATTCATGCAAATACTAATTTCTAAAAAGAAGCTACTAATTTGTTTCAATATCAGATTTAATGATTTGATTGAATGAGTTAGGTTAGGTTTAATTTCATTTCATCTCATTAAATTTCATTATCATTTTCATATCAATAACAAAATCTACTGAAGACTTGGCTGTATGGGCATAGTTCCCTTTGCCTACCAGAATGGGTGAAGAAAAAAAAAATCTCTGCTTATATTCTACGGTTGGCGCCATTTTCCAGAAATTTTCTTTGCGAGTTTATTTTATTAAATTGCTTCATTTTTTCGCAACTGTATTAAAAATAGTCGTTCAGTACATGTGCGGAACCGTCATTGCAACTTGTTCCGACTGTCAAACCTTGCCTTCGGCTGCGCCTCGGCTCGGGTAGACATTTGTCGGAACTCTTTGCAATGACAGCCTTTCCCCACTTGTAATGAAATATACTAAACCAACAAGTTCCATCTTAGAGTGGAACTTTATTTATATGAAAGGAACATTACATTTACGGAATATAGATTTTATCCTATTGGAAATTTGCATAAAGAAAATGCATACACTATCTTGCTCACAAAACATGGCTGTGTACATACATACATGTACTTACGTATTATTCAAACCTTTGTTTCCAAGCTGGTAAAATATCGTATCGTAAGCTTGTTTAGCTTTTTGTGGTATCGAGAAGCCGATCAGGTGAAGTAATATTTTTTTACTCCACTACATCGGAAAGGCTCGTTTATCGTTCGAAACCTTTGTCGAAAGCTGCGCGCAAAAGTCCATTATATCCGCTGGAGTGGAAAAGTTATTTGAAATTCGAACGTGACGAACTGAAGTATTTTAATCTTTTTATATTATATCTAAAACAAGGTTTGTCCTTACATTTTTTACCTAACGTATTTACGTCTATATTTTTTAAATAAATGATAATTACTTAATACTAAGCTGTTTTACTTGCATTTTTCCTCCCTGCATTCGTGCTAGGCCCACGAATGTTTTCGTAAGTTTAACGTAATGACATAGTCGACGTATACAGCCGTGCGATTTTCTAAGAGCAAACATCGTTGCATCTTTGATAACATCCGTGAAACAAATGAAGAGTTGACAAAAAACGTTGGAAAAACTACCTTATTTACAAGGGCGATATCTCATAAAGTATTTGACACCGGTAAGCTCGTCGACTAGCGCATCGACGAATCATTACAGAATCTCACGGCTGTACAAACTATCAGTTATCTAGTACAACTATGACACAGATAACTCACAGTTTGTACTGTATATCAACATTACGTTGCACTTACACAAATTTTCGTGCTAAGCCCACTGTAGTGAGGTGAATTATGAGTTTCACTCGACAGCAATGTCACGGTAAATTTATTCTGCGTCCTGATCTTTAAAATGTTCATGCCAAAAAGCAGCTATGCAGCCATGTGCACATAAGTATTTTTTTTGTCAATAAAGAGAAGCGGGAACGATTTCAATAACTCGGGCCTAATTGAAAATATGACTGTGACTTTGCATGCAAATAGAAAGGTCTAGCAAGGATACGAAAGTGTTTAGTGAGGCTTTCCTTTATACCGAAAAAAGAGAACAACGAAAGTAACTAAACATTAGCCAAAGTCATAAAGGTTTTTAAGCTATCGCATAGCTTCTATCGCGGGCCTTGACCGTGGAGACCGAATCCAGAAATTTCGTAACGAAAATAACCTAACACCCCCCACTCCGACTCCATCTATCGATGAATAGCAGAACTTTTAATGACTTTTTGAAATATCACGCTTGTCTCTTTAGTTCAGCAACTCGCCTCTAGATGGCATTGGTTAAATAATTATAATTGCATAAGTTGATAAAAACAGCTATGCAATAGCTTTACCGCGGCAGTCTCCGAGTGCCACACGTCTTTTTTTATATCATTGGGTTACGGAACAAGGATTACGACCATCTGGTGTGAAGAGGATCCTGCATAGAAGTTATAAGATATACGGGTAATCAGTCTTATGTGCCACCGCATGGGCTATAAAAAAGGTTTCAAAGAGTTTGGGAGATCTAAAATACCTGTAGTAGTAGACATAGCTTGTAACAGAAATTTAGTTCATATCAAAGGAAAATGAGTCTAAAGCTATCACTTTTGAATCCGAAGAAATATTTGAGCTGAAATTATTAACTTGGCATTCATTTGTTATTTCAAAATGGCGGACCTAGATCAGACAATGACGCAGGCTCTTTCAGACCACGTAGTTAGTTTAATTTAACTAAAAAAGTTCTTTAGATGTAGGACAGATCATTGTGAATTCAATAAGAGTACACCCACTCACATTATGATAACAAGGTTCTGGAAGATTTAAAGATACGAGTAAGAATCTGTTTTGCAAATGTTTTATATTGATGGTGGGTGTGACCTAGATCGAGTCTAGATATCCTGCGCGCATGTGCAACCTGCAAGACTGGCTGAACTATTGATTTATGAGGAACCATCGTCTGCTTATATAAGTATTAATATTTAACTATAAATTTTAAGGTAAATTTGGGGGGTTATCTTTTAATTGAAGACCTTCTTACCTGATGATGCCAATCCAAACTGATATCCAAGCTGCACGATCGACCATACGGAGCAAGGGCGGAGGTACTTGCAGAATACATTGTAAGATTAGTAAAGTACTTACATTTCTTCAGGCGTCATACGCTGTCCCCTCACCGGGTAGCGCAAAACACGGTTTTCTTCTTGCATTCTTGATGATATCACTTCGTATTACTTTTTATAGGTCTTCCGAAGAGCTTGGATGCTGCAGGGCGGATGGGCTCGAATGGAATGGCCGCGCCTGCGCCACTCATACCGGAAACAGTTGCAGGTATAGATAACTAGAAATTGAAAATAAAAAAGCATTATACCGCTTATTGCACACAATTTAAAGTAAAAGATGAATACTTTGAATTTGAATTAGTATTTTTATTACGGGCTTTATTTTTAGTATAGTTACTTAATAGTAAGTATGCATCGGGTTTCTGTTTGCTAAAGCCTTTGCTTGTTTAAGTGCTTGACTGATTGATTACTCTAGAATGCTGCAGTAAGTTGTCTATTGCACTGTGTTCTGAGTTCCGAGCTTTAAAAGCTTGGTTGAGTGTGATTCCGAAAGCTGTACTAGCAAATTTTAAGTATTTTAACGTATTCATAAAACCTAGCTTCGTGAGTTTAGGACTGCAGCGTTTTAATACTTTGTCATACCTAGAGAATGCACCAGTAAAATCAAAACTTTTAAAGGGAAATTTTAGTGAAGGGTAGAAATATGAAATGTGGACAAAATATACTTTTTCTGATACCTTTTCCAAGTAAGTTGGTAATTATTAGATCTTGTAGCTAGACCTATAAAAGCGGGCATTTTTTCAGCAATGATCGCCGCAATTGTATAATTCTAGGCCAAAAAGAACATGTGACATTAGAAATAATTATTGAAAAGCAGTATATCTGTTAGAGACAATCATGAAACCTTTGTCTAAATCGCCGAGAATTCACTGTTGTAGATAATATATATCTTAATATAAAATTCTCGGGTTAGGGGCAGCTCGTCCAAGTCTGAAACTCGTCCAATGGACCAGTTCCACCTTTTAAAATTTGATTATGGTCCATGATATGGCCCACATATGTATAGAATAAGGGACGATTTGTCCTACTTATCACTTATAAAGGTTTATTGGTCCGGACAAAACATTGCGAATGTTAGGTACATGATAAAAAAGGCTCGTTTCATGACGTACGACGTTTTTTATAATAGTTGATAATTATAATGTGCCTAATTTTGAATATTCTATCGAATGGCTAGGTGTAACTGCCATTTTTAGGGCACTACAGTATAAACGTTATTTGAATTAACCTATAAACCCGCGCCGGTACACCGGTGGCCAATTCTATACATTGCACAAAGCGGCGCTGGTACACCGGTGTACCGCCGTCAAAACCCATATCAGGGCTGAACATAAACGTTAACTGTTCAAATATAGAATACATTTCGGTTTATTAGATGTTTTTTTTATACTAATAAGCACCTAGTAATCATTTTTACATAGAAATATAAATTATTTTGGTAACAATAGGCTAGTAAAAAAAACAATGTGCGTCGGTACCATATCTCTTAAACTTTCGCAGCAGTGCATGTGCTAGTGTATTGTTTTCGTGAATTTCGAGGTAAAAATCTAAGAAAAAGCTTATAATCCTCTTATATTATGGTTTTGTGAGCAATTCCCGTAATTTGATAAAGGCAGCCGCCATATTGTTTTGATAAAGAGTGGGACTACGGTTTTGAGATCTATTTGGTTAGCGTTAGAGTATATGTTTGTATGACAATTTGTGGATTTATTATGGATAATTTATAAAATAGGTAGTATAGGTTTTCAAAGTCTATTATACTGTTGTGATTGCATGTTTACTCCTTTTACACCTGCTTGAGAGATAAAATTGGTCTTTGTAGAATTTATTTCATTTGTTATTTTTTTGTTGCGGTTCATGTTTTTATGTATTTTTTCGGTTAACTTTACCTCTATAATTTAACTAAAAAGAAACAGATAACATAATAATAGAATAAAGGAAGATGTTTTGGGTAACCAGTGTAAATTTACGCCGTTAACAGATATAAAATAGAACAAATAGCTGTTTTACTACGATTTTAGTCGTGCAAACGTTTGCGGCGCGCGCAAATTTTTTAAATAGTGATTTTTCGCGCGCTTTTTCCATTTGATTTGGCGCCAAAATATTTTTATTTTTAAGCTACCTAAAGGGTTAAACTTGATTTTATACTTAGATTGACCTTATTCCAGCCAAAACAATAAAACGAAGTTTTAGACCTGTAACTTTTCAGATAAACGCTTCATTCGTGACTATAGATTTGCAGTCTCAAAAAACCTCTTTTGTCATCATAGCTAAGTTGAATCTAAGAGAGATGTTCACATCCAATCTCCAACAATTCGCGTCGTGGCTTGAAGTTAAGTTAAAATTACTTGGTTGATACAAATGGTACATGCAGTGAATGTTTTCGTCTATTCTCTGTCTTATTTCATTAGTGTAAGGTTTAAAATGTGTCTTTTATTGGAAGTGGCAGGTTAAGTCTTTTTCTCACGAAGGTTCATCGACCCTGCCAGTCCGCACGACAGTTTATTGCAGATCATTTGGGTTCTAATTTATTTGCCTTTTATTGTTGAGAATGATTACTACGGTATGTTTTAGTGTGGACAGATAACATGCTTTGCCAGCTGGTTACCAAAACAGGGTTTTATTGTTCGTGAAGTATATTAAAATTTGTAGTTAAGACGCGGTCCAACCCCAATTTTAAAATAATTTACGATGCTTTATGTAAGGTTGAAAATCGCTTGTTAGATTGGTCGATTTAATGCGAAAATGCGTTAATTTTGTACGTTTTCTTTATATTTTTCGATATATACTAACACAATTGGAAAAACTGCTGGTTACTACTTTAGTACTATATGTTGGCTATGTATTACCTAAAAAATAATATAGTGTTATTGCTGAAAATTCTGAGAGTTTGGACGTGAAAGTTTATTTTAATGGACCTATTTAGGATTTTTTACTGCAGAGAGCGAGTAATATTTATAAATTCTGTTCGGTTATTACTCTTTGCCTGTTCCTTTTCTAACCTAATTATTTTTTTATAGATTATTATCGATCTGTTTCGTTACACTAGATGTTTAAAGATTCTGCTTTTTACTATTATCAGGATACGACCACGCCTTAAGTTTATTTTCGTACGAATTGGATCTCCTTGCAATGTATTTGATAAGGGTGGAGATATTCTTTACCTATTGATAGAGTGTGACCGGTATGAAGTGCCTACTCATTCAGAAACTGTATATAAAATAGTGGTTTATACATAGGTGTGGAATGAAAATATAGGAAAAATATCTGAAGATTCTAAATCGTCTGATACACAGATTTCAGATCTGATATCTGTGGTCTGATATCAATAAAATCAACAATCGAGAGCGTGACGTCTTTAATGATGCCTTGAACGACATTTTAGCTGAATGTTTGACGCTCTGCGAAGCGTCTTCTGACATTGATATTTTAATTGACATTTGTTTTGTATTTTGACATTAAGTTAGTTTTGTTTTATCATTAGTGTAAGTGGTGTACATAACCGTTCTAGTTGAAATAAATAAATATATCGTTAAAATTTCGATGTATGGATGGTTTGTTACTCAATTACGAAAAAACGGCTGAACCAATTAAGATAAAATTTTGAGTGGAAATTTTACCGTAGGTATAGGAATTAACACATAGAACAGTTTTTATCCCAATTCAATGGATGGTTCCCGAGGGATCGAACCTTACTGAACGAGAACAAGGTCGCGAGCGGATACTAGAATCTTATAAATATTGCTTTTCAACAGACTTCCCAAGAAAATAGGAGGTTCTCAAGTCGACGCGTATATTTTTTTTATTTAGGATCATGCATAACTTTTATTAGTCCGGTTTAGTTAGTAGTCGTTGAGTAGTCCGACTTTCATAATTATTTTTATTTGGTAGAGTATACTTCCGTTCCGAGATGGTTCCATTTAAATTTCATCAAATTCGGTCAAGTGGTTTTTGAGTTAAAATCCAATAACTGAAAAGTGTTTCGTTATCTTTATGATATCATCATTGACGGTGAATTACAATCGATCCTGTAAGTAGCAAGGGTCACTAAAAGAGTGAAAAAAATGTTTACGAAAAATGGAACCAACATAAAATAACTTTTCGAAGTCGGTACTATGCGCACAATATTGTGATTTATAGATGCTTTTGATTTATCATGGTACCTACCGACTTCAACAACTTATTTCACACTTTTTAGTGTTGAAGTCGGTTCCATTTTTGGTATTTTTTATAAATTGATACTTAGGTACAGGTACTACCTACCTACTTATTCTGTGTGATACATTTCTATGTTCTCTCTTATCTGGTACGCAGGTCGCAGATTTAGGAAGTCTGAGTTTTTTACAGCAATTAGTCTCGCCAGCTGAGGTCACTGATCCTCGCTCTAACACTCATCAGGAGCTGCCCAAGGATTAAGTTAAAAGGGGCTAAGGCATAGGTATTATCTTGAATATCTAGAATTATATGGGAAACAAATGACCCTTGAAACCCAGCATACGGAGCCTTTTTTTTTAAACGAAAGGTTTTATAAAAAGGCTTATTATATTTTATTATTTAAAGTATAATAAGCCTTAATAATTAATATAATATAATATAATAATAATAAATATTTAATATAATAAGCTCTTTTTTTAATTTATAGACACAAACAGAGTATACCTACTTTAAACTCAGGAAGAATACGTAATACAGAAAATACAAACAATTTTGATGAACAAAACAGTATCCTTATTATCTAGATACAGCCCGTGTCTGTGATTTTATGTTATGTGCGTCTGTGTTTATAATCTATGTATGTCTCTTACAGTCAAATTCGTCCTTCCATTTCAGTGCTTAAATGCACATAATATACAAATGCTGGCTACTAAAATACAAGCTAACTAACTACTCACATAAATACCTATATATATAGAGGACTGACACTTCGCACTCAACAACAAATGACGAGATTTCCTTTCCTAAACCTAAACCGTTATAAATTAAGAGAGAGAGAACTTTTTCTGTTTCTTAAATTGTATACTATTATTAAAACAAACATTTGGGAAAAGAGCAAGGTCTAGCGAATACCTACGCTGACTGAATAATAAGTAATCTGTTTCTAATATAACCCCCTTCCTAAATACATTCCCATATAAATTTGAACTTTATTTTTTACCCACGAACGAGATTTCGGCGCAGAATTGATGAAAGATTACAAACCGCGAGTTTTTTGTTGATGTTATTATCAGATTTTTTATTTGTCAGTTAAGTTTGATGATTCATTGCGGCGGTGTTCAGTCAATTTTGTTTGTTTGGACCATGACGTGTTGAAATGGTACAAACAAATAACACAGTATTAGGTACCACATAGAAGGACTTTACAGCAAGGGGTCGTTTTTATAGGTACTCAGCTTACAATTTTTACCGGAAAATATCCATTAGAATACAGATAAGACTCGTCCATAGACCATAACGCAGTCTTTTAGTAATTTTTTTACAGGGTTGAGGACTCGACTCTGAAAGCTGCTGATCGCAACCGCATCGACGCTTTCGATATGTGGTGCTGGAGTAAAATGCAGCAGCACATCGGTCCAATGTCCAAACCTTGAAGATTAACTTAATTAATTTCTACAAGACTGTCTTAGATCTACTTAATAGATAAGAAGACGACAATCGCGAATAAAACCGGCCGATATACTCGACTATACCTACCACGTAAGTTAAACCGTCAAAATAACATTAAAATTTAACTTATATCTAGTGACTGGAAACGTCGATGGCAAAAGATCTCATAGCCGCAGTAAAATATGCATCTGATCTGCACCACTCTGGATAGGTACATCCGTCTACGATGCTCTACACATAAAGGAGAAGTTAGGCAACTTTCCTGTTTCAGAGGAAAATGATGAACATCTGAAAAGAAAGGACGATGGTGGATAGAGGTCACGACCCTCAGGCATGAGGATTATGACACAAAGTGAAGGAGGAACCTACCACCAGAGCGCAGCGTAAATTACGTTTTGCTCGTACTGTAATTATACAGTGATTTACAAGTAGGAGTGAAAATAATCCTAGTTCCAAGGAATAAATACCACAGATAATAAACAAATTTATTTATCCAGCCACTTGACTGTTTTTTATTATTTGTTGCGTTTTACCAATGAGTTTTCTCTGTTGTTGTCACAAGTCTAAACCTTATGTGAATAAATACCTACCGTTTTCGCTAGAGCAAAATCCAAACAAACTTTATAAAAGCATGTCCTCTGTATGGGAACGTCCCTTAAATTAAAGTTTTTTGAATTATTATTTATATTATATGTCACTAGTCTGTGGTAATAGGGTCCCGTGGTCGTGCGAAACTCTAAAAAGTAAAAACATTTAGGTTTGTTTTTAAGAATGCTTTATTAATTGATAAATCGCCGATCGCAACAAATAAATTAACTTAAATATTTAGCTAGCCTAGTAATAAATAGTTCAGTGCAACATTAATTGGGAAAAATGTTATTCAATAATTTTAAATAGAACAAATAGGAACTCAAAGTGCTCATGAAGACCGAAACCTCTCGAAAACATTTAAGTGTTAATAATTACGCAAACGTCAAGCTGCGGTAGTCCACTCATGGCTTACTCAGTCTTTACACGAGGCTTAGACTTCGTCACAGACATCAACCTCCTCAGTACAGAGTAGCTGATCCAGAACACCAAATATAAATGGGAGTCTGTGCTGACAATCATGTAAGTGGCCAGGATAGCTATGATGATCCCGACGATATTGAAGACAAGCGGAACAGTCTTTGATCTTTCTTGCTTGCAAGTCAGGCAGTTGGGCGGACATATTTTGGGTTGTTTCTTGCACTCTTCACAATCAGGTGGGCATATCTCCAGTTGGGATTTCATCCGCTTGCAGTCTTCACAGTCAGGTGGACACGTTAACGGTCCAAGCTTCTGTGTTTCGTAAGGATCATTTATAGGTTGTAGTTTTACTTTCTTTGGTTTCTGTGGTGCCTTTGCAGTGAAGGTTATGGTTTCTGAAAATAAATCACATATGTTTACTATAGAAATATCATTATAAAGCGGTCACAATGGAGCTTCCCTTGCTATTCACAACATTGTTAAAGAAACCTTAGGGCCATATCCCAGAAGTACGCTTGGCAGTGAACCCAGGATTGAGTACAGGCCTGAGTTATGGAGCTATGGAAAGGGCTATGCTTTGGGTTTCTCTACGTGATCGAATCAGAAATGAGGATATCCGTAGAAGAACGAAAATCATCGATATAGCCCAGAAGATTAGCCAGTTGAAATGGAAGTGGACAAGCCACATAGCACGCAGAACAGATGGCTGATGGGGCCGGAAGTTTCTGGAGTGGAGACCACGGACCGGTAAGCGCAGCGCAGGTCGTCCACCGACAAGTTGGACAGGCGAATACCTGATTTATAGGGGTACTTGGTCACGATGGGTGACCGGATCGATAGCGGAATTATCAACTTATTCCTTGCGAGCTTCGGAGGAGCAGGAGCAATACAGTCGTAGAGTGCTAATAATTTATAAACATCATAAAAACTGCATTAAAATATAACCAATAACGGAATTGTAATTGGTTTACACCAAGCAGGTGTAAAGGCTTTCAAATCATATAATAATAAGCTTTAAATAATTAAGTAAATCCATACCTTCGAGAGTTTGAGTGATAGTAGTCATAGTTGCTGTTCTAGCTACTTTGCGGATGCGACTGATATCAATAAAATTAATTTTAATCTCTTAAATATAATTCCAGCGGAGGTTTCAAGGCAACGCGACAAAAAGGTAGGAAGTCTTCGGAGGTCTTCCGATAAAGGAGAGGAAATCGTGCGGAACGCTGTGCAGTCAGCTGGGGAGAATCTTCCGGAACCACTGAAAAAGATTGATTGTTGCACTGTTTTCAATGACAAAAAAACTCTTAGGTAGGTACCCCGTGAGCTTCGAAGTCAAGGTATATTCCCTTCCCCGTCGGGATTCTGAATAGTAAGAGGAGAGTAAATCCGACTTACTATTTAAGAGTTCTCTTACTTAAAGGCAAGATGCCGTCTTGGTGGATACCACCACAATACCAGATATTCTACCACGAAGCAATACTGCGCATACATTACTGTGCTAGAGTGTGAAGGCCTCTTCATCAGTATTTTCTTTAGCTACAGGAGCTTTAAAAATCTGAGACCACCTGACGTCGTCAAAGAAAGTAGGGCTTTCACATGAATCTAATCCGAAAATCGAGTCTGAGCAGTAGAAGTCTAAATCTTTTAAAAAGCATATAAATCGATTTTATTGATTTACTAGCTGCACCCGCGTGGTGATAGATGATGTTGATGATGATGATGAAATGAGTGTCTCATCTATCTACATACCAATTTCATTAAAATCCATTCAGTGGTTTTTGCATGAAAGAGTAACAATCATGCGTACAAACTTTCACGTTTCATAATATTAGTACGAGTAAGATTAGTTCTAAATAGACTTGCTTTTGTCCACTATCTTACCTAAACGGTGAAGCAGTGTAAGATGTAGAACTAAAGCTTTGTCGTGATAGGGCGTGAAGGGCACTGTAGCATGTGAAATTACTGGGCGATAGGAACTCAAAACTAATGTCTAGGAGTGACGAGCAGTGCTACGCAAAACTTCAATTCTAAGCTCTGGGTGGTACTGTAACTGTAATGGGCAAGCGTAGTGTTTATCATCAGTAGGCCTAGACAAGATGCCATCGCTTCATAGCGATTCTCTTTCTCCAGTCGCTAACGCTTCAGCGTTTGAGCGAGGAGATTGGTAGACAACGTCACGTGTTCGCGGCGAACGCTCATTCTCTTCGTTCGTGCGCTAAAAGTTTATAATGCTCTATGGTTAGCGTAGCAAAATATCAAACTGACATTCCCGCTGCTAACTTGACCCGCGAAAAGTGTCTGTTTTGAACTATCTTCAAGTATTGTGTGAAGTGTTTTGTGACAAAAAGTAAGTAATTGTGTTATATAAATAATAATCAGTACTAACGAGTACATACTAGCTTTAAAATAATATGGTTGCTTTAAATTTCAGTTTACTTTTGGCCAATGGAACCCGAGCGAATGGAAGCGAGCAAGTGCGGAATAATTCAGGATAACACTTGAATTTATGGAGAGGTATGTCTTTTGTTTAATATAACTTTTGAAATTAACGATGTTTGTGTTATTTAAAGTTCACAAGAAGTTATGTAGAAGTAATTATTAGACTAGAAAAGTGCATAACACATGTTATAAAGGCACCATTCTTGTCCTTACTATGAGCCGCCGTACATAATATAAACAATTTCGTCACCATTTTAAGCAAACTACTTTTGTTGTTCTCGTGTTTTGTAGGAATGGAGATATAGCTAGGCCCCGTTCGGAGGGGCTCAAGGTCTCTTCAGAGCCGATGGTATGGGAATTCTGTTGGTTGTGGTGTATAAGGAAACCTATAAATGAAAAAAATGTTGGTAGCATATCAAAATCTGTTTATTCTGGCTGAAAAAAAATATTAAAAAAAGCTCTGCAAATAAGAAGGCATGCAGGTGGCACTGGTGGTGATCCCAGCAGCAGACTTGCAGTTATGGGATTGCCTGCACTAGCTGGTAAAGCAGATATTGTAGAACGAGGCATTGTTGGTTGTTATTAAATTATACAAATATTTGTTTTCTTATCTTAATATAAGAATACGAAAACTGATTATTAAACCATTTTTTCATAATGTTGTATTAGTTATGAAAAAATCATTAAATATACACAAGTATATTTTTGCTAAAACCTAACTCAGTACAACGTTTACCATGTACATACATTAATTTAAGGCAACTTGTAAAAAAGGGTATAGGTGAAATATGTAATAATAATAATAATGATAATATCTATCCAAAATGTTTCTGTTTCTTAAACTAGGTACTTTGTATTTTTTATACCAAACAAGCATCTAAGATGTTGGCTACAGTCCCACTTATGCCTTTGTAAAAAAAGTGAATTTTTGAATAATGTTAAAATCTTTATTTGTTATCATAGATATACCTACATTATACATTTTTAATTTTTTTACAGATATTTGTACAACAGCACCATTACCACCACCGCCACCGCCACAAGTAGAAGCCGAATTGCTTTCGCTACGGGCGACGGCTTCGGCAGAGTATATAGTCGTCGAAGCGAGCCTCCAAGTTCACCATAAACATCCACCTACTCGTACCAACCATCGCCGCAACACTCAACGCACACACCGTGCACTCAGCAGGGACGAAGAAAACGGGCAAAAACAAACAAAACACCATCATTCGACTTTGTGTCGAAACGAAAAACTCGCTCGTCTGAGTTTTAAGCGTCACAACAGTTTAATGTCTTCTTGTAATTTCTGTATATTTGGGTACGCAATAAAAAGTATTTGTATTGTAATGTTTTACAGAGTTCAAATAAAATATAAAAGGTTTTAGTGTACTAGGTACCTATATGTTTCAATGTTTAGAAATAGCGAGACGGATAAAAGTAAGTTAAAACAATATGCTCGTATTGTTGGTTCTCGCCTGCCTTCTAAGCCATATTTCTTTATTATGCGCAGCCCACATCAATTTTAAAGCATGCATCTTGAATAAATCGCAAAAATAATAGATACAAAACACCACTTCGTTCGTCAGCTGACTAAAAGACGCCATTTTGTAGCGTTATCTGCAGGGTATCGGAGACCGCTAACCTAGCGATCAAACGAATAGAATAGATGGCGTTGTCGCTTGTCAACATGGCGTGTTGTCTAGGACTTTGTATGGACTAGCGTCTGACGGAATAGAAACGGTAGCGTTTCGTTTTAACGAAGAGATAACTGTTGTACATTGTCTACCAATTGTCTATTCCTTTTCGATGATCACGTGATATATCGTTTCCTTATGTCAATCCCATACATTTTTTAACTTTTCTCTTAGCGGTAGCGCTTGGAGAATGTTACTTTGTCTAGGCCCACTGGTGCATGATTTGCTCGTCTAGTCACTTGTTTGCATAAACAATAATTTAGGTTCTTATTATGGAATTCAAATATAAAAGCATAGCCTATTACGTCTCCACGTGTCTGCCCAGGGTCAGTCACGCATTAGGCGCTTTGCAGACGACGGGGCGGGCCAGGGCGGTTAATTTCGCCGCGAACGATAGCGCAAAGGGGATCCTATACACTTGCCGCGCCGCCAGTGCCCGCCGGTCACTGGCGGCGCGGCATATCCGTAGCTACGTAGCGGCGAGGGCAGCCGCGGGCATCGACGGTCAGACGCGGTCTTTATTGCTTCGCGGTCAAAAAGACCGCCCCGCCCCGTCGTCTGGTTAGCGCCTTAAGGTACTGAGCTATGCTCATCATCCTGATGATCTGATCAAACTTAACCTGGCAAAGTGTCCTTCCAATACTTTACACTTTCACACTATCGCTTGAGATGTACGTGTTGTTCACGTGAAAGAGTACAAACTGTCATTTATCTAGGGTAACGTGACAGACAACTCATAGTTTGTACGCCAAAAGCGTGTCGCGTTGATGCTTACGACAATTTCTTGCTTTGCTTTAGCAAATTGTTTGTGTTAAGGCCTCTTAGTACAAAATAAAAGTCGAAACTGAAACTGGCCGAGCCTCAAGGGCCGGGACATCAAGCTTCGAAGGCAAGGGTCACTATAAACTCAGCCATGGTGTTAAATTATATATACCGGCAGCTGCACCCGCACGGTACAAAATCTATCAAATATAGCGTACGTTGTTACTCAGGCATAATATACCTAGTTGTCTATTGGTGAAAGATTTTTTGAATCGGTTAAGTAGTTTGTATTTTTGTCCATTACAAACGAAAGAAAGAATCAAATCTTTTCTTTTTGAATAAGGAAAAATACCGAGGCATGAATAAGGCGTTGCTATTGCAAATTTAAACATTAAAAAGCTGTTATTGTGATTTAACTGTAAAAGTTAGACGTATTGCAGATTTTTTGTAGATATTGATGTTCTCTATAAAACTGTTTTATATCACTTTGCTCTATTGTCAATAGTTTCCGCAGCGTACGTGATATAAGGATTTTTTGGGTATTTTTCCACACCTTGGGGTACATTGTTAAAGTGTTCATACGGATCCCTTATTTTTTTGAAAATATTCTATAGCCTATGTTCATCAGGAATGTAGGATTCCAATGAAAAAAGAATTTATCAAATCGGTTCAGTAGTTTCGGCACGGTATTATTATAAACAAACAAATCTTTCCTCTTTATAATATTATTAGTGATAACTGGATAAGTAGGTACATATTATCCTAGTAATCTACATATTATTCTTGTCTACCTATGTCAAAAGTTTCAGCCATATCGGTTCAGTAATTTTGACGTGAAACAATAACAAATATACCTAATTTCGCATGTACATTACATTACTCGTCTTGGTTTCTAAATATTACATATATATAAATAAAACAGGTTTAATATTTATTACTGCCGCTGCTAATCATAATGGCGGTCAGAATCCGCCGAACCGTCTATTTGATTTCACCATAAATACTTTTTGATCGTTTTGACCCAATTAGATAGGAATTTGTATAAGGAAGCGCTCACAGCGGAGCTTGACTTGGCCATCTTATCCCACAATGTTAAGCCACGCTTGCTACAGGCAGGAGTTGGATGGGTGTGTGCTGGTGGCATTGTTCAGCTAAGCGGTTCCGTGCTTAAGCCGTCGGTCCCGGTTGCTTGTTTGAGGACAACAGTCGTTAGGCTTGTCGAAGGCTTTTGGCCGGCATGAATAATTCGACATGGGTTGGCCATTAACCTATTCACCAACCCACACTGGGCCCGTGTGGGGTATTATATCCTAGCTTTTCTCTTCGAGAGGAAGGCTCGAGTCCCGGCAGTGGGAACAAAATGGCCTGATTATGCCATTATGTTCTCAATGCTGGAAAATGTCTGCCACGAACATGCGAGAAGTCTTCTCTCTCATCGGGAGAAAGAAGTATCCTACGTCCTCTCAATGGGAGAGAAGACTTTTTCCTAGTACGGACAGTGCGGAGGCTTATGGCCATTTTTCTCATCTCCCACTTGACCTAACAACTGCTATTCTATGTTAAACACCGCGGACCTGCGTCTTAACGTGCCCTCCGAAACACGAAACCCCCAACTTAGTTGAAAATGCTAATAGCTGTCACCCATTAGTGACTGCTATTAGCATTTCATAGCCATAGACAAGCCTATAGTTACAAACCTCTAGGTTCCACTGTGAGCGCATAAACTTCTAGGTATTTTTATATACGTAGTTTTTAACAAACCCTACTATCGCCACCGTTTAGCCCAACTCGGTTCAGCCTCTATATTTGTATGTAACATTTTCGAATAAATTTTTCACACCTCAAGGATGTTGCATGGCAAACGATGGCTAACTTCATAAACTTATTTAGATAAGAGTAAAGCTCAGACCGTAGACAAATTTTATAAAAAATCCATAAACCGCCAAATTTTAAATACGAGGTTGAGTAAGAAACAAGTCGAATTACTTAGTTTTAAACAAACTCTACTATCGCCACCGTTTAGCCCAATTTGGTTCAGCCTCTATATTTTTATGTAACATTTTCGAATTAAGTTTTCACACCTCACCAGCTACTATTATATCGGCTAGTTTCAGTATAATAGGTTTTAGTTTTTCATCAGCCTTGCTCCAGTTATCAGCAGTTTTTGCACCAAGTCTGCGGTATAAAACCTC
The DNA here is from genome assembly GCA_917880725.1 of Selenia dentaria. Lineage (NCBI taxonomy): Eukaryota > Metazoa > Arthropoda > Insecta > Lepidoptera > Geometridae > Selenia > Selenia dentaria. Next base: position 9,846,620 of record OU862885.1, read on the forward strand.
ATTGGTGTTAGGTAGAGACATAGTGCAGACGGAATCCATCGCAGTCAACATGCCTTCTCCTTGTGAACCTTGCAAAGGTAAATTATTGATTAGTTTTCTACTGACTTCCAAAAAAAGGAGGAGGTACTCGATTCGACTGTATTTTTTTAATGTTTGTTAGCTCATAACTTTTGACTGGGTGAACCAATTCTCAAAATTCTGGTGCTTCCCGTGTGGTCCCATTTAATAGACTGAATAGAATGGAAGTAGGTATATACTTGTACAGTCGCCTGCAATAAGATGTATACATTTCACAATATTCAAAAGTGCCTCAGCAATCCGGTTCATAAAAAGGGACTTGAAAATTATTCTAAAATGAAGCTATTTATATTATTTTACTGTTTAAAATAATACTTATCTATATTGTTATAAAATGTGGTACTGTTTAATAGTTTTGAAAGTTACGGAATGTATACATCTTATTGCAGGCGACTGTACAACAAAGCACCTGTGACTGTACAACAAGTTTTATTATTAAAGTATTGATAACCGAACAGCTTTATGCAGTCCAATGCGTATGTCGAAGGAAGTTTCAGTTAAATAACGTGCATGCCACAAGTGCTACAACGCGCTGTTACGTTTAGCACTATATAATAAAAGAAAAATCAGTTATTTTTTATTGATTGTAGAAGTTGCATGGTCTGCTATAGTATGTCTTAAGTAACTACTTATGCAACTTTAAATTACTTTGAGTCGTTATATAATCTAAAATTGGTACACGCTGCTTTAAATATTGTTGCATTTGCTATAAGGCACATTTAAAATAATATAAGAATTGAGTATGTAACGAATTCCTTACTGATCTGCCGTGCGATTCTCTAAGAGCAAACATCGTTGACAACATCCGTGAAACAATGACAAGAAATGTTGGAAAAGCAACCTTATGTACAAGGGCGATATCTCGTAAATTATTTGACATCGGTGAGCTCGTCGGTGAATCATTACTAGTGACATCATCATTAGTGAATCGCACGGCAGATGAGATCAACAAATAGTATCGCTCCACATATTATTAATCACTTTATATTTATTAACCTAATTCAAAAAGGAGGAGGTTATATGTTCGTGTGTTTGTTTTGTTTTATGTGTATGTTAGCCGATTTCTCCCCCATTTGTGGACCGATTCTCAAAACTCTTTTTTTTTGTTTGGTAGAGTATACTTCCGAGGTTTCTTTTTCCGAATTTCATTAAATTCGGTAAAAGGACAACCATTGCAATATTTAGAGAGAAAAATGCACATCCTCGGACGGGATTCGAACCCGCGTCTTCTGACAATCTGTGTCGTCATGGCCAACTAGGCCACTGAGGTTCGAGGTCCGTGCATCGAATTTCAACTCTCTATGATTTTAACCGTCGTCGTATGGGTCTCTAAATATTGCAATGTTTGGTATCGCTAAGCAGGCGTTAGTGCTTTGAAAAAGAAATACTACAAAAAATATATAACAATTTTACTCTAAAATAATGCTATTCGTATTATGTTACCGCTTAACATAATTCTTATGTACATTTTTAAGAAAAAAAATTAAGTATCGTAGTTTGGAACTTTGTGATATGTATACATATTATTGCAGGCGACTGTACAGAACTGAGTAAATTTTGTGTAAATCTATTAATCTCCTTTTAAGTTGTTTTTTAACAGAACGTCTTTCTGAAAGGTCTTTAAGTTTGAAAGTGATTCAATAGCTCCTTGCAGCCGCAAAATTTCATCATCATCATCATCATCTCAGCCGTAGGACGTCCACTACTGAACATATGCCTCCCCTATAATTTTCCAAAATTGAAAGCGGCCTTTATCAGGACGTCTGACCACCGTTTCGGTGGAAGACCTACGCTGCGCTTGCCGGTCCGTGGTCTCCATTCCAGAACCTACGGCCATCTGTTCTGCGTGCTATGTGCCTTGCCCACGCAAAAATTGCATTTTGTGATTATTGAATCAATTGTTTTTTATTTACTTCTCAATATCTTAACCACTGTTGCATATTCTGGCAAAACTTACTGTAAGAAGGATGTCGTCGTCGTCGCGTCGTTCTCCTCATTACTGAGGGTCGTGATTCCCCTTCTGAATAATTTTATCTCTGACTAAGCTTCGCCATCTGTTTCTATTGTTTGCGTCGTGAAGCGCCTTATGAAGATTTGTGTCCAGAGCAGAGCGGATCTGGTCGGACCACCTTAAAGGGCTGCGCCCTCTTGATCGTCAAGAAGGATGTATAGATAGAAGATATAGTATGTCAGTATTTTTAAAATGTACCTATTGTATTTGCTCTCCAGACTCCTGCAAAGACGGATCCTGCGCCGACAACTGCTCCTGCAAGGATAAGGGTTGTGACGATTGCTCCTCTACTGGTAATTGTTGATTTATAATAAAACTAGATGATGATGATGAATCTTATATAGCCTATGTTACTCAGGGTGAATGTAGCTTTCCAATGGTGAAAAAATTTTTGAAACCGGTCCAGTACTTTTTGAGCCAATTCGTTACAAACATACATACAAATATTTCCTCTTTATAATATTATATATTATAGTATAGACTAGACGCGCCCCGCGGTTACTCCCTCGAGGTGATGGATGATGATTATGATGAAAAATATATTTTGTCCTTCCCTTTGGGATAAAGTCTATCTCCTTGCCAAATTTCATCACGATCCGTTCAGCCGCTTAGGCGTGATAACGAACAGACAGAGAGTACAAACTGTCATTTATCTAGTACAATAGTGGCACAGATAACTCATAGTTTGTACTGAATACGTAACGATACGATAACGTTACACGCAGATTTTCGTGCTCGGCCCACTGTTCTAAGTTCTTTGTGGCACTACAAGGCATACACACACTCATTGGCAATCGCATAGTACTGTGGGCCTAGCACGAATAACTGCGTAAGTGCAACGTAACGTGTCGTTCACGTAAAAGAGTACAAACTGTCATTTACTAACGTTTTTATATTAATGGATCATAAAATACGTAGGTATTACTGTTTCAGTATGGATTTAAAAAATCAACACAAAAGCTCAAGTATTATTTTTCGTGTGTACATTGAATTGTTTCTGAACATTTTTTCTCTACATTTAACCACGCACGTTGCAGTTCTTAGAATAGTAGGTTGATTTCTGCGAATTCTACTGTATTATTGGCCAAATATGGCGAATCGCGAGTCAACCGGCTAAAAATATATTCAATATGTTAGGCCCTGCCCGCTTTAAAAATGTCTATCGTAAGATATTCTTCCGGGATAAAATGTATCCTTTTAATATCTCAGGACCATCTATGTGATATACACATGTCTATCTATACTTCTATAGTATTTATATATACTATATAATATTGTAAAGAGGAAAGATTTATATGTAATATAAATAAATAAATAATTAAATATTCCACAACTATCACACAACGCCATCTAGTCCCAAGCTAAGCAGAGCTTGTGTTATGGGTACTAGACAACTGATAAACATACTTATATATTTCTAAATACATACATATTATAGATAAATTACACCCAGACACAGAACAAATGATCGTGCTCATTACACAAACATTCGTCTTGGGTGGGAATCGAACCCACGACCTCCGGCATAGCAGTCAGGGTCACTAACCACTAGACCAACCGGCTTGTCGAAGTAAGAAGTGTCGAATGTAAGTATGTTACCGAATTGGCTCAAAAAGTACTGGACCGATTTCAAAAGTTCTTTCTTCATTGGAAAGCTACAGTCACCCTGAGTAACAAAGGCTATATAAGATTTATCATCATCATCATCATCCATCACCGCGCGGGTGAAACCGCGGAGAGCAGCTAGTATTGATATATTTGTTTAAATTATATTCGTAAACTATGGTACCTAAGAGGCTCACATCGGCACTACTACTTCAACAAAAAATCTCTTCTCATTCCAGGTGGTTGCTGCTAATCGACCATGGACAACGAAGACCTCCAAGGCTCCCCGGAGCGCTGCCGTGGGTTCCGCTGCACCATCCCTAACTTCCTGGAGATCTGCTTCCCTGTATCATTCAGCGTCACCTTCGTTATCACCCTCTTCTTAGTCTTCACTGTCTTATTGATATAAATTGTTCTTCTAAAGTTATTTTATTTTTATTTTATTTTAAATGCCCTTTAGCGAAATAGACTCAAAAACCAAACTACAGTGGGCCAAGCACGAAAATCTGTTTAAGTGTGACGTAATATTTAGTGCAAACTGTCATTAATCTAGTACAATAGTGGCACTGATAACTCATAGTTTGTACTGAATACGTAAACAATACGATAACGTTACACGCAGATTTTCGTGCTCGGCCCACTGTTCTAAGTTCTTTGTGGCACTACAAGGCATACACACACTCATTGGCAATCGCATAGTACTGTGGGCCTAGCACGAATAACTGAGTAAGTGCAACGTAGCGTGTCATATTTTATCTAGGACTACTATGGCACAGATAACTAAGAGTTTGTACGTCAAAGCGTGACGCGTTGACGCTTACGGTACTTGCATAAAGAAAAGGATTCTGGTGAATGGCTTTAGCTAGGCAAGATTTTAATCTTGCTTTAGACTTTCAGAGTCTTTTTATTAAGTTAGATAAAACAGAGCTCAGACAAAATCTATCAAAGTTATTGAGCAATCCCTATGGGTCTTGTTGGAGATTATGAAATGTACTAAGTCAAATGCACTCTCATTTATCAAGTTTCACGTCTATTTATACCTTGTCAGTATCTAGTCGAAGAAAAACTTTTCTCTTATACGTGCGAGGTTAATGGAGCGGTTATGATACGTTATTAAAACTACATTTATCCTAGTAAGTGACAATACGGGAATAGTACGGAAGTGGGGAAAGGCTGTCATTGCAAAGAGTTCCGACAAATGTTTGACGACGAGGTTTGACAGTCGGAACAAGTTGCAATGACGGTTCCGCACGTATACTGAACGACAATTTTAATACAGTTGCGAAAAATGAAGCAATTTAATAAAATAAACTCGCAAAGAAAATTTCTGGAAAATGGCACCACCCGTAGAATATAAGCAGAGATTTTTTTTTCTTCACCCATTCTGGTAGGCAAAGGGAACTATGCCCATACAGCCATGTCTTCAGTATAATTTTTTTATTGATATGAAATGAAAATCAAATTTAATGAGATGAGATGAAATGAAACCTAACCTAACTCATTCAATCAAATTATTAAATCTGATATTGAAACAAATTAGTAGCTTCTTTTTAAAAATATACGTATTTGCATGAATCATAAAAACTTCATGGTTGGTTTTTCTTTTTAATTGAAATTATTTTGACAGTTGGGAAAGAGAACGCACTAGTTCGGGAAAGGTAAAAAAAAGTACGAGTATGTAATAGCCCACATCCCGAACGCTATACGTCCCTGCAATACGCCACTTTTTGAGCAACTGTATTAAAATAGTACATTACTGCAGAATCCAGTAAGTAAGCCTTCCTGGCCAAGTATGAGTTAACCGGTTACATACGAGGCCAGGATGGTTTTCTTACTGGTTGAGGCTTGTATAATGCTTTTCTCAAAAATGGTATTTTCAGACCAAATGTTGGCTTATTTCTCTGCCTTCTACTTCATAAATTTTTCAGAAGTTATCATATATCGCTCCTTAGATTTTGGAGGAAGTAAATTGTTTTTTGCTATTTCGGCCTCAGCTTTTAAATCAGGAGGAGCGCCATCTATTTCCGTATCAGATTCGCTTGAACTGAGTTTTTAGGATTATCAATGTTACTCGGTAAATTAAAACACAATTTTCCAGTGAGACATTTTTCGCAATTGAATGTGAAATCCCGCCAATAGTTTTTTTTTACTAAAAAGTTTGCGTTTAGTTTTGAACATTGTTCTATTTTTACAATACATGAATGTTTTAGTAAAAAAAAGTAAATTATTGTTTTTGAATCTCCGTGTTAATTTTAGAATGGAAAGCTTTAATCCAACATGATTTATAAACTGAAATTATTAAATACAAACATAAAATCCCACACTCTACTTCTACAACATTACTAAGTACAAAACGCATCGTGTATACTTTTTCTGCGTCGTCACAGACTATAAAATGGCTGTTTATTTTTATCTTATTCTATCCAAAAATATATGTATTTCATAAATTATGAGATAGATATATATTTGGAGCCCTCCTATAACCATGTTATAATGGCTAAACTCTAATCTGTGTCTGGTACTATGTTTTTTCTAAGCAGATCTAAAGAGGATGATCTACTGTCCAGTAACTAAATTACATACTTACTTACTGGACAGTAGGAGATTCCAAAATTAAAACCTCGCTTCTTACTGGACAGTTGTGAATAAGTCTCCGGTAGAGTTCACTTTCTGGATACTTTTTAGAGATGTTATGGCAGCATTACATGTATACCATTTTTGAGGAAAGTTATTTACTCCTTGATTTACAAACGCTCACCAGTACTTACACGCAGAAACGATCACCAATGAAATTATCTACAATGGGTCGCAAAAAGTGTGTTGGTTAAGCCACCACAAAAAATTACCATCACGAGCTACTAAACATGCCAAACCGTAGGTACAGCTGTAATTAACAGCTTGGTGGCAATAACATATTTATAACCTACTTCAAAAAAAAGGAGGAGGTTTCACAGTTCGACCGTATATTTTTTATGTGTTATGCGCATAACTTTGTCGTTTATGAACCGGTTTTAATGATTTTTTTTTGATAGAGTATACTTTCGTGGTGGTCCCATATAAAATTCATCAAATTTGGTCAAGCAGTTTTTGAGTTACAATCCAAAAACTGAAGTGTTGATTTATCTTGATGATATCATCATTGACGGTGTATCCCGTAGTAGGAAGGTCACTAAAAAGGGTGAATTTTTTTTTTCACAAAAATTAATACCGACTTCTACAATAAACATTGTGAAAGATCTTGTCGAAGTCGGTACCATACGAGCAATATTGTGATAATTGGTACTTTAGAGCTATCATGGTACTGAATATATTCATTCCAGTTTCATTCTAAAAAGAAAACAGGTTTGACTCATTTATATATTTTCATGTAGTTGATAAACTTTAACACTGTTTTTATTCAATACGATTGCTCAATGATTTTAAAGTTTTTCGCTTTTTTATAACCGACATGGTTTCTATGCGACTTTGCATTTAAAAGTGTGATGTAAAAACGCTTTTTATACGCTGACTAAACTTACTTACTGAGTAGAAAAACATATTTTCTATTAAACTTACTCGAGTTAAAATCAGTAAAAATTGAAAAACAGGAACATTCGGAATTTGAAAATTGAGGATTTTTTTTTTAATTAATAAAAAAAAAGTTTTGAAAAATTTCAAAAAACATTGAGGCTAATCACTAGTTAGCATTGTAGCATCGTATTAATAAAGCAAATAAATATGTTTAAATTATTAACACACAAGCCAAACTGGGACTGCGCTGCGTACGCTGCCGCTGCAGGTACTAATTACCTACTAGCAACGCCCTGCGGTTCATCGCGTAAGTCCCGATTCTGTGACAAATGGGAATCGCCGTTAAATCGGAAAAGTATAGAGTTAAAATTAAATTAAACTGTACTTAACCCGACTAGGGAAATAAAAAAGTGATCTAAAAAGTCGCATGCCTGTATACCAAGTACGTGCCAGAACACTTGCATATCCACATGCATCACCTTGCCACCCGGTATGTTCCTCATGATAATTCGAAGCTGGGAGCGAGTGCTTGGGAAATCGATCAAAATACCGATTACTGGCGTCTTCATTCAAACTCATTTACAACTCATAACGTGGTGACTGTAGACTTTCGCTGTTTAAACTAAGTTATAATTTGTACTCACGGAATGTAGACAATGATTATGGAGTCTACCCGTGAACATGGTGCATGTAAATGTACCGAAATATCGGGAACTCCAACATTTTATCGTAATCTACAACCCGTGAGTACTAATGACAAGGTAGTGAGGTGACCTTTCTCTTACTTACCCCTTTTTTCTCTTAATCACCCCCTTTTTCTCTTACTTACCCCCTTTTTTCTTACTTACCCCCTTTTTTCTTACTTAACCTCTTACCCCCAGAGTTCAAGAGATGGATGTATGGAATGTGATGCCATATATCGGGTAATTCGAGAACCAGAGTCTTTGCTTTATAATTGTATATTCTTGAATTGTATACAGGTTTTATCAGTTTTTATATATAAATATAGATAGCTAATCTTATATATCATAGATATATAAAATTAGCCAGTTGAAGTGGCAGTGGGCAGGGCACATAGCACGCAGAACAGATGGCCGATGGGGCCTAAAGGTTCTGGAGTGGAGACCACGGACCCGCAAGCGCAGCGTAGGTCGTCCACCGACACGGTGGACAGACGACCTGATGAAGGTCGCAGGTCAGTCGCAAAAAATATATACGCGTCGACGAACATCCTTCTATTTTTGAAAGTAGGTTCATAAATAGTTTTGGTATTATGTACTTAAAAAGAAAACATTTCGGAACGAAACAACTTTATTGCATGAAGAAAACAAAATAGATCCTTTTAATTTGTAGAGCCTGCAGAAGCTGATCAAGGTCCATTAGCAGCATCCACCTGGTGTAACAAAATTGTTAATTTTAATACTGATTATTACTGATTTATTATTGATTTACTTTTATTTATTTAAAAGTAAAACATCAACTTATATTTTTTAGATAACTAATAGAGCTGTTTTACTTCCAACTTAATACAATAATGAATGCTGTACACTCTCTACGTTTGGAACGTATACAGAAGAGATTTATGTGGCATTTAGCATTTTGTACAGGACATGTTAAAAAAATTGGAGCATATGAGAAACGTCTCTCCTACTTTAAACTACAACCTCTATATATTCGAAGAAATAATATTGACCTCATATTTGTGCACAAACGATTAAATAACAGTATTGATTGTTCAGAAGCTAAGTTTAAACTTAGAGTTCCCTTTAAATATCCACGACAGCCTTTAACTCCCTTTGCCCCCCCCCCCCCCTTTCGTAGAACAGTGTTAGGAGCCAACTCTCCGATACCTAGAACGAGCAGACTTGTTAATGAAAATAGTAAATTGTTTGATATATTTGGAGATTCTCTTGCAACATTTAAAAAGATGTTACGCCGAGCATAAGCTTGGTAAAGTGATTAGGATAAATTGATGCGAATAATTAAATTTATAATAAATAGTGTCACGTCTAGCTGTTAACTTTATTTTTGTATTTCTAAGATGTAGGCAAAAAGGCCTTATTTCGTATAATTTATAATATTGCATGTGGTGTTTCCCTTTAACAAATAGTGCATTAAGCAACTTAGTTAAGAATATGTATAAGACACAAGATGTAATGTAACTATTCATGGGAAACCAAATATATAAATAAACGAAACAATACTACTTTATTATACATATATGTTCTACTATTATATAAAATGTAAAGAAAATTATCTTAGTCTCGCGAATCATATTAAAATAACTATTAATTACTCAGCTACAAAACAAATAACCGATAATATCGAGAGCATTCACCTTAAGTGAAAATATTTAAAACATCGATGATAAATTCACCTGTATTGGTAGAGCAGTCAGAAGTACAGTGCGGCTCGCTGTTAGTACTGCAGTCGTCTTTGCAAGTATCTTTGCAAGTATCTGTAAAAATATTACACTATCATCAACCATCGTCATTATAATCATCACCATCATCATCATCACTTACATAACAATAAAGATAAAACAAAAACACGCAAAATTTGCTAAAATATCCGACATAAGCGGTCATAAATCATTCGATCAAGGTGACTTAAGTTTGATTTTGTTCACAGCTAAAAGAGACTGTAGACCCGAGTGATATGTATGATATAAATTTCAAATTGATACCTCTACGCGTTCTTGAGAAAAAGGGTTTTGGCAGACAGATAGAGGGACACCAAAGAGTTAATGGTTTCTTTTTCCTTTTTGAGGTACAGATCCCTAATAACCTTTGATGCTACTTGGTGTCAACCTAGAGTGAGGTTCGAAGTCAAGGGTATTTACTTTACGCCTCCGCTACTAAGAAATTCATAAAATCAGACTCAACGCAGACTCTAGAACAGTTAACGTAAGGACTGTTCTAGAGTCCATAAGTACATTTATTTTACTTAAATCTGTACCATTTAGACCAGTGGTTCTTAAACTTTTAGTAGCCAACCTGTCTTGCCCTGGACCATCAACTGTTTGTTGAAAAGTACAATTTGAAAATTTTTAAACCGACTTACATTCTATTCAGTTATTGAAGTCCTACTCATAAACTACCGGATCGAGTTTGATAAAATTTAAATAGGACCACACGGGAATCACGAACTTTCAGAAAAAAATTTGAGAATCGGTTCACTCAGTCAAAAGTTATGAGGTAACAAACAGAAAAGAAACAGTCGAATTAAGTACCTTCTTTTTCGGAAGTCGGTAGAAAAGTATCAGTGAATCAGTGATAGTAGAGTAAATGGGAATTAATGATACATTGTTCTATCCTATAAATAAATATGCGAATAGACATAAAATTGTTAAGCCATACTTAACCCTATTTAAATAAATGATGCAAACTTTATATTTCAGAGAGAAGTAGTACCTATGTATATTATTTCTGTGCGATTTTTGTGAATAACTTCTGAACCTGGTTCAGTTCTCATTAGCAGTATTTCTAGAATCTTTGTGAAAGTGATTGCCATTTAGCTCCAAAAATCTTCAATCATGATTTGGACGGCTTTGCGGACCACTTCGGGTGCTTCCAGGAACCTCTAGTGGTCCACGGATCACCGTTTAAGAACCACTGACTTAGACAATGGGAACCAAACTGTATAAAAGTCAACGTTTGACATCTCATTACCAAAGCCAGTAAATGGCCTCGCGCTCTAAGTACTTTGCCATTACTATACGTACAATAAATCTATGCTCGATATTCCCTATTATTTGTTAATGCAAGTAGTTTATTTGTCTGGTTTTTTGCCAAAGTTTCCAGTCTGTGCTTAGAGCGTGATTCAGCACATAGTTTACCATTGATTTTATGTAATCACTTGACTATTAGCAATAGTAACCAATATAGTCTGTGATAGTAACATGCTGACGACATGTACATAACATATACACTTACTTACACTTATATATATAATATATAAGTAGGATCTTGAAGATTTATACACGTTTATGTATAGTAAGAATTATAGTTAGCAGCTTTTCGTTTTCACATTGTGATTTTAGTACGTTTATTCATACATCTTTTGTTGTGTGCGTGAACAACTAAAAACGTAATGAGGATAGTTTCTCGTCTGTCTAATCTAAAGCACTGTCTAGATTTTGATGTGACTTGACTTTGAATAGGTTGATTAAGGATGAACAGTAGGGGTACTGTTATGAAGGTTTGTATACAATTAGTTCTGGGAAAAGTTACTATTTGTAAGTCCATAGGGGCAAAAACTTGACACATTTAGAATTGTGTAATAATTTTGTCATATTTAGCGGATTTGTTTGCAACACCTGTTTTCTGACAACGAAATATATATATATATCTTTATCTTTAAAATGTCCTATCTGCGAATAATTCTATTTGATAAGGTTGACTCGCATAACAAAAACATGAAACTCGACGCACCGGATTAGTACACTAGTAAAGCAAGTCCTTCACGTGCAAAGAGCCGTGATGGGACATGATGGATACCTAATTATTTTTAAAATACCTTTGCACGGTTCACACGGAGCAGGCATCTTGAGTGTTGATTTCTTGAGCTGAAGTGATGTTGTAGATTTGAAGGTGATGAACACACTATGATTTACCTCTGAAATGTTACGCTTATATACTTGCTGAAGAAGTGCTGAAAAACTCGACAATAACAAGTGCAAGGTGACCGAAAGACCTTGATTTTTTCACAGATGCACCATTTAATTTGGTACGGTGATTTGTATCAAAGAAAATGTAATACAATTTGGTTGACTGACTCTTTACAATTGTTTTGTGATCGTGGTTTAGGTGTTTATCGTGCGACATTGGGTTCTGTACATTGGTACACAGAATGTATAATGTTTACTCGGACTGATTTGTAATTTATCCCCTACCCTACTCCATTTGTGTAACGATTCTCAAATTTCTTTTTTTATTTGAAAGAGCATACTTCCAAGGTAGTCCCATTTAAATATCATCAAATTCAGTCTTGTGGTTTTTGAGTTACACTCCAATAGCTGAAAAGTGTTTCTCCTATCTTGATTATATCCTATTGACGGTGAATGATCCCCGCGTATGTCAAGGGTCAAGGGTCACTAAAAAGGTTTAAATTTATTTTAACCAAAAAATGGAACCGACTGCAACACAACAAGTTATTTCACACTTTTTTAGTGTTTTAGTCGGTTCCATTTTTTGGTATTTTTTATATTGGAGCTTTTTTCAGCTGTCAGCATTTACAAATGTGTATATACTTATACCGATTAAATTTCGTATCTAGATCTTCGAAAAAGAATACAAGTGTGATTTTAGATAATATTACTGAATCTTTATCATAGCAAACAGTTCATCTGCAAACATGGTCTTAATTAGGGTTGCCAGATGACAGGAATTTTCCTGACATGTCCGGAATTTCAGCTGTCTGGGACACAGGGAAAATTGGAAATTGTCAGGAATTTAAAGAAATAGAAAATAATAAGAAAATATGTTATAATTAAAGAATAAAATCTAATAATTAGCAATCAATTTATTGATTATTTATTAATTATTCATCTGAACACTCGTACTTTTCATTGCTGGATATAGCTTTCAGCAACTACTGGTCTCTCATAACAATTTTATGAAACTCATCACATGATGTATTCTTTAGATTGAACTGTGTGAACAGTAGAGCCTTAACAGAAGCTATGGACAGTCTATTTCTCTCCTTTGTCCACTGCGCACCCATTAATGAAAATTTAACTTATTAGCTTAACTTAATATTCAACCTTACGCGCGAGTTTTTAAAATAAGTTACTTTTGCTGCCGAAATGTCAGGAAATTTATTGCTAAGGTAGGGATTTTTCCAGGAAAACTTACTTTTGGATCTGGTAACCCGTGTCGTAATTCTGCCTTTACTCCACTGAAAGAATTAGCATAGCAACGTACTCGTAACAATGGACGGACACGAACGGTTTTTTTTTTATTAAATCGGATCGTTACTTAAAACACAAAATATCAATAATGTATTCAGTTTCATTAAGAGGAGTGCATAGCTAGTACTTTCCATGCTAAAAGAGAAAACTCCTTTCGACCTCTTAACATTGTCCGATTTCAGTGATTATTTTTGTCATGGAATCGTGGCATTGCTTACTATGCCCGTACGTTTTGATTTTTTCAGTATTTCAAAGTACTATACATTTCCTTTTATAGAACTAAAAATAGGGAAAAAAACAAAACATACAGGCATAGTAAACAACGTCATGATTCCATGAAAAAAAACTCACTGTAATCGGACAATGTTAAGAGGTAGAAAAGAGTTTTATCTTTTAGCATGGAAAGTACTAGCTATGCAACCCTCTTAATGTTATGTCGAACTTTGGTTCAATTCTGTCAGCTGTTAATAATATTCTTTACCATGCCAATTCATGTAAATAAGTAAGTACTGAACTACATGATTGTTCTCAATGTTTTATACGGATTGATCAAAGGACATATTTTTTATTTATTATCGGAATATCAATGCTGAATGATCTTCTTGTTCTTCATTTATCTCAATGCTTCTCATCGGATTGCACGCCTGTAGTAATATAACATAAGTCTTTCATTCATTCCACTTATCAAGTCATTTGATTGAAGAATATTAATCATGAGGATATTTCAAGATAAAACCAGTAAGTATTTAATTTATTTATTTTGCTGTATGTATAATTATCATGTACTAGGGGGCGCCCCTGCGCGTTTCTTCCGACTTCCAAAAAGGAGGAGGTACTCAATTCGACTGTTTTTTTTATGTTTGTTACCTCATAACTTTCGATAGGGTGAACCGATTCTCAAAATTCTTTTTTTGTTTAAAAGCTGTTGCTTCCCGTGTGGTCCCATTTCAATTTCATTAAATTCGGTTCAGTAATTTTTGAGTTTTACTCCAATAACGGAACGAAATAGAATGTAAGTCGGTATTAAAATTTTCAAATTGTACTTGTATTTTAATAGATTTATACTTAGATAAGCTTGAGTAGGTCAAGTATGTGTTATACGTAGAACTGACCCTCTAGTTTTGCGTAACAAGCGAGATCTAAAGGCCTATTCAGACCTGAGCGTTATTAGCTACCGCTGTGGGTAGCGTATGAAGTTCCATAACTGCAGCGAAACTTGTACCGCCTGTATTTTAGATTGTAGGCTGTATTTTCTCTTCTTCGCCGCCCGCTAACCGTTGCCAACGAATATCTCTACCGCGCGCGGTATGAATAGGCCTTTACTGGGTTTTCGATTTCCGTAAGTGTCACTCCAGTCGCAGCGCAAACCGAATGCGTAAATCTGCGAATAGGTACTTTTGAACTAACTTGTTGAAGTTAGTTCAAAAGTACCTATTACCTATAATATTATGTGCATAGTACCAACTTCGACAAGTTATTTCACACTTTTTGTGTTCAAGTTCCATTTTTCGGTAAAAAAAGGTTTGACCCTTTCTACTTACGGGATCGATTGTCATTCACCGGCAATAAGGATATCATCAAGATAGGCGAAAACTTTTTTAATTGTCGGAGTGTTACTCCAAAACCGCTTGACCGAATTTGATGAAATTTAAATGTGGTACCATCGGAAGTATACGGCCGTAGCACAAAAATTGCGAAAAGTATTCGTATTGTAAGCGTCAGCGCGTCATGCTTCGGCATAAAAACTATGAGTTACTGTGTCACAGTTGCCCTAGATACATGACAGTTTGTACTGTTTCACGTGAACGGCACGTTACGTTATATCTGTCCACCACTTACGAGTATCAATTTTCTTCATCCTGGATCATAATTATGAATAAATTAGTGGCACCATGTCATATAATTTTGTGTTTTCATAAGTCTCCTTGAAAATGTATATCGCATTGACATGCACTACTTGCAGCGTATTAGAGCTTATTGACTGAGTTAGCGAAGCGTCTCTGCTTTAACTGGCCTAATTGACTTTCATCCGTCCGTATGTTTGTTAGGTTATATGTTGGTCTTACTGTACTGTTTTTATCGTATACGATTATTGAGTATCGGGGTACTTTTCTTAAAAAGGGGGGATGTTTGCTCCGGCGCTATTTACCGACCGATTTTGATAATAATACTGATCAATAGGTATTTCATTATTGGTTTCATTTTGTGCAATTCAATCCAATGCAATTTTTTAACAGCAATGGGCTTAACCCGTTTGCGCCCAGGGGAGAATGTTGAGACTATGGACAGCTGCACTTGAAGCTACTCAATACATAGTCTGTGATTTATAGAATATATTATCTGTGCTCTCGCCTCAGTACACCGCGCTGTCATCGTTGTAATAATTTTGCTTCATTTTAATTAAATACATAATTTATGCTGTTACGCCCTTGTTTTCTTTCCTTCAAATTTGGTATACACATTAGGTACCTACTTACCTAACTTTAAAGAGGAATTACCTATATGAGCATAATTAGTCGAACGGTTTCCGAAATAATAAGGTTGTAAAGTTGAAAAAACTGGACGATTTTGGTAATATTCGGTTAGATCACTTGGTACCAACAACATATACTTACAATTTTAGCAAAATTGGTCAAAATTGCCGCTGATGAGACAGTGCTCGCGAGGTCTACTGTTCGCAGAACTAGTATAGTAAAGGTTCTACTACTAGGTTCGTGTTTCCTGGAACCTCAGACAAAATAAAAAGTCAAGACAGAATGTTGTGAACAGAGAAGTGAGGCCGGATTCTATGCATGTAGTGCGTGAATTGGTGCTGCCATGATAATTTAAATTACCCCATAAAAATAACGTTATCAATTTAATAAAGTTATAACGTTCTTAGTTTTAATATAATAATAGGGTTCCTACATTAGGTGTCGGTAAAAAGTAGTGGCATTGGGTGGTGAAAGAGAAAAGATAAAGAGTTTCAGAAATAAAATTACTCGGTGTAACTGCTAGTTTTATTTAAAAACCTTTATGTTGAATCATTTTTGTACGCCTGCCGTTTACTTTGCACTGATTTAGAAATAATTTCTAATTTGGCAATATGGTGGAATCTAATGTTTAAGTATTTCTCAATTACACACCGTATTAAATTTAGTTTATGTTCCTGCCCAGCATATTCATGTTTTGACTCTAAATTGATAAAAATCTGGTTGTTTCCAATGAATTTCTTTAATATGTTCAAGACAATAGTTTGGTGTTGATTTTCTGCGGTTACTGCAATACTTTCATTCAATAATTTTCGAACAACTGCTTCACAAGTGACACAAATGTTAAAAAGATCCTTAGACGGGAAGCAAAGGCCGCCTTTGTTGTTTAAACTAATGAGCTTGTGAAAATAAAGTTTCTCATCAGTCTGCAAGGCATCTAAACATGTAGAGCATTTTATGGTTTTAACCAGATAGTGCACTGTACTTTCAGATATGTAACCAATTATAATTTTTCTGTGTCACCATAATATGAATTGTCATGTAAACAACTGGCCCAATCAAATGGTTCATTAACAATTTCATTAAGAAGTTGCAACGAAGAATTTTCAATGGTTTCTTCTTCTTCTTCGTGTCTATACGACGATAAAGTGCTATTCATAATTTTAGTTGTTGAATTGCAATTAAGTATTGCTATGTGTTCTAAAGGAACACAATTACCTTTTGTAAGACATTTTAATTCTAAATGATATAGTATTTTTTGTAGCTTGCTTTAAACTGTCTTACGTTAGGGTTATCGTTGAACCCTCCATGCATCCTAATAGACGTAAATAGAATCTCCAAATGGTCCTGGCTTAATTTATAAGTAGGTAAAAAAATCAGCCATTTTGCATTTAATAAAAAAATATTTAAACACAATAAAGCATGAACAGATAACAGACGACTGAAGTTTGCTTTTATAATATGGTTATAATTCCACTCTACATAGAACAACATTCAATATAGATACACTCTAAAAACAAAAGACTTCAATAGAAATATGGTTTATTTTTACAAAAAAACATAACCGCCTTCAATATGTACGAAATTGAAAATCCAGTATGAAATTAATGTGAGTCCATATTAAAGGTACCAGGTTTCCAACAAAAAAAAATTGTTCAAATCGGTTTATAAATAACGGACTTATGAGGTAACAAATATTTAAAACAATAGAACCTAATTACGAACCTACTCCTTTTAGATGTCGGTTAAAAATAAACTAAAAATAAAAAAAGAATTGCCAATTTTTTTTAATTTGCTTTCTAATGACGGAACCGGTTTTGTATAAAGATATTGCGTCGCGTGTCATACAATATAATATTTAAAGAAAAGAACTAATTGAGAACCTACTTCTTTTTTTGAAGTCGGTTAAAACACGTTGATAAACTACGAGTATTATAAAAACGTATTAACATAACGTATATACTGAATATTAAGATTACCCAATAATAGGGTAAACCTTGTAGGCTTTACCATGGCAACACTTTCTATGTTCCAAGCAATAACCTTTATTTTAATTTATTTTAAATATTGGTTTCCAAGTTAGTTACGTGTGAAATGTGATTCCATTATTGTTTTTATGTTTTGTAGTTTGTTTTATACACCCTTTCACGACACAATTCGGCATTTTGACTGGTAAATTTGTCGATTTACTTTACGTGTTGCTTCCACGCGCAGCGATAGGTCGACTGACGAGTCAAGGCGTAGTTTCGATGTGCGCGTGTGTGTGTGTAATTGTGTATGTACACGGCGAGGCGTAGTTTTACCGGCCTCACTTTTCTGTTCACAACATTCTGTCTTGACTTTTTATTTTGTCTGAGCCTGGAACTCAATTGTTATTTAGGCGGCACTGTCGACTGAACAATTGATTCCTGGGAAATGGTGGCCAATTTAGTAATTGGCATAGCAATAGAATAAGGTATACTTGAGTAGTAGTAGTCTCAACCAACCATTGTTTATGCAAAGAATACGTATTATTTGCGACCTCGCACAAAGAAGAATAGCAAACTTCTGTGTGTTTTGGGAACCCTACATAGACGGGCCCACGAGAAAGGAAACCATGCAAAACCAATAGTCTTTAGTAAGACTAAGATATTATAAAATTGTACCATATTTTTTAAGTTGGGGTTCAAATTTATCAGCATTGATATTTTTTCTAGGTTAGGTTAGATAGGCAGAATTCGTTAGCTTAATATATCTGACTGGGTTTTCAAAAGAAATCTATCGAATAGAGGAACGGGTGCTTGGCATTAAGTGTCGTTATCGTAGATATGGATGCAACTACTAATATTTTATGTGATACAACATGTAACATGATAAAACTTACTTGAGAAATGGCAAATGTACAAAATGTACGAATCCAATAACAAAAGAAATAACTATTGGTCACTTTGCATGTCATTTCCACTCTTTTGGCAGAATATACGTAGTATCAAGAAAGTTGTACAATAGTATTATATAGTCTAGGAACTGAATAGCGTTTCGTTATTGCCCACAAGCATCTTCCGCGTATTAATTTTATTGTGTTACATTTTAGGTTTTCTCATTTTTCCCAACTGCTAATTAAATATAAATATATGCATTATTTGCATCTACTAATAATAAATAAATTTGGCATAGTTTCATTCGTCCGTGGTTTTCATTCTCAGTGAGTACCCAGATGACCATTCTCCTTTATATATGTATAGCTTCACTGTTATACTCTTGTTTATATTATTAATTATGATACAGTATTATATTTATCATATATTATGTTTATTTATGATATATAAGTACCTATGTATCCTACAACCTTTGTATGTTATTTTCATTGTCACTGCTGCACTATCTTCTCCACTTTTTTGGTCACAGCTGAAAACCAGCGTTGATTGTTGGTAACACACCCAACCGCAGCTGAATACCAGTTAGGTACTTGCCTTCAGAAGTATTCAGACACATGAGACGAGCGTAGTGTACGTAAATCCGTAGTCTCTGTCTTGTCTGCCTTCCCCTCCAGGGTTCAGGCGGTGCTTTATGTGTCATGTTTGTTCCACTTTGTTTATTCATTTGTTATATGTCGGCTCTGTGTTCTGTATATGTTTAGGTACTTAATACTTAATAAAATGTTTCTTCTTCTTCTTCTAGTAGGTTCAAATCTTGCTTTAGAAGATAACTTAATACTTAGATTTATTACTGTTTCACTTTGTTTCAGATTTAGCTCCTGATAAACCTCTGAATGGCGACTGCATTCCAGGTTGTGATTGTCATACAATTCTAATTGACAGTAAGTGAATTTGTTTCATTAGATTATTCTCTAACTTTAAATCTCTTTATCGCTTGTTTTCACACATTTTATTTTAAGTGGTTTACGAAATAACGGCATTTTAAACCAACGCGTCGATATTAAGATAATTGATTATCACAAGGCTGTCGAGTACCTGCCTCAAGCGCATCCCTGAACATTTCAGACACATTGCCAGAAAAGACGGAAACTATCTGGAAACATTAGTTGTCACTGGTAAAGTGGAAGGCAAGCGATCGCGTAGTTGGAGCCCGATGCGTTGGTCTGACCAAGTCCGAACCGCACTGGACACTTCCATCTGCGATGCTATTCATGTAGCCAACAATAGGAGCAGATGGAGAAACATCGTATGGGAGAGAGATAATGGATGGAGGTGGCCACGACCGTCAGACATGATGATTAAGAATTGAGGAGGAGGATGAAACAATGCCATTATCATCAGAGTGTAAAAACGAAACCATTTTATTAGTAGTTTATGCAACTGTTATATAATACCTAATAATATGCAGTTGCATACACTACTTTATTTAATCTCATGAAATGTTTGCTACTAAAGTTTTATCCAACAAAATATTACTCAAATTCGTATGTACGAAATAGCGCCAAAATGGAAAAGTCTTCTTCTTCTTCTTATTTGTATGGCTTGTGCTGCGTAACCACAATTTTGCCAATATCAGTGGAAAAACTCTGTTATTGGTTTATTGGCTCGGAACCAGCGCGCTCACCACAGATAATGTGTATTTAAATTAAATTGAAACCTCCTTGGTCGGGACACATTGTACTTTAATAATTAAAAAAATGTTTTAAAGCATTGTTTTGTCAGGAGAATAATGCTTTAATTATTTTTTTAATTTTCTTAAAGAAGTATGTAAATATAATATGCCAATAAAAGTCTGTATTTCATTTCATAATTAGAATATTACCGAATGAGATTATATAAAATATTTTTATTAGATACCTGTTTGGTTTTAGTAATGACACCTACGTTGCGAAACCAAAGTTAAGTCTCCTGTAGAGAGATAAATTCGATGCTCGAATAGGTGCCCCACTAGCGTAGCTATCATGACGTTCTGACTGTCAGAAGACACAGGTTTCGTATCCCGACCGCGGTTATGTAATTCTCCTCTCTAAAATTACAAAATTTTTAAATACTTTCAACTTATAAATAATTTTAATTCAATTTCATGTGGTACAATGGTCACTCCTTCAGGAGTATGGGAGTAGGAGAGAGCGATCCATCTTCTTTTGTATCCGCCTAAAACTTTGAGTGATGTTTGTCATATTCTAAAACTTAAAACTGGCACAGTAACTTCTTCCAATATTAAAAAGTCAAGGAATAATATAAAGAGTGCATTCCTAGTTATACTCTATGCTAGTACCCAATGACCTTGTAATTAATATTTTATTAATTAACATCTTTTTAATGTAACATCATTGCTAGTACCTAACCTCACCTCGACAAACTATTATTGTTTTAATGTGGCAGTTGCCCGCTATATTGTTACTTTACAGAAACTTTATTAATCATAACACACTAGTGACATATATTTATACACATTATTTCTTTTACAGGTACCTGCATGAAGTAATAAACAATCGTGTTGATAACACCTGTTTAAGTTATGCACCTTATTTATGTACAAGTAGTAAAGATGCCGAGATACAGTACGATGCAAATATAGTGGGGTAACCTTTGCAAGCGTGACTGCGCTTGCAGGTGTTAGTCACGCTTACACTGCGCTTATTGACTACCTTAATCTACCTACTATGCTTACACACTTCGATCACGTAATAAGAAGTACAATTAGAAAAATTTTAAACCGACTTCCATTCTATTCAGTTATTGGAGTGTAACTCAAAAACTAGTGGATTGAATTTGATGAAATGTTAATGGGATCACACGGGAAGCACCAGTAATTCAAACAAAAAAGAATTTTGAGAATCTGTTTACCCAATCGAAACTTATGAGTTAACAAACGTAAAATATATATATACAGTCGAATTGAGTACCTCTTCCTTTTTGGAAGTCGGTAGAAAAAACAATCTAGTTTAGTACCTCCTCCTTTTTAGAAGTCGGTAGACAAAACCTAAGATTTGACGCTAAGTCTTGCGCCTGATTTCACATTTTGCATCGTACTGTGCATTGAATCAGACTAATATTATAATAATGAAAGTTTGTGTGTTTGTATGATTGTTATTTCTACTTGCTCAAACAGCTGGAACAATTTTGGTGAAGTTTGGTATGGAGGTAGATGGTTGCTGGATTAACACATAGGATTTTCATCATCTTCATCATTTATGCCACGCGGGTTTTACCTCGGGGCTCAGCTAGTATAAAATAAGTTAAACACCTACTAATAAGTAATTATAGCACTACTAATATTATTTATCCTGTGGTTAAATATCTGTTGACAGAATTAATATTTTAAATGTGAAAATGTCAAATACAGTAAAATTGAGATGGAAATAAAAATAATAATATTATGAATGTGACTTTTAATTACATAATCTTATACACGATATGATAATTTTCAAATAATCGATAATACGTGGTATTTGAAATGTACCCCTAAATAGGCCATATAGCCTTAATATTAAGCAACCACAAAAACATTTTAACCATAGACATTATTCTTTGTAGACTTTAAGTTACAAATATATATCACAATACAAATTCAAAATTAATAATGTCGTAGAATAATATTTGTTTTTTTTTTATTTGCGCTTGTTATTAAATTGATATACCTGTGGTATTTATAAAAAAAATGTGTTAATAGTATAAATACAATAATATAACTCTAGAAACACACGACCCATAAATATTCCTATTATATAGATATTGCTTAGGAAAATCTTCGCAGATTTTTGCGTGTTTTCTAAACTCTAATATGCATTGTCTGGCAGAATATGAGGAGATCCTACTTCTTAGTCTTGTCAACAGCTTCAGTGGTCGCCTTCTTGCAAGCGCAGGAACAGCTGGCGTCGCACTTGCATGTTTGGCAGCACTGGCTGGTGCTGCACTTGCAACCTGGGGAGAGAAAACATTAACCATTATAATTTATATATTCAGGCGTTATCTTGCGGGAAAACATTTCAAAAACGACATTTAAAGAAATAACTAGTGACACTTCCGCTCAATTACTTATGGCAGAGATGGATTGTGCATCACCCTCCCAAATAAAATGCAAAGAGGAAGTAACATACAAAAAAACCCAATCAACCAAAACCGATTCGACACGACTACCACTTGATGAGTCAACCTCTCCTCAGGAGCCTTACTATCAGCTTCATAAAAACCATGCAAGCTCTGTGCAGTTCTTAAACCTGGCATAAACAGTTTTGAATAAACTCATGCCATGACGCTCAGGTAAACACGCTAGGTAAACTGTTTGAACATTGTTCGCAAAGAACGGATAATGTTTTCTCTGACATTCTAACAATTTACTATAACTAATATTGCAGACATCAACGTTTGTAAGCTGATAAACTGAGCGGATTTCGAGCGTCATGTTAACGAGAGTCCATACAAAAAAACATGTGAACGGTTTTCTGCGTTTCTTGAATAGTAGGCCTGGGCAGGCCTGCTTTTGGTCGAATCATTATGGTACGAATAAGCCGGGCAGTTTTCTAGAAGTCCTGCTTTAAGAGCGCTCCAGCAAAGTAAGGCCCCAGGATGCCTCGTGCCGGGTCGTGTAGAGGCGAAACACGTCTCGAAACTTGTTTGGGTTGTTTTGTGTGTTGCTTATTCTGTATAGGTACTTCATATTTTCATTTTATGCGGGAGAGAGGGAGGTGCACACTGCATCATTGCCATAAGAATGTTTACAGCGGTAGTGTATACGTAGTTTGGAAACTATCGTGAGTATCGCACATTATAATAATATAAAGATACCGGCTGCACTCACTTGGTATTATGTCGGTTCAAACGTGTAATCTTCTTCAGTGAGTGTTCACGCTTGGAGATCGCGTCGCGCACTGACGCGCGAGACGACTTGGAGTGCGCGACGCGATCTCCAAGCGTGAACTCTATTAGTATTTTAATAGTATTGCTATTAAAATTATATACTATTATATATACTATTTTGATAGAAATCCACTAACATTATTAAAAATATGAATTTCTATAATTTCTATATATTTTATACAGTATACAACTTGCCCCGGAGGCATAAAATCTGTTGTGTGTAAGCACTCACTAGAAAATGCCTCTAGTGGCAAACCGTCCAAGACATGACGTCGTAAAGGTTGCTAAGCCTATATTGGTATTGATGATTTCGTATTGCTTAAGGTTTCACGTATTTCAACAACTTTTTATTCTATGTATTTGGTCCCGTAGGGCTATTATACCTATATCTCATTTCTAAACAAATGTTGATTGAAATCGAAAAAAATGGCGGCTCTATGTCACTTTTGTCAGCTCCAATCATCGATTTACTAACATTTTTGATCACTGGAGCTAACAAAAGTGACATAGAGCTGCCATATTTCAAGATTTCAAACATCATTTGTTAGCAACTGAGATACATAATAGCCCTGCCGATCTTCTATACATATGACATTTCTCAAGTTTATTATGTAAATTATTATAGTTGCATCAGGTTAGATTCCATTCAAGCAGTCACAGTCACACAAACAAGTCACTATCTCGTTCCAATAATGTGGTGGATGTATTACTAAAACTTTCTAAGGCGATGACGAGGAAACACAAAACCATATTTCATATATGATTTTGTTCACTTTGCCTACACTCTTGCACGAGGTACGACGGGTAGACTCACTATTGTCTATGTCATGTTAAACGATTACCACCAATGGTTAAAAAAAAGAGAAGTGATTACTACTATTATACTATAAATATTTTTTTCCATACCATCTGCTCTATAATGTCCATTTACATATCACGCAAGCCCGACGCAAAGCAAGACATTAAATCCCAAGGAAGATAATGTTGTATGAAACTCCCGAGGGATTAATATGATTTGGATATGTTGGAGGAAAATATTTAGCATATATTTTCTTTTTACGTGTCTTTCATGTGATGGCCAGTACGATTTCGAATAAATGCTTTTTATGAATGCCTGAGTTTTGATTGTCTCGCAGTAGGTATGAAAAGTAGAGTATTCACCTCGAGGATAAAGCCTGACTTCGTCTTGGGCGGCTTTAACCCGTCGCTTCACTCAAGACTTTACATAACTCTATATATAATAAATTTAAGTCCCTAGAAAGGGATTAACTCTAGAGTCCCTCGTTACGCTCAGGATCCAATATGCCGCTCGTGACGTAAGACCACAGCCTATCTAAATACGATTTTTACGCTGCGTTAAGACGCTGCTTTACCCCCTCGGTGCATAATCTACTATTATTAGTTGAGAACGATATTCCATTCCGAGCGGTTACAGAAACAGCACGCCACGGAGTCAAAACATCACTCTGTAGATAACAAAGTGTTCACGTTACGGATGAGTTATCAACACAATTTCCAACTAATAAATAATAATAATATAAAGCATAGTATAAAGTATTCGATGGTGACGTAGGTATGAAAACAACAGCTGTTTAATAAATAACATTTAATAACTGTTGTAGGTGCTTATAGTATCGAGACAGTTGTTTTGTAAGATTGGATAGAATGCGGTTACGAAACGAATACGTAGGCATATTAATTAATTAACAATAACTAAAGGTACTCGTGATATGCGAGTTACGATTACAGGCGCGGATCCAGGCTTAAAAAAGGTTGTGGTCATAACCCAAAAATCATCCAAGTGCGAGTCAGAATACGAACTCATCAATATTGTGTATTGCTACGAGTACAATGGATGATGAATGATTTACAAAATAGATGGCGCCTTCACATAATATGTTATATTATTATTTTATATAGTGTAGGTATACCTAGTTCCACGTGGGCAAAACCGTGGGGCTAACACTATTCAATTAATAGAAAACTACAAAAGTAAATACGTGTTTTTTTGCACCTTCGAGTAACAATGTCACATTTAGTCTCTACTTTTGAACCGATTTTGATGCAATATTAAGATATTTTTCTAAATTTAGTTTTTATGTCAATCGGTGACGAGATGAGCAAGTACCTCGACTGATGTTGAGCGTTACGTTTACAGTTCAGTGCCAGATCTGAATTTTAAACTACAACACATCAAACCCTGCATTACAATGGTATGTAATTTCAATAAGATCCTAAATATTTTATTTAGGTGCTTATTCAATAGGTTGATATTTTTTCGATATCCAGGTTTTTCTTTGGATTTAATTATTATCAGCCTATCGACCTCAGTATCCTGTGAAAATGTGAAGTGTCACACTTCACATTTGCAAAGACGAAAATTTGGCAATTTTGATAAAAAAAACTTCAATGTCCAATATCTTGAAAACGGTTAATTTTAGGGTACGGTATTATCTGTCGGGAACGGTAAAAACTACAACCTCTTAACGAATCTAGGTCGACTTAATCTGTAATACTGTATATATACAAGAATTTCTCGTTTAAAGGTTTCAGATATATTGGTAGGTTAGAGCTATTAGTCGACTACAATATCCAAATCAACAGCATACTTATAAAAAATATAGTAACAATACTAATCAGCCGTAATTACTAAGCTCCGGTAAATTGGAACAAACCGATCCCCAACTCATTTATCTTTGCATGCCTACCAAGTATTTAGTTTGGACGCGATTTTCTTATAAAATTTACAACGCTTATTCACAAAACATTTCATGCTCCTAATACTTAATTAGTATGTAATCAGAAATTAATCGCATTCCAAATTAGTCCAGCCTTCGAGTTTCACCGCTGTTGAAGCAAAACAAACATATCATTATTGAACAAATATTGCACGCTATTAGTAAACATAATGGGTCGAATTCATGTTTTACACGGTTTTCAGTATGACTATCATAAAATGTACTTTACAGTACGTATTCTAGACGGACGTACTGAATATATTTTTATTTTTATTTTTATAAACAATAATAGTTTATTTGGCATAAAACTGTTTCATAAGATTGTTTAATCCGTAGGCTCTCGAACTACACTGGCCTGCAAAAATAAGTACTACATAATATTTTTTTTTATCTAAACCTTAGAAGTTAGAGATTTATAAGAAAAACCGTTTTATAGCAATTTTTATCAGCTTTCTTGGAAACTATAGTAAATTATACATTAGTTATATTTTTAAGTGTAAATAAAGATAAAACAATAAAAATAGCCATTTTTAACTTAGTGTCATAGAACTCAATTAACAATTACAAGCATGTTTTACATTTATTTTTAATAACTGGTATTGCCTCCTCGGGCTCTGCTTACAGCTTCGAGTCGAATTTTTCGGGTCCGTTCCAGTCCCTCTCTCTACTTAATGCTGGGTTTTTGACTCTACTTAATGCTGGGTTTTTGACTCTACTTAATGCTGAATTTTTAACTCTACTTAGTGCTGGGGTTTTGACTCTACTTAGTGCTGGGTTTTTGACTCTACTTAATGCTGAATTTTTAACTCTACTTAGTGCTGGGGTTTTGACTCTACTTAGTGCTGGGTTTTTGACTCTACTTAGTGCTGGGTTTTTGACTCTACTTAGTGCTGGGTTTTTGACTCTACTTAGTGCTGGGTTTTTCACTCTACTTAGTGCTGGGTTTTTGACTCTACTTAGTGCTGGGTTTTTGACTCTACTTAGTGCTGGGTTTTTGACTCTACTTAATGCTGGGTTTTTAACTCTACTTAGTGATGGGTTTTTGACTCTACTTAATGCTGGGTTTTTGACTCTACTTAGTGCTGGCTTTTTGAGGAACTTTACCTCTAGTTAATGTGTTCGTTAAAGTTGTTTGACGTCACTGACATGATTTCAGTCAGATTAGACGTCAAATAACTTTAAAGGAAAGTTTCTCAGAAACCAGGTATGAGTGCATCAGATCTGACTAAATCTTGTATGTATTAAATTAAAAGTATTGTATATAATCTCTTCTAGAAAGACGGGCAGTCGTCATGTAGTCGTGAATCTAATGCGCGGGTTACACGTGGCTAGTTTTACAAGCCAGGATAGCAAGCCAGTTTATTACTAAACTAGCTTGCTATATAGGCTATAGCATATATATATAGCTTGATATAGGCTTGCTGACCAGGCTAGTTCCGTTTACACGAGGCTTCATTATTTTAAGCTAGTACTGTTGCAGTGACTAAGTGACTAAGGTGACCACGCGTCCAACATGAATTGCATGCGGAAAAAATACATTATTCTTCTGAAGCAGTTACTTCGAAAACTGCCGATTCGCACTAGACGAAGTAGAAGATCAATTTCAAAAACGGTACGGGACAATTACCACGTTCTTTAGTTTGCCATACATTTTAGAGCAACAAGCTTAAGAACAACAAGGCGCCTGGTGACGACGGTATCACATCTGAGCTTCTGAAAGCGGGTGGAACGCCGGTACTTAAAGTCCTTCAGAAGCTCTTTAATACCGTCTTACTCGAAGGTTCAACGCCAGAAGCATGGAACAAAAGCGTGGTGGTGCTGTTCTTCAAGAAAGGTGACAACACTTTACTTAAAAATTACAGACCCATCTCGCTTTTGAGCCATGTTTATAAGCTGTTTTCGAAGGTCATAACGAACCGTCTCAGTCGCAGGTTTGATGAATTCCAGCCTCCGGAACAAGCCGGTTTCTGAAAAGGCTATAGTACCATAGACCACATCCACACGCTACGGCAAGTTATACAGAAGACCGAAGAGTATAACTTGCCTCTTTGTTTAGCGTTTGTGGACTATGAGAAAGCCTTTGATTCGATCGAGACGTGGGCAGTGCTTGAGTCTCTCCAGCGGTGCCGTATTGACTATCGGTATATTGAAGTGATGAAGTGTTTGTACAAAAACGCCTACATGTCAGTCCGAGTACAGGAGCAGAGCTCGAAGGCAATTCCATTGCAAAGAGGCGTGAGACAGGGAGACGTTATATCTCCGAAACTGTTCACCGCTACATTGGAAGACGCCTTCAAGCTTCTGGAATGGCAAGGACTTGGCATTAATATTAACGGCGAATACATCACTCACCTTCGATTTGCCGACGATATTGTAGTCATGGCAGAATTTATTAATTCTAAATTAAATAATTCTAGTTCTGTCTACACGAAGCCAGAACTACTAGCTTGTTAGCTTACTGACACTATTGATATAATATAAATATGTGTTCACATCGCGAAAGTTTAAAAATTACTACTGTCTTGCTATTCTGGCTTGAAAAACTGGCCTCGTGTAACCCGCGCATGAGTTCTGAGTGACTGACTGAATAGCTGACGTTTGTATTTATTAGTGTGAAAATTTGTATTTAGGTAGTCAGTTAAAAAAAATTACTCTACGCGGACAAAGTCGTGGGCAAAAGCTAGTAAGATGTGTGTAGATGTAAGTATGTATACATTTCCTAATGTTAAAATTGTGTCAGTATTGAGTTTCAACAAAAAGTTCGTTAAAATCAGATACTCTATTATTATCATACATGTTATATTACTGATGATTTTACTGAAATTTAGAATAATGTGAACAATAAATACCTACTTAATTCGTTTTGAAAAATGCAATGTTTACATCTTATTCCAAGCCCTTTACACCCCGGCATTCTACATATTGATATCGGTTTATCGTCGCAATTTAACATTATTTGAACGATTGCCCATTTACACCCTAAAACATTAAGCGCAATATTGCTTCGCGGCGCTGCAGCACATGACTAAATAATTTATGGCTGCAGTATCTGGGGTTGCGGTCGTAAACACCAAAACCAGCTCCGGATCTAGGGGAGCAAACCGGGGCACCCGCCCCGGGCGGCAGTTTCTGGGGACGCCAATATCTAATTAAAATAATATAGGAGAATTAAAAAATCTTGCTCCACAAAGCTTAAGGAAGCATGGTTGCCTCACCGTCAACTTTTAAAAAGAAAAAAATTGTAATACGATATAGGTAGTACAGAGTAGATAGGTAGTAGAGTACAAATTGTAAGATCTTTAAAGTAATTGATCGAGATAGAGGCGCCAATACCAAGTTTCTGTCCCGGTTTAAAAAAATCGTTGATCCGGGGATACTAAAACGGCCTCTTGCACAAGATGCATTCCACTTTTAATTAGGCGGGATCTCTTTCTTCTTACCCATCCCGACAACATACTAAATTTAACAAATTTAGAGTGAAAAAAAGACATCCTCAAACAGGATTCGAACCCACGTATTATGACAACAGTCTTCTGCCGTGCGATTCTCTAATGATTCGTGGGCGAACTCGTCGACGAATCATTAGAGCTGTCAAATACTTTTTTTTTTTTTGAGATATCTCCCTTGTATATAAGGTTGTTTTTCCAACGTTTCTTGTCATCTCGTCATTTGTTTCACGGATGTTGTCAAAGATGCAACGATGTTTGCCTTTGGAGAATGGCATGGCTGACACGGATTGTGAGGATGTGTATTTTTCTCTCTGAGTTTGCAGATCGATTTATTTCATGGAGTGAGATCGCACATTGTAAAAATGTCACAGTAAGTATTAAAATTTATCAAACGTCAAACTACACCAAAATTATATTCATCTGTATGATATTACTAAAAAGTATAAATCATAGTTTTTAAAATTATGAAACGTACACATCTAAAGCAAGCGATTGTACAACCCGCGGAGTCCCCAGACCCTCCATTTATGTTTATTTTATTATTTACTCCGTAAAATAAATACATAACAATCACACACAACAATATTCCTATATATAAGTTATATTCATTTTGTCTGTCCGGTAGTGACGTTGTCCCTAATCACGCAAAAAGTACTTCACAGAATTTGATGCTGTTTACACTTCTATACCCTCAATTTATTATATTATAAATAAAAATATATCGCTGTTGAAACTGGTTTCTGTACGTTTTTGGCGTAAGAAACGCATGCTTCAATATAAAAACTTGAGACTTTTGAAGGTTTTTTTTCATTCCTTTTCTAAAGCGGATGACTCTACGCAACCTGCTCTACATTATTGGATACCTAATTCAAAAAATGTAATTGAGAAATTTAAATAAGAAATTTCAAAAATATATATTATGAAAGTCAAAAGTACTCTAAATAGTAGATAAACTTATACCTATTCAGTAAGATAGCTTATGCATAAAACTCCTTTGGGTATGGACAGCTACTGCAAGTTAAAGGGTTTTTACTAGTGAATTTTCAAAACAATAAAACATATTCCACTAAAATACTTACATTATACATTACAATATTTTATAAATATCATTATTAATCTATCAAATATATATATACCTACTGTAGTAATGTATTGCAAACTAAGTATAACTACATATCAGAATATAACTACACATACAGAATAGAACAGCTACGGTAGAGTTTAAATTAAACACAATCGAATAATTCACCGGATTCCTACCGCACAACTCTAAAACAAAGGAATAAAAACATTAAGAAGTTCTAATAAGTATACTCACTATCACCGCAACCTCCGCAAGGCATCTTCGATTTTCAAATTGGCAAAAAGGTGCAACAAAGAAAAAATAAACAAATGCGTTCGAAAACTTCAAAACGCGTGTCGACTATGGCTGTTGGAACTCGTATGCGCTTTATAACATCCACTCCTTGTTATCGTCGGCCAGAGTAGGTACCTATTGTTGTATGCAACGTCCCAAGACTTGATCCTTTTGGATTTATTAATTAATTATTTATCATTCTACGTCAAGATAACCTTTCGTTTATTGGTTGTTATGCAAATCGGTTTAGAATGACATCCATGACACTGGTGACTCGCTGGAAAAATGCATAATTATGATAACATTTTTCATGAAAACAGTATTTTTATTAACGCGTTCATTAATAATTGATGTTGCTTTTTCTGCATATAAACATGTATATTTATAGAGTGATTTTATAAAATAAATAATTATTTTTATAATACATATAAGTGTTTTTTAAGTGTTTCGTAGCTGATCACGCAAATGTGAGATCTCTCTCACATACAAGTACAATTTAAAAAATTTAATACCGACTACCATTCTATTCAGTTATTGGAGTATATCTCAAAAACTACTAGACCGAATTTGATGAAATCTAAATGGGACCACACGGGAAGCACCAGTACTGAAACAAAAAACATACAGTCGAATTGAGTACCTCCTCCTTTTTGAAAGTTGGTAGAAAATGTGATGACGATGACGTCATGTGAATCCCGGATGATAAATAATTATTTATATTGTTATTGTAATTACCACACTGTGTGTTTATTTTATGTATTTATCCTTAGCGCAAGCCCGCCTCGCACATGGCCACTTTTAGGAAAATATTTAGTATTCCTCTAGCGGTGTTTCTTCGGGTTTTGATTTAATTGTATATAATATCGTTGATCATAGAAGTGTGTGAGAATAATAAATATGGGACAACATCCATGCAAGGTCTACTACCTACAGATCTAGGGCCCTACTCTCACCTCTTAAAGTAGCCATGTTACAAACTTACCATTGGTACAACTTACAATTTGGTACCACCACGTCAATATAGCAAGCTTAAAATAATAATGGATTACGATAGACGTTTTGATGACGTGATCACTAAATTCGCGTACTTTGACGTGACTTTTGACACTAAGTTTCATTGTTTCAATGTAAAATTTTTGAAAATCCATTCTTCCATCTCTTAAAAAAGTTATATTGCAACCTTACCATTAAGTTTGGTTGACCGTTTTGTGTCGGTGGGAGTACCATAGTAAGTATGATTATTTTAAGCTTATTACAAAACGCTCCTGATTTATGATAGTTTTGTAAAAGGTGGGAGTACCCCCCTGGTAGCCCAATCTACCTAGACCTGCACTATGGTAACTTGATGATTAATATATGTTGATACTTATACACACCCAGACACAGGTCAAATAGACATGTTCATGCACACAAATGTTTGATCTATCCGGGTATGGAACCCGGGACCAGCGGCTCAGAAGGACTACCAACTGCGCTTAGTGGGCGGCCTTGATAATGATTACGAATGTATGAAATTAAAACAAAGTTGCAAATTGTCACTGTTCCTCCAGCAAGTCCAAGTGGAATGTCAGAAAAGTGTTAGCTTGTTTACTGATACAAAAAGGGATGCAGTTTTGGGATGAGCTTAAATGTAGCAACCACGACCAAAACTTGAAAGTTTAATTTATTGATTCAGGCGTTACTTTGCAGGAATCCATTATCAAAAAACGATATTAAAAAATATTTAGTGACACATCCGCTGAAAAAAAAATTTTAAAAAAACAATTATTTTGGCTTATTTGGGGGTGTGCATCACCCTCCCTCCCGCACAAACTGCTAATAGGAAGAATACAAAATAAAATACACAAGAAAACCCAAATAAACCAAAAACGATTCAACTTGAAAGGTTTTTATACAGTACACCATATTGACTTATGCACAGAACCTGCAGTATCAAAATATTGTCATAAATATTTCATGCTATTGGTACAAAAAAAATACTACGTACATCTGTAACTACGTTACGATACATTCGCTGTTAAACTTGCGCTCTACCATAACACACTCAAAATCAAGCTTGTAAATACGAAGTGTCCCTTCCCTTAACTTGTAAGGTAATATTTGTTTTGACAGGTCTTCATCATCATCAGCCGTAGGACGTCCACTGCTGAACATAAGCCTCCGCCAGAAATTTCCAAAAGGACCGGTTGGGAGCTGCCTGCATCCAACGTCGTCCTGCTACATTTATCAGGTCTGGCCACTCTGTCGGTGGACGACCTACGCTGCTCTTGCCGGTCCGTGGTGTCTACTGTAGAACCTTTCGGCCCCATCGGCCATCTGTTCTGCGTGCTATGTGTCCTGACCACTTTAACTGGCTAATCTTCTAGACTATGTCAGTGACTTTAGTTCTTCTACACAGGTCTTAATTGGCTTAAATTGTTGTGTAACTTGAAGTGTGTTATCATTGTTATCACCATAGTTTGTCAGTGGAATCCTTTTCATATCTATACTCAAACAATATTAATAAATTGACTCGCTATGATCAACATTTCCGAACGCAGTATACCAATTTACGCAAATAAGTGTGCACTCCATACGAGGCACAATAAACAACGCACTATGTAAGCGACGCTTTTCTTGCAATGTTGATTTCAAAACTCTAAGAAAACCAGCAATGGTTACGATGAAATACAATGGAACATTTCTAGAACAATCTACCAAGATACGGCACAAAAGACTTCGACAAGAACCATGCCCAGCTATTACTGTAGCCATGAAAGTAGCATGGGTACTAACCCATCAATGTATGACCAAAATGTAAGCGTAAATAACATTGTCCTTTTCAAACGGCGAAACTTATAAGTTAGTGTTTACAATGATGTATGTATACGACTGCACATTGATGCATTTGCTGCAAAACCAGCAATGGAAACGAGAAGCAGCGTTAGGGTTGCTGTGTAAGTAGATTATTGTTGGCAATTAGGGCCGTGTCTTCGTTTTGCACTCGGTTCACAAAAGGAGGTTTGTTACGCCTTGTTGAAGTATCTTGACTACGTACTTGCAGTACAAATAGTATACGTGTTATTGAACTGAACTTGAGCGATGAGAAGAGCTGCGTAAGTCGTAATTAGCAATAAAACTATGTGACTGGGGTAATCCTAAGTCTTCAAGGTACATTTTCTTTGACAACGTTCGACGTTCGTATAAATGAATTGTCGGATACTCTGATCCTCAATGATCAAAGATGTTTTTCACTGAGAATTTTTTTTATATATAAGCCAACAAGGAAGAGGAAGTAGTAGAACTCTTTACGAATGAATTCGTTTGGCGAAGTAATGTCAGCATACCGACCTATTTCTACCGCGAAGAAGTAATGTTCGCAATACTGTATACTGGTTTGAATGGTGTGTGTCTAGTTTGAATGGTATGGGTGCCAACGGAATTACAGGCATTACATACATGAGACTAAACAACTATGTGTCAGGGTTACGAGCGCAGGCAGTTCGTCACTGTGAGGAAATGCATCTGTTCTAGGCAGAACACTTAACACCAGGTGGGCCTTGTGCTAGTTCCGTCTCCTGTCTCAATATTATTAACATTTAAAAAAAAGGAAAGTCTGAATTTCACAACACAGGTCCACCTACTGTAGGATTCAGAGATAACTCTTATTTTACTCGTATTATTACTCGTAGTTGTGTAGTAAGGAAAAAGAAGTACCTATCCACGGATCCACCTGTGTATTTCAGAGGAGATAAAGGTATCCGCGAATCCACATGTGGAGCCGAGCTGTGGATCCAAGTGGACGGAGGGTAAGTTTGGTTTATGTGAATTAAGTAAATTAGAAATTTTTAACGACAACTATACCTCAAAGACCGACCCGCCGGAAGACACCGTTAAGTGTTCGGCGTAAGACATTCAGCGTGAAGGTGTGGTAGCTAGCCAGACGAACATCATACAAAACATGCACAATCCCTAGAGGGGATTCAAACATACTGTTAACCTTCAAAACCATGTTTTATTTCGGTTTTGTTTTCCAAATACTACTTTCGGCGACTTCGTCTTCTAGGAAAGTTATAGCAATCCGTCAGCAACTATCCGTTAAATCGGGATAAAATTATTCTGTGTGTGATGCTAAAGCTACCCCATTCCTTATTTCATCCAATCAAATCTCATCCAAATCAATACAATTACATCCATGAAGATTCCATCCGTCGAACCATTTCAGCATCAATATCAAACTTATACACATAGAGATTTCCACTCACTGATGTTACTTGTTAAGCAAACATGTTAATTAATCATCATTATCAATTAATAAATACCAAAGTATGTATATTTGTTTTATCTTTTGTTTGTTGGCTTGCCTTTACTTTACGTAGGAACTGGGAATGGCGCAACGGATCGGTGTTATTTTTAGATACTTACGTAGGAGTAAAAATTAAAAAAAAAGGAATTAGTTTAATTCAAAATGACCACAGATGTACGGCTTGCCCATTTCGTCGCATAATAAAACAAGTGTAATTTGAAAAATTTAATACCAACATCCTTTTTATTACCTTATTCCTTTCAATTACTTTGTTAAAAATCAATTATTGGAGTGTAACTCAAAAACAACTTAACCGAATTTGATGAAATTTAAATGAGACCACACGGGAAGCACCAGCTTTCAAACAAAAAGAATTTTGAGAATCAGTTCACCCAGTCGAAGGTTATGAGGTAACAAACATAAAAAAAACAAGTGCAATTTGAAAAATTTAATACCGACTCCCATTCTATTACTTTGGTAAAATTCAGTTATTGGAGTGTAACTCAAAAACTACTGGACGAATTTGATAAAGAATTTTGAGAGTCGATTCACCCTATTGAAAGTTATGAGGTATACATAAAAAAAATACAGTCGAATTGAGTACCTCATCCTTCTTTTGGAAGTCGGTAGAAAATACAGTCGAATTGAGTACCTCCTCCTTTTTGGAAGTCGGTAGAAAAACAAGGTGAGTCTGAGTCACAGTGATGTAAGTAAAACCCAGAAAGATTTTCCCATGAACAAATAAATTGGTTCAAGGATTTTCTTATAAGAACTCAAACAGGTAAATAAGCCTATATTACACAACGGCATAATTAATAGCTAGTAAACAACTACTGCTCTAGAATTTTGCTGCGACATTCTCTACTCACGAACCACGTTCAGTTCGTAGTCCAAGCGCGGAGTCCAAAGTTGGATCCCTGTCAAAGCAAATATATGTGTGATGAGCAGAATTGTTTGTTCTCGGATTTCCAATGTTTGTGTTATGTAAATGTTTGTTTCCATGCTTCCTGCGACACAGGGCCTGATAAAATGGTATGGATGGAGGACAACGCGTTGTCTAATAAGTAAATAGTTGTAAGACTTTTTGTCAGAGGTTTTCGGGTAGCTTAAAAACTTCGGCACTATATTTAGGACTGGCCAGCTTATCTTAACACTAAAATTATAAACAGGAAATATTTGTTTGTTTGAATTGAATAAGCTCCGAAACTACAGAACCGATTAGAAACATTCTTTCACCATTAGAATCCTACATTATGCCTGATGAGCATAGGCTATAGAATATTTTCAGAAAAGTTAGGGATCTGTATTAAAACTTCGATAATGCAATCAAAGGTGTGAAAATAGTACCAAAAAAACAATTTTATATCGCGTACGCTGCGGAAACTATATTGAGTCAATAGTCACCACGTTTCTCTATTGTACTGATTTATATTTAACAATTTTCAAAAATTCTTTCTCCAGTAGAGTTACATTATGCCTGAGTAACATACGCTATATTTGATTCATCATCATTGTGAGGTTTCAGGTTATAAGTCTCATCACGTGGCGCACGTCACCTATCCAGGTGTATATGTGCGCCCTGATCCTTCCATATGCGTGTTCTGTCTGCCTACTGGGATAGGTCAATAAAACTATGACATTTCGGTGATCACCATTACTATTCTTCCATATGCGTATATGTATATCAAAAGGTTACATTATGTAGGTGGGCTGAAGTAAGGACACTCGGTACAAACGCGGCAGGGCAACTGAGCGCATGGCACGACTTTTGCAATAACAGCAAATTGCGCTCACGTTGCATGTATCGTGCCCCTACAATCATCATTATTTATCACCACGCGGGTAAAACCGCGGAACGCAACTAGTCAACCAATAGACTTACTCGTACTAGCTTTATAGGAAACGAAACTCTGGTTGTATTCACTCAAAACTATGTGAAATGAAATACTTATTATTAAACATACCACAACTTATCTTGATGATGAGGCTTCTTTAGTAGCGGCAGCTATATCTTGAGCAATAGAATCAGCCTCCGTATCTTTGATTTTGAGAGATCGTCGAGGGCAAACATTCATCAATTCAGGTTCATCGTCTTTTTTCTCGCCACGTTCCCTGAGCATTATTGGGTTTCTGCGTAAAACTACAGCTTCGTCGTTACGATCTGGCGGTTTAGTATCATTGTTGTCAGCTGTCATGGTTTTTGCTTCAGAAGCTTGAATGTGATTTCTGGTCGAGAGATAATTTGTCAAAAATCTTTTCACTACTTCCATCTGTAGTGATTGAGCTTCCATCTGTACTGACTGAGTTTCCATCTGTACTGACTGAGTTTGTTCTACAATTTTCCGCTTTTTCAGGATAATCAACGCTTGCTGCTTTACGTTTGAAAAAGCCTTAGGACTAGATAGATTTTGTGGTATTATAGGAACAACTGTTTTTCGAGTAATGGCAGGTGAACCTTTATTACTTAGATTACCTTTAATTCCTTACTAGTTTGTCCAGCATGTCTCACAAGACCCGAGTGGTGTATTATTACAGCCCATACAGTCCAGTCAAGTTAGGATAAAGTATAAAAATAATTCTGACAATAGTAAATTCTTCTGGAATCGTTAGGAAACACAGCTAGGAGTATCTCCCCGGTTTGCACAGTTTCTAGCACATACAGAACCATGTTAAATATTAGGTATAAACTTTAACAGGGCGTTAATTAGAAGACTTCAAAGAAGTTGAAATACTTTGCTGTATTTATGAATAAAGGCTTCCTTTATGTATAGATCATAACTCAAAAATCGATTGTCCGGACTAGGTACCTTGGACGTCTACCAAACAAAAAAGAATTAATAAAATCGGACTTCTCTGCAAAAAGTTTTTCGTGATTACTTACACATAAAAATATATACACCTCGATTTGATAAAATACTCCTATTTTTGGAAGTTGGTTGAAAAATACTTTGTAAGAAGGTACTTAGATTATAATACTTTCATTATTAGCGACCGCAACTCTTTCCTGAATGAAGTTATGGAATTTTAAAAGTTTTTACTAGATATAACCCTTTTCCGGAGGTTAAGTTTCGTAGGGATTGATTGAGGCATGATTCTTAAAGCATATTAAACCATAATATAATAAATTACGCACTTTCGCGAATTATTTCCACTCTTTTGCACAATATCGCCTAATTAGACTGGACTATTATTCCTGTCTCTGATAGGAAGGCTCGAGTGCCAGTGTGGGAACGTAGTGCCCTAATTATGCTTCCAACATTACAGAACAGGTTCGTACAAACCACATTTCCAGGTACGTATCAGTTTTTACGTTGAAAGCGAGTAAAGTCAATTCCTGTATTCTATATTGGCAAAACTAGGTGCGTCAATAGATTTTTTTAGTGGCTACTAAAGGGGGCTGATATCGCTATAACGTAAAGTTGATCTACTTAGGTAACTTCGAAACTGTCACACTAATCTCACTATAAACTGTTTTTTTTTTAAATTTCAACCTATTCGACCATGGTGATAACTTTTCAACAGAGTTCCCAAAAAAGAGGTTCTCAAGTCGACGCGTATATTTTTATTATGTATGACGCATAACTTAGACTTTTTACGGAGTAGTCTTTTTTTTGATAATTCTACAGATTGATTTTCTGTTTGGTAGAGTATACTTCCGAGGTCCCATTTTAATTTCATCAAACTCGGTCAAGCGGTTTTTGAGTTACACTCACAGATCACAGAATAAATCTCTGTAGTTACTTATACTCTAATACGAGTAACTAAAATGTGTTTCGCCTCGATGATATCGTAATTAACGGTGAATGACAATCAATCCCGTAAGTAGCAAGGGTCACCAAAAATGATAAAAAAAAATTTCACCAAAAAATAGAACCGACTTCAACACTAAAAAGTGTGAAATAACTAGTCCATGCGCACAATATTGTGATAATAAGTACTGTTGAATTATCATGTACCGACTTTAACAAGTAATTTCACACTTTTTAGTGTTGTAGTCGGTTCCATTTATTTGTAAAAAAATTTAAGAAGCACTTTTAAACAATTGAAATAATAAGGTAATCTTGTAACGATTAATTACTTATATTTAAGCATTAGTTGTAATATGTGTAAAATGAGTTGAAAACGATTTTATAATGGTAACTTACATACAAATCACAAGATTTTTTTATACCTCACTATGTATTTTCGTAAACCTTTTTTTTTTAATTTCGTGAGATTGGCGAGCCCACTCACTTTAAATAACAAAGTCATTATAGTGAATTAATTTACTGATAGTCTTGCTCACACAATCCCGTAGAAGGCGAAACCATGCTAGCTTTGTGGATACAAAAAGTTTGTAGTTCCCCCCCCTTCTAGAAATACCCGTGTTGATTATAAAAATAGCAAAACTTATCTCTGATAATTGTATTAAAGTATACATTATTGTAGACTCAATATTGTTGACAGCCGTCTTATAGTAAATTATGAAACAAGCTGCATTTTGTGATGGAGACAAGCCGTTTTGCACAGAGATAGTAGTAGGGGCTAAAATAAACGATGTGACTCGAGGGTACACATCATTAATTCCTTAGAAACAGAGATGGCTCCACTTGTTCTAAAAAACTGTAAAATTCTAAAACCTGAACAGATGCTCTAATTTTGACTTTACTTTGGACATGTGATTTGATTTGGATAGGCGCCAAGTACAACATCGCTCAGCTCTTTATACGGAGCAAGATCGCCGGCAATCGCAGTAGAGGCTGTAGAGCTCAAGAACCTAAGGAATTGGTTCGGCTACAATTCTACGTCATTGTTGAGAGCAGCGTCATCAAGGGTGAAAATTAACCTGATGTTGCCCAACATCCGATAGAAACAGAACCAGAATATGATAATAATTTTGTAAACACACCTCATGCAATAACAAAAATGGGTACAAACCGTTGCAAAGGAACCTTCTTGAAAGGTGATTTGTGCAGAAGGCCACATAAGTACTTGCAAAAGGCAGTGGTTACTTCAGGGAGTGACATTCATGTTGCAAACAGGTTAAACCATCAGCGAACCGCTACCCAATTTAATTTTTTTTAATACCGTGGCTCAAAAAGTGGCGTATTGCAGGGACGTATAGCGTTCGGAATGTGGGCTATTACATACTCGTGC
Organism: Selenia dentaria; assembly: GCA_917880725.1. NCBI lineage: Eukaryota > Metazoa > Arthropoda > Insecta > Lepidoptera > Geometridae > Selenia > Selenia dentaria. Next base: position 9,886,952 of record OU862885.1, read on the forward strand.
TTTTTTTTACCTTTCCCGAACTCGTGCATTCTCTTTCCCAACTGTGTCCCAAAAATAATGTCTATTTAAAAGAAAAACCAACCATGAAGTTTTTACAAAAAAAATCATAGAAGTTTTTATGATTCATGCAAATAGGTATATTTCTAAAAAGAAGGTACTAATTTGTTTCAATATCAGATTTATTTAATTGATTGAATGAGTTAGGGTAGGTTTCATTTCATTTCATCTCATTAAATTTAATTTTCATTTCATATCAATAAAAAAATTCTACTGAAGACTTGGCTGTATGGGCATAGTTCCCTTTGCCTACCAGAATGGGTGAAGAAAAAAATATCACTGCTTATATTCTACGGTTGGCGCCATTTTCCAGAAATTTTCTTTGAGAGTTTATTTTATTAAATTGCTTCATTTTTTCGGAACTGTATTAAAAATAGTCGTTCAGTACACGTGCGGAACCGTCATTGCAACTTGTTCCGACTGTCAACCCTCGCCTTCGGCTGCGCCTCGGCTCGGGTAGACATTTGTCGCAACTCTTTGCAATGACTTTCCCCACTTGTAATGAAATATACTATTACGATTTATGCCACCTATATTGCGGCCGTGACCACGAGTTATGAGGCGGTTGATTCTCATCTTCAAAAGTAATGTTACCTACATTACTTTTAGTAACTACAATATCCTGTATCTCCAAATATATTGTTATCATAGAAAACGCAATAATATGTAATTCTACCAATAATATTTGATTCATGTCTCTATCCATCTGTATCAGTATAGATACAGTCAAGACAGAATGTTGTGAACAGATAAGTGAGGCCGGTAAAACTACGCCTCGCCGTGTACATACACAATTACACACACGCACGCACGCACATCGAAACTACGCCTTGACTCGTCAGTCGAACTATCGCTGCGCGTGGAAGCAACACGTAAAGTAAATCGACAAATTTACCAGTCAAAATGCCGAATTGTGTCGTGAAACGGTGTATAAAACAAACTACAAAACATAAAAAGAATAATGGAATCACATTTCACACGTAAGTAACTTGGAAACCAATATTTTAAATAAATCAAAATAAAAATAAAGCTTTATTGCTTGGAACATAGAAAATGTTGCCATGGTAAAGCCTATAAGGTTTACCCTATTATTGGGTAATCTTAATATTCAGTATATACGTTACGTTAATACGTTTTTATAATACTCGTAGTTTATCAACGTGTTTTAACCGACTTCAAAAAAAGAAGTAGGTTCTCAATTACTTCTTTTCTTTAAATATTATATTGTATGACACGCGACGCAATATCTTTATACAAAACCGGTTCCGTCATTAGAAAGCAAATTAAAAAAATTGGCAATTCTTTTTTTAATTTTTAGTTTATTTTTAACCGACATCTAAAAGGAGTAGGTTCGTAATTAGGTTCTATTGTTTTAAATATTTGTTACCTCATAAGTCCGTTATTTATAAACCGATTTGAACAATTATTTTTTTGTTGGAAACCTGATACCTTTAATATGGACTCACATTAATTTCATACTGGATTTTCAATTTCGTACATATTGAAGGCGGTTATGTTTTTTTGTAAAAATAAACCATATTTCTATTGAAGTCTTTTGTTTTTAGAGTGTATCTATATTGAATGTTGTTCTATGTAGAGTGGAATTATAAATATATTATAAAAGCAAACCTCAGTCGTCTGTTATCTGTTCATGCTTTATTGTGTTTAAATATTTTTTTATTAAATGCAAAATGGCTGATTTTTTACCTACTTAAAAATTAAGCTAGGACCATTTGGAGATTCTATTTACGTCTATTAGGATGCATGGAGGGTTCAACGATAACCCTAACGTAAGACAGTTTAAAGCAAGCTACAAAAAATACTATATCATTAAGAACTCAAATGTCTTACAAAAGGTAATTGTGTTCCTTTAGAACACATAGCAATACTTAATTGCACTTCAACAACTAAAATTATGAATAGCACTTCATCGTCGTATAGACACGAAGAAGAAGAAGAAACCATTGAGTATTCTTCGCTGCAACTTCTTAATGAAATTGTTAATGAATCATTTGATTTGGCCAGTTGTTTACATGACAATTCATATTATGGTGACTACAGAAAAATGATAATTGGTTACATATCTGGAAGTACAGTGCACTATCTGGTTAAAACCATAAAATGTTCTACATGTTTAGATGCCTTGCAGACTGATGAGAAACTTTATTTTCACAAGCTCATTAGTTTAAAAACAAAGGCGGTCTTTGCTTCCCGTCTAAGGATCTTTTTGACATTTGTGTCACTTGTGAAGCACTTGTTCGAAAATTATTGAATGAAAGTATTGCAATAACCGCAGAAAATCAACACCAAACTATTGTCTTGAACATATTAAAGAAATTCATTGGAAACAACCAGATTTTTATCAATTTAGAGTCAAAACATGAATATGCTGGGCAGGAACATAAACTTAATTTAATACGGTGTGTAATTGAGAAATACTTAAACATTAGATTCCACCATATTGCTAAATTAGAAAGTATTTCTAAATCAGTGCAAAGTAAACGACAAGCGTACAAAAAATTGATTCAGCATAAAGGTTTTTAAATAAAACTAGCAGTTACACCGAATAATTTCATGTCTGAAACTCTTTATCTTTTCTCTTTCACCACCCAATGCCACTACTTTTTCATCATCAGCCTGTAGCAGTCCACTGCTGGACATAGGCCTCTCCAATTGCACGCCACTTAGGTCTATCTTGGGCTTCTCGCATCCAGTTTTTGCCAGCCGTCTTGCGCAGATCGTCACTCCACCGTGCCTCAGGACGTCCTACACTACGTTTGCCGAGACGCGGTCTCCACTCTAGAACTCGTTTACCCCAACGGTTGTCGGTTCTACGGCTAATATGGCCAGCCCACTGCCACTTCAACTTGCTGATCCGGTGGGCTATGTCGATGACCTTGGTTCTCTGACGGATCACTTCATTTCTGATGCGATCCCTCAGAGAAACACCGAGCATAGCCCTTTCCATAGCCCGCTGAGCGACTTTGAGCTTGTGGACCATTCGAGCCGTCAGTGTCCACGTTTCGGCTCCGTATGTCATGACGGGTAGGACGCACTGATTGAAGACTTTCGTCTTCAGGCACTGTGGAATCGGCGAAGTAAGGACTCGACGTAGTTTCCCAAACGCTGCCCAGCCCAGCCGAATTCTTCTATTCACCTCGTTCTCAAAGTTGTTTTTTCCCAACTGCAATGTCTGCCCGAGGTACACATATTTTTGAACAACTTCGAGAACGGCGCCGTGTATCGGCTCCGGTAGAACATGTTCGTTGAACATGACCTTGGTTTTGTCCAAGTTCATCCGTAGGCCGATGCGTATAGAAGAGTCAGCCAGGTCATTCAGCATCTGTTGCAGGTCCTGCAGCGTCTCTGCCACGATGACGATATCGTCAGCAAATCGCAAGTGAGAGATGTATTCGCCGTTGATATTAATGCCACGTCCTTTCCAGTTCAGCGTCTTGAACATATCCTCCATTGCATTTGAAAACAATTTCGGGGAAATAACTTCCCCTTGTCTCACTCCTCGATGCAACGGTATGGGACTTGTTTGCTGATTCTGTACTTGGACGGACATGGTGGCGGTTTCGTAAAGACATCTCATCACTTGGATGTATCGCCAATCTATCTGGCAACGCTGCAGGGACTCCAGAACAGACCAGATTTCAACCGAGTCAAAGGCCTTCTCATAGTCCACGAATGCTAGACACAGGGGCTGATTATACTCTTCGGTCTTCTGTATAATCTGCCGCACTGTGTAAATGTGGTCTATGGTGCCGTATCCGCCCCGAAACCCAGCCTGTTCCGGTGGTTGGAATTCGTCGAGTCTACGCGCAAGACGGTTCGTGATCACTCTTGAAAACAGCTTATAGACGTGGCTTAGAAGGGATATGGGTCGATAGTTCTTCAGCAGGGTCTTATCTCCTTTTTTGAAGAACAGGACGACCACACTCCTACTCCACGCCTCTGGAGTTCTCCCTTCGAACAGGACAGCGTTAAAAAGCTTCTGGAGCTCCCTCAGTACGGGTTTACCTCCTGCTTTTAGTAGCTCTGTTGTAACGCCATCCTCTCCAGGGGCTTTTCCATTTTTAAGCTGTCTAAGAGCGATCTCGATTTCGCCAATACTGACTTCTGGCAAGTCTTCGGTGAAATGGCGTGTTAACGTGGCTCTAGGATCATTTTCGGGATCAGGTCGAGATGCATGCGATGCGTATAATCGGCCATAGAAGTCCTCCACTTCCGAAAGGACTGCCGGCTTCGAAGCAACGACTTCTCCACTAGCTGTGGTCAACTTCGTCAGGTGGCTTCTTCCAAGAGATTGTACGAACACCTTTGACCCTCGATTCTGCTCGATCGCTCTTTCGATCGAAAGAGTATTGAAGCACCGGAGGTCGTGTCGTACGTTCTTGTTGATCTCTCGGTTTAGAGTCCGCTTTTCTGACGAAGTGATGGGTGGGTTTTCACGTCGTTCCTTCATTAGCCCCAAAGTCTCTTCTGAAAGCTTGAACTTCTTGCCCTTACGCTGCATGTAACAAAATCTCGTACCTTCTTCCCTGAGGACCCGAGTCACATTTTCGAGGTTCTGGTTTACGTCTGTGGTGGTTTCCACGGCAGCGAATTGGTTCTCCAAGTTTAACTGGAATGTTTCAGATCCTGCAATGGTTTGGAGCAGTGTTGGTCGGAGCCTGGACTTCATCAGACGGACACGTTGCGCCTTGAAGTTGATATTCAGAGAGCCTCGGACAAGTCGGTGATCGCTACCGGTATTGAACCTGTTGATCACGGAGACATCTCTAAATATGTGCCTTTTATTCGTCATGATGAAGTCAATCTCATTTTTAGTCCTAGTGTCGGGGCTTAGCCACGTCCACTTCCTTTGGGGCTGTTTTTTAAAGAAGGAGTTCATCAAGAAGAGCCCCTCCCGTTCGAGGAAGTTGACGAGCATTTGCCTCCTATGGTTTCTGCTTCCAAAGCCATGGCATCCTACTACCGATTCGCTGAAATTCTGTACTCCCACTTTAGCGTTAAAGTCCCCCATGACAACGGTGTACTGGGTCTTTGTAGTGAAGTGGAGGGCCCTCGATATGTCATCGAGCATATCCTCCACTTCATCGTCCGAGTGTGTTGAGGTCGGTGCGTACACTACTTTTTACCGACACCTAATTATAATTATTATTATTAATAGGTGGTTGCTTACACTGATTCCGAAAATAATAATAACTCTTCAGGTTTTAATTCAGGGTTTCATTATAAATTATTAAGCGCCTACTATATATTATTATTTCATTGTGACTACTGCGTTGAGATTTGCTATTAAGAGGATTGCATAGCTAGTACTTTCTATACTAAAATAAAAAACTCTTTTCTACCTCTTAACGTTGTCCGATTTCAGTGATATTTTTTTTATGCAATCATCACATTGTTTACTATGTTTTTACAAGTTCTAAAAAAGAAAATGTATAGTACTTTGAAATACTGAAAAAAACAAAACGTACAGGCCTAGTAAACAAGGTCATGATTACATGAATATCACTGAATACAAACAATGTTCTACCTCTTAAGGTAGAAAAGAGTTTTTTTCTTTTAGTATGCAAAGTACTAGCTATGCAATCCTCTTAAAGAGCTCCTGCAAGCAACAAACATTTTGAAGATTTTAAACATTTACACATTGCGGTGCAGGTATTTTCAAGTTAGATATATAGATAGATACACTCTTTATTGCAACACAACATTACAAAATGAAATCACATCAAGAAATACTAGGATAATGGTGTAGAATATTTTTTTTACACAACAATGAAAAGCTTAAAATTATGTATTACAACGTGGTGGTCTTATCGTTCAGAGCGATCTCTTCCAGACAATAATACATACATGCTATACCATAAATCGGCCGTGCATAGTCGGTAGTCGGAGCATCTTTAGCTATTGTTTTTCTTAGTAGTGTCACGTTCGGACTAACGAAACGTGCTATGCTGATAGACCAAAAGTATTAACAGATATGTAATTAAGTATACGTGAATTTTTCAGATTTTAAATAAAATATTGTTTTGCAATGCTATGAAATTTCGAAGGCAAACAAATCCTGGTATAGAGTAGATACCTATTCTTTCATCAACGTCATCATTATCAGCCGGAAGACTTCCACTGCTGAACATATGCCTCCACCATAGAACGCCACTTGGACCGGCTACTCGCTTCCTGCATCCAGCGCTTTCCCGCGGGTTGAAGAGGTCGTCGGTCCACCTAGCGGCGGGCCAGCCTAGCCATCGTCTTCCGGTGCGTGGTCGCCACTCGAGAACCTTTCTTCCCCCATCGGTTATCAGTTCAGAATCTTTCTTTCCCATCGGTTATCAGTTCAGAAACTTTCTTCCCCATCGGTTATAAGTTCAGAACCTTTCTTCCCCATCGGTTATCAGTTCAGAACCTTTCTTCCCCGTCGGTTATCAGTTCAGAACCTTTCTTCTCCATCGGTTACCAGTTCTACCTATTCTTTAGTCAATCTTTATTCATACTGCAGAGGTGATGGAAAGCCGCACAAGGCTTTCCACCCAATAGAGTTCATCTGATTTGATACATAGGGCCAGTCATTCTATCTCCGTGCTATGTGAGCTTTCAAAATAATGTAAAGGATTTGAATAGAAAGAAAGAAGAAGAAAGAAAGAAAATACATTTATTCAGCTTAATAACTACACAATAAAAATATATAACAAATTAAAAAAAATATATAAACTTAGGAACTAAAAATAAAAATAAAACATTAAATCTGAGAGTACATATTTCTAATCTAATAGTTAGTAATTGCTGAAAAGGCCTATCTCAGCACAAAATGTTCAGCAGATCTGAACGCTGATTTTCAGATAGGCCTAAAGCGGGTATTGGACTAAAACGAAAAATAACACTGTAATACCACACTTATAAAATTATGAAAATGGTTAGAATAGACCACTTTAGCTAGTGAATTCGCTGGCCAAATGAGATAAACAAACCTATGTGTTGAAGCGACAAGTGTAGCTACCACGCAAAGTTGACACACGACTAACCCCGGGTTTCTATATCCTGCCGTGCGATTCTCTAACGGCCGGTCCCAATAATCTATCTATCGCCGGTTTACCTTACTAGAGATAGATATTTGACACTATTTGTATGGACGTTATGTCAAATTGCTATCGGTAGTAAGGTAAACTGTGGATAGATAGATTATTGGGGCGTGCCTTTAGAGCAAACATCGTTGCATCTTTGACAAAATCCGTGAAACAAATGAAGAAATGACAAGAAACGTTGGAAAAGCAACCTTATGTACAAGGGCGAAGTATTTGACATTGGTGACCTAATCATTACATAATACATTACAGAATCGCACGGCGGAACCGAATAGTGTTGCTTACGACTCGTTACTGTTGACAGTTCTCTCATACAAAGAGTGTCAATAAGTTACGAGTCGTAAACAAAACGATCCGTGTTTTTTTTAATTTGAATAAGTAGGTTTTTTTTTATATATTTTTTTTTAATTATATTTTACTATATTTCTACCCACAGACCACAGATCGTGCCTTTTTTTACAATTACTTAACTTAACTAAATAATCAACTATTTAAATATACATCTTTGCATACAAATAGGGAACATATACTAAACCTAACATTATATAAGAAGTAAAATAACAGAGAGAAAAACAAAACCAAAATTAAGTATCCATTAGAATTCCGAGCAGACCGGTCTCCGCAAGCAGCACCCGTTCACGAGTTGACGCATGTGCCAGCCATCGCCTTCCTCGACCATATTTGAGGGAAGATGGCGACCCGACACACGACGCCCCCACTTGCCAACACCTCTTCGTGAGCATGACTGGTCGGAATGCCAATGTTTACCCATTACATTGCATAGGCAACTACAGATATTACAGTTTTTTTTTTGTTTAACCTATAGAAATAAGGAAATTTTAATATATTTATTTATATATATATATATCGGCGCAACTACAACAGTTCGTCGAGAATAATTAACTTTAATCATTTGATTGCCCTAAAAATAGTTTATAAATCATCAGTTGATTATTTTTGAGTTGATTACGATGTAAAATTAATGTTATGATTGTAATTTCAATACTTTACCAACAAACTTGTAAACTCGTGCACGTGCGCCGAGTCCTATAAATACGGCCGCACGGTAGGCGCTCGTCTCAGTCGCTCTCGAGCCGCCGTACAGTACGGACCTCTTTGTGACGTTGTTACGCTGCTCGTTGAATATACGAAGCTTATAAAAGTACTTGTGAAGTTTTACTTCGAGGACCCAAAAATGAGTGATCATCATGAAAACAACAATTGTGACGCCAGCAATGCTGACGTCACACTTTTTAATAACACTCCGGAGGTGCTTTCTCCGTCATCAGAAGTGGGATCAGAACAAGCTCTGGTCCCAACCACATCCTCATCGACTTCGGTTCAACCTGTCACGACTGGAACAGCGCAGGGCAGTACCAGGCTGATATGCCCTGCCTCGTTAAACACTTCAGGAGTGCCAGCAAGCAGCTTTAATACCGTGCAGCCCATCACAACGGGAATTACCACAGGCATGACGTCTACACCAATCGCTGCGGGAATACCAGCTTCCGTCGGGATACCATTCATGTCAATGGGACCCACATCTTACAATCAAGAAGTATACCTTTCAGGGGTACCCATCGCTGCTGGATCGTCCCACACAACGAACATGCATCCAACTACTCATATAGTCGGATGCCCTCCCCAGTTTATGATGCAAATGATGGATATGATCTCAATACACTGCAAAACAACGTTGCAACCGCCCCTGATTAAGTGTGATCCACATCTCAAGCTGGCCAGTCAGTCCGGATAACTCACAACGACGAACACGCATCAACGGATTAAAACCGGCGAGTATAAAATTCATTATGTTTCACGATATTTTCAACTAGAATCTACAAGAATAAAATGTCTGGAGAGTGATACCTCTGAGCTAAACCATGTGTTACCCTTGAGCTAACCACGGATCCTTGATGCATCCACAAGTGAACCCTGAGATACCGTGGGGACGCCTTGTGGAACTATGGGTAGACACGTATACACCACAGATTCTAAATTAATAAGGCAGTGCACTTAAGATGTCTTAGTGTACTGTTGTAATCTACAAAAATGTCTGGAGAGTGATACCTCTGAGCTAACCATGTGTTACCCTTGAGCTAACCACGGATCCTTGATGCATCCACAAGTGAACCATGAGATACCGTGGGGACGCCTTGTGGAACTATGGGTAGACACGTATACACCACAGATTCTAAATTAATAAGGCAGTGCACTTAAGATGTCTTAGTGTACTGTAGTAATCTACAAAAATGTCTGGAGAGTGATACCTCTGAGCTAAACCATGTGTTACCCTTGAGCTAACCACGGATCCTTGATGCATCCACAAGTGAACCCTGAGATACTGTGGGGACGCCTTGTGGAACTATGGGTAGACACGTATACACCACAGATTCTAAATTAATAAGGCAGTGCACTTAAGATGTCTTAGTGTACTGTTGTAATCTACAAAAATGTCTGGAGAGTGATACCTCTGAGCTAACCATGTGTTACCCTTGAGCTAACCACGGATCCTTGATGCATCCACAAGTGAACCATGAGATACCGTGGGGACGCCTTGTGGAACTATGGGTAGACACGTATACACCACAGATTCTAAATTAATAAGGCAGTGCACTTAAGATGTCTTAGTGTACTGTAGTAATCTACAAAAATGTCTGGAGAGTGATACCTCTGAGCTAAACCATGTGTTACCCTTGAGCTAACCACGGATCCTTGATGCATCCACAAGTGAACCCTGAGATACTGTGGGGACGCCTTGTGGAACTATGGGTAGACACGTATACACCACAGATTCTAAATTAATAAGGCAGTGCACTTAAGATGTCTTAGTGTACTGTTGTAATCTACAAAAATAAAATGTCGCCACGAGTATCCACGAGTATCCACAAGTACCCACGAGTATCCACGAGCATCCACGAGTACCCACGAGTATCCACGAGTATCCACGAGTATCCACGAGTACCCACAACTATCCTAAAAACACTTCTAAATATTTTTACAACACTCATTAACACTAAGCAACACAAGTTGCTTACAGATACCAAACTCAGAAGAAAACCATTTCGTTGTTTCAGATACACAATCAGGCTGGTGCAGAGCACGCACCGCCTGTCAGAATGGCCGTATCGGCGCAACTACAACAGTTCGTCGAGAATAATTAACTTTAATCATTTGATTGCCCTAAAAATAGTTTATAAATCATCAGTTGATTATTTTTGAGTTGATTACGATGTAAAATTAATGTTATGATTGTAATTTCAATACTTTACCAACAAACTTGTAAACTCGTGCACGTGCGCCGAGTCCTATAAATACGGCCGCACGGTAGGCGCTCGTCTTCGGTCTTCTCTCCTCGCCCCCGGAGCAGCTAGGGCCTCGCGTTTTAGGCACACATCCCTCTGCACAATAAGACTGGCAGAGGGCACACAGTAGGGACACCTAGGCACTCACTCTCCCGCCTGTACCCGGCGGGAGTGGCATTCACCCCTCACTCGCATCTCGAATATTCCCCTCGAGATGTCACTACTCTCTCCCTCCCCCGCTCTGAGCCTCCCGCAAGGCGCTTCGCCTCAGGCGTTCGTCTCGTGGGTCTCGAGCTGTTACCCGGAAATGCTTTCCGAGTATCTCCAGTCCAATAGGGACTTTAATGAGAGACCCCGCTTCACGGACTCCCAAATTCCCTCCTCCGGCTCCCTCCCTCCGAGGGGGCCCTTCGGCTCTTCGGCGTTCAAGCCATTAGATAGCCCTCTTTCTCCCGACCCTGCGCCTTATGCGCCCCGCGCTCCCCGCGCACCTCTACCACCCCGCGATCGCTCCCCGGTCCCTCGGACCATGTACGAACGCGCCTACGACTCAGCGTCCAACTCGGAAAATGAGATGGATGTAGAGTTCTCCCGCTCCCGCGCTAACTCTGTTGGCAACATCTCCAACGACGGGTTCACTACCGTCGGAAAGAGAAAGCGCGTCCCCAAAGCCGCCTCAGAGGCCCCCTCCCCGCCACCCAAAGCGGCCTGCACCGCCCCGGGAGCGAAGCCATCAGGCTCTCTCGCTCCCACCTCCCGCGACCCTCTCGCTCACTCCGATGCTCCCGCAAGCATCGCCGCGTCTCAACGCGACGTCTCCTCTCAAGGAGCGTCAGTTAGACGCGAGAAACCGCCGCCGCCTCTGTTCCTTCAGGACAAGGCGAAGTGGGACATGGTCTCACGACTTTTGACGGATCGTAAGATCCAATACACTAGCGCCCGCTCAACCCAACTGGGTATTAAAGTCCAGGTGCCTACCCCAAGCGACCATAGGGCATTAACCAGGATTCTCAAAAACGAGAGTATAAGTTTTCATACCTATGCTCTCGAAGAAGAGAAAGTCCTACGCGTCGTCATACGCGGTGTACCTAAGGAGGTACAAACTGATAGCGTCCTCGCCGACTTGAAGGCGCAAGGCTACCCCGTCCGCGAATGCCACCGGATGTACAGTGGCAAAGATCGCAGGCCCTACGACCTACTATTGGTCATCCTCAATCGCACGCCAGAGGGCAAAGCGATTTTTAATGTCAAAACGGTAGTGAACCTCTCGGGGATCACCGTTCAACCCCCATTCCGAAACCGAGCGCCTGGCCAGTGTCATAACTGCCAATTGTACGGGCATGCCGCCCGATTCTGTTTCGCCCGCCCGAGGTGCGTCAAGTGCCTAGGGGATCACGGGACAGCCCAGTGCTCTCGCACTAGGGACTCATCAGACCCGCCTAGTTGTGTCCTCTGCGGCACACAGGGACATACCGCCAACTACCGCGGTTGCCCTAAGGCACCCCGCGCACCCAGTGGGCCGGCTAGGAGGCCTATTCCCCCTCCTCGCCCGGTCACTACCCGCTCACAAGGGAACGGCCCTAAGCCTAACCTTTCACCCGCACCGCAGGCAACACCTGTTGTACCCGCGCCCGCGCCCGCGCGCAACGCTTGGTCCAAGCCCTTGAGCATGGTACAAGCAAGCGCCCCCCTCACCCCCGCCCGCCCGCAGGCCTCTGCCAGCGCGCCGGCTCCTAAGCCCAAACCGCCGCTCTCTAGGCCTCCAATGGCTGGGCTCATGGACGCCCCAGGTCAATCTGACCTGGCGGCCGACATAGCCCTTGTCATGGACTACGCGATGGTCATAGACGTGGACGAAGTACGTGCATTCGCGCACAAACTTCGTACTGCCACAAACGACCAAGACCGCTTGCGAGCCACGCTCACACACGCGGGTTTAATCAGCGCAGTGAGGCGCTACGCCCTCCCCAGCGTTTCTTAGGTATCATCCAATATGGATAGTACACCGAAACGAATTAAGCCCCACTCAGTCACCGTAGCGACTTTCAACGCTGACGGCCTCTCTAGTCAAAAGGACGAAGTTCACGAATTTTGTAAGACCCATCAGGTCGATATCCTATGCGTGCAGGAGACCTTTCTGAAACCAGGTACAGCGAACCCTAGGTTTGCAAATTACCGTTTGGTTCGTAATGATAGAGTGGCCACCCCAAAAGGTGGCACTCTCATCTATTACAAAAGAGCTCTGCACTGTATCCCAATTGTTACTCCACCACTTAGAATACTAGAAGCCTCTGTTTGCTTTCTAGCGATGTCAGGTCATCAACCTGTCATCATAGCCTCATGTTACCTCCCCTCTGGTAAAGAACTATTACAGACAGACTTGGAAGCCCTCTTCTCTCTGGGAAGCTCCGTCCTTCTGATCGGTGACTTCAACAGTAAACATGTCATATGGAACTGTACTAGTAACAATAGTAATGGTAAAATCCTTGAAGGCTTGGTCAGCCACTTAAACTTTGATATTCTCTCCCCTCTGGAGCCCACAAGATATCCCTATGTTGACAACCAACGACCAGACATACTTGACATAGCACTTCTTAAGAACGTCACCCTCCGGTTGCGCTCAATAGAAGTGTTACACGAACTGACTTCAGACCACCGCCCTGTATTGTTGAAATTAGGCCCCGACCCGACGGACATAACCCCTATCACTAGAACGGTAGTGAACTGGAAGCAACTGGGGGAATCCCTCCAAGCTATCAGTTCACCCGCTCTCGATAGAATCCCCGATGACATACAGACAGTAGAAGACGTGTCAATTGCGATCGAGGCTCTCAGTGACCACCTCCGCACCGCAGTAGGTGAATCCTCAAAGCAGGTCCAAGTGGCGGATGGTCGCCGCTTTGAACTGCCCGAGGGTGCGAGGAGGTTACTGACAGCTAAGAACGCCGCCACTAGGGCGTATGACTCGATGCCAACCCCAGAGAACAAAGCCACCATGCGCTATTTACAGCGTGCTGTAAGGAAACGCATGAGTGAGCTGCGTGATCAAAGGTGGGACGACAAACTGTCAGAGATTGAGCCAACTCACCAGGCATACTGGCAGTTGGCTCGAACTCTGAAATCTGACGGACAACAGACAATGCCTCCACTCATTAGGCCACCTCCCCTCTCCATAGCGTTCCTTGACGAAGACAAAGCCGAGTGTTTAGCTGATAGCCTTGAGGCTCAGTGTACTCTAAATATAGATCACGTCGACCAGAAACACCTCGATTCGGTGGAATCTGAAGTCGAACGTAAAAGCTCTATGTCCATCTCTGACCTCCCACTCCTCCCACCGGTAAAATCATCCGAGGTTGTGTCTCAGATCAAGAGCCTCAAGACCCGTAAATCCCCTGGTGCTGATGGTATCAGCAACAAGGTGATTAAACACTTCTCAGTCCCACTAGTCCATCTCTTAGTTAGCATCTTCAATGCGGCTATGAGCAACTGCTCCTTCCCAGACACTTGGAAGCATGCCATTGTCATTGGTATTCACAAACCAGGCAAACCGGCAGCCGAGCCCTCCAGCTACCGTCCCATAAGTCTCCTCAGCTCTCTGGGGAATATTTACGAGCGGCTCATTGTGAACCGACTCTGGTCCCACGTTAGGTCCAATAACCTCCTTCCCGATGAGCAATTTGGTTTTAGAGCCAAACACTCTTGCGTCCAACAAGTGCACCGCGTAACGGAGCACATCCTAGGCGGTTTCAATAAGAAACCAAAGCCCCAAGGGACCATAGCTGTCTTCCTCGACGTAGCGAAAGCGTTCGACAAAGTCTGGCACAACGGCTTGATATTCAAGCTGTACCAACTGGGTGTGCCAGACCGTCTTGTACTCATCTTACAAGACTTTCTCAGGGATCGAACGTTTAGCTATCGCACCGAGGGAACGCTCTCCTCCCCGCATCCCATTCACGCAGGTGTCCCTCAGGGCTCTGTACTCTCACCCATTCTCTTCTCGCTGTACACCAGCGACATCCCACGATCTGAACCTAATGTTCAGATCGCTCAGTTTGCGGATGATACTGCAATCTACTCTACTGGCTGGTTCAAGGTCAGGCAGAGATGCGCCATCCAACGAGCCATCACCGTAATCGGTGCATGGTTTCGTAAATGGCGGATTGCAGTAAATCCTAGCAAAAGTGCAGCAGTGTACTTCACTGAGACCCGGCGAAATCTCATGCCGTCACCCATAGTCCTATTCGGCGAACCCATCCCTTGGGCTAAATCTGCCAAATACCTGGGCGTCACCCTTGATTGCCAACTCACTTTCGCGAAACACATCCAGATTGTTCGCAATAGGGCGGCCTTCATTATGGGTCGTCTTAATCCCCTCATAGGCAAAAACAGTAAAATGTCTCTTAGAAATAAGACGACTCTTTACAAACTTTGCATCCGCCCAATCATGACTTACGCATCTGTAGCGTTCGCCCATGCTCAGAAACACGACCTCCACAAACTTCAAGTGATTCAGAATCGCTTTATGCGCAGGGCAGTGGGCGCTCCGTGGTACTTGCGGAACGCCGAACTGCACTGCGATTTCACCCTCCCCTCTATTACGCAGTATATGAAAGACTGCTCCCGCCGCCACTTCGACAAAGCTCCCCACCACTCGAATCCCCTCGTGGTCGAAGCGGCGAACTACTCCACTGACATAACCGATCCCCACTTCCTTCCCCCCCGTCGCCGTCCAAGGCATATTTTGGGTGACCCGGACGACCCCATCGCAGCCGTTACTTCGGCAGCTTTAGCGTCGTCCCAAGGGAACCCCGGTAATGGTTGTAGACCCGACCAGGGCTGTGATCCCGATCGCATTGTAGGCTCCGGCCGAGATCTTCTTCGCAGCCCCAGTCGCAGTCGAGGTAATTCACACTCACACGATTGTAGTCCCAGCCACGGTGCGGGTGGGAGTATACACCGCGGCCCCGGTCGCGATGTATCCTCCGGCCCAGCAAATGGCTGCGGACGAGGTAACACTGGTTTTCTAAGTAGTCCCAGCCACCATGGCTGTGGGCGAGGTATTACACTTTCTTATTGTAGCCCCACCCAAAGTACAGTCATGAGTGCACAACGCGACGATCCTGGTCGCGGTGTGGACCCATGTCGCGGAAATGGGAGGAGGCGAGGTACACAAGGTTATGATTTAGTGGTAAACACAGTCAAACACCGAGCTCGCCGGCGAGCTCGAGGCAAAAGTTATGTCTTGGTTAGATTCTCTCCAAATAGTCGTAGAGTTAAAATTCATAGGGCCCACTTTCAACGGTACACTTATGTACCGGGGCGATTCTCTCCTACTCCCCTCTCTCCTGGCGACGGCCCAAGCCGAGGTCCGTACCCTAGTGGTGCCCTTGAGCAAGTCGCCTACTCCTCTCCTTGCGGCGAAGCGTCTTCAACGCTCGCCTTAGGCGGTGCGCCCTCTGCGCCCGCATCTGGCTGAGTGCCATCTGCGCTCGCCAACCGTCCGGTGACGCTGTAAATGCCGGTAGAGGCAAACAGCATTAGTCCGTTCTAAAAAAAAAACAAAAAAAAAAAAAAAAAAAAAAAAAAAAAAACTGTAAAAGTTTTACTTCGAGGACCCAAAAATGAGTGATCATCATGAAAACAACAATTGTGGCGCCAGCAATGCTGACGTCACACTTTTTAATAACACTCCGGAGGTGCTTTCTCCGTCATATATTTAAATTTTAAACAGAAAAATCTCATTACGACGTAGAGGACTGCTTACCCACATTCCATTTCAGCAGGGCCTCCATCACCACGCTATTTCAGATGGCCATTTTCAGGTTATATTGTAATAGGTCAAAACATTTATGTCGGCATCATCTCAAAAGAGAAAAATAATTAAATAAAAAATATATACGCATAGACTTGAGAACCGCCTTTGTGTTGGAAGTCGGTTGAAAATCGAAGAAATTTAGAAGAATTTTGTAACTATCTGAAACAAAGGAAAGATATTTATGACATACTGTCTACATAATTATCAATATGACTATATATTAAAAAAACAAAACAATTATATAATCAGCACATTATTTAGATTTATTAATTTATTTATTAACATATGCACCAGTTTAGTTTCATTTACATGCAACTACAACTTGATATTACGTTCAGTTATGAAGAATGATAATATATCCATCGTATTAATGTTAATATTACTGATTACACAAAATGAATAGGAAGTGGAAATTTAAAATGAAACATTGATCTGAATAATAAATTATTATCACAAGAGGAGAAAATAAAATATGACTTATATAAGCTTTATCTATACCACGCTCACGAATTGATAAATCAAAAATCCTCAATTTCTTAAAATGATCAGCAGAAGAGCAATGGCCGAATCTCAATCTAGCTATTAATGAACAACATTTTGTAATCCATTTAAATTTAGATTAGATTCTTTGTGTATGGCCTCTGCGACTTGTTTTGTGTGTCGCAACTTTGCCAGTATCTGTTACGAGATAGTTTCATAAACTGCAGGAGAAACTAAAGTTAACTTTTGGAATATGGTCGGTGATTAGAAGAGAGAATTAAACAAACCTTTCCACTCCAGTGATTACTCTAAAACTCACAAAAAACAACATATACATCATCATCATCATCATCTCAGCCGTAGGACGTCCACTGCTGAACATAGGCCTCCCCCATGATTTTCCAAAAGGACCGGTTGGAAGCGGCCTGCATCCAACGTCGTCCTGCGACCTTTCTCAGGTCGTCTGTCCACCGTGTCGGTGGACGACCTACGCTGCGCTTGCCGGTACGTGGTCTCCACTCCAGAACCTTTCGGCCCCATCGGCCGTCTGTTCTGCGTGCTATGTGCCCTGCCCACTGCCACTTCAACTGGCTAATTTTCTGAGCTATGTCGGTGACTTTCGTTCTTCTACGGGTCTCCTCATTTCTGATTCGATCACGTAGAGAAACCCCGAGCATAGCCCTCTTCATAGCTCGTACATATACATACAAGAACAAAATTCAAATCAAAAACAATACAACAATATCATATCGTAATACGAGTAGAAACTACATCAACATTTATAAAATAAATATTAAAGGAATACATAAGAAACATTATAATTTTATTTTATTTCATTATATATATAAATATAATTACATAATATACAGTTAATTAAAGAAGAAAAAGTAAGAGATAGAAGAGATTTGAATGAAATAGGACGGGATATTTTTTGCGGAAGAATATCATACATAATTTAAATATGGACAGCAAAAGAAAATATGATCTTATTCTCCTTCATCTAAACCACATTGGCATAACGAACTATCCCGTATCCTCAGTTTGGACAATTGAACGGCACTGGAAGCATGTTCCAGCCGGATGCGGCAGACCGTCGATGTAGTGACAGCTGAATTTGCGATATTTGAAAAAACAAGGAATTTTGGAAAGAAACGGTTGAATGTTGCCATCCATTTAATTTTTTTAAAAAGAGGAGTCTAGCATTACTGTCGTCACTTTGACAGTTGATATCATAAACATCTTGCTCATTCTCAGTTCCACGAATTGGATACATCCGGCAATGACTGTCACAATTTCACAAAACAATCTAATTCCGCTTCGGAAGTACTAACCAGTACCAACACTTACTGAAAAACAGCTCCGACAATGACTCACGATATTACAAGTGTACATAATTATCAAAGATTACGAGAAAACCGACTGATATCTATTGATAAAACAAGTAACTGGCTGATACAAAACGCTGAAGCTCTGGACAGCAATGCATCGATAGATTAGAATTCGGTTTCATTTTTTGTCCTCACGCCTTGGTCAAAGACTATACTTATAGTACAACAGAACAAACTTACTACACCTTTTATTTAGCAACGTCATATATCTTGGAATAACAGAGTTTTTTCGCTGCTTAGACTGCTATTTATAACAAAGAGAATATAATCAACTTACTTACTGTATGAAATTTTCGTCGGTTCGATTGGCGTAGGTGGGGAACTCTACGTAGGCCCATATCTGCGTGTTGTGAGAGTCACAGCATTTTTATCCTTACATGTTAGCACATATATCATACCGTGCCAGTAAGCGCCTGCCGATAAACTTGTCGAGTCGACAAACTGACTTTTATCAGCTATCTCACTTTGTCTCTAGAATGGATCTAGCTGTGATAGCTATATCACGGGCTGTCTTTTAACGATAGTTTTATCCTATCGACAATCCATGGTACACCTTGCCACACATATACCTAAGCCACAGGTTTGATAGTTTTGTGTATATAATGCATTTTTTCGATAAAGCGCAAAATAAAAATCGTTCAAACACGTATCTACCTTGTATGGACGCTTAATTAAAGTCCATCTTAAAAACCAGACATAACAACACATATTCAGTGTATATTTCAACCAGCTATTATATTAAAGTATTTCGGTTCTAAAAATAAAGCTCGTATAATGTAAGCCAGACAAACACACAGACGGACAGCGTGGAAAGTCTCATAGACGAGTATACGGAACCCTTATTATTTTGTATGTTGTGCCGTTCAGCGTCAAAAAGGACCAAACACACACACATATACTCACTTCTTATACTCACATACATTCCCACTCACTTCTTATACTTACAGGACTAAATTTTCAAAGTGGAATTTTGCGCGTAGTGGCATGCGGCACTAGCATTAACCAAAAATGTATATATTTACATCGATATTAAAACAACTCAAGATCTCAACTAGATTGTCTACCATTTGTCTCAAGCGTATCTTGGAGTACTTCGGCCATATTGCGAGGAAAGACAACGACAATCTAGAAAAGTTAATAGTAACAGGCAAAGTCGATGGAAAGCGATCTCGAGGCCGCAGCCCGATGCGTTGGTCTGACCAGATTCGCACCACCCTAGACACATCAGTATACGATGCGCTGCATGTCGCCGAGGATAGGGGAAGATGGAGTAAAATCATAAAGGAGAGACTGATGGGAGGTGGGGGTCACGACCCTCAGACATGAGGAGCACGACGCGAGGAGGAGGATATATTTACAGGTTCTAGAGTAATATTGAAACTAAGTTTCAGTTCTGCACCCGATTTTGTTAAAATCGAATTACAATTAATACGTGAAAATTGCCTCCAAACACCAAAACTCGTCAATATTCCGTTTGCAACTGCCTGTCTTTTTTTACTTAAAGTCTTCTTATGTATACTTACAGAATAAAGTGATCATTGTCACCAAAACTATAAACTAGAATGGTTTTCTGACTGTTTTGACTTATTTTGTAAATATATTTAACATAAAAGATAGGTTTACAATCGTTTTGCATTTTGCTGCTCGGTTGTGAGATAAAATTCCGGCGCGACATATTTGATAGTAAAAACACACATTGCCAAAACATCACACTGTTGCCTCTTAGCAAAATTGAGAAATGCGCTCCACCCCACACCCTGCACACCCTTTGAAGGACTAACATCTCTCGACCCTTCAGTAAGGTCACATCAATCGACGAGGAGAGTGCCAGCCATTTGTCAAATCTTTGGTAAGTGATTTCGATTGTAAGTTTTTAGGTAATTTGTTTTATTTTAATGTAGAACGATAAAATATTTGCTTCATTTATTGGTCATTAACTAGGATATTATTGTTTTTTTTTTTTATAAAGATCCATTTTTAGCTAAAAACTCCTCGATCATCAGTATTTCACGTCAGTATTCCATTATTCCGCCTGGCGGAATACTGACGACTTACGGAATACTGATGACGGCTGATGGAATACTGAATTTATCGCTTCATGTACCTAATAGTTTCATATACCTAAAAGTTATTTAAAATGACGAGACAAGGTTATGGAACGTATGGTTACGGAAATAAAGAAGTCGATACAGCAGACATTGAAAATGTAAAAGCAGCAGCTAAAAAAAGAAGAAGGAAAATCGCGAGATGCTAAGAAGAAAAATTAGAGAGATAAATCGAGAAGTGAAAATAATAAGAGATAAAAATATGATGAAATATGAAATGCACTTGGCGTAGGATTATGCACATTATTACTATTTATAAGGACAATGATTACAATTATGTCGGTTTTCCAGATACAAGGCGATATGCCTATATTTATAAATCTCTGAAATAATGTTATAACTTTCAATTATCTCATTGTTAGTGTTTCTGAAATATCAGTGGATAATTATTTTATTCAATAATTTAAATGATACGACCAGTATTCCGGATGTCAGTATTCCGAAGTCAGTATGGCGTAATTTTTTTCAAATGCCTATACAGGGTGTTTGGTAGGGGGACCGACATACCAAATGAGCGTGTTCGGGGGCTACAAGTTGGCCAAAAAAAATCCCAGACGACCCAAATTTTTTTAACCTTTTTTTGTGAATTTTCCCCTATTCTCCGAAACCGTACCTATTTACCACCATAACATTTGTAAAATCTGTTTTAGACAGGATGTTTTTAGTAGAGAAGTTTTTAAATACATATTCCTCCACCTCCAGAATTGCTAGTGGTTTTTTTAAATCACTGTGAAAGTTGAACTATGAGGTAAAATTTATTTAATTTTTTCCCTCTATGAGCTCTAAATCAGTTAGTTAGCTAGCTGTGCTTTGTATCCAATTTTGCTTGGCCTGAAGGTGTATAGAGACCAAATTCAACTAAAAACATCCTGTCTAAAACAGATTTTACAAATGTTATGGTGGTAAATAGGTACGATTTCGGAGAAAAAGGGAAAATTCACAAAATAAAATTAAAAAAATTGGGGCGCCTGGGATTTTTTTGGCCAACTTGTATTCTCCGATTCGGGCCCCCGAACACGCTTATTTGGTATGTCTGTATATTTTATTATTTCTGATCTAATCGGCTGGCCAGCTTCAAATCATATTAAGGCAACCCAAAAGAGTTCCCCAATTTAGGATTAAGTGAAAAAGTCTAGCAAAAAGTACGTGACGAAAGTACTTCTTAATAATTCCTCTCTTGAAATGTAGTCCCATACTCACATACATTCACACTCACTTCTTATACACACATACATTCACACGAATTATAGTAATAGTGTGATATCGATGGTACACTACTGAAAAGCAGATAGAATTTTTATAGGATCTGCAGTACAAGTACCGTGATAGTCGTTAAATTTGTCGAGTCGCTAAGATCGATAAAAAATCGTATCGAAACGAGTATGGAACTCATATCGACGACTTATACAATCGTCAAATTGTCGACAGTATATCGATTATTACGATTTTGCATTCCACAATGCGTCCTTCTATTATTTGAAGATTTATACGAGTATTTCGCTTTTCTACGGTCAAAAGAAGGCCAAAGTATATTTTTTTATTGAATACTAGCTGCGCCCACGGTTACACCCGCAAGGTGAGGGATGATGACGATGTTGATGAAAATTATCCTATTTGTAAGTTTCAACGCCCCATGTCAAATTTCATCAAAATTGGGCAAGCCGTTTGAGCGTAAGGAAATAACAAACATCTATAAATACAAACTTTCGCGTTTATAATATTAGGAAGATCAAACGCAACTAAACAATATCCCCATTCCCGTCGCCTGTCGATAAGCTATATCGAGGTAATTTTCAAAGCTGACAAAACAATCGTTAAAATCGATTAAATACACGATCTCAAACGTAATTTAACAGTTCCATGCTAGGGTTAGTAACGTCACCCAGGGCGACGTTAATTTTACCGAATTTACATGTACTAGGTAGTAGACTGTAACTATTATTAAATCTGCATACAACAGCCTCATGCACAACAGTGCAAGACGCTGTTTTGGTTAGTACCTACCAGATATTTACTCGCTTCGATCTCCTAACCCAGTAGTGTTAGGGCGTCAATCTAATAGAGAGTCTTCACGCGTTCATGCGGTCAGTTTTGCGTTCGTTGTGTTGTATTACGTTACATACTAACAGGAGGCATTCTAACCGCGTTGGTCTGTGGGTAAACTGTGGTTAGACTGACTGTGGGTGGTGACTATGTAACGTAATACAACACAACGAACGCATAAACGCGTGACCACTCTCTGTCAGATAGCACCCTAAGTATAGCAACTGAAATGATTACTGGGCGAATGAAACTGTCAGACGATAGACAGACAGAAAGACAGACGAAAAAACGGACGCACGGACAGACAGACAGAAGAAGATACGGGCTATGGAACCTTACAATGCTAACAAACCGAACTTTCTAACTTAATATAAGAAAGAAGAGTAAGAGAGATAATCAATAGTGCAAGGAAACATTTCTACCTAATTTATCCATAATTTCTATACAACCCGTTTTTAAACTATGTACGGTTACCTGCAAATACAAATTTGCAGTTAGAATTATATTATAATTAGAGACAGTTAAGAATAATCCCAAAATTTGTGCAGTCGACCTTCAGTTATGTTGTCACACTCATGACCAAAAATGTTGTACCTACTTTACGTGCAGTTGCAGCTTCACTTTTTTTTATAGTGGTTCATCAAAGTGACTCCCTCTCGCCTGATGGAAAGCGAAGATGGAATCAAGAATCAATGACCATTAGTGCAGCAGTAAGCTGCACCCCTATGATGACCTGAAAAGCTTACTGCTTCATAGCTGCTTTAAAACTACTTGCTAATTGCAGTCTTCAAGTCAACTGACACATAGAATGATAGGAGAACAAATACAAAGAGGTGTTAAGAGATTGGATTCTACGAGCACAGTGGAAACTAAAAGGTAAATAAACACATTAAACAAATTGAAGCAACGCAGCAGTTAACACGTTACTGTTGTAGTCAATAAAACATCATCCTTAGTAGAACTTACTATTTCTTTTAGCCTGTAGAACAAAGTTGCGGACGCAGTCTGTAACCAACGTTATATACACATAACGTGGTTCCATGTACTTGTTAGTTATATGAGAAGGCGCGCATGAATACAAAACAAATTTCATTTCATAGTTAGATTTAAAGGGCTTAAGCTCTGAATAATAAAGGCGATAATAGAGTTATCGGTGGACGAAATTTTAAATTTGTTTAATGCTAAAAAATAATAAATGTGGAACATGTTACGTTGACAGATTTATTTCAAGTGTGAACCTAAGCGATAATATTTCTGTTATATTATTGGTTCCCATTAACGCAAGTATTGGTTTTTAGGGTTGGCAGATTTCTAAAACTATAGATTTATTCAGAAATTGTTATAAGATTGAAGTCAATTTAGTATCATAAACAAATATTATTAATTTAACATGAAATGGATACTAATTATTCTACTATAATGTTTATACAAGTTTTCTCAATTAAAACGTTTTTTTTTATGTACAGAAATACTTTGCATTTCAATATGAAATTTATTAAGGGTTTGACGGTGTGTTGAATGTTGTTATTTTAATATAAAATAAAAGGAAAATATAACAAATAGATTCATAGTCGCCTATCTATCTGAGGGATAGGTTCCAAAAGTTAAGTTGCTAGCTGAAAAGATAAATTTTAATATAACATATAATAAGTGTTTACTAGCTTTTGTTGGTGTAATCGTATTTGCTGGAAGTTCGTCTACTGCATCAAGGATAACATATTTGACCAGAAATTTCAACAAAAAATTGAAGTGCATAAGTGGATTTCAGTTAAGCGACGATTTTATCAAAATCTATAAATTTTGAACTAATGTGTGTCTCAAGTATCTGACAGGCGTGAGACTTGGCTAAAATATTGGAAATATTTGTTAATTTTGAAGAGTTACATGAGGCAGTCGGGGTCCAGCCAACGTTGAAAACGGTCGAAATCAGGAACATCGTAGAGATTTCAATTTCATAAATAACGTCGCGAGTGAGTGATAAAGTGAAATAAAATAGAAGTATTTTCAATGAGCTAAATTTCAATTGTGCAGTGTTTATTTACATGAAGTCATTGTTGAATTTTAAACTTATATGTATATAGTAATTCATTAGTTCGCGAGTGAGTGTTAAAGTGCAGTGCTAATTTATGTAGAGTCAATGATAACTTGTATGTATATATGTTATATTTTATGCATAAAATTAGTTTATTTTATTTAAGTTTCAGTTTAGCGACATAGCGGCTGTCGGCGGTTTTCGACTACGTTGTATTTATAATTTATATGTTAGGGATCTGAAAAATGCGTTCACTTTCCTTTTACAGAGATAGCAGCTGGGTGGACTTCGTTGGTCATTTTATTGTAAGGGTAGAATATTTTAGGTACTGTATTGTTAGAAAACTAATTATGAGAAGTGCTGATTGTCTGTGTGTTTATGAAGTGAATTACCAAACATCGCAACAAATGTTAAAATTTCAAATGGAGCCTTTCTTTACAATACTATTTAATTCAAATTCCGCACATATTCATTTCTTTGATCAATTCAATTTTGACTACATTAAACGGATTTATAATCAACGCAACGAACATAATAAGCTTCATCATCATAAAATTCCAACATGACTCTGATTAATTATCACTAATCAAACTGAAATTGAAGTAATTTCATTTCTAAACTGGAGGTTTACTCAAGGAATTGGAGCATTGTAATATTTACTTTACAATATTACGGATTATAAATGATATCTACATATATTATGGAAGGAGACAATCACCTTTGGACGACCCTTATCAATATACATAAATCAGATATTATAATTGCTACAAATACTTGTCTGTTAAATCTCCATAAAAATTTACAACAATATCTTCTTATTAATAAATATACTCTTAATACAAATACAAAACTAATTAAATAAATAAATTTAGGTACATATAGGTACATACACTATTTAATTCACGCGGGGATGACAAGATGTCGGCAGAAACCTTATAACACGAAGAGACGAAGAACGGACGCTTGCTAATCATTGTCGCCACAGCAGGGAAGTGCTAGCCACTGGGGGGAAAATTACTCAGAGTCTTGATCAACGTCTGGATTCAAGCCTGCTGAATTCATGACCGCGATCGGATTCGTACATTCACTAGGTACACATACACACACGAGTCATTAAATTCCTTTAGGGTTAGTTCGCGTTATTTGGAATTTAGTGATTAAATAATATTCGTTACTAGGTAAATTAAACATAAAATAGTAATTTAATTTTAAACATCGGGTAATTAAATTTAATGATAGAGAAGTATGTTTTTAAATAAAACAAATCGTAGTCAAATGATCGGTATGCGCGTGACGGTTTGAACGTTTAGTTTCTTGGAGACGTGT
The DNA here is from genome assembly GCA_917880725.1 of Selenia dentaria. NCBI lineage: Eukaryota > Metazoa > Arthropoda > Insecta > Lepidoptera > Geometridae > Selenia > Selenia dentaria. The sequence goes on from OU862885.1 coordinate 9,912,600, forward strand.
AGGTTGAAATCAATTGACGGATTTGCTGGTTCTTGGAGTGGGGTGCTAGGGTGCAGGGAGCCTCACATAAATCAAATCGTTTAGGGTTCCTATTTATAGATCTAAAAAGGTCTAGATTCCACAACTCCCCCTTTCAAATTATTTTAGGAATTGCTGTCACAGATTTGGCTAAGAAAGAAGTGTGGTTTGTATCATAACATGATGTCTATAACTTTATATTTTATATTCCTTTAAGTTATATTATTGTATGTTATATGTTTATAAATGTATGTGTATGTGTGTGTTACAAATTATGGCCATGAAGAAAGAAGATCAAGAATCCAGCCAACAGTAGCTGTTTTCTGTAAGTTGCATGCTTTCAGTTGCTCCTTATATTTTCTTTATTTGTCCTGAATTTATTTGATTTCTATTTGATGTGTTTCTTTTGACAGCAATATTTTATATTTGTGTTTTTTATGTGTTTGTTTTGTGTGTACTATTTTATTTGTGTGTACTATTTGATTTTACTTGATATGTTTTATTTAATTTGTTTCATTTGATTTTTCAACTGAATTATATTTGATGTGTTTTATCCCTCTTTTCAGGAACGTATTTTCAGTGCCTATTTATATTTTTCAATTAAGCTTACCAATAAAAAAATATCATATACTTTATTACATTATTGGCTTATCAAAATATACAATATAAATTAAACACAACATAAAGGGTCCATAATAATATACATTCTAGACGATCACAGTTGGCCAAAGTTATAAATAATACCAGCTAGTTACAAAAATGTTACGCCATCGACTAGGTAGATTTAGTTTTGACTAAATACTTACATTATATGTAAGCTATTTAAGTTACAAGTCACAGACAGTAGCCTATATTATCTCAAACCATAAACAAATTTCTACGCAAATACATTTTGATAGCTTTTACAACAATAAATAAAAAAAGCAATGAAATGGAACTTGTTTTATTTTACTTTCATCAAGGATTAAAGAGAATCAACGTAGAACCATAGTATGAGTATACTATAGTTAGTTAATTATTTAGTACTATAGGTAGTAAGTTTTTAAACTGACATAGTCACTAATACAAGAATTAACATTAGAAACGGGATATTTACCATGTATTAGTTTACTCGTGAACATGGCGCATGTAACTGTGCCAAAATATCGAGAGCTCACAATAAATGGTAAATATCCCGTTCCTAAAGTTAATTTTTGTATATATTTTTAGATGACTATAGTTCAGCTAGTGTATTTAGTACCAACATCTCTCAAAGTCAAAGTCAAAATCATTTATTCAATTTAGGCATCAAAGACACACTTATGAACGTCAACTTTTCATTATAATGTACTTTAAAGACTCTACCGCCGCGTTCCAAAATATATAGAGCCCACCGAGAAGAAGCGGCAAGAAACTCGGGGCCATTCTTTTTATATAGATGTTTACAATGTTTCTACTTAAGTACTACAAATATTACACTTTATGGGTGGCAGAGAGACAGCTTGCCAGAAGTGGAGTATTCCAAGCATCTTTATCTTCTATATAATGTCGAACTTTATAGTAAGCTTTTTTATTAAAACGTTTTTTACAGTCAACTTGAATTTGCCCTCTGTGAGCTCAGTTATGTGCTTTGGGATTTTATTGTAAAAACGCACACAATTTCCTAGGAATGACTTATTATTCTTCGCAAGTCTAAAACTAGGTACAGCTATCCTATTTGTATTTCTGGTATTAAAAGTGTGGTGATCACTATTTAACTTTAATTCTGAGTTGTTATACCACGTATACGAATATTACTAATTGGGCGCTAAGCTGATATTGTGGCACGTATCGATCTCCACGTCTGAAAACAATGCCTTTATATACCGTTGTTGATCTTACTTTGAAAATATTACGTGATAACCAAGATTGTGAATTGTATTATTCGGTCCTGACTTCAGTTCGATCACTCCCTTTAAAAAAACGTACAGATCGGTGCCAATATTGTATCGAACCAATGTTAAAGAGAGCACAGCTGGTCCATCCTATTGCAATCCAGATTACTCACGATCTTTACTCTGAGTGTTATATTTTTATTGGACCGACTTTACATGTACCACTACTAGGTAGTAGACAGTAACTTTTATTAAATCTGCACCACGAGGCCCTAAATAAGCAGGGCTATGATTAGGACAAAGAATTTGGCGCACCCAACGTTCCTATTTACTATCTTATCTGAACAAGATAAAGCCGTATCATTAGGCACACAATAAACCAGCACTCCAGTCGCTCTGCACAATAGCTACGCACCTGCCACGCAAAGAAAACTGAGATAATGTGATTGTGAAATTAAAAGTGACATAGATTAAACGATGGGGGTTAAAAACTTCGCCTTATTATTTATTTTAGTTGTAAGTGTTAGTGGACAAGACCCTATAGTTGAAGACAAAGCAGTGAGTGACAATGTGTTAGCTGTAGATACTGTAGAACCCGTACCTAAAACGGAAGTAAAAGTTGAAGAAGACGCACTTTTAGAAGATGGATCTCCAGTAGAATTAATACCGGGAACAGAACAGTTGGAAGTGAAAAGTGGGAAATACTATCAGCTGAATGATGGACTGGTGGGAGAGCAGCCTACGAACTTAGATGCAGTGGATTTCAACTCGAATACAGGGGAAAGTGAAAAGCAGCTCCTGTTTCCGGATATACCTTCCACGTCGACTTCAAACGAGTATGGTAAGATTTTGGTGCCCTAGAATATTGCCCGTTAACGTGAAGGTTATGTTTTTAGAGTGTACATACACTCTAAAAACTCTCAACAAGTTTAGGATTAGGACTATCCTACATAGGATAGTCCTAATCCTAAACTTGCTCTAAGCGGCTGGATGATTTGTGACATATATATATTCGAGATATATGATATTATTATGTCTTATCAAGGATCCATAATAGTATCTATCTTCCTTGGTATTGTTTATGTATCATATTTGTACTAACTACGCAAATGATAGAAGAAATGGAGCAAAAATGCCGAACAATGGCAGCCTTGATTTGATTCACCTATCCTTGATTTCAAATCGAATTCAAATCATCTACGGTTATATATAGACCGTGATTTAATGACAAACTTTTAATATATGCAATTAAGATGTGATTGGCTATTTGAATAAAAATATTTTATTCTACATAATACAATTTATCATACGATTGTAAGACAAACTTTAGGCAAGATTTGCTTATATTTCTGATATAAAAGAATCTTTACTGAATGTGTGTGTCAATTTTTATTGCAATAGAACCATAGATATAAGAAGAGCACGCAACATTTCAGTTAGTTGAAATGTTTAGAGAAAAACTGAATGAACGCCATAATCACTCACTAACGATTAATTGGAAAATATGAAGGCTTGGTTCCGTCTGTATTTAGGCAAATAATCACAACCTATATATCCTGGAAGCATTCCGTATGTCTACATTTTAGGCTTAGCCTATTCACCTTATTGCAGCAGGTTCCCGTATCGGATTAAGGCACCTGCTCTCCCTGAAATAAAGGCTCATGCACAGCTAAAGCCCGTGTGAAAACATAATATGATATGCTACACAATCCAGCCTTTAGCTACTAATTACATTGAGTTGAAGAGTGACGCACGATGTGCAATATTTATTTTAATACGCTTTATCTTTTGCGACACTTGACCTCTTTACACCCGATAAGTGTAGTATGCGCAAACAACGCCTGAACACAAAACTACCTGTATCAATAATGAGAAGTTTAATGGCAACTGAAAAGCTATAGTGGTAGTCATATTTTAAATTATGTAGGCAACACAGTTATCTGTGGTAGGTAAGTCAGACCTGATTTACAATTAGTTACTAACTACTCGTTATTATTCAAACATTTTAGCCTTGCATTTGAGACCCCTCATTGTGAAGGCAGCGTTACTTCCAACTAGGCTTAGGGTCTTTTTCATCACGGGAGTAATAATTATTATTGTTGTTTCTGTATGGTTAGCATCTTGTATGTTATCATTAAGGTTATCGTGTATATCTAAACCTCATTCGACATTTCGCGCAGTAGTATATACACACTCACTCCGCTCGCTCTTTCACAATAACATCTTATTATGTACTTGCTTCTGAGATTTATCTATTCCTCTCATAAATAGGATTATAGGTCCTAATCCACGCGGGCCCAATGCAGCTTGCTGGATAGTTAATTCATGATGATACGTGCTATTATCTGTATGATTCAATCATCTTGGTGCCTGAAATGAATCAAATTTACAAGTTTTGGCCCGATTCACTCGCCACTTTATTGAAAAGTATTTTTTATTTATAATACGTGCTATTTCTAGAATGGCTCATATGAATCAATTGGTGCCTAACATGGATCAAAGTTTACAAATTTTACACTCGCTTCGCTTGCCACCTTTATTGAAATGTAATTGTTTATTCATAGTGATACGTGCATTTCTCTGTATGATTGATATGAATCCTCTTAGTGCCTTAAATGAAACAAAATTTAAAAAAATCCCTCGCTAGCTTCGCTTACTCCTTTATTGAAAAGTATTTTTTACTCTGACCCTTTTTGCTACTATGAATCAATATAATATATCTTGGTGCCTGAGACGGATCAAAACTTACAAATTTTGCTTTTCGTTTGTTTCCAACTGATTTGCTTTTTGTGCTTGCTTGTTTTGCTCAACTTTTAAGCCAATTAGAATGTCATGACTCTAAATATATGGATGTCTGACATACTCTGTAAAAAAATCCAAGGGAGGCATACAGAGTGTGTGGTAAACGAATCCTTTTTGAATTTATATTGTATACCGAATCGTACATGTTCCTAGCCCAGTTGAATATGAGTAGTTTCGCAACCCATCATAACATGTAGATTTATTTGAGACGCGACATTACATTTTGGTTTTTGTGTTTGTGATTCAGTGTTAGTTCTACATTCCTAACAAATATTTGCTTATAATAAACAGATAGTGCTGTGAAAAGTCATCCTGGCATTTCTAATCAAGGCGCTAATTTTGTCTCTGTATCTTCCTAGTAGATGACGTGTATTATGATAATGTGTCACAACTTCCAACACTGACTCACTATATATATCATTATGTACATAAACTTTACGTTCATTCATGCATATAACTTCACTTACCTATGTATATGTATATTATGATCTAATATATTATATGCTAAATTAGGTTGTTAATATAGTGTCTCTTATGTGTGATAGAAGAATCTACTATTGCACGTTGCAACGTTTTCTTTGAAAATATTTCTCGAAACTCTGTTGAATTCTTTTGGCCACAGGACTTAAAAGATTTACAGAATTCGTTAGCCTAACCACAATTCATCTCTCTCCACTTCAATAGCGTGGCAGTCTCTGAATTATTAATTACTGATTATTAATTAGAAGACAAGAATGATCTTATTTCCGCTTGTACTTATCAACTACGAGTATATTAGATAAATTATTAAAGGTGTTGAAGGTGCGCTCGTAGTAATTTATGTCGCGTATCGTTTAGTAGGTAATCTCAGATAAGGGCCGCACCTTGATAACTTTAAACAGGCTAATTGTAAAATGCAGGTATTTACTGAACACAGTACACCATCATACCCTTCGGAATTTGGTTGGTTTTCATCTTAAAGAATTGTCGTTACCAAATTATATTGTAGAATGATAAAGATGTACTCATTTACTCATAGTTACTCATTAAAACTTGGTTAAACAAAATGTAGGTATGTTGAAATTAGGAATGATTTCATCGCTGAGTTAATGACTGAAGGATATGTATCTTGGTGTTATAGCTTTATTTAAGTATTTCAATTTGAATGACAGTCGGGCTCAATTTCTCATATTGTAATATAAACCAAATTCGATATGTTCACTTACTAAACACAAAACATTAAACATGTTCTCGATCCACAAGACAAAAAATTGGCAGGTGTTTGTATGCAACCGGGGCCAAAATTAGGTGTTACAAATTTTAATAAGGACCACCATGAAAATTTGTAATCCCTTATTTTTGTATATCTGAATATTTAAATTAAAATTAAAATGTTAAAATCTGGATTTGGGTTAGTTATTTCAAATAATGAAGTATTATCCAATTGTTTTTCGATAGAAAGCAACTAAAGGGATGATGTGAAACATTTTCACATAATTACCTACATGTTGCTTGATATGAATGAATCAAGTGATTGTAAAATTTATAGGATAGTGTGATCGCTATGCGGTTGAAGCCTAAAAAATATAACCATTTAAAAAGAAAATATAAGTTCAATCGCAGAAATATTTCTCTAAATACAGTTAAAAGCGGAGCATAGCAGCATTTGAATAATTACATGAAAAATTAGGACCAGGTATGGACCAAAAATCCGTGCGCATGTTTGTTTAGAGAGCCATAGGTACTATAAACGTGGGCAGTTGTCTTGAAGATCATAGACATTTTAAATAAACTTAGCGAAAGCTCGGCCTTCGACCTGGCCATGTAAGGCTTCTATTTCCTCGTGGGCTCAAAACTCAGCCTCGCTTCGGGCAGTATTGAACACCCTTACATGCACGCTCGGCCTTAGGCCTCGCCAAGATAGCTCGGCCTCAAAATAATCGATAAAGGCAAACGTGAGGGCAGGATCAAGCTCAGGGGTTATTAGTTCAAGAGGTCTAAGTTCAAAAGTGAATTGTCATAAGAAATTCTGTTAATATTTTGTGGTATTTCGCATACTGTTTGTATTTGCTAGTCTAGTCATAAACATACAATGCACTGGAATGTTATATGAATCATTGGGTGTCTTAACAAACATAATATTTGAGATTGAAAGAATGATGTAGACTATGTTTATTCCAGTCTTGGCCGTGATTGATCAAAAGAAAGTATGATAAATGTCACCATTACGAATTATTTTAACGTTATTTTGACGGTTTAACTTACGCGGTACGTATAGTCGAATAACTCGACCGGTTTCAGAATTTTCATTACGAATTAGTTTTCAATACAGCTTCATGTTATAGCGTGCTGTAGGTTGTGGTGCACGGCGAGTTCAAGTTCATATAAAAATATGGAACTGATTTCAATTCAACGGTACACCAAAAGAATGGGTTCATCGACATTTTTATTACGTTGTAAATGGGTCTTTCGTATGATGTAATCAAAACAGTATAGAAAGAGCTCGTTTCAAAGATAATCCACATTAATAAAATCCATCCATGACTAAAAGGACCACATTGCAGCTCAAACCTGAATAAAAGGTGCACATTGCATGCGAAACTGGTAAAGAAGGTTCTCATTGTCTATGCTCAACACAAAAACGCGAACACACGTAGGAGTTACATTGGTGAAATTAGTATAAGTTCATGGTTATTAATTTAATTGATTCAAAACTTATATTTTTAATCACACAGGATATTTCAAGTATTAAACATACAACTCATTAGTATTAACTATGTCTTTTTAATAGTCATTTAAATTTCAAAGTTTAATTGGCAATTATCTCTGGTTGTTAGTTTTGTTGATGAGCTCCTTCTTTTCGTGTACCTTTCAATTACTTAAGTATAAAACCTTTACAGTATTATTTGTGCTTGATCATGGTAAAAGTTGCCTTAAATTTATAGCAACCTTTACCTGAACATTCGGCATATGCGATACTCAGATCTCCACTACGTCACGTAAGTGATCAAACTGGCAGAAGTAAAGTTTGCATACGCTATGTACAAATAAATATGCATATAGATTGGCCCCGAACGCTTACAAAAGTATCAAGATGCTAGTACTATAACCCACAACACATTTTGAACGCTCCGAACAAAGGGGCTGTAGAAGGTGACATCACCGTACCTACTCGGAATCCACCTGTCCGATAATGATAGCTTATCACTGGATAAGCGTCGATATTGTGCCGTACTAGAAAATTGCGCCACTGACGTGAATGGAAATGAAATATAAAGTAAACACATTACTCACAAACATTCATCAACGATTCAATGTGTAACACTATAAACGTATAATACGTTCACTGTGTTTCTATTAATGAGATTCTAATAATTAGTTAACTGAAAATAAGAGTACCTTATCAAAAGCCGAAAACACCAAGGTTATTTTACAAATACCTACCTACCTGCGAGCGAACTTTTACGTTCGATCGCTGTTGAAGTAGTTAGGTATAATCATAACTATTACGAATTCATTCTCCCTTTCAATAATAATCTCTATTGTTCGACTAATGGCACTCTACGACATACCGCAGTTTTCACAGGGCTTACGAAAGTCGCTGACATGAATTATCTAAGTATAACATTTATGGGGGATCCCAATAATATCTATCCACAGTATTCCTCACTACCGATAGCAATTTGACATAACGTCCATACAAATACTATAAAATATGTATCTCTAGTAAGGTAGACCGACGATAGATAGATTATTATCACCGACAGCTAGGCAGCAACGAATCGCTTTATGTCATTGGGTTACGGAACAAAAGCATGAGGCCCACCTGCTTTGTGAGACGACTAAACTTCTCTAGTATGGATCTTATTGCGATAGCTTTATCGCGGGCTGACTTTTGCCTATAATTTTATCATATCGACAAACCATGCTCGCACCGCAGGGGTTAAGCGGTAACCTCTGCCTATAACAGATGCATTCCGTCACAACTTAAGGAAATGCCATGCGCCCGTAACCTTGAGTTTTTTAATCTAATGTGACTGAAATTTCACCGGCAGCCATACCCATATAGCAATACAGCAATGAACATTACTGTTTCACGGTAGAAATAGTTATAGTGGCAGTACTTCCCCGGACGAACTCGTTCACAAAGAAATCTCACCAAATCACCATCTTGATTACACAACGAGTCATAAAAAAGAATTATTTTATTACTTTTTAAACGACGAGCTCAACATAAATACAATACATGATAAAATAAAGAATTGGTTTTATAAAGAAAAAGCTATAAGACTGATCCTTGCCTCGCGGGATCTAATGTGTACTTTGCCCAAAAGTTGAGCCAGGCAATTCCACGAGACAATGCGGCCAATGTTCTAGGAACGCTTCCGCACGCTGGTGATTTAGACGGTGGTTTTGTTTTGTAATAATATTATATACTAGGGTATCTTACCACTGTTTCATATATTAAAATGTGTCTAATAGATGATAAGTATCCCGTTTCTAAAGCTAATTCTAGAATTAGTTTAGATCCTCAAGTAAAGCTCGGCTCCATAAAAAAAGCATCTTTAGTTGTAACTTCGTCTATAGACAAGTTGCCTAATTCAAGTCTAAATGATTACTCCTGTTGCAGCACACATAGATGGACGTGTACTCCCGGCAACCACCTACCAGAACAATGGACAGCCTTACATCATCTCCACTCAGCGGCTCCAACAAATCCGCAACAACTTCTTCTACTGGTTCTACGACCAAGGCGGCAACGACAACATTGGAGATTACCAACGGGATATTCACACCAGCACGCCACAGATCCATAAGAATTTCAACTTTCAGCTGCCATTCTTTGGGTTTAGATTTAATTACACTCGGGTAAGTCTAAAGTGATTTTTAATACACTATCAATTGGATTTGCTTGGGACTTCAAAGTTTACCAATATTTTCCATTTGTTAAATTACTGTTCAAAGTAAACCCATTATGATATCATGACTTATCTATTGTTGGATAGTTTTTGAGATATTACCGATATCAAACACTTAGATTATACATATACTATTAGGGATCACAACATCGCTCATGACCACTGATTTTGTAGTTCTTTACCAACCTTTAACTTTTAACGTTTCAGCTTTCGATGAATGGTTACATATACTTCAGTGACCCTCCAGACCACTACACTTATCCTCTTTCCTTCCCCGTTCGCGACTGGCCGAGTATCAATGATCCCTCTTTTATCGGGATATTCTTCAGCAAGTGCAGGATCGGAAATCAGAGGCCAGAAGATCCTGATCAGAGAAGACCTGGGATTTACTTTAGGCTGGACAGAGATTTGCAGGTAATATTGGTTGCCTTAAATAATTTTTACCTAAACATTTGTGATACAACTATGATAAACTGAAGAGTTTGTTAGAACGCGCTAAAATCAGGAACTACTGGTTCGGATTGAAAAATGATGTTAGTATTGGATAGCCTATTTATTGAGGACGGCTATATAACATAACGCTGTGCGAGCGAAGCCGCGGGTCAGCTAGTATTTTATAAACCGAATTTAAGTTTTCTGGCGGGTTATAAAATCATATACTTACATAAAACAATTAGGTTAAATTTAGCAAGAGTCCTAATTGCAGAACTACAAAAGTTTTGATACGAGTACTTAATTCCGCACCATGCCATACAGCTCGAAAATTTGAACCAGTAGTAGATAAGTATACATTGTTTGACATATGCAGCTACCTTAACTTATGAACTTCTTACTTAACAAAACCTCTAAATAATATCGTGGTCCATTCATTCTAACTATTTGTCTTCAATAGACCCGAACCGACCAGCTTGGTGTGGAAATGCGTGAGCGTGTGACCTGGGACATCCGAGAGGGAGTCATTGGATCAGAAACATTCTTCCCGAAACATGCAATCACAATCACTTGGAAGAACATGTCATTTGCTGGCGGTATTGACAACTCTTTGTTTGTGGTAAGTGATTATCATCAGCTTAGATAAGTCCACCATTGAAAATAAGCTGTTTCCAGTGCACGCTATCATAGGCTCTTCAGTATTTACATAACTACAAAAATATATTTAGATTATATTTTTTGTTGTCGTCTAGATAAATTGTTACTTTTGGTTTGTACGGAAGTTACAGTTTGCCATATCCTGTAGGTACTGAGCCTCTGGTATTCTTTTAATACTTTTACATTTATGGACAAACGGCAGTTTGTGCATACAACTTTTGATAATTCCAACTCTTTGAAAAGCTCATAATAAGCATTAGCTAATAATTTTAACGATTATTAAAAATATTTCATTGTGTGGAAATAAATGTAGAATGCAAAGCGATCAAAACACCGCTAACTGCATGGTCTTTGATCTGACTGAAAGTAATTTTAATGAGACATTCATTGTCCTTCCAGACGAATACATTCCAAATGGTGCTAGCGACTGACGAAGTGTTCACGTACGCAATATTCAACTACTTGGAGATCAACTGGAGCTCGCACACTGAAGCTGGTGGTGATACCACCACTGGAGAAGGTGGTGTTCCAGCTTATGTAAGTAATAGTTTTGGTTAGTCTTGATTAACAATTACATCTTATTATTTCCTTCGGACAACGCCGTTTGCAACTGTCTTGATGATCCTACTGTAATCACTGATGATGATTAAACTGTGCTAAATACTTGTAAACTTGATGATTAAATAATAATCACTAAAGTAACCCTTCAAGAACTTTTTACAAACTTACTAAGAGACACTCGTAACATATAAATACACACAGGTAGTCAACACTGAAGTAGGAATATTACATTGAATTCTGGCAGCCCCAACGTAAATTACTTTAATTGAGAACATTTGTTCTGATTCAGTTATAAACTGGTAGAAAATGGACTAGATTTACTACAGCAAAATAACCATCTTTCTTACAGATTGGTTTCAACGCTGGCAACGGAACACAATCATACGAATATAAGCCCTACTCTCAAGCATCTGTACTCCGAGACTTGACTGGTAGAGGATGGGCCAACGGTTTCCCTGGAAGACACATCTTCAGGATTGACGAAAAAATACTCATGGGGACTTGTAACAAAGATATTGGTAAGACAGCGTACAATATATCTTTTATTTATGTTAAGGGCTCCGTACCTATAAAAAGGAAATTTATTGTCAGTCTACGATGCCAGTTCGTTCAATATAGACGAATATCTCATATTTCACACCTGGTTTTTTCTACCTATTCCATATTCCTATCGAACACCTGGTTTGGTAGTAATATGTTTTTCCATTGGAAATCCAAACAAATTACAAATCCACATTTATTCTGGGTAACACAAGAATGAATGAGGATTGGAAACCCGTTGCAAAACTCGTAAGTTTTTCTCTTACAGATGGAGCTAACCTGCCACTGATGTTTGCTCCTGAGAGCGGTAACATGCTCGGCGGCACGATCGTCAACATTACTGGACCTTGCTTCAACCCGAACGACAGGATTACTTGCAGGTAGTTAAACTCAACAGAAATATGAGATTCAAAAGTAAAAGTTCAAGATCATGCCATAGGCCTCAATAACGATTGATCTGATCATCAATCGTGCTGCTTCTTTGGTCTTCAACCAAACACCACTGTATACTCGTATACATCAAAGTGGATTTCTATCTCAACATTTGCGCAGTCAACCATCAGCCCACAACATTAGTTCTGAACAGCTCTAAAGTTTTGAGGTTTGGTTAGACTGGTCTTTGGTTTTCTAGAAAGACACTGTGAGATCAACTACGAGTATGTGAATTTACAAAATCTGATTTCTCTCAGGATATGTACTCAAACTTAGATGAATTGCTGAGTGTACTTCTGAAATATTGCCTAACGAGTAGGCACATCTGTAGAGTTTAAGCACGAGCTGATTAGTATTTATGACGCGGATTGCACGCACAATCTTTTGACGGTACTTACAAATTATTACTCTAATTTATTTTTATACTCGCACAGTCACAAATGCAAGAATTAAGATTAGAGTAACGTTTATGTTAGAGTAACTGTTTATAAGTAAACATACATGTATGTGTACTCGTAAGTATGGCGCATGCTAGTGTGGTAAAATATCGAGTGCTTAAAATAATATAGTAATATAGTAAATGTCCTGTTTCTAAAGTTAATTCGAGCACATTGGTAGTTCTGCATATGATGTAGTCTTATGATGTGGAGAAGAGAACCAATAGTATTGATGAATAATACTCACGCGTGCTGTACTATTTCTGTCCAGATTCGACACGGAGTCCGTGATTGGTGCAGTGGTGGACGTGAACAGAGCCATCTGTGTCCAGCCCCGGTTTTGGCACAACGGATACGCGCGCTTCGAGATCGCAATCAATAACGAACCCTATAAGTGGAAGGGGAAATTTTTCGTAGGTAAGTCTGGTAGATCTGTGAAGCTTTAAAAATGGTTCATGTTTTGTAGATACTGGTCGGCCTAGTTTACTGTGTGTTGGTCTGTATTTCAAATTATTTTAAGGTCAACTTACATGCACGCACACAAATAGGTAAGCCGCAAAAGTGACGAGAAGTGAAGCGTAGCAAAGTTCAGTTTTTTGAAACGTTGAGCTCATGTCAAAGTGGACTGACGACATAATTAAGGTAGCTGGACGACGTTGGATGCAGGCCGTTTCCAACGGGTTCTTTTCATAATTTGTGGGGGAGGCATATGTTCAGCAGTGAACGTCATATGGCTGAGACGATGATGATGAGCCCGTAAATAAACTTAACCTAACTAACTTTTGTTATCTGACCAAGAGTTCCGTCCGGAATTTAATGCGAATATCGTATCACAGATTTTGTATTTTTCAAATGCTGTTCCAGTGTTTTAATTATAGCTGGAGTTTCAGTGATATGAGTGTTGTATTGAGTAATAGTTATATTTGCTTCCAGTCTCTTCTTAGATGATGACAACTTTAGAAAAAGCTTATAGTCAGATCTTTCAGAGATGATTAATTAGTTGAATTATTTATCGATTTAGTAAACTTTATTAAACAAGCTGTGTTAGAACTAAATTTTAACAATAAATTCGATATAGTTGACAATATAACAATATACTCATACATGCCAAATTATCTTTATAGAAACCCCAGCGACAGCCACCGAAAAGATCTTCTTCCCCGAAAACTCGGTTCACGAGCGCTACCCGCCAGAAATCAGAATAACTTGGGACCGTTTCAACTTGACCACAAACCTCAACGTTCAACTCCAAATCTCCTTGTGGGGTTACAAGGAGGTCACCATCAGACCGCAGTTAGAATACATCGATATGATTGAAGTGGGAGTTGCAAATACTGGAGAATATGTGATCAACCCTCAAAACTTCAGGAACAGGGAGAATATTATGCATAACGACATGCAATTTGGATTTCTGCAGATAAACCTGACGACGCCAGAGGTGTTCAAGGGTGTTTCTATTTCTCCGTAAGTATAAATGTTTACGTAAGCTTTACATGGAACTCGAGATATCTTTTGTTACCTTACATCTATCAAAGATTTGAAGAGATTGAAAGAATTAGCAGGTAATTAACCTAGGAGGCCTAGATGTGCCGAAACAAGCATTGCAGTGTGGCTATTAGAAGTACGAGGAATTCATGGCTAGAGTCAATTCTATTGTAAAAATAACACTTGTAAAAAGTAAAACGTATAATACAATATTCGTAATGGAAACACGCCTCTTTCCTGCCTAGACCTGTGGACAGGTTGTTTTATTATAGTAACCTTATTATTACCTTATATATTAATAAAGAGAATAAACTAATTATTCGACTTTTCCAAGGATTCTATGGAGTCGACCCATTCCACTAGGCTGGTACTTCGCGCCGCAATGGGAAAGGCTACACGGACAACGCTGGCCCCAATCTATGTGTAACAACTGGCTTCGAACCGATCGGTTCTTGAAGAACTTCGCTTCTCAGGTTAGTAATTTTGTAACTGTACTGTGTCCATCTAATCTAGTTGCATTCTAAAATATTGCCATTGAAATTATTTCAGGTGTATCATTTATTATTTTGTTTAACTTTTTTAGGTTTGGGTCTGCCCATGTACCCTGGAACATGCTTTGCTGGACAAAGGTCGGTTTATGCCAGATTTGGCTTGCGACAAGGATACGAATCCAACCTGTAGATACCACTGGGGTGGTATACATTGTGTCAGAAGCGGTGCACCAAGGTAAGGAACTTTCTTTAGAGTTCCATCAGAATATATCAGTTTTTGAAGAACTTATGAAGTTTTGGTAACTCATAAATATATCACAATAAATTAGTTTTCATAATAATTTGACAACAATTGGCATATGAGAAACAGGAAGCTCACGTAAAAGCTCATATAACCACAGCACCAGATAATGTTACTAGTTAGACTTATTTACTAGATTTTACTTAACATTTTAATAAACTTTTCATTATTTTGTTAAGTTTTAATGTAGGTACAGTACGCATTACTCTATCATAAATTTTCTGATAATTCAGCGTCTATTTCATACAATTTGAGACTGGCCTCTAGTTGGATGCTAAAGTATTTATGACAGTTGACTCGAACATATAGGTACACAGGCATGTCACCGACCTGGTCAATGACTCGTTATTCTTTCATTGGGGTACATGCCTGTGAAACACCCAGTAGGTACCTATACCCGCGGGATCATTTTCAATTTACTCATTTTAAACTTTGTTGGTGGTAGAAAACCTCCGAAGCACACCTAAACTTTGTGTATCTTCTATTGTTCCAGTGCGGAAGGCTCAGGCCAGCAGTGCTGCTACGACAAGAACGGCTTTTTGATGCTGTCGTACGATCAGATGTGGGGTTCCCGGCCATCCAGATCACATGATTTCGGATTTACGCCTTACAACGAGGCTAACAAGGTTTGTCACACTTACTCGTCCATCCGTTTTTCAACGTAGGAAACTAATATGTTAAGTTAAATTTTAAAAATATTTTCGGAATAAATTTCACTTAGATGAAACGTTCACGTTCTTAAGCGTTCATAAACGGGTAAATGATGCAATCCCGCTGCCATACCCGGATGGAGCATTCCCTGAAACATATTTTCAATATTCTTAAACATATAGATGTTTTAATATTATGTAAAAAATCATAATCTCTGACAAAACAACCTTTAATAGATAATTAATAGTATAATTGATTTTATTATACACAATACTATAATTATTTTAAATCGCTTTAAAACTTCGTTAGTGCTAGACACTATCTTATCCACCAACTGGGCCCATGCAATGGATTATGGCCCACTAATGTGGGCCATAATCCAAGCCTTAATAGGCTAATGATGACCCAGTATTGTGAAGGTATTGTATAGAACGGCTTGTCATGCTACAGTGGTGATTGAGAAAAATAATATATTCTTCTTTTTTTTTACGAAACTCCACAGTTTTTATGACTAGGTCATGAAAGTGATGAAAAGGTGAAGGGTTTTTTTGAGAAATATTAAGAGGTGTTTCATTTCTTTTGGTTTCCCTGAACAGGTCCCATCGCTGTCCCATTGGTTCCACGACATGATTCCATTCTACCAGTGCTGTATGTGGCAAGAAGAACAGGCAGTCGGTTGTGAAACCTTCAGGTAAGTCCCTTTATTTGTCACTACCAAGTAATTCGACTGGGCTAACGAAGTACTGGCAAATGTACAAACATTATGTACATATATATAAACTAATCGTAATAAAACTTTAGCACGTAGAAGGAGAACTTAATTTAGTCAAATCGCTTGGACCATCTCCCTATAAAAATTTAATTATCACTAAGCTACTGTAAATATTTCCCTCTTCTTTTCCTCAGATTTGAGCGTCGTCCGTCTCAGGATTGCGTTGCCTATCAGTCGCCAGGAGTCGCCGGTATCTTCGGAGATCCTCACATTGTTACCTTCGACGATCTCCAATACACTTTCAATGGCAAAGGTACAATTACCTATTCAACAATACCAATCTATTTTTTTGCTATGCTTATAGGTGAAGTCCTTATTTGTTTACTCCAGTCGTCTGTGGGTTTGGTACAATTATTTCCTTTAGAGTTTCCCTATTTCGAGATACTTTTTTTAATTACTATATATTTTATCACTTTTGTTATAATATGGTATAAATTGTTATAAATACGATAGCCACATTTCATTACTAGTAACGTTTAAGCCGCTGTTCTGCTAGCTCATTGGTCGCACAAATCTCACAAACCTCATAATTCCATGCACATCATGCTTGACACTTGCTAGTGATCACCTATCAGGCTTCATCTCGTTTCATGTTAGATTCACAGTTCCGTTGTTAGATCTAGTACCTAGGTATACTACCATCTCTGAACACATCATCACTGGTCATCAAATAAGATAGTAGTCAAACAATAGCCTATTGAAGTCAAAGTGGCAAACCTGCTAATTTCGTTTGAGTGTTCCTGATGCCTTTGTAGTCAGCAAAGAATCCAAGCAATAATTTCTCTAGAGAAAATTTCAGCCGAGTGCATAAGCCGTAACAAGAATCCGCTGTAAAGAAATCAACGGACAGTGCACTTAGAATTGAGACAATAGACCTCCATGCATGGATAAGAGTTTCATCTGTAAATTAACTTTGATCTCAACAGGAGAATACGTCTTGGTGCGGGTAGACCATCCACAACTAAAGCTGGATGTCCAAGGGCGCTTTGAGCAAGTCTCCAGAAACATTCACGGTGCCGTCAACGCCACGCATCTTACCTCCATCGTTGCAGCATCCAACAACTCCGTTCCTATTGAGGTGAGGCTGAAAATTAACACAACCAACATATTACTTGATTAAACTTAATATCTTAATCAGGATTAAAATTTAAATATGGGAACAATATGTACCTAACGGAAGTTTTGCATGGTAATACTCAGAATGACGTTATAACCAGCACCTAACTACCTAAATCCGGTGGCTCAATGATCCAAAGAATACCAGTAATTGCCACCCGTCCCTGTTAAAATAAATTTTAAATCTGCTTTCACAGCATCGACTCAGCCAGTACACACACCAAACTTTGATAAAATATACAAAATTAGAGCACACGGGGAGTGGTTGTCATGCATCTATAACTATACTTATTTCTAGCATATATATATATATATAGTACATTTTATTGTATTTTGACAGGTACGTCTTCGCCCCCAACATGCGCAGTGGCGATACAGACTCGATGTGTTCGCAGACAACAAACGAGTGTACTTTGATAGAACTGCTCTCAGGGTCCAATACTTCCCAGGTAAGATAACTTCACTATCTTTGGTTATTAGGTAAGAATAGAACTTTCTAAATACTGATGCCAGAATATTTATGTTTTTGCAACTTTACGAGTTCTCACTTGTCTTTATGATACGTTTGGTGCAGGTGACGTCATTCCGAACAAGCTTCTATTGTAATATAAGTTGACTACAATGTAGAGTTTCGTATGAGGCTACGGAGCCTGTATTGGTCTGTCAGTTCTAATTTGAAAAGGCTGTGCCAACCAATGCAATTTTCACAGATATATTATGTTTAAGGGCAATATCTTAAAGCATACATTAGACCATAAAATAAAGGAAGAATAGGTATTATTCTTATTCTTATTCTTATTCGTTTTGGGGGCGATGAGGCCTACACTGACGTCCCGCTTGGGGTGTTTTGTGCATTCCCCCCTGCCAGCATTTACTCAAGCCAACCTAACTCCTTCACATAGCGGAGTATGGCCTTGGGTCGCTGGCACAACAACTGCTCCAGTGTAGTTTGAGGTGTTGTATGAACAAACGTCGACGATGCTGATGCATCTTGCGTTCTGGAGTGGACCTCCAGTAATCCTGTTTTTGGTCTAATATCTTCCGTAGCCCTGCAGTGCAGCAGCACATGCTCCACAGTCTCGTCTTTCAGCAGACAGCCTCTACATAGTGGGCTGTCCGTATTATTAAATAGGTATTATTAAAGTCAGCTATAATTTAGGTAAATTCATTTATAAAATAAAACAAGCTTCAACTCGCACATGCCGGATTTTGTAAATTATCGCGAGTATAATATAATAGAACGCCAAACCACCTCTGACTACTATTCCAAAAGTCATCCTCAAAAATTCATAGAAAACTTATATTACTCAAAATACTATACTTCCTCATAATAACATTAATGTTTATTCGTGTGATTTATTACTATCGTAGATATTATATGATCAGACACAATATTTTTAAATACTGAATAGTTAGATATGACAGCACATCTAAAGATACCTTAGTTGTTTTGACTCCGCCAGGACCTAATTTGCAATTTCTTTCGATCAGGAGTGACAGTATACCAGCCCATGTATGTTCTGAACCAGTCGGAGATCGTCATCATGTTCAATTCCGGCGCTGGAGTGGAAATTGTGGAGAACAGGGGCTTCATGTCTGCTAGGGTATATCTACCTTGGAACTATATGGTAAGTACAGTCACGAGAACCAATACAAATCTTCGGTTATATTGTATCAACTCATAAAATATTACATTTTGATACAACGCCGTCTCTACAAAGGCGTCTCTCTCTAGAATTCTGCCTTTACTGAGTATGTTGCCTAGTTTTAGACTAGGGAAGAAGAATATTTCCTTAGAGAACTGTATGCTTTTGTAATCAAATCCCAAATGGTGTAAGAAAGATACTTTTTTTATTATCTTGGAATTTGGCACTATAGCATTGTTTACATGTTAGTGTAGCTTTCTTGATACTTAAATTATTTTGTATATCAATTATATAACTCCGTAACTAGGTAAATATGTAACTTGTCAAAAAAATACCAATGACTTTCATTTATTTAGATTACCTATAAATTGTTTATACGTTTGAGCACAGTATCACTTGATGGTGAGTGATACTGAGATCGAAGGCGTATCTTTCTGGAATTCTGTCTTTAGACTAGTAAAGACAAGTCTTTAGGGGACTGTATGTCTTTACATAAAATCCCAAAAGGTGTAAGTTGCTTTTTTTATATTGAAATGTGGCAGTAGAGTATTGTTTATATAATTATTAATATAGCGGTCTGAATAAATGATGATAAATTATTTATTATATTGTATATCAATTTATCATCGAGTTTCCCAACGGGTAGGTCTTAAGATGAACATGGACAAGACGAAAATTATGTCTAATGCCCATGTTGTACCTACCCCAATATCAGTTGGGAACTCAGTTCTCGAAGTTGTTGACGAGTACATCTACCTGGGACAGACAGTCAAACTAGGCAGGTCAAACTTCGAGAAAGAGGTCAATCGTCGAATCCAACTCGGCTGGGCAGCGTTCCGGAAACTTCGCGAAGTCTTCTCGTCAAAAATACCTCAGTGCCTCAAGACAAGAGTCTTCGACTAATGTGTGTTACCAGTGATGACTTATGGCACTGAAACGTGGTCTCTTACTATGGGCCTCATAGAAAAGCTCAAAGTCGCACAACGAGCTATGGAGAGGGCTATGCTCGGGGTTTCTCTACGTGATCGAATCAGAAATGAGGAGATCCGTAGAAGAACAAAAGTCACCGACATAGCCCAGAAGATTAGCCAGTTGAAGTGGCAGTGGGCAGGGCATATAGCACGCAGAACAGATGGCCGATGGGGTCGAAAGGTTCTGGAGTGGAGACCACGGACCGGCAAGCGCAGCGTAGGTCGTCCACCGACACGGTGGACAGACGACCTGATGAAGGTCGCAGGACGACGTTGGATGCAGGCCGCTTCCAACCGGTCCTTTTGGAAAATCATGGGGAGGCCTATGTTCAGCAGTGGACGTCCTACGGCTGAGATGATGATGATGATGATGATATCAATTTAAGATTTAACTCTACTCGAAAACTAAATATGATATTTTTCTAAAGGTCGGAGTCTTTCATTTATTTAGATTTTAAATTATTTATAGGCTTACTAGCACTATAGCACTATACTATATAAGCACAATATCACTTGATGGTCAGTGATTATGAGATCGAAGGTGGTAGGTAGCACGCTAGACCTAGACTGGGGACTGGCTCTGCTTTTTTGGAGCCTTAGTACAATGACAGGCCGGTTGGCGCAGTTGGTAGCACCCCTGCCTTCTGAGCCGCTGGTCCCGGGTTCGATCCCCGGACAGATCAAACATTTGTGTGCATGAATATGTCTGTTTGAGCTGTGTCTGGGTGTGTATATGTATTTATGTATGTATATCAGTCATCAGGTTACCATAGTACAGGCTCTGCCTAGTTTGGGACCTTTGTGTGGATGTTGTAAAAAAAACAATAAACAAAAAAAAAAAGTTATGTTTGCTGGTGTATTACTATATAAATAATGTTTTTTTAGAAATAAAACAAATTAAAAGTAATGGTAGTGTGTATGATATTTGTTTTATTTATAGGCAACTTTATGCCATTATTGTTTAAATATGATTTCGGGCATATGGATGCCACTGCTAAATCGACAATATAATCGAGCAACTGGGGTCGTATATCAGAGAATTTAGACTTCTAAATAGTCCAACGTTTCTGGTGTATCAGCATAGATACTACCACCAAAATAAATACATTATACTACTATCTGCATGCCGTGGCTTCAAAGTATACTATGTTCTTCCCCGCGATAATCAAAGCCAAATTTCAACGAAATCGGTAAAGACGTTCTCAAATTATGGCGTGACCGATAGAAATATGGATTCATTTTTATTTAAATAGATATAGATTTATCTATTTGTGTGATGTGCTTATGTAACTGAGCTATTATATATTTACATTGACAGAACCAAACAAAGGGTCTCTTCGGGAACTGGTCGCTGGATATAAACGACGACTTCACGAGACCGGATGGCACGCGCGTGGCGGTGGACTTGAACAACTTCCAATCAGCACATAGAGACTTCGCACAACATTGTAAGTAAAAAAATAATTCAGATTGTATCCAAATAGAATGGATTATATAAAAGAGGATAATAGTGAGAGTGAGTATAGCTATGTCATGCCGAACAGATGCTAGTCCTGGAGACCAGTTCTACTATTTCACAACGTTCAACAATCTATCCCGCTGCACTGCAGTTCGACTCCGGTTGTTGTTTTCATTACCCAAAAAGTCATTCTACTATTTCTGTACAAATACAAACTGGAACGTAACGTCATGTAAACGTAACGTAAACGCTACTTTGTAATAAATATATAGGTAATAAATATATATTAATCCTTTGCGTACCATTGACATAAATTTACGTGCGTTTGTTTTAATTATCACGGTATAGGAAGGGTTAAGCACTCATTTACACAAATATGAGTTAGCGTTCATGATCTATCGAGTTAACATAATAGGAGTACAAAGTTTTGATGGATCGGCTTAAGTTCCCCATCATAAATACATACTTTCTTTTTCAGGGCAACTAACAGATCGAGAGCAAAGAGACATAGGAGTCGCCATGTTCGTTCGAGAATATGGCCGGACCGCAGCCTACTTTAACGACAACCAATTCATACCTAACTTCATTCGAGAACCGGCTGACTTTTTACCGGCAAATCGATCACACGACGTGGCCAGAGCTGTAGAGATATGTCAAGACTCGTATCAATGTCGATATGACTTCGGCATGACCCTCAATCGAGACATGGCAGAGTTTACGAAGAACTACCTCTCTTCTATTGTGAGTAATTTTAACCTTCTGTTCGCAAACATCGCGTAAATAATTAGTATTTTATGTTCGTCGAGTATATCAAAATGTGTATACATTTTGGTATGATTGGCGTGAATTAACCAAGATATAATTTCAATTTAACGTTTGCAAACTTCCGTAAATAATTAGTATTTTATCTTCATCGAGTATATCAAAATTTGTATACATTTTGGTATGATTGGCGTGAATTAACCAAGATGTGGCAGAATTACGCAGAAGTATACCTTCTTTTACCTGAACTAGTTATATTGTGAGTAATTTCAATTTAACGTTTGCAAACTTCCGTAAATAATTAGTATTTTATCTTCATCGAGTATATCAAAATTTGTATACATTTTGGTATGATTGGCGTGAATTAACCAAGATGTGGCAAATTTACGCAGAAGTATACCTTCTTTTACCTGAACTAGTTATATTGTGAGTAATTTCAATTTAACGATTGCAAACTTCCGTAAATAATTAGTATTTTATCTTCATCGAGTATATCAAAATTTGTATACATTTTGGTATGATTGGCGTGAATTAACCAAGATGTGGCAAATTTACGCAGAAGTATACCTTCTTTTACCTGAACTAGTTATATTGTGAGTAATTTCAATTTAACGTTTGCAAACTTCCGTAAATAATTAGTATTTTATCTTCATCGAGTAGGTATATAAAATTTGTATACATTTTGGTATGATTGGCGTGAATTAACCAAGATGTGGCAGAATTACGCAGAAGTATACCTTCTTTTACCTGAACTAGTTATATTGTGAGTAATTTCAATTTAACGTTTACAAACTTCCGTAAATAATTAGTATTTTATCTTCATCGAGTATATCAAAATTTGTATACATTTTGGTATGATTGGCGTGAATTAACCAAGATGTGGCAAATTTACGCAGAAGTATACCTTCTTTTACCTGAACTAGTTATATTGTGAGTAATTTCAATTTAACGTTTGCAAACTTCCGTAAATAATTAGTATTTTATCTTCATCGAGTATATCAAAATTTGTATACATTTTGGTATGATTGGCGTGAATTAACCAATATGTGGCAAAATTACGCAGAAGTATACCTTCTTTTACCTGAACTAGTTATATTGTGAGTAATTTTAATTTAACGTTTGCAAACTTCCGTAAATAATTAGTATTTTATCTTCATCGAGTATATCAAAACAAGTATAAAGTTTGGTATGACTGGCGCGTATTAACCAAGATGTGGCAGAATTACGCAGAAGTATACCTTCTTTTACCTGAACTAGCTATATTGTGAGTAATTTTAATTTCACGTTTGCAAACTTCCGTAAATAATTAGTATTTTATCTTCATCGAGCATATCAAAACTAGTATACAATTTTTGGTATGACTGGCGCAAATTAACCAAGATGTGGCAGAATTTACTGAGATGTATGTATACATTCCTTTACGTGAACTAGGTATTTTCATCGTATTGAGATTAATACTACTCTACCTGCTACTACTACCACCTGCTTCTACCACCACCACTCGCGACTACTACTACACGCTACTACTACTAATAGGTACTTCTAGCTGAAGCTGCTAGTTGCTCGCTCATTAAAGTTTTCGCTATTCTTCGGAAAATATCCACTTAAACGGAAAAGTAGACTACGCGTTATACCTAGATATAATTTTTTAGCTATATTCATTTCAAATATCATTTAAATCTGTTTAGCCGTTTTAACGTTAAAAAGTAACAAACATACACACTTATTCACTAACTCACTCACCCACAAACTTTCGCGTTTATAATATTGTAGCGTGTGAAGTGTGATCAACCAATTACATTCAAAAGAATTAACTTTATAAACGGGATATTTACCATGTATTGTATTTATTGTGAGCTCTTGATATTTCGGCACAGTTACATGCGCCATTTTTACGAGTAAACTGAAGTATCTGCGAGTAGGTATTGTTATGAGCAGACGAAACAGTCTACCCTCTTCCTTTCACGTTTCTTGCGTTCCGTTTTATTTCCATTGCCACAAATACAATACAAAAAAATACAATACATGGTAAATATCCCGTTTTTAAAGTTAATTCTTGCATTAGCGACCATGTCAGTTTAAAATATTATAACTTTCAAAAGAGCTATATAGTTTTTTATGCATAAATAAAATACTTAATTTGTCTATTATATACAAAAATAACTTCGAAGAACGACCTCGTTCGTATTGTTAATAACGTAAAATTTCATATGAAAAACATTTTGTTAACACATCCCTTTTCAACGACCACTTGTTGTCACTGGTATCGAAATGGCAAACTTGACTCTTAATCGAAATATAACGGAGTTTACACAGCACTAAGAAATACCTTATACGACAATTTACTTTGTACACGTTATTTACAAGACCTTGTTTATTATTTCACTAAAGTTTCCAATAACTCAACTATAGCACGACTAGTTCCTTGTCTTGCTACTATCATAAACGAATTTATGATAAGATTTTACGACGACAATACCAACAAATTGGTCACACACGCAGTTTAAGTTTGTTGTATGAAGACAAAGTATGAAGACATACCTAAGTACAGTCAGACTTCGGACACAAGTTTGTTTTGTGTTGAGGAATAAAGAAAAAGAATTTTCTCTTCATCATCATCATTATCTCAGTCGTAGGACGTCTACTGGTGAACATATGCCTCCCCCGCAAATTTCCAAAATGACCGGTTGGAAGTGACCTGCATCCAACGTCGTCCTGCTACCTTTATTAGGTCGTCAGTCCACCTTGTCGGTAGATTACCTACGCTGTGCTTGCCGGTCCGTAGTCTCCACTCCAGAACCTTCCGGCCCCATAGGCCATCTGTTCTGCGTCCTATGTGACCTGCCCACTGCCACTTCAACTGGCTTTAGTTCGTCTACGGATCTCCTCATTTCTGGTTCTCGATCGCGTAGAAAAACCCCGAGCATAGCCCTCTCCATAGCTCGTTGTGCGACTTTAAGCTTACTTATGAGACCTATATATGGGACCGATTATAGAGACCTGCATACGAGACCACGTTTCAGTGCCATATTAAGTCATAACTGGTAATATAGATTGGTCAAAGACTCTTGTCTTGAGGCACTGAGGTATTTTTGACTAGAAGACTTTGCGAAGTTTTCGAAACGTTTCTTTTTCTCCTACTTAGAAACTATTACGGTAATACCTATAGAACAATAAAATGTAAACAGGGTAAATAATTGTATTAATAAATCATACAAACTGCAGTTATTAGATGAGTAACCAACAAGCTGTTTATGTCGTCAATTACATTACGTGTTAAGGTTATCACAGGACAAAAAATCCCACGGGCGGAGATAATTTCCATGCATTAATGCATGAAGTCGCAATAATTAGATAGTAATTACTTATGTGTTCTTTTTTGTTAAATGTTAAATAGACGTAGTTTATACCTTCCATTGTATGAGGTCTTGACATGTGAAGTCATCAAGCCCATTTCAATGAAATCTAAACTGCCGTGCCATTCTCTAAGAGCGAACATCGTTGCATCTTTAACAACATCCGTGAAACAAATGACGAGATGAAAAGAAACGTTGGAAAAAACAACCTTATGTACAAGGGCAATATCTTAAAGTGTTTGACATCGGTCAGCTCGTCGACGAGCGCATCGACGAATCATTAGAGAATCGCACGGCAGGATTGGACCTATACATTACTAATTGTGTTCCTAGATTTAATCTGAAAACTGATTTTAAAGTACAGAGGCAGTAGCACAAGCTATTTGCGAAAAAGTATTCGTATCGTAAGCGTGTCAACGCGTCGCGCTTCGGCGTACAAACTATGAGTTATCTGTGTCACAGTTAACCTAGTATACATGACAGTTTGTACTGTTTCACGTGAACGACATGCTACGTTACACTAACGCAGTTATTCATGCTAGTACAGTAAGGGCGTTCCGCCATTGAGATTTACTAACACTAGCGGTAACTAATATTTTAATCCGCTCCATTGAGATAATTATAGGATGGTCGATTAACAGTGCTATAGTGACGCACTATAGTATTATATATGTAGTAGCAGTGCTATAGTACTTATAGTTACTTTCCTTTAGAGTTATCTTCTCCTCTAACATTCTTATAACTTAAACGAAACATACTTTAGTAGAGCACCATAAAATCACATTTAACTAGGTACCTAAATACTATAACTGTACACTGCAATATACGAGCAGATTGTTCATGAACCTCTATAAAATAAAAGTTTATACGACACGTTACACGTTTATACGACGTAAAAGTTTACACTTCGAAGTCTGGGAGATCTACCTACTGAGGTAACGCAGCCGTATTTAGATTTTTTTTACCTGCCTATATTTTTTAACATTGCAATTTTAGGGAGAAACATTCCATCCTCGGACGGGATTCGAACCCGTGTTTCCGACAATTCGTGTCAGACGCCATGACCCGGTGGTCATGAGATCCGAGCATCAAATTTTTGATCTCTATCTAATTTTAACCGACAGAGCGACATCTATTGGACAGCTTGACAGCGTTATCCAACCGAACGATGATTTTTTTCATACTCGTATACTTAACTTTCGTATTGATGTCGGTATCCTTCATATTTTTTATAATATTATGATTTTTAAGCACTAACACCTGCTTAGCGATACCAAACATAGCTATTTTAAAGATTGGCTCCAATTGGTATCGCTAAGCAGGCATTAGTGCTTTAAAAATCATATAAAAAAATATTTGACAGTATATAATTTTATTGTAACGGTTAACTTTCTACCGACTTCCAAAAAAAAGAAGAGGTACTCAATTTAACTGTATTTTTTTATAATTGTTACCTCAAATCTTTCGACTGGGTGAACCGAGTCTCAAAATTATATTTGAAAGTTGGTGCTTCCCGTGTGATCCCATTTAAATGTCATCAAATTCGGTCCAGTAGTTTTTGAGTTATACTCTAATAACTGAATAGAATGGAAGTCGGTATTAAATTCTCAAATTGTACTTGTGATTATACATATATGAACTATAAGAATGATATGAAGAAATATAAGATTTTCCCAGTTACCTACGAGTACCTACATTCAATGAATGGTTGCGTGAGCACCAGATGCGTCTTGTCAAACCATTGTTCATATAATTATAATGCAGCAACCAAGGTCCGCCAAAGGACCTGACTCTGTCCTCTGGACAGTCAGTGGTGATTCAGAAGCCTTAGGCGTTAGTGATTGTTATGTCAACAGTAACTTTTTTGACAATAAATCATAAGACAGTAGGTACTTTGTGAGTGAGTGGGAACCCTGATGGTGTTGGTATTTAGGTACGAAGACTTTTAACATGCTCCTTGAAATGTAAAGCTTTCAAAATTTTTACTCGGTATCTTTCTATGAATACTAACTAATGTAAACTAGTTCATTTCAAAACTAATTAAAAAATTCTTCATACAGTTTTATAAATCTTCTGCAGAGCAGTTAATTTTAAATAAATAATTTTAAAACATAAAAATTAAATCTAAAATTAATTAATTTTTAAATTAAATTTTAAAATAATATTTAAATTTTTGGACATACAGACATACATATAGTGTTTAAAAACAACAACTGTTTTATAAGAACCCTTATGACTACCTAGAGTCAATATATTACTATCTTAAATTAAACCTTAACCTTGGTATTCCTGGTCAATCGTAGATCAAAATATTTCCTGAAAATCACAGGTAGAGTGTGTAAGTTCGTGTTTTCATTTCCAAAGGCTTAGCGCTTTAGCCGATCGTGAAATGTTAAAACTATATTATAACATAACTCGTATATGATATCTCGTAAATTAGAACATAACTCGTATATTATAAACTCGTAAATTATAACATAACTCGTATATTATAAACTCGTAAATTATAACATAACTCGTATATTATAAACTCGTAAATTATAACATAACTCGTATATTATGACTCGTAAATTATAACATAACTCGTATATTATAACATATCTCGTATACTATTATTTCAGTTACTATATTTTCAGTTACTTTATTATAGCATAAGAAGTAGTAATTGTGAGGTTATGCGTTGCGAGGTTTTATTAAGATTGATGTATTTTAGCACTTTGAATAATAAGTACTTAATATTTTATTTCTAGACGAATATCAAAGAACAAAACGCGCGAAGAGTCATCAGTTGTGGCATTCTAGAAACTCCTCGATTCGGAAGAAAGAGTAATTTCTTCTTTACACCTGGTACTCGGGTAAGTGACATCGCTATTACAATAATCAATTCTGAGTGAATTAATGCTACAATAGTGATTTTGCATTAAGGCGCTGTCAGCTCAGCGCTTGTCTACGTTCAATTTCCTATACTTGAAATCAAGCAAATGCATCTCGTAAAAACGTACAAAATTCATAAAAAAACAATATGCACTCTTAATAAAAAATAATCCGTCAATGTATGTGTATGAAAATTTGCTATTTTATTATATATGTTTCATGACAAATACAAAAGTGAATAAAAAGAAAAACTGTTTTAGAGCTGAAATTAAGTAGTATGTTTAATTTTTTTTTAATGTACTTTGGTAAGTTAAAATATGTTTTTAATTCCGTCAATGTGTACTTAGAAGTCTTAGAAATGTCATATTATTTTTTGTTGTTTTGATTAAATCGCTGCTTATAAACTGATAAAAAAAAATTTATAATAAATGATAAAAAATAAAAACTTATAAACTTATAAACTGCTTTAAAACCCTCATTTTTATCGACATCATGATATGACAGCACCTTAAGAATTAATAAAGCAAATTGCAATTACTCGCCTACGTGCATACTATTCCTGGAAATCCACAATAATGTGTAGGATGGTTACAATGTTTCCTCATAATTTCAAAATAATATACGAGTCCTGCGTCAACATAGTCAAGTCATTAGTTCACTGAATGCCATTAACGCTTTAGGTGAACTTTGAGTGCAACCAAGACTTCATCCTGATCGGCGACAACCGGCGCGTGTGTGAGGACAACGGAAGGTGGAACTTACCCGATTATGGATATACAGAGTGCCTACGTGAGTACATAGCTGTAGAAGATGTTTCGAATTTCTGCAAATCATAAACACCATACATGCTTTTTTTATTGCCCTAAGTAGGCAGACAGGCAGACGGCGGCGACGACCCCTGTTCTCTTAGCTATTGAACTGCGTTATCGCAACTCAATTGCGTCGATTTCGATCGCGTTCGAACCTAAATAGCGATATACGCAAAACTGTCAAAACGACAATTTTCGTGCAATCGAGTTGCGATAACGCAGTTCAATAGCTAAGAGAATAGGGATGGAACATGGAAAGCGGTCACCGTCGCTAGACGTTTGCAACACCAGGTGCCTCCGACCTCTAAGGATTTTAAGGGCGCCCTTGTTCTTTTTGTCCATTTCTATTAGAAAGATTCTTGTGAACAGTTATTAAAAATCAGCTGGCGTGTTCTAGAATTCCCCTAAAGTGTTAGGTTTTTATGTGCCCCGCTATCTGTATCATATTAACAAACATTTTTTTTTGTCGAGATGTAACTTAAACTTACCGTACCTTCTAATCTCTTTTATTACATATGATAAAACTGTAGAAGTTGAATTTCTGTACAATGCTTAAAAAATGCTTAAAACAGAGTCAGGAGGATGTTAGGAGTGAGATCGAACTAATTTAGTTTTATTTTAATTTTTTGTGATCTCTGTTTGAGACCCGTATAAACAGATAGCTGTTTATACGGGTCTCCGAAACGACTGGACCGATTTAAATGAAATTTTGTATGGTGGTAGCTAATATCCCTGGTTTAACATTTAGCGTTTTTGATCTCGGTAAATTAAAGAGTGCCGATATACATGTTTTGCATCTAGTCGCTTGCCCGTGAAAGTTGCAGTGTCGCTGAGAGCGTGTGTTGAAGTTTTAGTAGCATTGCAATGTATTTATTTTTTCGTATAGAAGCATTTGTTTTTCACTTCAGGTCCCCTAGTAATTTCACGTGTTACAATGTCTTAATCCTAACACAGCAATGTTTTCTTCGCGGCAAAGTAAATTTGGTACTTCAGTACTTACTGCGATGCTCCCTTACCTGTATTTGAATCATATAAGTAACAATTTTAGCATATTTATGTAGTACAATATAAAGTATACTACATATATTGCAATTTAATGGCAGTCATACTTAAATACATAAGTACGACTTTTTAAATGAACAACCAGATTAAGTTTGGGAAGCGTGCATACGTAACAATTAATTTCTTTCGTCTTTGCCTTTGTGGATAGATTGGTTAGAAATAGGTGAAGCGGGACATTCAATAGGGTTGTCTGACTGTATGTGTTTGTAGAGAGCGTCATTAATACCTTATGATTATAACGTTCATGTTTTTCATGTCAGTAGGATAGTAATCATTTATAATCGATAGCTTATTCAATAGTCGCCGAATTCATTACATGTATTTTTATTTGAAAATTCTCGTGAGTTTGACAAATATTAAATATCAAAACCGACTTTACTCAAGTACCGACGTTACCGACCTAGGTTTCGAGCATATTATGTCCGATGCCCATCCTTTGGGAGTTCACGCTGCAAGATCGCGGCGACCACCGTGGTCCATAGGACATGCCCGAAACCATATATAATAATAATATATAATATAACTAAGAAACCTAGGTCGATAACGTCGGCTAATTACGTGAGTAAAGTCGGTTTCGATATTAAATAAAAATTAATAATGTACTTAAACCATATAGGTAAATATTCCGTAATGAAATCTTCATTTCATTGACAAAAACATTTACCACACAGGTAATCAAGAATACTCTCAACGCGCTCTGTTCATGACGTGGGCCATCATACTGGCAGTTATTCTACCGATAGGCCTCCTCATTTGCCTGATCTGGTTCTGGTGCTGTTACAAGCGCAAGTCTGAAGGCAAAGAGGTCTTCCGCTTTTCGGACTACCCGCGATCGAAATCCGCGTCTAGACTTAACCTTAGATCACAATCAATGGGAAATATCACGGACACCATGAAATCCTCCACACTGAGGAGTGATTCAGACATAAAACCTAAACTGCCCGACACCCCTACGGAAGAAACCCCCATTGCTAGATCTGCTATTGTAGGCAGGGCTGCACCACCTCCTCCTACTGAACCCCAAGACGGTGACAGCTCAGGCATAGGATATCCTGATTCCAACAAAAGTGATTCTGGCAAATCGGACAAATCAAGTCTTAAAAAACGCCGCGGTTACGACAAGTCTTATAGAACTAATGAACCCCTTCCCAATGCTCCAGAAGTGGAATTCCCAGAGAAGCTCTGGGACTTGTCTGAGGAAGATCTTCTTTCTCTTACTTCCCCGTCTGATTCAGGGTCCAATAGAGACTCTACTCTAACCCGTCCAGCCAAAGACATAGAGTACGTGAGTCAACCGCGTCAAACTGGCCGTCGGGCTCTCCCTAGTGACTCTGGCTATTCCACCAAAAATGGATCTGAAGACCCTTACGCTGCTAATAAGTACGAGGGTCAATACAGCCCCATTCCAACTCCCCCATATTCTCCGACGTACTCGGAAATATACTCTCCTCCAATTAGCCCTACTTCGGATATTAGTCCTAGAAATACATATAACAGCCCTGGGTTGCCAGATCCTCCTAAAAGCGCTCCTGCTGATGAAATCAGAACTTTCACGATGCCCACTCAGAGAGGCAAATCTGTGGAGACTCTTATAGATCCTCCAGTGGCTGAGGTTTCGACGCTCAGTGCTAAATCTACTATGGTCTAAATTCGTTTTCAAAAGCACCATGTCTTTAACCCACCTAGTGACCTTTTAGGTTTAAATTCAAGACAGTAATGCCAGTTCACTGCCTTTAAAATGACAATAAAATGTAATTGTCGAGAACGAATTACTTTATTATATAGCAACTATTAAATGTAAGGTACACGAGTAAACGATAGACTTTTTGCACTTTATATGTCTTTAGAATTGTTTAGTAAACCAGTAACATGTTGTCCAGTGATTTTCCCATTGTTGTTAAATGTTTGTATAAATTTTATTTAGCATGTATTAATAAATTAATGTTAAACCAATTTTTTTGTCACGTGAAGAGGAAATTTCTGTTCCGAGTGTAGAATAACTATCATTATGGTTTTGTTTCGGTTTGAATAAGAAAGCAAGAAATAATTTTTCATTTTGCTACCACATTTGTGGAATAGAAATTTTCTCTGCGAGGTGATGCGTTTTTGTTTTTTGCCCTAATCTTCATGAGGTTATTACTTGCTTTCTTATCTAGTGTACACAAAAAATGGGGTCAGTGTGCAGGTGAGTGTATCAATTTTTTATTTGTTGAAAAGATAAAGGGTAAGGCTTGCGTGAAGTGATAAACTATACCTAATCAGATAGGGCCATGATATTATTGTTTGTAGTGTAGATAAACTGTATGGGCGGTTATAATGATAGTCACATATACATTACGGATCTGTACATATAGCTACTTTATACCTTGAGTTATGTTTGATAGGTACTTGCTGAATAATATGATGAGGGCAGTGTATAAAATTTACTCTTACATAAGTACCTACCTATAAATGGAAAATAATCCCACATCGCCCTCATAACCTTGAAAACTTGCATATAGAATCCATATAGTCCATATAGGAGGATATGCAGTAAAGTGTCATATACTTCAGGAACTGTAAAACACAGGAATAAAACCTATATCAGATGAGAATTCAAATATAGAAATGGAATAGTATATTTTTTTAATTTTATAGAGTTTCGGTACAATGCTTTTCCTTTTCTAATATGAAGATAAATGGGTATTTTATACTTCATACATTCTTAGGTAACTAGCTAGGTGACTCACTTAAAAACACTTATCAAGGGAATTTGAGAAATTGCGGTCACTTTAAAACTAAAATCTGTAGTATGAGTTTGTGAAAAACATACCGAAATGTAATCACTAGGGACACCTAGGGACTAACGTTTTTACGTGTTAAAACTACTGCTACCTACTACTGTTTTTTTATTACCTACGTGTATTTATCATCATTGTCTTACAGTAGTTACCTGCTCGCCATTATGGCATTATATTGCAATGACGTTTGATGCCGTACCATTGTTTTCTCTTTGATCTTTAGGCGGATTTGACTTTGACTTTGACTTTGACTTTGATTTTTTTTTATTCACAATAATATCATGGAGTTTCTGACCGGTTAATTAATCTCAATGGCCTGCTAAAATCCACTATAATTTGGCATAGTTCAACGACTAACTAGCCTTTCCATATCCAGGTAAGCAGGAGTATTCCTCACGGACCCTCGGAGCTACATGGGGAATCATCAGCGCCATTATGGTCCCGATCGTCATCGTCCTCATCTGCATCGGGTGGCGCATCTTAGTCAGAAGGAAGCAAGAAGAAAAAGACGAAAACGACTTCTTAACCATCAAGTAAGTTTTTCGGTCGCAATATTAACAAGTTTGATTATAATGTTTGATGAAATTTAGTTGTAGCGTTGTAGCACAGCATTAAAAAAGTTTACATAGACTCTGATAGTAGTAACGGTATGGAAATTTTAAGCTGTAATCTATGTATCTAACTTATAATATTTTATCTATGTACACGTTTGTATAAACACAAAATACTCTCT